>OY787642.1:11230000-12430000 GCA_963678965.1 Cruciata laevipes
TAGTTTGGTTTCTCTGGCTCCAATTTCGACAGGTACCAGGAACAGACAAACAAGTAATGTCAGGTGGAAATTACCTCAGAAACATGTAAAGCTGAACACAGATGGATCATCCTTGAAATCTGGGGCAGCTGGAGCAGGGATAGTCATTAGAGATCAGCAAGGAAATGTGATGGTAGCAAAATCCAAATTCATGGGAACAATGGATTGCTTGGAAGCTGAGATCACTGCCTTATCAATAGGCTTGGAAACTGCCTATGTTAATGATGTGGAGGAACTGGAATGTGAAGTAGACTCCTTAGTTCTATTGAAGATGGTGAGAAAAGACTTCAGAATCCCATGGAGATTCACCAATTTAATGAGGAACATATGGCTACTTACTGGTGAGATTTCTGTCACTTTCAATCATAATTTTAGAGAAGATAACTCTGTTGCAGATGCCCTAACTAAGTTAGCTAGTACTATTAAATTGACTAGGTCTTTTATTCATCAAAATCTACCAACCAATATAAAGGGATTAGTACAATTAGACAGTCAAGAATTTCCCTATGTTAGACTTGTATAAAATTTTATACGGGGAACTTGGATACTGCTGGTTTGCTTTGGTTTTGACAGGGAATGAAGACAGATGGCAAAGCAATACATATCACCTCAACTTGAACTTTGCAACCAACTGGAATGCTCAGGTGTATAATTTTCAAAGTTTGATATTATTACATGATTTAATATCAAGATTTTCTTACTGGTTGGAATTCATTTTGGTACAGGTAAACCACAAGGCCTTTGGCCTTGTAGTAGATGAACAGAGGCACCAGTTCAATTTTATCAAGGTTTCAGAAGCACCAGCTCATAATAGTTACATCTTCCTATGTTGGCTTCTGTTTGACCTTAAATCAAAATTTTCCTACTGCTTCAACCCTGAAGTTGCTGGCAGTTACAATCTCTACTGGATATGGACTTTTATAGTATACACTGTAAAGTTAGGGATTCTCAATCACAGTCAAGTGGCTAAGTGGCTTTTCGTCTTGCTAGGCTTGCCGATCACCGGCTTGCTCCTTGAACTGTTATCCTCGCTGTGGCAAACTTGTGGGCGACAGGTGTCATGCTTGTTGACCACTAATCTAAATCAGTTGACTAGATATCGATTAGAAATCCATAACTATAGGATCAAAAAACTTGTTCTCTCAAGTTTTTTCATCTTATTAGGTAGGATTTTTCTTGGATCATCCCCAAGTTTTTTCATCCTAGTTGATAGGATTTTTCTTGACTCATTGTATTTGAACATTTTTTGGTCCTAAAGGTAAGGGGAGCCTAATAAATTACCCCACCATTGGTGTTTTAAATTAAAAAAAAAACTCAGCTTGTCTACCAAAGGTAACACAACCATGTTGAGGGACAAAAATTATTACGTAAATTTATAATTACGTAAATTATTAATTTATTACGTAAATCAATTTTCATCTATAATAAAATATACATTATCATTATCATTGAAACCTTTTGAACATGAAGACAAATCACATGACCTTGAGATTCTCAACCACGGTCCATTTTCAGAGTATAAATTAAGAAACAATGAAGATAGCATCTCAATTTATTCTTCTACCGGTAACTACACCGATCCACTCCTTCCTAAGATAAATTAATGTTTTTTTTGTGGGGATTTAGTTCCCGTTTTCTAGAGATTATTTGAACTTATCTGAACTCATTTGAACTTAAAAAAGTTTATCTGAACTAAAAAAAGTTTATCTGAGCTTAAAAAACTTTATGGCCCTGTTTACCAGAGTTTATCTGTAGATCAGTTCAGTTCAGTTCAATTCAGTTCAGTTCAGTTCAGTTCAATTCAGTTCAGTTCAGTGAAAATGCAATTTGATGAAATTCAGGTTAATTCAGTCATGCTGATTCCATTTTTCAATACATCAATTTTCACTTCAGTTCAATTCAGTTCAGTTCAGTTCAATTCAGTTCAGTTCAGTTCAGTTCAGTACATCAAGAAATAAGTTATAGTAAACAGGGCCTATGTGTACTCATCTGAACTTAAAAAACTTTATCTGAACTTATAAAACTTTATCTGAACTCATTTGTACTTAAAAAATTTAGCTGAACTCATTTGAACTAAAAAATTAAGCTGAATTGAAATATATAGATAAATTGAACCGAACTAAATTGAAATTAACTAAAATATATGATCATTTCCAATAGATTTGAAATTTATTAATCTAAATATAACATAATACATTTAATATTAAAGTATACTGAACTGAGTTGCACTGATGTAGATTAACTGAATTGAATTGAATTGAAATATAAATATGATCAATTCCATTCTATTTGAAATTTACTTCTTTTTTTTTGAAAATGTAGCGTAATACATTTAATATGAAAATTTATAGAACAAAGTTGAACTAAAATATATAGATCAACTGAACTGAAATGAAATGAATATGACATTTTCAGAACATTTGAAATTTAATAATTAATGGGTTGAATAGAGTTTATTTCTTGTTGAATTGAACTGAACTGGATTGAATTGAACTGAAGTGAAAATTGATGTACTGGAAAAAAAGAATCAGGGTGACTGAATTAACCTTAATTTCATCAAATTAAACTGAACTAAATTAAACTTAACTGAATTGAACTGAACTGAAGTTTAATGTGTTGAAAAAATAATTGGTATAACTAAATTAAGCTTAATTTCCTCAAATTATATTTTAGAGAACTAAACTGAACTAAACTAAATTGTACTGAATCGAAGTAAAAATTTTTGCGTTGAAAAAAACGGTATGAATAAATTAACTTTAATTCATTGCATCAAATTATATTGTTGTTGAACTAAACTCATTTGAACTGAACTAAAGTGAAATTATTATAATATACAATATTGAACTGAACTGAACTGAATTGACATGAAAAAATATAAAAATATTGGAATGATTTAAAGTGAAATGAACTAAAATACAAATAAGTTTACTGAACTTAACTTATCTGAAAACTAAATAAGTTTATTGAACTGAACTCATCTGAACTATCTAAACTAAAAATTTTTTATCTAAACTTAAAAAACTTTATCTGAACTAAAATATATTCAAATAATCTGTAGAGAACAAGACCGTTTTTTTTTTTTAAGGTGAAAACCACCATTGGTGGTAGGAAGCTTATTAATGGGATCCCAAGCCCAAGAAAATCCATACAAATGTAATAGTTATACAGAGGGGATATCCCCCTGATGCATTAGAATTGCATCCAAAAGATGAGAAAATAAGGACAAACTAAATGTTATTCCTTTTCCATAATCCAGTACTTGGATTACTTTCACTAACCAAGCTTATTAGTGAATCCAAAGAGACACAAGTCAGCCGAGAAAGGAATGTAACCCAAGTGTCAGAACTGGAGAATGGAAGAAGGAATAGGACTCTATGAGTGACAGTTGATGCTCCGTGTTTACTGCCTTCATGAAATTGTCCTGCCAGTGATCTTTTAGCCTGCTACCATTGCATTTCTTCTGTCTACAAAATGAGAAAAAGTTAATTAGCAGCATCCATTCAAATTGACTCTAAGGGTGGGCATTTGGAGTTTATCCAAATTGATTAGCCCCCTGACCCTATCAGGCAATAAGTGTGGCTGATATACTTTCTCAGATAGCTCTGTTTGTGCTATCTTTGAGAGTGTATCAGTTGGTTGATTTCCCTCCCTAAGCACATGAACTAGTTTATACTGGGAAACTTTATTGTGTAAGTGGTCCACATAATCAAACAGAGGCCATGGAAGGTCAGGCCTCTTGAACATGTTGATGGATTAAGACAATTAGATTCCACTATACAACTAATGGGGGAAAAGGACTCAGCTACTATAAATCCTTTATGAATAGCTAACAGTTCAGCATGTAGAGCAGACTTTGCAGTAACATAAAAGGTGTTAGCTATGATGCAATTACCATTATTATTTCTAGTGAGAATTCCTAAACCTGCATGCATGATTGATTTATTCCAGGCTGCATCCACATTAATTTTTAGACCTTTCTCAGGAAGGGACCAAATAATGGGGGATGCAATAGGTCTAGGAATATTCCGATAAGAGGTGGCAGGTAGGATTCCTAGCATAACAAGTTCTCTATCAAAAGTCTTATGGATTCTCACTGGTTTTGCCAAGAAAATGTTAAAAATCAGTTTTTTAACATTTTTGAAAAGGACAGCAGGGCATGAAGATATGTTCTCATAAAGAAATTGGTTCCTTGCTTTCCATATAAACCAGTAGAGATAGCATGAAAAGATGAGAATCAAGTTTGAGTGCAGAGGAGTAAAACCTTCATAGGACCAGTACACTGATAGTCTCTCCCATAGAGTGTGAAATGAACTATCAGGCAGGCCTAAAGCACTATGAAAAGCTTTCCAGACTAGTCTAGCAAAGATGCAGTCATTAAAAAAATGATCAAGACTATCTAGATTTTTGCAGATACAACATTTAGAAGGAAGAAAAAATCCAAAGCGTGAGATGATATCATCAAAAGGTAACAATGCATTCATAAGTTTCCATATGAAGACTGAGACCTTTTTCTGGATTCTGAAGTTCCAAATTTTTGAGAAAGAGAGGATATCACCTTGGTTTTGGTTGAAAAGCTTATAAGCAGATTTGTATGTGAAGTTGCCTCTTGAGTCTGATTTCCATATAAGTCTATCTGTTCTGTGACTGTGTACTTGTAGGTCCTGCAACAGGAAACATATTTCAGGTTGTAACAATGATGATATAGATTGAAAGAAAAGGTTTTTATGCACCTGGAAGTCTTTGACTGAAGCATCTGTTGGAATGATTGTATTGGCTGGATCCACCTTATCTATCAGAGGACCAAAACCTGTCCAATTGGATGTCCAAAAATTGCAGTCCCCTTTACCATGTATTACCCTGGAGTTGTGTTCAGCCATGGAGTTAACAGCCACAATTCTTTTCCAATTGTGTGAGGTTCTTTGTGAAGTAGGTAGAGACCATAGGAACTGAGTCCATGGTGCTTCACCTATTTGAAACTTCCACCAGAGCTTCAAAGCACAGGTCTGTATGATAGCTGAGAGAGATCTGAAGCCTAAACCATTTTGTCCTGTCGGTTTACAGATGGAGGACCATTTTTTCCAGGACTTTTTTGGTTTGAAATCTTTAGATCCCCAGAAAAATATAGCTATACATCTTTCTATTTTCTTAATGACAAATTGAGTAGGCTTCAAAACATACCATACATGTTGAGGAATAGAGTAAATGCAGGACTGGATTAAGGTGATTTTCCCTCCCATGGATAACCAAGTATTCTTCCAGTTATTAACTCTATTAGATATCTGTTCTCTTAATGGTTGAAATAGATCATTTGTGATCCTCCCTTTGTGAATAGGGCAACCAAGATATTTAAAAGGGAAACTCCCTTTTTTCATACCAAGAGTAGATTTGACTAAACTGATTTGATGAAAAGAAGCATGTTTACTAATATAGAAATCACTCTTATCATAGTTAATTTTTTGACCTGTAGTGACCTCAAATTTAGCAAGTAGGGCTTTCATTTTGATCAAATTGTTTGCAGATGCCTTTAAAAATATCACAGTGTCATCAGCATAAATTAAATGTGAGATAGGCAGGGACTGTGGGGGCAAATCAAAGTATTCTAAACTCCCAATTTTGAAAACATAAGCCAAACTTCTAGTGAATGCTTCAGTAAAAATGTTAAACAGAAAAGGTGACAAATGGTCACCCTGTTTAATGCCTCTAGTAGGTTGAAAAAAGCCTACTGGATTTCCATTAATTAGGATGGAAAACCATGCATGTGAAATGTTTTTCATGATGCAGTGTACAAATTTTCCATGAATACCAAATTTAAGTAATATGCTGTTTAGAAATGACCATCTCACTCTATCAAAAGCCTTCTGAAGGTCTAGTTTTAGTATGCAATTAGGGTCCTTAGCTTTCCTATCCAGAAATCTAACCATCTCTTGAAGATAAATTACATTATCTGAGATATTTCTACCTTTCATGAAAGCTGTTTGATGAGGTGAGATGAGTTTATGCATAAGAGGTTTGAGTCTCTCCATAAGAATTTTTGAGAAAATTTTATTAACCACATTAGAGAGACTTATTGGTCTAAAATCAGCAAAGGTTATAGGGGTAGGCTTTTTAGGGATTATAGTAATCCAAGTACTGGCAATACCCCTAGGCAAAGAGGAACTTGACAAAAAATCATTTGAGGCAGTGAGCAAATCATGGCAAATTATATTCCAAGACTTAATGAAAAATTGAGCAGTATAGCCATCAGGCCCTGGACTGCTATTTTTCTTTAAGCTAAAAACAATACTCTTAAGTTCATCCATGTCAACAGATTTTAGCAACAAATTGTTATCTTCCTCAGTAATAATTCTAGGAATTTGACTAAGGAAATTAGAGTAGAAGTGACCATCTTCATACTCAAAATCTTCACTGAGAAGATTAGTGTAAAATTGGATGGCTTCTATCTCTAAATCCTGAGGATCATCAACCCAAGAGCCCTGACTGTTTTTGATCTTAGAAATAAGCATCTTACCCCTTTTTTCCTTAACTGTGTTATGAAAATAACTGGTATTTTCATCTCCACTTTTAAGCCAATTTATCTTTGACTTCTGTTTCCAGAATTTGCTTTTCTCTTTTACAGCCCTTTGTAGGGATTGACTGACCTCATTGAGTTTAGCAAGTTCAAGATCAGAAGGATTAAGGTCATAGATGATTTCCTGCTTATTTAGATCAGCCTCTGCTTTAGTTATATTTTCATCTATGTTTCCAAAAACAGTCTTATTCCACAACTTTAGATGTTTTTTCAGGTTTTGTAGTTTAAGACTGAAACCAAGCATTCCTGAGGCAGGTACAATTGTGTTCCAGTTGGTACCAATCACATCTTGGAACTCTGGTCTACTGTACCACATGTTTTGGAACCTAAAGGGTCTAGGTGATGATTTAACTGCATTGCTAATGTTAAGGAAGAGAGGATTGTGATCAGAGGAAACTCTATTGAGAACCTGAACAGAAGAGGCAGGAAAGTTAGAGGACCAAGATGAGGTGCAAAGTCCTCTATCTAACTTTTGAAATTTCGGGTTTCTAAGCCTTTTATTAGTCCAAGTATAGTTATTGCCCACTGTGTTGATGTGATTTAAACCATTTGAAACTATAAATTTGCTAAAATCAGCTATGCTACCTGGTTTTGGAGAGGCAGGCCCTTTATATTCATTGATGGATTCCATGGCATTGAAATCTCCAATGAACATAGCCTCTAGTTTTGTTAGAGATAACAAATCATTCCAGAGGTTTTTCCTACCATTTCTTGTTCTAAGACCATAGATAAAGGCTGCATGAAAAGGTTGGGGAAAGATGGGACCAGAAACCATGACATGGAGAAATTGTAAATGGTCATTTATTAGTTGAATGTGACTGTTGTTCCACATTAACCAAATTTTGCCATTATCAGCTTGCATACAATTAGAGAAATGCAAAATCCTTCTAAATCTATCACATTGATCATTATCATGCATTGGCTCAATAAGACATATAAGTTCAAAATTATTTTTCCTACATAGGATAGATAATCTATCTAAAGAAGTAGATATGCCCCTAATGTTCCAGACTAACCATTTAGATTTAATAGAAACACTACACATAAGGAATGTTGTCAAGGCATTTAGTTGAAGATCTAGTCATTAGTTTATTCAGTTGAGTAAAGTAATTTGTTACCTCTGGTTGATTGCTCTTTTTCTTAGCTTTCCCTTTACCTTGAAGGGATTGTGTGTTGATATCCTTAGATATTTCT
Source organism: Cruciata laevipes (assembly GCA_963678965.1). Taxonomy (NCBI): domain Eukaryota; kingdom Viridiplantae; phylum Streptophyta; class Magnoliopsida; order Gentianales; family Rubiaceae; genus Cruciata; species Cruciata laevipes. Next base: position 11,237,802 of record OY787642.1, read on the forward strand.
GATTGGGAAACACTTATGTTATTATCATCCACATCCTTTGATTCATCCAAGTCCTCCTCATTATCTTCAGCAATTAGAGGCAGGAATCTGTTTTGTCTAATTTTTTCCTGTGAATGATAGAAAAATATATCAGTAGGACAAGTGAAATCAGAGAAGAGATTACTATCCTTTGAGACCATATCCAAATCATCCTTGGCATACACAACTTTAAGCACTGGAGAAGATAGTGACAAAGGTGAATGGATGTCTTGAGAATCATCCAGTGGTGTGATTAGCTCCTCAGATGTAATATCAATTAGTGGGACTGAGGTGACAGTCGTTGGCACTTTGTTAGCAGCCACATTTGATGGTGGATCACTGGCATCAGAGGGAGTTGCAATGCTTGCTGGGGTATGCACCACTGCTGGGGTATGCACCACTGCTTTCTTCCTCCATTTAGTGAGCTTTTTCACTCTTCTATTCGGCCACTTAAAACCTCTTTTAAAACCTCCTCCTTTGACAGCCATAAGGTGAACCGATTTGGAGAGTTCCTTTTCCTGGTCCATGTTTGTAAAGTCTAGGTTGTAAGCTTGAGGTGTGGTTGAGGGGTTTGTGATAAAGGCTATCTGAGTTGTAGGTTTCTTAGGCCCTTGTGTATGTTTCATAGGTCCTGCTAAAGGCTTAGGCACTGCAACCTTAGGGACTTCTAAGGGAACACTTGGATTTCTTCTTGGATGCAAAATGCCACAGTCCATATTACCATGACCTATAATTTTACACTGACTACAATATGATGGTAGGTCCTCAAACTCAATCTGATATTCCTTAACATTAGGTGCAATACCAACCATAATTGAAGAAGGAAGAGTAGATTGGAGATCTATTTCAACACAGACCTTGATGGAAGAGGGTCTTGTGAGAGCCATTGTAGCTGCGTCCATCTTGAGAAACTTGCCAATTTGAGCACTAATGCCTTCAATTGCCGAGATGTTATAGAACAGGATGGGTAGCTTGTGAATGGTGACCCAGGCAGGGATGATAGATGATTCCTGTTTCGGCGAAAACTCCGGAGTCCATTTCTGAACCTTCATCGCAGTGTTCCCGAAGCTCCATAACCCTTTCATCCAGCAGCGTTGATAATCGTCCTTATCCTGGAAACGAATTAGAACATGCTTGAAATCCAAGGAGTCCAATTGGTATCGTCCCGAGAAGCCTATTGATTTGAAAGAGGCAATGAGGGAATCCATAGTTGGCTTGCTCCGATTGAATTTACCCACTAGAGCATTATGGTAGTACGAGGCAAGAACTGCTCCTTCTTCTGGTGGTAGGATATATAGGAAAGTTTGCCTTTGTATTCAGTGACGGGGTGGAGATTGGGTGTGTTGGGGAGCTTGGAGTAGAGTGGCTGGTGTTTCGTGCCGAGAATCTGTTTGAATGATGGAACAGCGGCGGCGTTGTCATGAGGGAGCGGTGGCTCCGCCATGAGAAAGCCGTTAAAGGGACGTTATAATTACGTTGCAGCAGGGAATAGTGGCAAATAGTATAACAGAACGGAAAGAAAAAGGGGGCGCGTGTGGTTAATCGATGAGAGAGGTCAGAGAACAAGACCTTATACTGTATTCCCCTTGTTCAAAAGGGAAAAAAAAATATATGTAGAAGGTGGAGTTATGAATGCATATTTTGTTACAACTTACAAGTTCATTCAAAAGAATGAGTTATACCATGTTTGCGTGATATTATTTCTTATTCAATTGACCTGAAATAAGTTTAAATATATTTAACAGAATGGAACAATTTTAAAATTTATCATAAATCATGGTATATAGTAAAAAAAAATTAACTAAAATTTTTGACATGAACTAAGAAAACAAATTAAATATATTGATCTGAAAAAACTAAAATTTATTTAATGAAATGAATTGTTATACTGAAAAACTCAGGAAAACTAAGTCTTAGTGCAACAGCTCTTTAAGTAATAAAATTGTTTCAAAGAATTAAGAGCGATGAGTTAATTGTTTCTAAAGATGTTTAGAAGAAATTTTTAAAAAGAAAAATTGGTACTTCATCTGATTTTGTTGAATTAACCTCCTATTTTTAGCACATAGTCCTTTTGAAATGAAATTGAGTGCATGATTTTGAATTTGGAGGGAGAAAAACAACTTATATGAATGAAGTGAACCTAAATTTTACCAACTCTTCTATTTTATAATTAATTAATTGGAATAAAGAAAACATAGATCAAACCCAAACCCCAAATCAATTAGGTTTCGTCTAGGTGTCCATTCTTGGAATATTCCATAGCATGCAAGAATGCTTATGCATATTCTTGATCCAGCCTGCATTATTTAAAACGTGAACATTTTAACTTGAAACATAAGAAATGAACATGAACATTTTAACTTGAAACATAAACGTGAACATTTTAACGTGAAACATGAATACTTTAACTGAAACATAAAACATGAACAATTTAACTTGAAAGTAAAACATGAACGCTTCAAGCCGAACTCATGTAATTTTTTTGATTGTTTTCGACGGCGGTAGCGAGCCCAATCGATACCAAACCATAGATATGTAATTGAACCACCGGGTACGTGCAAATCTCGACTTGTTGTGCCTTTGATAAACGGTCGGAATTCTTGGATTTTGCAAAAAAAAAAAAAAAAAAACTTTGCACCGTAAATTCATAAAAATGAACACCGCGCGGCATAGGGAGGTTTTCCGGAAACGACGTGGGTTAATATACTCGGGATATATTGCAGGTTTGCCGGAAACTTGAAGCTGGCCGGGAATTGCAGATTGATACTGTTTTGTGTATATATAGTGGACTCCTATTGCCCTTCGTCCTAGTTAGGACCGTCTCATCGGAGACTCTCTCAAAAAGAAGAGAATGTCTCCTGTAGAATGGTCCTAATTGAGATAGATGTCAAATGTTGAACTTCTCATTTTCATGCCTACATGTTCTGGATTGATTTTCTTACTTTCGAAATCTGGTCTTTTACATATTAAGTATGATCGTTCAAAACATGACCATTCAATATACTACTGTTGTTCTTCTCACTTTCATGCTTGATTATTACCTTTTATGCATGAAACAACAAGTCTCTCAAACTCCAACTCGAGATTTCAAAGTTTTGAGTTGAGCCAAACTAAAACTTGAGAAATTTAAACGATAGAAATTAAATTTAGAAACTAAAAAGTTGGCACCATTTAATGAATTTTTCTCATAATAAAATTATAAATTCCAAAATTTAAAAAGGCAAAGTCTTGGAAGAGACCGTCTCTATATAGAGACCAGATTAAATTGTAAATAGTTATATAAGTCAAAAACACGGAGGGACCAATTTGCAATTTCATAATTTTTTTAAAAATCACGCGCTACAGTATCAAGCCACGCGCTACAGTACTGAGTCGCTACATTACCGATTAGCTACAGTGTCGAGTTGCTACAGTAAAACATAAAACATGAACACTTTAACTTAAAACATAAACATTTTAACTTGAAACATAAAACATAAACATTTTAACGTGAAACATGAACATTTCTTGAAACATAAAACATGAACAGTTTAACTTTAAACATGAATATTTTTTGAAACATGAACATTTTGACTTAAAACATGAACATGAACATGAACATTTTAACTTGAAACATAAAACATAAATATTTTAACTTCAAACATAAAACATTGACGTTTTAACGTGAAACATGAACACTTTAACTTGAAACATAAACATTTTAACTTGAAACATAAAACATGAACATTTTAACGTGAAACATGAACATTTCTTGAAACATAAAACATGAACAGTTTAACTTAAAACATGAATATTTTTTGAAACATGAACATTTTGACTTAAAACATGAACATGAACAGTTTAACTTGAAACATAAAACATAAATATTTTAACTTAGAACATAAAACATAGACGTTTTAACGTGACAAGTGAACACTTTAACTTGAAACATAAAACATGAACATTTTAATTTGAAACATTGAAGTACACTGTAGCAAACACTGTAGCAAAACACTGTAAACGAGCGAAAACACTATAGAGCGTGATTTTTTAATTTTTAAAAATTACAAATTGGTTCTTCTTTGATTTTCTTTATTGCACTATTTATAATTTAGTCCGGTCTCTATATAGAGACGGTCTACTCAGAGACTAACTCATTTAAAAATGCATAAATGTTAAAGTGAAAACTGAAAATGGAAAGACAGTTGAATAGGAAGCAATGGATAGAATATGGTCGTAAGCTTATTAGTGAAAGATTACATAGCAAGCAATCATGAATAGCTGGTTCATTAATTCAAGAGGATATACAGAGAAAATTATTTGCATTATTTTCATCATCATCATTAAAACACCAATAAAGAATCCTTGATATCGTAGCCCATCTTCTCCAGGTTAGGGTTCACTGCAAACTGAATCATCGGTGGAGGGCCGCAAGCCAGTGCAAGCGTCGTCTCGGATGCCGGAGGCATGTGTTCCCTCAATACATCCTCAGTAATGAACCCGATGCTGTATTCCCATCCTTCCCTAATCGATTCCTGCACAACATACCATACTTTGACTCTATCCGGGTATTCCTCGGCCCATGCATCGAGCTCATCCTTTAGCAGTATATCGTCCTCAGTGCGATTGGCATACACAACGTTCATTTCAGTATCATCCTCAGGATCCTTTAAGATTGCCTGCATCACTTGGTACACCGGTGTTATCCCTGTGCCACCGGCGATCATTGCCAGCTTCTTGGCAAACTTCGGTTTGCCATGAACCATGAAGCTTCCCTTTCCTTTGTATTCGATGTGCCCTAATGGGCCCTTCAATTCAAGAGCCGAACCGGGAGTTAAGGAGTCCAGATATTGCGACATCAGCCCGCCGTTGGGGAACTTGGGGTGCACTCCTTTGAAGTACACCTTCACCACCAGCTCGAAATAGCCAACTTCTTGAACACCGCTGGTAGGTGTGTACGCACGCATGCATAGCTTGTCATCAATGGTGGCACAGATGAATATGTGTTTGCCGACTGGTAGCCCCAGCTGCTGATCTTCTGACGGCAGAGCGAACCGGAGCTTTCTGACATCATGTGAAATGGAGGTTGATGATACAAGCTTGCACTGTATCCTCTGACCTGGAATTAGGGCAACGGCTCTAGCCGGGGCGATTTCAGTGATGGGGAACAACATGTGGATAGCAGCTGAAGATCCATGGACGGAGGTGTTTGGGGACGAAGAGTCAGAAGCGTAGCCGGTGGTTATCAGCTCGCCGATCCTGAAATCTTCCAGGAGCTGCCGTGCCTTGTCGGAATGGATGGCGTCGAACTCCTCGGTGCAGTCGGTGCCGGCGTTGATGAGGATGCTGTCGCTGCCGCCAGGGTGGTCCTTGAGGAAGCTGGTGCAGTCGTATACGTGGCCGTGGACGACTATCCACGTGGAGTCTGCGGAGCTGTGCTTGCGAACCTCGGACATGGAGAACATCTTGGAGGTTGTGTTCATGAATGGGGACGACACACTCTTCTTGAGCGTTGGCCGGGATGCTTCTGTTGTTTTCTCCACGTACTTCTCCTTCGCCATCCATCCGCCTGACTGGTTCCCTGGCTGAGTTGGATGCTCGAATACGATCCCGATCTCTCCTTTGTGCGGTTTGCACACATTTGTTTTCACCCTGAACCAGCAGTTGTTCATCATTCCCTGCACACACACATTCACGTTAGTACATGTGTATATTATATATATATATATATATATATATATTACTGCATATTACTGTATATTACTGTAATTATAGTCTGTATATTACTGCATAGAAATGTACCATGACATTCCATATGAGCTTCTCGGGCTGGGTGTTGAGGGTCTGATCCCAGGCTCGGACCGCGATTTCCTTTGCGACGAGCAGGTCAAGAACCTCGACCTCCAGGCTCCAGAAGCACCAGCACCAGTATTTGCCATACTTGGTTGCCTTCTCCGGATGCTCTAGCGTAGCCACCTCCCATGTTTCACCACCGTCCATCGTCACTTCCACACGTGTCACCTTCTTCCCTCCTCCTTAATTTCCATAAACAACAAAATCACATGAGTTTCATTTGGGGTAAAAAAACTTTAACCACGTACTAAAATAATCATTAGTGCAACTTTTTACAAGACAATGATGTCTTACGTCACTTTTTCCAATTATTGAAGAAATGATTGGGACCATAAAATACACACACCTAGGATTATATACGCAAGCATATCTTAGGGTATGGTATAGTTTGTGGCCATACAACTCTACTAGAGTATATGCGACCTTTCAGAATTTGGTTCTATTTGCCCTGTTCCCAAAAGACCATGCACGCATCGGGTAAAAACAAGAGAATCATGCATGTGCAAGCAAATCAAGAATGATTTATATATATGATGAAATTTAACTATTATGCATTTATAAAATTAATTTGTGAAATGAGCAAAAGAAGGTCTAAATTATTGAGGGAAAGAGGAATCGTAGAAACCACATAAAATAAAAGAGGCAAAACCAAAATAAGTTTGGCGACGGCTCTAGATTTTTTGTGGAGGTAAAGGCCACGTAAGGGGGTAGACTCTCCTCATTCTGAAGAGTCGTTATTGCAAAAAAAAAAAAAAAAAACTGGGAATATTAATTAAATAAAAATATATTCCAGCATCTTTGGATCAATCTCATTGGTTTGCGCCAGATTTGGAGATGCTAATCTCTAACTGTTTCCTATTTTTTAAGCATGTCCCCATGATTGTTCAAGCGTCACCTTTGAGCAGATCCAGTCAAAACTCAAAACTCCTTTTTTTCTTCTTTAAAAAAATGAGCATTTAATATCTTTAAAATATTATATTAGACCAATCCTCCTTCATAGTACCACCCAAAATGCTTGGATTCGTTTCTTTCACGATCTCTTATTCAATAAATATGAATATTTATCTATTAATTAATAATGATTGAATAGTTAAAGACATTAACATTTTATTTAAAAATTTCTTGATCATTAGTGTGGAAAGGATGCAGTATAATATTTTTCGGACAAGGGAATCTTCATTCTTCAACACATGACCAAGTGCCGACAAGATTAATTGTTAACTTAGCTTAAAACTCAATTAGTCAGAATAATTAGTCTTTGTTTTTTCCTATGAACCTCTATGATGTCCATTGTTGTGGTGGATGAAAAAAAAACCATATTCTGCTACTTTTGGAATCTTCACACAATGTGTGGGAAAAAAAAATTAAGGTGTCACTCTCCAAGTTGTGTGATCACTATTTCCGCACCAAATAGCTAATTACTTCCCCTCTAAGCTTTATTTTTTCACAATAAATACATCTGGATACAAATTCACTAATTTTAGAATTCGCATTTACTACTTCTCAATTATTATAGTTTGCCAACAATTTTTTTATAGTTGACAAATTGATATACTAAATGATTACGACTTTTAATATTTTATGCGTATGATATAATTTACATCACAGTGGAATGGCCTTAAATAATAAAAATGAAAACTTACCGGAATAAGCGTAACCCCTCAAAGTGTACGGCCTCTGGGTAGTCCAGGAGGTGATGGGGAGAATCTCCTCGTGACCCGGCGTCGTGATCACCGAGTTTATGTTCAGCTCGTTGATTATGTATTCCGGTTTATACCACCAAGCTGCAAATTCCAATATAATTATTATTATTTTTTCCAAAAAATACACAAATATTATTAATTATTAGCTAAGGAAAACAACAAGGCTTGCGCACACAACTTGTCCAATTGTGGCTTTTGGAATCCTGGTGAATTAATGGTATTTTGTCACACCAATTTAGACCAATGAAATGAAATTGTTTTACTTGATGGTACAACCTCTCATTTCAAAGCATGTGCTGGTCAACTTAGTTTTACCAACAAACGGTAATTAATCTCCAATTTAATAATGGTGTCCCCTCACTACGTCATGCATATTGGAGTACGTACGTAATATGGACAGATGAAATTATCCTAAATTTTACTGCATATCGATGATCATCAAACGGAAAATTAAATACGTACCTTCAGAGTTTGCTAGTTCGGCATCAACATGAGACGGCAGGACCCGGTTGTCCTTGAAGTGATAGTAGTTATCGGATTCCTGAGTTGTGACGATAATCCGTTTTAGCCATTTCACCATCCTTCCTCCGATGCATCCCGGAATTATCATCCTCACCGGAAAACCGTGGTCCGGAGACAAAGGTGCTCCGTTCTGCATGTAAGCCAGGATGATGTCCCTCGATTTGTCCATCGCGAACTCCTTGCTGATGGATGTCCCGTACTTGGAACCCCCGCCGCCGGGTAAGTCCTCGGCGCCCTCGAAGCACACATTGAGAGCACCATTTCCCCTGCTGTAAATCCCGCACCGCTTCAGAATAGCGCTCAGAGGAACGCCCCGCCACACCGACGTTGATATTCCGGCGGAGCCCCAGTTGAACCCGATGGTCTGTTTCACCATGTTCTGCTCCTTCCTACGGTTTCCGGCGCACACCAGGCTCACCGGAAGTTCCCGGGATGGGAAATCCTTGACCAGCTGCTGCATTGAAATCCTCATCGGCCGTTTCACGAGACCGCAAACCTCCACGGTCCAGTCCTCCCACCTAGCTTTTGGAACCGAGCCGTGGTTGCGGACGTAGTGGAGCGGCACCGGAGTGATGAAACCGTGGTGCATCAGCCGAGTCAGCGGCGGCTCGGCGTTGAACGGGTGTTTCCCGGTCAGCCTAACCATGGAGGAGTTCCGTTCGATCCAGTTATCCGCGGTGCCTTCGTCTCTCGGGTCCATGACCGAATGCTCCAGCTCGGCGTTGCCCTGCTTTATCAGAGCCACGTACTCGTCGGCGCCCTCGTCATCGTCGCTGGAGTAATATTCAACGGGAACGGGTGCGGGTTTTTTAAGGTAGCTGTTGCTGTTGTTGTTGTAGCCGCGGATGGGAGAATCGGAGCGGTGGGATTTGAACATGGTGGGCAAGCCTGAATCTAAACTGCCGAACTGGCGGTTTTCTACGGAGGCCGCCATTGGAACGGGAAAACTGAAGAAAAGGAAGAGGAGTTTGATTATTTTTAATTTATCTCCTTATTCTTCCACTATTTTCTTTTTGTTTCTCCACACTCTGGGTTCGAGTGATTGAAAAACCAATGACCAAACCACACTTTGGCCGCTTATATAGAAACGTTGGGGAGTATATACTCTACTTGTTCCTTCAAACATTAAAAAATTATTATAGATGGAAAAAAAAGAGAGTCCTCCAATTTGTACATCAACTACGAATAGCAACACAGGACAGAGGGAGGGAGTGCAAGTCGGTAGGAATGTTTGCAAATAAGTAATGTTTGTGGGTGAGCGTGAAAACGAAGGCCGCGTAAGGTTTTCCCGTAAAGCGGCGCATGGGAATTCTAATGGCCAATGCCCAAAACCATGGGGCGTAGTTAAATTAATGACTGCCTCTCGCACCCACCCGGCTATTTCCCAGCACCATGTTTTTTCTCTGCCCGAAACCAAAGGGTGAGCTCAACTGGGGGCGGCTTATTGGCCTTGGCCTTTTGGTGAGCTTGGAGTCGTCTTTTGGGGCTTGTGGCCACGTGAGTGAGTGAGTTCGTTAAATCTGCCACCAGACTCGTCCGTATATACATTATACACGCCCACACTCCCGCCCACCTCCAGTCATTGTCTATTTTTAGTAATTTTTTTACAAGCTTTCCTGTTTTTTTTTTGTTTGTTATTTAAATACAACAGTGAGCGATTTGTCTGGGAGCATGATGATTATGATTGGGATTGGGATTGGGATTGGGATTGTTCCACAAACCAATTGGGATTTGGCGTCCCTAAACAAAGTGTCCTTCTCTGTATATTTTTTGGAGCATAGAATTCACTTGGATAGGGAATCCCATAATACATACTCCCTCCGTCCCCAAATATCAGTAAAAAAAATTTACACCATGTTTGGTCATTAATAACTTTAATTATACTTAATATTAGAGCAAGTCCAACAGCTTCTCAAAGTTAGAGAATTTCAATAAATTTAGGGAATTTGAGCCAGTTCCAACAGATTCTCTACCTCAATTCCCAACTTGGGGATTTTGAAGAAATTCTCATGTTACTTCCCCAAATATGTAGAGAGAGAAAAAATATTTGGGGAAACAAAATTTAATGTTTTTGCATTTACGAATGATTATTTTCCTATTTGTGTGTTTGTCTTTATTTTTTGACAAATTAAATATACATTTCAAATGTAAATATTTTTAGTTATACACAACAAAAAATTATAAAAATAATATATTCTTAATTTTCATATTATAACTAACGTAACAAGATCTTACATGACTATGTTCGCATGCATATATAAATTTGAATATTATCATGTGAGATCTTGTTATGTTCGTTGTAATGTGTATTTTAATAATATATATTTTTCACATTTTTTCATTAAATGTAATTTAAAATATTAAGATTTCAAAATATATTTAAATAGTGAAAAACAGAAATATAGAGATAAAATACTGAAATTTCAATCCCCACACTAGGGAAGCTGTTGGAGTTGAAGCAAAAAAAGATAGGAATTATAGGGATGTAGAACTGTATCATGGAGAATCTTGTAGGGAAGCTGTTGGACTTGCTCTTACAATACATAATTTTGATTTTTAAAAAGTACATCATACAAGAATTCTAACGATATCTCATGTGAAAATATAATATTTATATATTATAAGTTATTAATGGTCAAACATGGTGTGAAAAAATTGACTAAATGAGTAAGACATTTATTTGGGGACGGAGGGAGTGCTATATATATTACATGTCAATTTACATTTTAACACGTCATAGTTCATGTTTTTTATGCTTCGTATATTTTCTTCTCCCATAACATATATTTTTGTGGAATTAATAGAGTTTTGGTTCATTTTTATTGAAATGATATTTTATAAACTCAAGGTTGGAAACAAGATAACCTATTCAAATTTTGTAATGAAAACTGAACAAAACATTTGATGCTATTTCATTTGAAATGAAATAATATTATATTAATGCATATATTGTACATTTAAACGACTTAGAAGTATTCAACCATGCTGGTTAGTCTAGTTGAAACATTATTTTAACATCAAATTTGAAATAAAATCGGTCATAAAAGCGTACTTAAATTTAAAGTCAATGCTAGTAATTCAAAGTCTGACGATGTTTAACCTTATGTTTGGCAACTTCACCTCTAAGACGCAATACTCAACATTAGCAATAATTCCAAACTCAAACGGCTCCCAAAATTACACCAATAACAATGTCTGTGAGAAACTAGCTGATAATTAAACTTGCGTCACCAAAATGCTCTCTCCAAATATCAGTGGCACACGAAACCATCAGCATGTTCCATTGAGATTGAGTTTAGAATCCAGGAAGTCACCATCATATCAACATCAAGCCATTGCTCATATTCAGGTGAATCCTCATCAGGTTTTGCAACCGCTCCCTGCACCAACTTAAGCTTCTTCTTCGTGCCGAGCGCGAACCTCATAGCCCGACTGGGCAGACTCCATTACTGAAAATGCATGGTTTCCTCAGTCAATTGGCTAGTGACACGCACAAGTCCTGGTTCATCCGTTGGATGACGCTGCGACAGTTTCTACATCATTCCTTTTTCCGTTGCTGTGAACCGATTCTCCATTGTCCGCCTGGCTTTTCTCCATATGTAGCTGACGGAACCTGAAGTTGGAGCTGAACAGATCGAACCGCGAACTTTTAGAAGAACGAGATGAAGAGGTGATCGTAATGATTAAATGCATGATCGATGAATCCCGCTTTGATACCATTATAAAACAGTCAATGCAAAACACGTAAAGCTTTAATTAATGGCAGAAGAAAAAATGTTTTCGTAATTTCGTTAAACAACAACCGTTAAATGATTGGTTCTTTTGGGTTTTTCTGACCTACTAGTTTTTTTCGTGCGATTCCACGGTTACTGCGTGTTCGATGGTTTTCTTCAATCTGATCGGGTAATCTTGCCGCAGATATGGGTAGATCAAATTCGAAGAAGAAGCAACGAAACAAGCAGATGGAATTGCTCGGAGGGGAAGAGGAGGAATCCACGATTGTGCAATATGGTGACGATCTGGCGGGGAGGGATGCGGATCTGGCTGGGCTGAGAGATCTTTGTACGCCGCTGCGATCTCACATTACGATTAGACAAACCAAGGTCAATCATGGTGCTGGGAAATCAGAAACGGAGCTGCATGCCGAAGACCCAATTTGCTAAGAAGCAGGGATCTTCGTCTGGAGATCCTAAAGTGGCCGAGACTGGGGGTGAAGCTTCAGATAAACATCAGAGGTGGCTAAATCTATTTGATGAACATCAAACTGAGGTAAAATTCTATCCTCCTGATATTATTAATGGTGTGAGTATGGCTAGAATCCCAGTCAATGAGGTAGAGAATAGCATGAAAAAATGGGAGTCTGTTGTAGTTTGTCAAGTGGTGGGAGGTCACCCCCTGTAGAAGCTTTTGAGCAGTCTGTTTGGCATGTTTGGAGAGATAAGGTTGTGAAAGTTTGGAAGGTTAACCCAGGGGTTTTCATGATTAAATTTGCAACACAGATTTATAGAGATGAGGCAGTGAGGAGGGGTATGTTTTTCCATGAAAATAAGCCTGTTGTGGTTAAACCTTGGAAGTCATCTTTGACCTTTGAGGAGCCAGCCACTGTACCACTTTGGATTCAGCTTCCTGGTTTACCAGTACTTTACTGGGAGCCTAGTATCCTGTGCAGATTAGTTAGTACTATTGGTGTACCACTGAGGTTGGATAGAGCCACAATTGATCTGGACAGGTTGCAGTATGCAAGAGTTATGGTAGAGATGAATTTAGGTGCTGATTTACCTGAAGCAATATCTTATGTGGATGAAAAAGGGGTCATTCAATGTCAGGTTATCAAATATGAGTGGAAGCCTATTAAATGTAGTCAGTGCAGTTTGGTTGGTCATGAGACAGCAGAATATAGGTGGAAAGCCAAACCAGCACAACCAGCACATCATGCACCACCAATGAATAAGGGATAGAGAAGTACAACCTATGTTCCAGTTGGTGTGAAGAAGCCTGAGGTGAAGGCTACTGGTGGAGTTAAGACGAAATCAGTGAATACAGATGCACAAAAGCAAGGTGGTGTGGTGGATGAAAGAAAATCTGGAGGGGAGCACCCAGTGAAGCATAGGTCTGGGAAAGAACCATTTGAAGTTAAACAGGTGAGTACTGCTATGAAAGGGATAAAGTTTCTTGAAGTTAATTCTAATGATAGTGGGGTGAATTTACCCATTAGTTTAGTCCCAGACCAACCTCCAGATGGGTATGGGAACTAAGCTATTGATTTGGAATGTCAGAGGATTGAATAACAGGAAAAAGCAGGGTGAATGTAGGGAGTTTTGTTACTTGTCCAATGTTGGCTTTGCAGGTTTCCTGGAGACAAAAGTGAAAAACAACAAAAAAAATGAGGTTTGGGAGAATTTAAATATGTCTGGGAAGTTAGTGTCCAATTGTGAGATTGCTAATTCTGGTAGAATATGGATATGGTGGAGACCTGATCTAGTGGAGGTGTCAATTTTGCAGTCTGATGCACAATGAATAGACTGTAAGTGTATGATCAAGGACCAGGGGATACACTGTTACATAACAGTTGTATATGGATACAATGAAGTGGATGAGAGGTGTAAAATGTGGCACCAACTAGCAAGTTTAGATCACCATGACCTGCCTTGGTTGATGGCTAGGGACTTCAATAATCCCCTAAATCTAGAAGACAGAGTGGGAGGGATGGAGGTAAAGCTGGATGAAGTAGAAGACTTTAGAGATATGGTAGACAAGGCACAGTTATTGGTTATGAGAGCAACAGGAGCATTCTTCACTTGGAATAACAGAAGGAGTGAAGGGAGGGTGCACAGCAAAATAGATAGAGCATTGGTCAATGATAAGTGGACCACACAGTTAACTGAATCCAACTGTCATATTCCCCCTTGCTTAGTATCTGATCACTTGCCCCTTGTTGTCACTTTGAAGCAGAAACTGGAGAGAAAAACAAGGCCTTTTAAATTCTTCAATATGTGGATGAAATCGCCAGACTTCTTGGAGCTGGTACATAGGTCTTGGAAGCAGAACCCTGTACGTAACATGTCTGACTTATTTAAGTCTCTTGAGTGCCTCCAAATCACACTCAAGAAACTTAATAAGAGAGAATTCTCAGATATTCAAACCAGAGCTGCAAAGGCAAAGGAATATTGGGAAGGGTGTTTTCTTGACTTGCAGGTTGATGTGGAGGATGTTATGAGGCAACGGGCTGAAGCACTTGCTAGAAAACAGGCTGAAGAAATGACTGAGGCTGAATTAATGTTTTTGCACCAGAGGTCTAAAGTTCTATGGCTGAAAGATGGTGATAGGCCAACACAGTTATTTTATAGCAGTATGAAGAGGAGACAATACAGAAACCATATTGTGGCCTTAAATGATGGAACTCAACATGCTGAGGGACATGACCAGGTGGAAAGGTTATTACTGAAGTTTTATGGGAGGCAGTTAGGGGAAGCTGGTAAAGTTGAGAAGATAGACCCACTGGTAACTATGGAGGGAAGAACACTTAGTATACCACAACAACTATCACTGATACAGTCAATCACAGCCAAGGAAATATGGGATGCCCTGAGTAGTATTGATTCCAACAAGAGCCCAGGAATGGATGGGTATACAAGTGGTTTCTTCAAGAAGGCATGGGTAGTGGTAGGGGATGGTGTAAGGCTGGGAGTTAGAAATTTCTTTCAGGGAGGAGAGCTACATGTGGAGTTTAAAACTGGAGTTATCACACTGATTCCAAAAACAGAACATCCCCAAGGGCCTACTGACTATAGACCCATAGCTTGTTGCTCAGTGATCTACAAAATGGTCACTAAGATCATGAGTAACAGGTTGGGAAAACTACTTCCTGTTCTTATCAGCCCCAATCAGAGTGTCTTTGTACAGGGAAGGAGAATAGCACATAATATCTTGATGACACAGGAGCTGCTAAGTATGTATAACACTGGAGGGACTCTTATCCCAAGCTGTATGGTTAAGATTGACATCAGGAAAGCTTTTGACAGCTTGAACTGGAATTTCTTATTTAACTGGCTGGAGGCTCTTAAATTCCCTGGGCTGTTCCTGCAGTGGGTGAGGAGATGCCTAGAGGGGACTCAGTTCTGCTTTTCCCTAAATGGTACTCTTACTGGAAAGTTTGAAGGCAGGAGAAGAGTGAAGCAAGGTGATCCTATCTCACCTTTGTTGTTTTTGTTAGGGATGGAATATCTCACGAGACAGCTGAACTTGAGTTTTAAACTTCAGAAACTGAAATATCACCAGAGGTGTATGAGAGTGGGTATTCACAGTCTCATGTTTGCAGATGATTTACTCATCTTCTGCAAGGCCAGTGAGAAATCTCTGAGAGAGGTAAAGGCAGTGCTTCAGGAGTTTAAAAAGGTGTCAGGATTGGAAATCAATACAGGTAAATCAGAAATTTATTTTTCAAAAATGCCCCATTCTGATATGTCCTGGTTAGCTAGTATTATTGATGTGGTATAGGGGACCTTGCCTGTCTGTTATTTGGGTATCCCAGTCAGCACTGGTAGATGGGATAGAGCTACCTGTGAGAAGCTTGTAGATAAAATGGTAAGGAGAATTAACACATGGGGAACAAGAAAGTTATCTTATGCATGGAAAGTGCAGTTGATAAATTCTGTTTTACTCAGCATGGCAGGGCACTGTTCTAATGTGTTCCAGGTGCCTGAGAGCATCCATCAGGCTGTAGTTGAGAAATGCAGGAACTTTCTATGGGGAAAAGAAGAAGGAAAGAGGAAGTTGATCCCTATTGCTTGGGATACTCTATGTATTTCTAAGCATTTTGGTGAGGCTGGACTTAGAGACCCCTCTTTATGGAACATGGCTTCATTGAGCAAGTTAATCTGGGATATTTGTCAGCAAAAGGAAGTTCTATGGATCAAATGGATACAAGAATATTACTTAAAAGGGATTGACTTTCCTACTTATGTGTTGAGGACTAGGCACAGTTGGAGTTGGGGGGTGCTAGTGAAGATTAAGGATAGGGTGCTTCCATTGTTACATCAATGTTTGGACAGTCACAGCAACCTCAGCACTAGGAAAGTTTATGCTCAGTTGAAGGGGGTTTTTTCAGAAGGATAGGAGAGCAATTCTATGCTGGAAAATGGGCCTCCAACCAAAGCAGGGGTTCTTTCTTTGGATGCTATTTAAGGGAAGGCTATCTACTCTGACCAGGCTCCATGGCCTTGGTATTCAGAAACATCAACCAGACAAAAGTATATTTTGTGGACATTTGGGAGAAACACCACAACATCTGTTCCTACAGTGTGATTTTTCAACAAAGTTGCAACACCTGCTGCAGATCAAGCTCAATGGTTGTTTCAGAAGTGTATTGAGGCGTATGCACATGATGCAGAGAAGGAAGAATGGAAGGGAGTTCCACTTAATTGTCAGCTTGTTTTATCAGGTTTGGCAAGAAAGGAATAGAAGGATATTTCAGTTGAAACTTTTGCACCCAGAAAATATAGTACCCATGATATTAGCCGGTTATGATTAGATAGTCTAGTCTTATGATTTGGTGTTGGTACTTTAGTGTGAGTGTGAAGGGCTGGGAGTGAAGGCCGAAAATCTGTAAAGAAACTTTTTGTTGGTTATATATATAAATCAAATTTCCATAAAAAAAAAACAACAACCGTTTTTTACAAAGAGAATTGACTCATCTCATTGAACCCTAACATGACTCAACAAAATGGAAACAGTTGTAACCATCGAACTACACGTACGGCAGAGCCACTTGCATCGGTTGACGGAATTGAAGTCGGCGGAAGAGCGGTTAGCTAGGCTTCTGATCGTCTCAATTATGCTGATCATTGATTCATCAAGCACTTAATCCAAGTTTCACCGCTGAATCCAGTCAACTTTTAATCCTCATTGGGCTGAATTCATTCTCATGGGCCCAACGTTGGAGCTGAATTCCCCTTTTAAGTCCAGCGCACTGAATTTGATTATTGCTTGAATCAAAATTAATCAGAACTCGATCAGTGGCTGGTAGCAGTTGGTTGTTGGCTTATTTTATTAGCTGGTTTAACTAGCTGTTTTTGTTGGCTGATTATGCTAGCTGTTTGACTACTAGCTGTTTACAAAAGTGTTTGGCAAAATTAACTTTTAGTTGTTAGATGTTTTATGCAAAATGACATTTATGGTCATGATTACTATTCATATTATTATAGAATAATTTTAGATATCTTGTTTTTATTTTGTCTATAATATTGATAATTTTTTTAATTGTTTGAAATATTCACTAATAAAAATTATAAAATAAAAACAAATTATTTCAAATAAATTTAAAATTATTGTTTGTAATTAATATTAGTATAGTACAGTAAATAAGAATTTTAAATTCTATTTTATAGTATGAAATTTCTATAAAATCTAAATAAATTTATGAAGCTGAACATTTTTCAATATCAAAATTATATCATATACATATGAATTAGTTAAGTAGGAATTTATTTGTTTTGAGTAGAGTATTAACCGACTTGATTATATTTTAATTGAAATAAAATTTTATAATAATTATGTGGGTGTAAAAATGTATAAATACGTAATTTTAAATATACACTCAATTTAAAATAGGTATATAATTTAGAATTGATTACCATTTAATAATTTAGTATACAAAATTATAGTGATATAATTATGATGTATGTAAAAATGTTTGGATAAACACACAATACTACGTAAAAAATATTTAGATAAACACACAATAAATTATACACATATACATGTAGAGGATAAAAAAGTAACTATAAAAGTAAAAAACCATCAGCCAGAAGAAAACACTGGTTTCAGTAGCTGTTAGATGTTGGCGGAAAGCTGGGTAAAAAAGCCAATGAACCAAACACTTTTTTTTCTCCTTCTTTGGCTGTTTGACCACGTAAAAAGCCAACATCAGAAAGCCAGTTAAAAATCCAATAAAAAAAGCCAACACCAAACGGGGCCATATAACAACCAAATTTGAGTTGAAGTACATTTTTTTGAACCGAGCTCGAGAAAGAAACTTAAGAATGAATCAATCATAAACTAACCTCTAGGGAGTTGTCGTGCATTTTGAAAACAATAGGAAACTTAGTCCTTGGAGTTGTAAGATTATTTTGGCTGAGTTGAGCTAAACAAAATTAAATTAAAAATTAATATATTGTAAATAGAATCAGTAAGATCTAGAAGTTAATTGAATTGAATTAACTCGAAATAAGATCTAGAAGTTAATTAACCTTATAAAATTATACTTTTCAAAATTGTAGAATTGTAACTTCGATATTCCCATAGTTTCAATAGTTTCATTTTCCAAGTTCCAAGTAGTTGCACTGTTGTCTGTTAATTTCAGAACCTTTGAGCTCAGAATTCGAACTTGCAACTGACCTGAAATCAACGACTCAGTATGCTTTGTATCCTTTGAATCAGTATGCTTTGACACTCTTGCAAAACACATAGAATGAACCACAACAACATAATCAGGATTTCCCTTCGTCCAATATGAAGAAATTAAGAACCAATGCAACTAGCTCTAGCATAGTTTGAATCCGAGACCCCCTAACCAACTCATTCTCTGCTACAAGATCTTGCAACACACCATCATTCTTTCTCCTGAACTGATTCTGCAAGCGTGCCTCCATCTAAACTGCTGCTGCTACCTG
Organism: Cruciata laevipes; assembly: GCA_963678965.1. Taxonomy (NCBI): domain Eukaryota; kingdom Viridiplantae; phylum Streptophyta; class Magnoliopsida; order Gentianales; family Rubiaceae; genus Cruciata; species Cruciata laevipes. Next base: position 11,256,547 of record OY787642.1, read on the forward strand.
GTGATTAACTGCAGCTGAGGTTCATGACACTGCCTTGCCCGCCTCTATCACACAGTTGTAGTGTTTAGATTTGTACAAAAAGATCCATTCTTTTTCTGGAAAATTCTTGGGAAAAAAACCCCTCATGTAGTCATGTTCTCTTCTAGTTTGAATATAAAAAAAAGATCCATTCTTTTTCTGGAAAATTCTTGGGAAAAAAATGCCTCCTTTTCTCCTCCGATTTGAATCTAATTTGAATACTAAAAAAAGATCCATCATTCTTGGATAAAAGATCCCTATCTTTCCAAATTTGAATCTAATTTGGATATGATTTTGCATGACATTCAAGAAATCAAAGACACAAATAAGTGATTCAAATTACAAATTAAAAAAAAATTGACACTTACACCTGCTGTAATGTGAACTCGGCCTTGATTTCCATAGCAGTTCACAGCACACTGGACATTTTTTGATGAATGCTCTTGGATTACCCCCATCTTGTAAGTCAATGAAGGCGGTTCATTTGTGTAGCATTTTTTTATTTTTTTTTATGCAAAACATAGTATATTAATTAAAAGGAAATGTTAGAGTTGTGGCTCTATTATGTTCACTACAGACAAGAGACCTGTCTACTTTCTGAACAAAAATCAAATGTAATTTGGACAGTACACTTCTAACTTCCATGACAAGGGGTTGAAACTGCCATGGAGGGATGATTTCATGATGCGTAAGCAAGTCTTTTAGCACCTTACAGTCTGTCTGCATCCAGACAGCTCCAATCATCTCCTCGGGTACCTGCAACAAAGCTTTCCAACAAGCATACACCTCTGCATGAAGAGCTGAGTAGGCTCTAAACTGATCCTCTCTCTGTCTTACTAGATTAGCTGAGGAGATAGTTCATGCTGCAGCTGCTTGTTGTGAGTTTGGCTTAAAAGAGCCATCAAACCTGATTACCCAATAAAGGACAATTTGCAACCATCCTGGGGTGGTCTCCTCATCATGATGCTGTAATAATTGAGTACCTGCATCCTCAATATCTTGTGCCACTGCTCTTCCTTCCATTACCTGCAATATCTGCATGGCTGAAGCTGCTACCAAACCTGACTCTCTGTCAGAATATTGAAAAACTTTCATATTCCTGTCCTTCCATATTTCCCACATAATACACAGACTAAGATTGATATCCTGCACTTGTGGGGCTGTCTTGAACCAATTCCAGAACCATGTATTTATTTGTATTCCAGAAAACCTAACCTGGAGGCTCTCCAGACTCTACAAGCTACCTCACATCCAATGAAAAGATGTGTAACATCTTCCTGTTGATTAAATCTAGCACACATCGGAGAATCTGTCGATTTTCTAAACCATAGACTCTGCGCTGTAGGCAGTGAGTTCTGCAAAGCCCTCCAGACACAGACTATGATTTTTAGAGGAAGATTCAGCCCCCAGAACTTGTTCCAAAGTTTATCATTGTTGAGTCAAATCTGTTGTTGTAACCTTCTGTATCCTTCTTTGACAGTATATTCTCCTGTAACAGAGCCCTCCCATATTAACCTGTCAGCCTGAGATATAGTGACATGAATATGAATCTTTGCAATTTCTGCAATAATTTCAGGTGTGAACCAGGATCTAAGCAATGGTACCCTCCACTGCTTGTCTTCTGTAAGAAAATGCTCCACCTTCAAATCTGTATGTTGAGCCATCCCTGATTGATGATTTAGTGGATTAGCAACTCCTGGAATCCAATGCTCAGCAATGTGAATTCTGTCCCCTCGGCCTATCTGCCATCTCAGCTGAGGTTTTATTAACTCTTTCCCCCACAATATAGATTTCCAGCTCCATGAGTCTTGGTTTCTCTGTTTGGTTTTTACAAAAGTGGACGTCATACAGTACCTCTGCAAGAAAAATCTAGCAAAGAGACAACCTGGATCCTTGATAATTTTCCACGCATGTTTAGCTAACAATGCCCTATTCATGTCTTTTGCCTTACCCAAACCACCTCTACTCTTGGGCAGACACATCTGACTCCATGAGATCCAGTGAATTCCCCTCCCTTCTAACTCTCATTTCCAAATAAATTTGGTTGTCATCCTATCAATCTTCTTCAGAATTGAGTCTGGGATTTTAAAAATCCCCATGGGATAGATGGACAATGATGCTAATGTGTTCTTGGCCAAAGTAATTCTGCCTGCCACATTTAAGTACTTAGTCTTCCAACTATTATATTTCCTCTTGACTCTGGATATCATATCACCAAACACTCTGACTTTCCCTTCTGTCAAATTCAAATTGATACCCAGATATTTGGTTCCAATCCCTGTATTATGGATATTTAATGTGTAACGTAATAGACTCATTTCCTGATCTGCAACATTTGGACTGACTTGGAGAGAAGACTTACTGAAGTTTATTCTTTGACCTGAGAACTTGGCAAAATGATCAAGATTTTTGCCAAATGAAAGTACATGTCATACTCACACTTGAGAAATATGATGCAATCATCCGCATACATGAGATGTGTGATTTTTGAGACCCCCCGTGCACAACTATATCCTAGAGCTTGCTTCTCCTGAATGTGAGTATTTGAATTGAGCATACCAGATAGAAACTGTTGACAGATGATGAAAAGATATGGTGACAGCGGACACCCTTGTCTCAAACACCTCACAGGTCTGAATTTAGGCAGATGGACTCCATTCACATTAATTGAGTAAGATACTGAAGTTACACATTTCATAAGTAGAGCTCTCCACTGATCAGGGAATCCAAAATATCTCAATGCCTCTTCAAGAAACTCCCATGACACTCTATCATATGCCTTGCTCATATCTATCTTCACAAATACCAAACCCACCTTTCCAGTCTTTTTCTTTCTCAGAGTTTCCATCATCTCATGTGCTAGAAAGACATTCTCCCCAATATGTCTGTTTTTAACAAAACCTGTCTGATTTCCTGAGATCAAAAACTGCATAATTGGAGCAAGCCACCTTGCCAGAACTTTAGCTACCAACTTATATTTCACAATATTGCATAATGAGATAGTCCTAAAGTCCTCCACTCTTATTGCACCTGTCTTCTTTGGAACTAGGATAATATTGGTCTCATTCCACTCAGGCGGTAGCTCATGTCCTTGTAAAATGTCCATGATTACTGATAGACCCTAGATATACTCTTACTTTGTAACATTTGAGAGCTGTTTTAGATAGTATTTTGTAGATTTATATTAGACTTTTAGACCGAATCATTCATAGTGGTTTGAAATTGAAGACGTGCATTTTGATCTTGAATTGCACTTGCGATGGAGTTGAATGATTTGAAGACCTTCTATGACTGTCCTGACCGCGATTGATACATTGAAGAACCGGTCGTAGAAGTGGCGTGAAGGCACACTCTCGCAGGCCGCGAACCCTAGGTCGCGAACCGCGAGGGTGTGTGTTGCTGTTTTGAAGATGCCGAGTTTCGCGAGCCGCGAGGACCAGACGCGAACCGCGAGAGCCAGACGCGCGCGGGGCGCGAGACTCCGGTCGCGAACCGCGCGAACCAGCACGAGGACCGCCGAGGCACAGACGCGCGGGGCGCGAACCTTCGGCCGCGACTCGCGAGGACCAGACGTGCGCGAGGCGCGAACCTTCAGCCGCGACTCGCGAAGACCATGCCGAGACACGGGCGCGCGCGGGCGCGAGACACGGGCGCGCGCGGGCGCGAGACACGGGCGCGAGACACGGGCGCGAGACACGGGCGCGCGTACCACGCCGAGACCGAGACACGGGCGCGCGGGGCGCGAATCCTCGGCCGCGAGCCCGGCTCGCGGTCCGCGAAGGATTTCGCGCGACCCGCGAAGGCCCTGCAAGTGGCATTTTATTTTGTTTTATTTTTGTTAATTTTTAAAGTATAAAAACAACTTATCCTCATTGTTTGAGGGATCGAATTTTTACAGAGCTTAACTCTTTTCTTTCATATTTCTCTTTGATTTTGAGCTTTGAATTCATTATGGTTTGTTGTATTGATTATGGTTTCGATTACATAACTATGGTAGTAGGCTAAACCTCTTCTTGGATATATGTGATTGGACTTCTTGTTATGGATTGAGAACATGATTCATGAAGCTTAGGAATGGTGATTTGCTATTGAATGATCATAATCTATATGTGTATTTGATGCTTGAAATGATTAGGAATGATTTCCTAGTGATAGATATGTGTTGGATATGTGTTAGATATTGCTTTTCCATGGTTAGAATGTTATCATTCTTCCTATGTATGAGTAGTAAATTAGGAATTGAATGCATGTTGTTATCAATTGTATTTGTTCTTAAGATCATTCATTAGCATTATACCTATGTCAAGTTTGTTATCAAAGTGCATGGGTAGGGTTAAGAAATATCTAATTTGAATTTATATTGATTCAATTGAACTAGTTGTTATCATCTAGTAAAATTGTCAATTGAAGTTGTGAAGATGCTTTCATTTGCATAGCTTTGGTTAAAGATAGTTCTCACTAATGTTCACCATTCTCAAGGCATCATGATATTGTTTGAGGAAAATCCTATAATAAGAAGTCACCAATCTCATATGTCCAAGTTTCTCATTCTCTTAGTTAAATCTCTAGTTAGAATAATCTTATGGTAAAGTAGTTGTAATCCTAAAAGTTCTAGTAGTTTCATTTAGTAGTGTCTTAAACAAAAACTCAACTCAAACCCCCCCCTTTGTTTACATTGCTTTTATATATGTATATATATATATATATATATATATGCTATGAGATATACATAGAAATAACCTTCTCCCTGTGGAACGAACCTTACTTGCCGTTGTACACTTAATAGTGTGGAAAGGTAGTAAGTAATCTATAAATTGTATATTTGAGAGGTACGGCGACGACCTCCCAATTACCCCTTCCAGCTGACTTCCAATAAGCTTCCAGTGTGTCTTGAAAAAACCTGCCGGTAAACCATCTGGCCCTGGGGCTTTCCACGGTTTCATTTGAGCTAGTGCTTGTTGTATCTCCTTCCCTCTGAACTGAGCATTTAGTTGTTGTAAATGTATGTCTGTCAGTCTTTGCTCTGTTTGATCTAAGCAATACTCTACCTCCACTGGATCCACTACCTGAGGAGGGTAAAATTCCGGGGAGCAGAAAAGAGTCTGAAACTGCAGTTGAAATTGCATCTGTTTATCAGCTTCTGCTGAGTAAACTTGCCCCTGTCCATCTTGTATGCTATTGATTTGACTCTTTCCCTTGTTAATAGTAGCCCACTTGTGATAGAATGTTGTGTTTCTTTCTCCAACTTTACCCCACTTACTGGTTGCTCTCTGCTGCCAATAATCACATTGTCTTTCCAACAACTCAGCTATTTCTAATTGCAACTGTCTCTCCTCTTGTTGCATGATTAGAATATTTGAATTCCTTTGTATTTCTTCCAGCCTCTTTATCTTTAGAACTGTGATATTATCTAAAGAGCCAAAAGTTTTCCTACTCCAGTTAGAAAGATGATCCAAAGTAGATTTCAAAAGTTTGGAAAACTCCCTCGCTGAATATATGCCCTCAGTAGGTGCTGGAAAAAACTGACATACTCTTCTGATGATTTGGTCCGGGGGTTCAAGATTTGCCCAAAAGGCCTCATATCTAACCACATGCTCCCTTTGTGTTTCCTTAGCATATAATTCCAAGATAACTGGACTATGATCAGATCCTAAGATTTCCATAGTTCTTGTGTGTGCTAAAGGAAAAAAGGTTCAAAGTTGATCTATTGATAAACCCTCAGTCTAATCTTTCAAAGATACACTGCTGCTCATTCCTATTATTGGTCCATGTATACCACTGACCTGTATTTATGATTTCCTGAACCTTCAAAGAAGTTAGAAGATGCCTAAACACCTGACTGTTTTCATCATTCTGAAAAGGTAAGCCTCCTAGCTTATCTTCCTGAGATAGCACTTGGTTAGTGTCTCCAATAACTAGCAATTGGTAATTCAATATACTAGGAAGCAAACCAATGCTCTTCCACACGTCTTTCCTTTGCATCTGATCAGGACTACCATACAAAAAAAGCTGAAGCCAGACTACCCCAGCATTGTCCGAGCATCTTCCTAATATGAAGTGTCTACTACTGGCTAATACATCAATACTTATGTTATTTGTCCACAACAACCCTAGACCCCCTGATGATCCTAGGGGATTTACCACAGCACTAGAAGAAAAATATGTACACTGCTTCCACTTCATGAGTTCGTGTTCCTGCATCTTAGTTTCCATAAGAAAAAGGACCTGAGGCTTACCCTGTTTCAGCAGACGCCGCAACATCCGCTTTGTATGGGCATTATTCATACCCCTACAGTTCCAACTTAGGATCGTCATGGATGGTTTTACGGTTGATTTGGGACAACCGCCTGGAAACCCTCAGAATTGACATGATACTTCTCTTGAATTGGTAGCATATTCCACGAAATAAGAACTTCTTGACATCTCCTCTTCTTTCTGCTCCTCTCTATCCCATCTGGTGACTTTCTCTTCTTCATTGGTTGCTCATCCCGCTGCTGTCCCTTATCCCTCAGCGATGTTGCCTTATCTGATCCTTTCTCTCCTTCCATCTGAACCTGTGCTTTATGTCCCTCATCCTGCCTCAACTCCCTTAATACCTCATCAACTTCTTGTCGTTCAACTCGCCTCCGCTTAGTTACTAGCGAATAGTTCCTCTATTCATCCACAATTTTCCTCTTGCCTGAGATCAGTTCAGGCCTGTTTAATAATTCCAACAAATGATAGAATGAACCATGTGCCTTAGTTCTCCTTCCTCGCTTCCTCCACCCCTTAAATCTTCTACTTTCCATAGGAGCATTCTTTTGGTTACTCTGTAAGTGATGATCTTCCTGACTTTCCACTGAGGCCTCACGAATCTGACTTACTTGAGGTGAGACCATAACCTTTGTCCCAATTAATGTCTCCTCCAGAGCCCGAACATCACAAACGTTTCCACTCCGACCTATCACTAAGTTCCCTTGTGCTGCAGTATATTGACCAATATTGTCTCTCCTTTCAGTTTGTCTCATACTCTCTTGACTTCCTTGTTCCATTGTCTCTAAATATGCAATATTATCTAACAGTTTTCCATGACATCCTCCCATCCCCTTAGGATTTCCCTGTAAATAATCTGACCAACTATTTCCCAAAACTGCCTTCAGAGAAGAATTGCCAGTTTTGAATTGATCATCAGGTCGAGGTATAGAAGGACCAATCTGATTCTGTTCTTTTACTTCACTACACTTTGGAACTTCTAAGTTTACACTAGGAGAAGTATGCAACTTTTTCTTCCATACTTTCTTTAAAATGACGGGATTTTTAAACTTACTTTCTCTGTCGCATGACTTCTTGGTACTTTTCAAAGGTTGAGGCTCAGTTGGGAGTTGAGGACCACGCGCCACCTCTTCCTCCTTGTGTGGTGATTGCTGCCTGATGCAGCGCAAGATATAGGCGGAATCGTCAAATTCACAAGATTCACCAATATATCTAGATTAGCCTTTAAAATCCGTTGATTCTAAGAATTCCGGAAATTAAAATCTATTCTTGATTAGTAATTTTGATATATCTAGATTTGCCTTCAAGGTCCGTTGAGTCTGAGAATCCCCGGAAAATTAGAGAATAAACTGGAAAACTAAATTATATTATCTCAAATCAAAATCAAAGGTTCCTCAATTACAAAACAAAGGGCAATATTTATAACCCATCAATCTCTATCCTATTACCCTACAGGATACCGATTCCCACTCTGAATAGGAGATGGATTCCTTCTTACCAAGATTAAAAAAACCTTTTCAGGAAAACTCTAAACCTTGACTAGCGTGCACTCTTCGCGCGATGCGCGAAGTATTTGATAAATATTTAATATAACATTAGTGCTACATATTTAGTATTTATTTTATTGTTAATATGTTTGATGTAAAAGTGTGATAAAACAGTTGAATATGCAAAGTCTTAGACCCGGTTATCATGAGCGTTTTTGTAGATTAATTAAATTCAGTCCAGTCAAATTTTTTCAGTTCAATAATTATTTGTTAAATGTTACTTTTTAGGGAGCGTCTCCTGTAAGATCCCTTAGGGCAGGCTAAAATGAGACCACCTTCTACAAGAATGGGAATCACTATATAATTATTTGGGTCATAAAACATAAAAGATCAAGGAAATAAAATGAAAAGATATTGCCCAAAATATAGAAGATCAAACCAAATAAAAACATCAAACCCAAAATCTAAAAGATTAAACAAATTAAAAGATCAAACCAAATAAAGGATCAAATTTATGTATAAAAACTTTAGACTGAAATAAAAATAACTCAAATAATTAAAATAATTGTATATCTCCAATCTTGTAGAAGGTGGTATCCTTTTGGTTTGTCTTACCGTAAGGTGCCTTATTTGAGACTTTCTCTACTTTTTAACTATATATTACAATGAAATATGATAAATTTCGAAATGATTTCAATTTAATTCTATTATGTACTTATTTCAATTTTGTTCTGTTTGCGTGAGCTTATTTCTTATTTAACTGAACTAAACTTGATTGAACTGAGCTGAACTGAAGTGTTAATTAATGATTGAAAAAAAAAATCAGCATGACTGAATTAACCTGAATTTCATCAGATTATATTTTCACTGAACGAAACCAAGCTGAATTGAACTGAAGTGATATACAGAAAAACTCATGCAAACAATGCCTAAACTTAGTTTAATGAACATGCGCGGTTTATTTGTACTTTTAATTTATTACCTAGTTTTGCTATAATTTACTTGTGCAGAAATATTAATTTTGATATTTCTACTATATAACCATTTTCAATTTAGTTGTCCTTCATTGTAAAATTATTAGTAAAAATTATCATATGATTAAGCACGGATAATAATAGGGTAAGGGTGCACAAATGCCCCTAACATTTTCTAGTAAGGGCACCCTTGTAGTTTTGATTGGATATAAATACCCTTTAAACTTTGTAAAGGAATATAATAATACCCTTTCTGCCAAAATTTTGTCCACAACACTAGTGCAGGAGGAGGGCTACAACGGCGGTTCCGTCCCCATTGCTCGGCGGTTATGAACCGCCGGCGGCAGGGGCGCGGTGCAACGAAACTGGAATTGCTCGGCGGTTTTGAACCGCCGCGCAAGATTGCGAGTTCGCAACCTTGTCAGGTTCATCCGATTGCGAGTTCGCAATGAGCTAGAACGTGCAGGTTGTTTTCGAGTGTTGCGACAACGGATGCTCCTCCGGTTCAAAGGTTGCGAACTCACAACCACCATTTCAGGTTAAGGTATTTGTTTGTTCCTGAATCTGGTTACGAATTCGCAACCTAATTAGGTTCCACTAACAAAAATACCGGCCAAAACTGGCCGGTAAAATAAAAATGCTAGAAACGAAGAAAAGAAACAAAGCTATACTTAAATATAAACAAAGAATACTCGACATATTACAGTGTTCAGTACATGAATAAGTTTCTTCCAAGATCAAAATTGAAGAAACCAGAAGTTAATTTAGGAATTCACTATAGCCACCTCTTGCATCTACTGTGGTATAGCTCTTAAGCACAAATTCTGACTTGAAATAGCACCTGCGCAAATGTTGAACTAAACTAATTAAAACATAACTTAAAACTATTTATGATTATTTAGTACTAGCAACTCAACCGAAATGAAGCTAAATCCAGGGGATATCTAAACATTCAACATAAGATAAATAAAACCTAGCAGTATATCAGCCTTGTATTGTTATTTCAGAAAATGTATCTTCATAATCCATTAATATCTCATGGCAAGAATGAGAAAAACATAGCAAGATCACATACATGACCTTAATATCAAAATAGCACTACTAGTAACACGTATCATGCAATTTTCGACAGCAAGATGCAAAGAAAGAAGCCCTCTAAATCAAGAATGCATTTTCCAGATTTTCAGCAGAAGACCATTGCAATAAACAAGCATACAATTACTGATTATCATAAACACATTTCCAACATCAGTTATAAACCGCAGCGATTTTATAACCCTTTGTGAATGCTATATTTCGAATCAACATGGATCGTTCTTGATCAGAGAGTGTATTCCAGATTACAAGGATCTTATTGACACAAGAATTAACAAAATTTGAGCTACGGTTCATCAGTTACGAAATTTCAAAGTGAATTATAAAACTGATGCGAGCAGAAAAGTACTTAACAATTGCAGAACTTCAAGAGCATTTTTCTCACTCGTTTCTAAACCAAATTGTCTCATTCTTGATTCTAAATCATAGTTTGTAATCTCATTTTTCCAAAACTAATAAATTTATTCCATATAGACCAGCTGTGATATTTTTAAAGTGAGTTCCAAACTGATGCCAGCAGAAAACTGAAATTAGAAATTGCAGAACTTAAAAACCCTCTATCTCTCTTGTCACTTAGCCGAATTGGCCCATTCTTGTTATTAAATCAAAGATCAGAGTTCAGTGAATACACCAGTATAAATATCAGCCACAGTGGAGTTATGGTTATGAAGATATGAATTTTTAAAGTAACAGTCAGCTGGCTGCCCAGAACAGCACCAGTCCAGTCACAGCAGACTTGAAACTCCGACTATCTCTATCATTTATTATGCAAATTCAGAATAGCCCACTGTGGCCCCAAACCGAAGAAGACAACAAAATGTACATGAACAATCAGCAAATGGAAGAAATACAAAACCTTCTAATCACCATTACTTAATTTAAGACCACAGACAAACAATAAAGATAAGTGTTCAGCTGTTTGTCAATAACATATGAGACCCTTTATGCAAAAGCAAGAAAATTTTCAGCGTTTCTTCTACGCCTTCCATTCCTCTAGAATAGTTCTATGCAACACACGCGTAACAACACTTTTTCGGATTACATGGTACAACATGTTCGTGTAAGGTTGATGTTATGCAAAGACTTTTTAGGACACACATCCATGTAGAAACAAACCAAACAGCACTTTTGTAATGGAAGGAAGAAGTATAAACTATCCAAGAGACTCCATAAAACTGTTCAAGTAAGAAGAATTTCACCTTTGCAACCGCTTGAATTTCCCTAGCAGTCATATCCAAAGCCAGCGCATAGCCTGAATAATCACACAATGTTAACATTCCCTTCGAAAAAAGATCATACATTTCTATCACCGAGCACGAAATCAAGATTGCTCTGCCTAGCTAACACTGTCTCACAATTTTCTTTTTGCAGTTTTTAAATGCACGATCAATCGACAATCATGCATGAATATCTTTAGCTATGCGTAACCATAAATCATGAAAATTTGATATATTAAAACTGCAGATTTGCAGAAGTAAGATAACAATGTTATTATTTGAGTATCAACAGAATTCGAAGAATGAATAAGTGTGACTAATTTAGCTTCACCTCCAACATAATCCATGGCGGAAGCCTCAGAAACGTCGAGGGCCTTTTGGCCGATGACGACGGCGAGCTCCACCTCGTGATCCAGCGATTCCAGCGTGTGGGGGACCTCGATCTTACCGCCGTTGGGCAAGTACGACGTCGTTGGCTTCATGAAAAGCACGGGCTCCTTGGGGACGGCGTTGCCGAGTTCATTGGCGTGGGCGGCGTAGTTCCGGCCGACGGCGATGATCTTGGTCCGACGGCGAGGAGCTTCTGTTAGGCTGACGCGGTTGTGGCCATAGTTGCTACGGTGGAGGCGGCGGTGGTTCTTCTTCTGGTCGAGGTGGTCGCTGTTAGTCTAATTGCTCCTTCCACTCCCTTCTGGTCGAGGGCGGCGGGCGGCGGGCGGCGGGCGGGCGGGCGGGAGGGCGAGGGCGACGGGGCAGGGTTTTGAGGGGAGATGGGAACGATTCTGATCTATTGAAGGAATTTAATATATACCATTAAAATATATTTTTTATTTTTTACTTTTAAAGGAATTTAATTACTAATAAAATTGTGATGAGTCTCACACAAGAATTTGTCTTGTGATAATAAAATAATGAAATTTCTTTAAATTCTTTGACAATTAAAAAACTAACTTCTAGTGTTTAAGGACAGTCAAGTAAAAATTTGACTTTTCACTAGTTAAACTCAATTAAATATGGGTTTTCACTAATTAAATATGCAAGACACCCTAAACCGTAAGATGGTTGTATGAGATGAAGCTTTAATGGCTGAGATAATTGATGAAAACTATTGACGGTTGAGATCAAACTTAAATAAATACATTATAATTTGATATATTTATTGAATTTTAGAATAAATATCATTCTCTACATGGATTCGGATAAATTTAATTATTTTTCTTAATTTATTTGAACTTTATGACTCCAATCAGAATTAATTTCATTTTATATTTAAATCAATTTTATTTTACTTGTAGGCGTAGCCGATATTTAAATAAGTTCAGTTTCAATAATATTCATCAAATCCATTTAAATGTGACTGATATTAGTTCAATTAAATTAATTTAAAATTCTTCATATCCAACTAAAGTAGAGTAAAACATGTATGGTGATGTGTTTGAGTCAATAATTATATGAATCAAAATTTTTGGTTAAATAATAAGTTTTAACATTTTCACTTATACCCCTTAATTTTTATGAAATATTAAGAACTTTTTGAAAGTAATGATATGTAAATATAAATAAGAAAGAGACGAGTTATAAACATTATATTCGCAGAACCGATAAAGGATTGGATTTTTTGATCGATCGACAAAGTTCTGTTGAAAACTTGATAATGTAGATATGTGGTTAAGAAAATGGCCACGCGTTGGCACATTAATTTTGGCTAATTAAGCTGATATTAAATCAATCCACTCTAATTTTAGTAATTGTAGAAAGTTCTCTAACTTTGTCCACATACGTAATTCGTTTCCAATTTTACTCTTTTCTTGCATTAGTTAATGAGCACCTATTATTTAAATTAATGTATTGAAATGAGCACCATGTTCACTAGGTTTCAAAAAAATTAGTAATTTCAGCTTTCTCTCTCTTCTTTTTTCATCAATGCTCTCACCAACAGATCTCCACCTCTGGGTCCTCTACCAAACAACTCAAATCTCAACCCCAAAAGAGAATATCTGGGAGATTTGGCCTGTATTTATACTGAAGAGCAGGTCCAATTACTCTCATCGCACTACACCAACGCTCTTATTGGCAAGTTTAACCGAGGGTGTCCCACCATGGATCAACTTGAGTAAGAGTTCAAAACGGTGGGATTCAAAGGAAAGTACCAGCTCGGCCTGATCGATTTCAAACACATCCTCATACGCTTTGAGCTCATGGAAGATTTCCAGTGGTGCTGGATCAAGGGTCTATGGATTTTCAGCAAATGTCCAATGAAGGTACTCAGGTGGACTCCTGACTTTTCTCCTCATACTGAATCATCTATTGTCCCTCTGTGGGTTACAGTTTATGATATCCCCATTTTCTTCTATAACATGGGCACTATAGCTGATGTTGGTAATTCAATTGGGTCATATATCAAAATGGATGCTGCCACAGAATGTCTAACTCGTCCCTCTGTACTGAAAATGTGTGTGGAATTTGATCTTCTTAGACCTATGAAACCATTTATTCGTTTAGGGACAGAGAGAAACAATATCAAGTGTGGAGTGGAATATGAAAATGTTCCCTCATATTGTACAATGTGCTCTAGAATTGGTCACTCTAAACTGGATTGTAGTTTTAATCAGGTTGTCAAGCCTATACCTCCTAAAGAAAATGCAATTCCAGTAGCCAAGTCTCACACTGTTCCCATATGGTTGCCCACTGGCAATAAACTTACCAAACTTCCTTCCTTTCTAGATATGGACTTCGAAATCATTGCTGAACAGTTGGGTCTTTTTTCTGAAAACCTGAGCCATCAACCCCCAATTCCAGTAATGATGCAACCTGAAATCCCATCTATTCAAGCAGTTACATCTCCACTTTCTGATCCAGATATTTACACCTCAGAGATTTCTGCTGATGTTCCAACCTTCAATGTCCCTAATTTGGATCAGTCCTCTACATCTAGTGGTAATAAGTCTCTTTCTGTGGCTTTACCTTTCCCCAGCCCTGCTCCTTTGACTCCAAGCCTTGAAATCCAAGAGCCTCAAAAGGATTTTTCAGATGCTTCTACTCTTAATCTATCTCAGACTCTACAGCCATCAGAAGCTCCTAATACATTTACTCCAGATGATATTGAGAATGCAAACATTTCTGCTCACCCAGCTATCACAGAGGACACTTTGTGGTCCTCTCCGACTCATGAATTTCCTCCAAGTATTTCAGATGTTTCCCAGGAACTCTTTGAAGGGGCCACTGAAGCTTTTATAATTCCTAAGAAGAGAGGACAGAAGTTTGCTACAGATGATATCCATCCTAAAACAAACAGGTTTTTCTCTCCTCTCAATTCCATTTTTTCTGCTAAAATTTTTTTCTTTTCTCAGCAGAGAACCCCTCAGAATAGATTTCTCCCTATTGCAACTGATGAGGGATCAGATGACTCAGAAGAACTTACTGTCAATGATGAAGAGGCTTCTACTAATCTAGTGGTGGCTCCAGACAGTACATGTGACATTCCTCCTGCTCCTAACAACAAGGGGAAGGGTAAGAAAAACAGTAAGAAAATGCAAAATGATAGCTATTTTACTCAGTTTAATAGAATCATGACTAGGTCAAAAAGCCAATCTACTGTTTCTCATGATTAATACAACTCTCAAAATTAAAATGTTAGTGTGGAATGTTAGAGGTATGGGAACTTCCTTGGATAGACTTTTATCTCTGATTGCTACACACAAGTTTGAGTTGGTCTGTCTTATTGAACCTTTACATGATAATTCTCAATGTGATCAATATAAGCATGTTTTACAATTTGATAACTGTATGTATGCTGGCAATGGACAAATTTGGATCCTTTGGAATTCATCCATTAATCTAACTGTCACAAAAGACCATGAACAATTTCTCTCAACTAATGTTCTTAGTAATAAAATGAAGACTGCAATGGAAGTGGTTTTTGTATATGGACTAAGAACTAGGAAAGGTAGAAAAAGTTTATGGGCTGATTTGCAACAATTTACTGCTTCTTCCACAATATTTATTGGGGATTTCAATGCCATAACATCTATAAATGAGTATAGAGGTCCTGCTTCTCCCAAACTTGGGAGTATAAAGGACTTTAATGATTTTATAAATATTATGGCATTGGATGAAATCAATACTGTGGGGAATTCTTTCACATGGAGTAACAAAAGACTTCATCCCACAATTCAACGATTGGATAGAGGTCTTTGTAATGCTCAGTGGAAGATTTCTTTCCCTTTCTCTTCTATCCAAATCCTTAACAGAAAATCATCAGACCATAATCCTCTCCTACTGTCCATTGGTAGTGCTATTCAATCCTCTCCTAGACCTTTCAGATTTCTAAACACTTGGTATAAAAGGCATGATTTCAATGACATAGTTAGAAATAATTGGTCTCAGCATATTTCTGAAAAAGGTCTTCTTGGTTTTTCTCTTAAACTAATTAGACTTAAAAAATGCCTTAAAGTTTGGAACAAGCTTCATTTTGGAAATGTCCATGAGAATTTGGCTAAAGCTGAGGAAGAGTTAAGTATTCAGGAAATGAAATATGACCTGGATAACTCTCCTGATGAGCTCATCAAGCTCAAAAAAGCTAAAGCCACCATTCTCAAAGCCATTAAAGAACAAAGGCATTTTTGGAAACAAAAGGCTAAAGTTAAGTGGCTTAAAGAGGGGGACGACAATACAAAATTTTTTCATAACACTGTTAAAGAAAGGTTAGGGAGGCTTAGCATTACTAAAATTAAAAGTTCTAATGGTAGATGGCTTGATGAGAACAATGATATTGAACAAGAAGCCATCTCCTATTATGAAAATTTGCTGACAGAGGAGTCTTCTGATGAATTTTTTCAGTCCCACTTTCTGAGTCAAATTCCAGAGATTGTTAATGCTATAGATAATGATTTACTCTTACAACCAGTATCTTTATTGGAAGTCAAGAAAATCGTTTTCAGTCTTAATAAGAACAGCAGTGCTGGTCCTGATGGTTACACTGCACAATTTTTTATCAAATCTTGGGATATTATAGCTGTAGATTTACTCTCTGCTGTCTCTGATTTCATGCTCAATCACTTTATCCCTAGGAGTGTTGCTAGCACATGGATAACAATTATTCCTAAAAAGGACACTCCTGTCTCTTTTGATGATTTCAGACCCATTAGTCTTTCCAATGTTTTAAACAAAATCTGTTCTAAGGTCTTAATGGAAAGACTAAAATTTTTAATGCCAAAAATTATTTCTCCACACCAGTCTGCTTTTATGAAGGAAAGAGATATATCTGACAATGTGATCTTCTTGCAAGAGATGGTTAGATTTCTGAGTAGAAAATCAACATTGCCTAATTGTATTGTCAAACTGGATTTGAAAAAAGCTTTTGATAGAGTTAGGTGGTCTTTCCTGAAAGCTGTGCTTCTTAAGTTTGGTTTTCATGAAAGATTTGTGAGCATCATTTTGAAGAATCTCTCTGCTGCTTGGTTCTCTGTGCTCATCAATGGTAAGGCTGTTGGTTTCTTCCAATCATCCAGAGGTATCAAACAGGGTGATCCCCTCTCTCCCTTTCTCTTTAATATTTTCAGTGAGGCTTTTACTAGATCACTTGTTTTTGCTTTTGAGAAAGGTAAGCTTCAATATTATGACCTTCCATGTAATGCTCTGAGAATTTCTCACCTCTCCTATGCCGATGACACTGTAGTCTTTCTTAACTCTGATAGGCTTACTCTCACCAAACTCAAAGCCTTTCTAGTTAAATTTGAAGAATCATCTGGTCAAAAAATCAATTTTGACAAGAGTGATTTATTCATTAGCAAACATGCATCTTCTTCCCAGGTTCATAACATAAAAAGGATACTAGGAATGAAACTGGGGACCTTCCCATTTAAATACCTAGGTGTCCCAATTTATAATGGGAAAGCACAAAACATTTATTTCCAACCTCTATTTGAACAAATTGATAAAAGGTTAAATAATTGGAAAAATAGGTGGTTGTCTACTGGTGGTAAAATAACCTTGATTAAGTCATGCATTTTTGCCATCCCTCAGCATGTATGGTCTGTC
Source organism: Cruciata laevipes (assembly GCA_963678965.1). Lineage (NCBI taxonomy): Eukaryota > Viridiplantae > Streptophyta > Magnoliopsida > Gentianales > Rubiaceae > Cruciata > Cruciata laevipes. The sequence continues at coordinate 11,273,629 of OY787642.1, forward strand.
ATATCTCCTCCCAAACAGGTCATTAGGAAAATAGAAAGAAAAATGAGCATTTTTTTCTGGGGGGAGAATGATTTGAAACCTAAAAAATCATGGAAAAGATGGGAAGAACTTTGTTTCCCTTTGAACCAAAATGGTTTGGGTTTCAGATCAATCTCTTGCATACTTCCACCATAGTTTGGCAGAGCATGCATGAATGATGGGAAGAACTTTGTTTCCCTTTGAACCAAAATGGTTTGGGTTTCAGATCAATCTCTTGCATCATTCATGCATGCTCTGCCAAACTATGGTGGAAGTATCAGAATGCTAAAACTCTATGGTCTCACTTCATGGCTTCACTACCTGTATCTTATCAAAAATCTCCAAACTGGAGAAGAATCTGCTCAGTGAATGCCTGGTGTGAAAGCCATTCTAGAGTCATTTTAGGGAATGGTCAATGTAACTTTTGGTCATCTAACTGGTTAGATGTTGGACCTATCTGTGATCACTGTGACCCCTCTCTCACTTCCATTCCTACTGACACTTCTGTCTCAGTTTTCTATTCTCATAAAGATATGTATCTGAGACAGCTACAACCATTTCTATCTACTGAAGTATTCCTTCTTTTGCAGGTTCTCAGGATTTACAACCATAGGGAAGATAGATTAATTTGGAAGCCTCAGAGCACTGGAAATTTTTCTTTTAAATCGGCCTATAATCTCATCACTGAACAAAGAGGTACTATTGCTTCCATTCATCATTTATGGGATCCCAAACTTGAAAAAAAGGTCTCAGTTTTTATGTGGAGGTTGACTAATTCCTTACAACCTTTTGATAACATCCTTAAAAAATGGAAATTCAACCTCCCATCCAAATGTCTTATGTGTAAAAATGAGGATTCTCTGGATCATTTTTATAATTCCTGTGCGTTTTCCCTATCTGTTTGGAAAATTCTACATCATTTTATAGGAATCCTAGATAGACAATTTCTTTCCATCTGGGAAAGACTATCCTTTTACCTTACTTTTCCTGGGCTTTCCCCTTTACATAATAAAATCCTCAGACTTACACCTTCCATAGTCTGTTGGAATTTATGGAAAGCTAGAAATAGATGGCTATATGATAATGTGAAGATTCATATCCCTACTGTGATTCACAATATCAAGGACCAGCTTTTCTTTATGTTCTGTGCCAAGCCTTTTTTCATCTCTAACCAGATAGATGCTAAAATAGCTGATCACAGTTTCCTTCCTTTGAACAAAAAACCTCCCAAACCAAAAATCTTAAGGATTGCCTGGACTAAACCTGTTAGTGGTTTCAAAATGAATGTTGATGCAGCCTGGTCTGCTTCTCATGATCTAGCAGGTCTTGGCCTAATAATCAGAAATAATATGGGAGGTTTTGTTTCAGCTAATAATCTCTTCACTACAGCTGACTCTGTCTTAGAGGCTGAACTCCTTGCCATTAAATTTGCTCTAGATCATGCATGTAGATATTCTGAAGCTATCACTATTGAATCTGATAGTCTCAATGCTATATCATGTGTTCTGAACCCTATTACTGCACATTGGAAGCTATTTCAACTAGCTGATGATTTACATTTAAAGGCCAAAAATGTTTCACTTTTTCACATCTTTAGAGAGGCTAATCAAGTGGCTGACTCTATTGCCAAAATGGCCTTAAAAGACAAATGTACTTCATCCTTTCACTCTTTCAATACTATGCCATCTAAGCTGCAAGGGCTCATTAGGCTGGATCAATTGAGCACACCTTCTTTGAGAATTTCAAAAAACAGATTCTGCTGATGAACTTTTTTCTGCAGGTATAGCAGGACTCCAAATGGCCAAGAGAAGATCACTCATCGATGGACCTGTTTTCCTTCCACCTCTCCACCAGTGGCAGTGCTGCAAAACTGCTCAAGCTCCTTCTTTCCAAGTCTGATATGTAACTCTTATCTTTACTAACCTCTGGACAATCTTGTGGATCGCCTGGGAAACGATTCACTAAACTGTAAGGAGGTTCTAGTTAGAGTTCCATCATAGGCTTATGTTTGCACATCTCTTTATCTTGGTTGATACTTAAAACTGAGCTTATCTAGCTCTGCTTGTATTTAATTTTATTTGTAGGCTTGGGGAGGCCAAATTGAATTCCCTCCATCTATATGATGGTTCACCTTAAAAAAAAAAAAAAAAAAAGAGCACCATGTTGATTTTCTAAAATTTAATGTATCGAAATAGAAAATCAACATGAATTAATTAAACTAAATTTCATCTAATTATATTTTTAGTTAGTGTGTGTAAGAAGTCAAGTTAAGTAACGTAATTAGATTTGAGTACAAATATGAGTTATTCGTGATTATAAAAAGTCATGCAATAGTTGACCTTCATTTAAGATAACTTAGTATAGTTAGTGTTTATAGAAAATCAAGCAATGGTTAATCAGTTAATCTTTCATTAGTTTAACTCAATTTAGTTAGTAGTGTTTTTAAGAAGTTATAAGGTACGTATGAGTTACCGTGTTTCTAAGCCAAATAAAGTTAGAAAGATAATTAGTTCAACTCGATTATATGTATGGTGAACCGTTTCCAATTAGTCCAACTAAAGTAGAGTAAAACATGTATTATATGTATGGTGATGTGTTTGAGTCAATAATTATATGAATAAAAAATCTTGGTTAAATAATAAGTTTTAATATTTTCACTTAAACCCCTAAATTTTTATGAAATATTAAGAACTTTTGAAAGTAATTGTATGTAAATATTAATAAGAAAAGGACGAGTTATGATTGTAACAAACATTAATAATTATGTATACCTTTACAATTTAAGATTTTCAATAATATTTCATGTTAATTTTCACTATGAACTACTATTGATGAATTTGATCATCGATTATATAATGTTTAGAATGTTTTGAAAAGTGTCACAACATGGGGTTTAGTTATATCAAATTAAGTATATATAAATCAGTCAAAATTGAGAAGAAATCATGACAACATAGTATATATGTTTAAGTAATCAGTTAATGTATAAGTAGTGAATACTCATTGAAACATCAGCGTTCTTACTATAGATCCTCTCAAATGTGTGTTGTTTTTTTTAAAACTATATGAAAAGTTCCTCATATACAATAAAATGGATATTAAGACCCAACAATTTGATTAGTGAAATTATTGCTAATTTTGCTAATTAGTTAATTCAGATTTAGCTAGGTTGCGACTTCGCCACTACTCCAGGTTCAATTTAAAAGAACCGTAACCCCAGTTACGATGTCGTAACTAGATCTGACGGCGGCGGTTTTGCAAAACCGCCGCGTAACGTATCGTTAGTCGGCGGTTTACTGTGCATAATATGATCCGGACAGGGTTACGAACTCACAACCGATCAAGCACCAGTGTTTGGAGAACCTGATCATGTTGCGAACTCGCAAACCGAATTGCACGGCGGTTCTTGTATCTTTGGCCGGAACCACCGCGAATAAGCGCCGCCGTAGACCATTTTTCCACTAGTGCAAGGGACAGGGCCGGCCCTGAAATTTTGGAGGCCCTGGACGAAAATAATAATATTGGGCCATATAATATATATTAGTTATTAAAAGTATTAAAATTTAATATTTATTAAAAGATCAATTTTTATTTAATAACATATTTTCTCATTACAAATAAATTTATTTAACAAAATAAAATACAAATCTAAGAAATGAATTATGTCAAGGGACAACGAAGGATGAATGGATTTTTTTTCCGTCCAAATAAAAAATGGAGCATAATGAAGATCTAAGGGACTGAACAAAACAATGAACGAGAGATTGCTTGGCCGCCTGTAAACTGAAAATGATCTCAAAATGCAACTTTAGTATTTTGTTAGGTTCATCAATGATTTTCAGACTGCTGTGAAATAGGATTATCTGCTGCCGGAACTTGCACAGCTCAATCAAATAAACCATTATTGCCCAATTTCATTACTCATCTACTAACATAGCTCCCAGAAAATCACAAAACATGTCGGAAAATTAAACATTGCCGTATGTACGTAGTAAAAGAGGACTTTCTCAAAATGGGATTAAAATGAAAAAAGTTTCAAATTTTGGGTTCAAAATTTGGAGAATTCTAATTTTGGGTAGTTCGCATTTGGCAAATGCAAACTAGACTTATGGATATTACTCCTTCCACCCTCAAAGTCTGTGATAATTATAAATCAATCCACAAACTTTAAAATGAGTAATATTACCAGCTCTAATTCAATTTATATAAAAGGAAAATTAAAATTTTCTGGATATAAACAAATTGAGTTACATTGCTATGTAGACACCGGTGCAAGCATGTGTGTTGCTAGCAAAAATGTAATACCTAAAGAACACTGGGTAAATGTAGAAAGACCAATAAGAGTAAAAATTGCAGATGGATCACCCATCATACTCTCTAAGGTTTGTAAAAATCTTAACATAATGATAGCAGGTGAAATATTTCATATTCCAACTGTATATCAACAAGAATGAGGAATAGATTTTATTATTGGAAATAACTTCTGTCTGTTGTATCATCCATTTGTCCATTACACAGATAGAATAATTTTCACATTGAATAATAATCCTATGCACATAGGAAAAATAACAAGAGCTCTTAGAGTAGGAGTTCCGGGATATTTAGATTATATGAAAAAGAAATCTAAATTACCAAAACCAGAGGCGCTAAATATTAGCCCTAATAAAATTACTTCTCTTTTAAGGAGGGGGTATATATACTAAAGAACAACAACTTTTTGTGCTTCAAAATACAAAACATTATAAAATAGAAACACTTTTAGATTTTGTGTGTTCAGAAAATCCAATAGACCCTAACAAGTCAAAATATTGGATGACAGCAACCATAAAACTAATCAATCCCAAGACGATTGTAAAAGTTAAACCAATGCAATATAGTCCCAAGGATAGAGAAGAATTCGGAAAACAAATTACGGAATTGCTAGAATTAAAAATAATTAAACCTAGCAAATCACCTCACATGTCTCCAACTTTCTTGGTAGAAAATGAAGCTGAGAAACGTAGAGGAAAAAAGAGAATGGTTGTCAACTATAAAGCTATAAACACAGCTACAGTAGGAGACAATCATAACCTTGCTAATAAAGACGAGTTATTAAATCTAATAAGAGGAAAGAAAATATTCAGTAGTTTTGATTGTAAATCAGGATTCTGTCAAGTATTGCTAGATGAAGAATCACAATTGTTAACTGTTTTTACATGTCCACAAGGTCATTATCAGTGGAATGCTGTATCTTTTGGATTAAAATAGGCTCCAGCCATATTTCAAAGACATATGCAGAATGCATTTAGAACTTTTGAAAAATTCTGTTGTGTTTATATTGATGACATTTTAGTCTTCAGTAGTAACGAAACAGAACATATGTGGCAGGTTGCGGCAGTACTTAAAAAATGTGCTTCTTTAGGTATAATACTTTCCAAAAAGAAAACATAGCTTTTTAAAACTAAAATCAATTTTCTAGGTCTAGAGATTGAAGAAGGATCTCATCGACCTCAAGATCATATCTTGGAACATATTCAAAAGTTCCCAGATATCCTTGAAAATAAAAAATAGTTGCAGAGATTCTTAGGAATTCTCACCTATGCTTCTGATTATATTCCTAAGCTTGCCCAGGTCAGAGCACCATTACAAGCAAAGCTTAAAGAAGATATTCCATGGGAATGGAAAGATGCAGATACCAATTATATGGTAAAAATAAAGAAAAATTTTAAAAACTTTCCTAAGTTTTATCACCCACAACCTGAGGATAAACTGATCATAGAAACTGATGCATCAGATTTATTATGGGGAGGAATTCTTAAAGCAGAAAATAATGGTATAGAATACATTTGCCGATACACTTCAGGAAGCTTTAAGGCTGCTGAAAAGAATTACCATAGTAACGAAAAAGAATAACTTTCTGTTATTAAAGTAATTAAAAAATTCTCTGTTTATCTAACTCCTTGCAGATTTTTAGTTAGAACAGATAATAAGAATTTTACTTATTTCCTAAAAATAAATCTAAAAGGAGATAGAAAACAAGGTCATCTAGTTAGATGGCAAATGTGGTTATCTAGATATGATTTTGATGTTATTCATATTGCAGGTATCAAGAATTATTTTGCAGATTTTCTTACCAGAGAATTTCAGCAAAGTCATAAAGAATAATACAATTGTCTCTAATGTTTGTTTCTTTGTGAAGCATCCAGAATGGATGAAATTGAGCAGCTAAACCTGCAAAAAGGACTTTTAGTCCAGGAACTTGAGCTAGTTCGAGCCAAACTCAAATATCTTAACCTGATTAAATTAGGTAAAGAAAAAGAACACACTTCTGAAAATGAAGTAAAAAAGGTTATCTTATCACCTTCTCCCTCAAAAGAGAAAGATAAGGCTATTCCAACGCAAACGGCAGTTGGTAAAGAATCAACAAATCCGTTGAAGGCTGTGGATTTGCCAAAAATCCAGAAGGAAGTACAAACTTCCGTCAAACTGGTTGCACCAGTAGAATTTGTTTTAAAACCAAATCAGGGAATTCCAATCCCACAGACTAAAGTTACACATTTAGCACCGAAGAAATCCGCTGAGGGAATACCAATCCCGAAAAAATTTATGCCATATTATGTGGTATACAATGGCGGGTATATATTCCGACTGGAGTTTTACCAAGAAGGCAACCGAAGGAGTGTCTAATATTGTTCATAAGAAATTCAAAACTTTCCAAGAAGCCAGAATTTCTGCTGATTTATACACCAGAGTGGAAGGACTTGCTCCGCTCTCTCTGGTTACTCATGAAGAATTCCTTCGTCCAAATACTTTTGCAGCAGCTCTTCAGAAGGAAAGGGATACAAAGGTTATTCTAGGAAAGCTTCCTTCCAGAATGGAACCCAAAGAAGAAACTTCTACGGAACTCACCAACAAGTTAACTGAAGCAAAATTTGAATACTGCTATAGGTATGCTCGTCTGGCTGATGAACCCAAATATGTAGAAGAAAAATTCTACACCACGGATCTCAAAAATTTAAGTTATTACAACTTTACCAAAAATGCTGATCCCGAGCAAGTTTTTGAAGCTTTCCAGTATGGATTAGTTAGAACTATATATCCTAGCTCTAATTTATTAGAGATTAGACATTTCCCTAAAGCATTACTAAGTGCTATCAAAAACTTTAGGAAGAATTGTACCAAACCTGGTCAAGAAATCTTTCTAAAAATAAATAGTTCTGGTCCTTACTGGAATACTACAGGTCATTTGATCTACCATCCTCAACATCTAATCCAAATCGGCATTTACAAAGGGGAAAAATATCATCCATCCACCACAATGGAATGCAAGATAGATCCCGAGGATTTATTGAATCTAGCAGCTAGAAGACTTGAAGGATTGCTCCAGAAAATTTTCAGTTTCAGCTCAGAAGATGGACTATTTGTCAACTATCAAGATTCCACCATCTTGATGTACAACAAGTCGCCCAAGAAGATCAGCGAAGCTGATGAAGATAAGTTTGTCAAATTCCAAAATACTTTGGTTAATCCATTTATTTTGGGAGAACATATGCCAGATCTTTGCAAGAAGATGAAGAATTACCGCAGTAATTATCTATGCGGTAAGTGCTCAGAAGAAAGTGGATCACCCACCAATCAAGACAGTGACCTCTCCACCATTAGGGCGGCCGACAGTCCTATGGACCCCTCCACTTCTAGTGACAGCAAGTAGTGGGATAATAATGCATCTGCATTGAGTGGATGCAATAATTCAGTAGTGCGTCTGCTTTAGGTAGATGCAATAATGTAAGTGTGTTTGTACGTAAGGGATGACGCACCCCTCTTTAATAATGCAGATCCTTCCATCTCTATAAAAGGAAGTTCATTTTGAGAATTACAGGAGCGCCCCTCACTTCTGAGCCTCCTTGTCTTTTAAATTCAACTTCTGTAATCTTCTGGAGACGACCCTCGTCCAGACTTCTGTCTGATCTTCGGATCAAATATGTGTGAATAAAAAGCCCCTTTAGGGCCCTTGTAATTACATGTAAGTCTCTATAATCTTTATATTCTTTCTTGTTATTTAATTGCTGTATACATGCTTATCTGTTATAATGAAACCTGGAGTCCGTAGAATAGGGAGTACCGCTTAGGCAGGTGGCCGTTTAGGGAAACAAGGTTCGTAGGATTGGTTAAGTTATAAACAGAAAGCATGATAAAAATACACTCTTGATAACAAAGTAAAGAAGATAAAAGGGACTTGCATAAATTACTAAGGGTTCTAAAGTATTAAAATCATAAACTACATTAATTAAAATATCTATGCTTGGATGAGCAAAAATATTTGTGAATCTATTCTCAACAGAGAATTAACTAAAGAAGATAAGAAATTATCTAAATTCCATAGGGTTGGCCCTTATAGTCAATCTAGATATAGTTTTGGAACAAAGTTTTGTGAAAAACATCAAACTCTTGTGCATTATATGAACATCTATAAAGGATGCATAAGATGTATCAAAGAAAATCAAAATTCCGCAAGATAGACCCAAAAACCTGGTATCGGAGCCATAAAAACTAATAATAATTTGAAAGACTCAATTTTAAAATGAATCATTTATATGATATAGAAGAAACAATTGATGAAAATCAAGATGTTTCTAATGTTCAAACCTTTGAATCTAATCAAGGATTCATCGGAAGTTTTTTGATAAAACAAGAATTACTTTAAAAAATTAGGTCCTCAAAACTTAATTTAAGAAAAGAAAATATCTTTAATATATCTCTTTTAGAGAAATTAAAAAGGAAAAATAGCATCTATTATTTTGTAGGAACTAAAGAAATGCATGTAGATATCAAAGATACTACAGGAGCAGTATATTTACCTTTAATCACTTGAAAAGAGATTGAAGAAAATTTATTAAAAATAGATAGTAAAATTAGATCAACTATCTCAATGGTACACTTTGGTGCCGTCAAAATTCTATTGAAATCAGAATTTCAAGAAGGAATAGATTCTCCAGTTAAAATGGTTTTAATGGATAATAGAATAAATGATAGACAAGATTGCATTTTAGGTGCGGCTAGAGGAAATTTAGCCTACCAAAAATTCATGTTTACAGTATATCCAAAATTTGGAATTAGTCTAAATACAACAAATTTAGACAAAACATTATGATACGAATATCCAGAGGTTATTCTTCTATATTATTTCCTGTGCCAAGGTCTGGAAGAAAGAAATTGTTCAATGTTCTCAATACTCTTATGAAACAAGTTCGTGATGAATATTAGAAGAAGATGAGGGCTGTGCTAATTATTACTCTCATTTCCGAAGATTGAAGTCGTGAAGAAGTTTTATTGAAGTGCCTTAAAAGAACCGACTGGGCCTTCAATTTGTGGGTTGGTTCAACAACAGTTTATCGCTTTATTATTTAGGTTATTTTATTGTTTTCATTTAAGAAATTCGTTCATACCTTTGTGTTATGGTATGATGAATTTTAATTATAGTTAAATAAGGTTTTAGCTTGCAAAAGCTGCCTTAAGTGTTTCCTTTTTGGTTAAGATGTAATATTTCTTACCTTATTGTATCCTGCACTTTTTAATCACCCTATTATCTTATAAATAGGGTGGTGAACGAATTTTATTGAGTTTTATCTCATTCAACCGTTAGGTTAAACTCTAATCGCTAGATTAGGTCAATCGTTAGATTGAAATCCCTGATTTTGAGATCTAGGTGTGTCCATATCCAAATCGGTGCAAGTAGTGCTTGGCGTGTGGAATTCGACCTTGTGTTACTGAAGCTTCAAGCTGTGTCTTTCAAGTTCATCTCGAAGTGTGTCTTCTTCCCTGAAAGGAGGTGCTTTCGATCGACACTTCGGAGGGTGCTCTTAATCATTCCGCAAATTCAGGATCTTCGTAAGGAGATTCATATCAGTTGGTATCTAGAGCAAAGGTAGATCTTCGACCATCTAGTGAAAAGCATTTTTGGATTAGCAGTATTGACCTAAAATCGCAGCTGGCTCGATCATACGTTTTGAACGTGTTATACTAAGCCTATTTAGAAAATTATTTTTATGGTGAAAAAGGATTGATTGAAGTTTATTTAGGTTTTGGAATCGTTCAAAAAGGATTTGCGAGTTGGGAGATCGATTTTTCAAGTTGGTTCGTAGATTCTGAAAAAAAAATTAAAAAAAATGTGAAGTTTAATTGTGCTTTGTTTGTGATTGGCATAATTGGTGGAAGTTTCTGACGAGTTTGTCTGATATAAATTGATTTGGGAAGATTTTGTATCATTTTCGGAAAGTTTAAAGGTGATTAAACTTCATCAGATTGGGTTTTGGAGAAGTACACTGAATTTCCGAAACTAATTGCTTCAGTTTCCATACTTTCTTCTAAATTCCATATCTTCTTCGTTATAACTTCGATTTGGATGATTCAACTTGTGTTATTTTCCTTATTCTTTCTAGAATTTGGAAATATTATTCTTGCATCCGATATAATGATTTATCTCTATTAAACGGTTCAATGTATTTCACATCACCTATCTTTACGGGTAACGATGGACCCGAAGCATATTTGGCTTGGGAGGAACAATTGGAATATCATTTTCAGTTTTACAAGTTTGACGAATGTGAGAAGGTTCGTATCGCTTCTGATCAGTTTGAAGACTATGCTTATGACTGGTGGTATGACTTGAAGAAAGATCGTCGTAGGCAAGGGAGGTCTAAAATCGTTACTTGGGAAAAGTTGAGGTACTATTTGAGAAAACATTTTGTCCCTATATCTTTTCTTGTATCTTTTCTAGAAGAACAAGAACGTCAACGGCAATACCAAGACATCCGGAATTCAATTCAGAGTATTCCTCGTAAGATACATGTGGAGACACCAAAGGTTAATATGCATTCTACTTCTCAAGTTGGTGAGGTTTTGAAAGAAGACCATCCACTATTCAATGTTTTTGAGGTCGAGTTTCTGATTACTGATGTTGCTGACCATACTGGCGATGTTGGTCCTAGTTTTGTGGAGAGCGATGTTCGGATTGATGACTATTTCCTTGAAGATGCTCCATTATTCGACGAAGAGGCTAAGGGTGATGAGGTTCTAGATGTTCCAGTATTCGACGAAGAGGCTAAGGATGATGAGGTTCTAGATGTTCCAGTATTCGACGAAGAGGTTAAGGATGATGAAATTCTAGATGTTCATTATGTTTTTGATGAAATTCCTACGTTTGATGATGAATATGTTCTAGTAGTTACAAGTATTCCCGAAGTTGTTGATGATCAGAAGTCCATTGAAGCTCATATACATTCTGATTTTGGTCTTAGGGATCAAGAGTTTTTCCATGACACATATTGGGCATCTCTGGATTTTAAGAAGCTGCTGAATTCTTTTCGTAAGAGAAATTTTTTCCCTTCTTGGAGTATATACGTTGATCTCATTTTCTTACATTTAGCTAAGATTCGAGGACGAATCTTCTTGAAGAGGGAGGGAATGATACGAATATCCAGAGATTATTCTTCTATGTTATTTCCTGTGCCAAGGTCTGGAAGAAAGAAATTGTTCAATGTTCTCAATACTCTTATGAAACAAGTTCGTGATGAATATTAGAAGAAGATGAGGGCTGTGCTAATTATTACTCTCATTTCCGAAGATTGAAGTCGTGAAGAAGTTTTATTGAAGTGCCTTAAAAGAACCGACTGGGCCTTCAATTTGTGGGTTGGTTCAACAACAGTTTATCGCTTTATTATTTAGGTGATTTTATTGTTTTCATTTAAGAAATTCGTTCATACCTTTGTGTTATGGTATGATGAATTTTAATTATAGTTAAATAAGGTTTTAGCTTGCAAAAGCTCCTTAAGTGTTTCCTTTTTGGTTAAGATGTAATATTCCTTACCTTATTGTATCCTGCACTTTTTAATCACCCTATTATCTTATAAATAGGGTGGTGAACGAATTTATTCAATAACAATTATATACAATCAATCATCTTTTATTGAGTTTTATCTCATTCAACCGTTAGGTTAAACTCTAATCGCTAGATTAGGTCAATCGTTAGATTGAAATCCCTGATTTTGAGATCTAGGTGTGTCCATCTCCAAATCGGTGCAAGTAGTGCTTGGCGTGTGGAATTCGACCTTGTGTTACTGAAGCTTCAAGCTGTGTCTTTCAAGTTCATCTCGAAGTGTGTCTTCTTCCCTGAAAGGAGGTGCTTTCGATCGACACTTCGGAGGGTGCTCTTAATCATTCCGCAAATTCAGGATGTTCGTAAGGAGATTCATATCACATTATCTTTTGTTCATAAATTTAAAAGAGAAAATTTAATGAATAAAGGAGATAAAGTATTTAGCTTAACCTATCTGGTCGCTTATGCTTTAACCAATAGTCATCACAGTGTTGACTATAAAAAGAAAGAATACATCGAACTAGAAGATGTATTTTCACAAATAGGAACTGTTCAAGAAAAACAGTTTTCTGAAATGACTCTTATGGATGATTCTTGGGCTATTGATATCGCTAAAGATAAAAAACTCATGGGAGAACGTTATAAAACAAAAATAGAAAGGAATAACCTTATAATAGGAGAACCTTCCAGAAGAAGTATTTCCAAAGAACCTAGCAAGAGAGATCTCTTGATAGGAATTTCAAAAAGAATAGAAGACATGGAAATTCAACTTGAAAAAATGTCTTGATGAGTCTTACAGAAATACAAGAAGATATAAATTCTTTAAAAACAAAACTAGAAGAAATTCTAAATATTCTAACTAACGAAGATAATAAGTTAGAAGCAGCAGCAAAAATTATCATTGAATTAAAAATAATAATTCAAGAAAACCAAAAGGTATTTCTAGAGGTCATAGAGCAAAAAGATTTAAAAATAACTCCTTTAGACGATGAGGAAAATCCAAAACCTATAAGTTTAGGAAAATATTCCTACCCCAATCATGGTGTAGGAAATGCAGAATTAGGATCCTCTGGAAATCCTAAAGCATTAACTTGGCCATTTGGTAAAAATGATAAACAGCCGGTATGACCAATTACATACCAAGAATTGAAAAAATCTTTTGGGATCATCTAGAAGGTGATGAACTACAGGTAAATGAAGAAAACTTCGATTTACTTGACCATGCTCTTAGATTGCTAGAATTAGAAAACGATGAACTAGCAAACCAGGAAATAGAAAACAGTCCTAAACTAAAACAATTGTTTGGAATTGAAGACTTAAAAGTCTTAAATAATGAAGAGTTAGCTAGTGAATCTGAAATAAGTGAACTAGAAATTAGTGACTCAGATGAAAAACCTGGAAACTTTAATATAAATAAAGTTAAAGAAGAAGGTGAAAGCTCATATATGGGCTCTAAAAGAAGAAGAACTAATCAACCACGTTATTTTCCAGAAAGTGCAAAATCCAAAGTTGGAAGTTCAAAAGGATCGGATGATAATTTTCTAAATATCGATTGTCAAATAACAGAAAAGAAATCATTGATAAATGGGCAGCAGAACTAAGTTTACTAATCCAAACTAATCCTGATGCCTATACAGAATCAAGAACTATATTGCTATTAATAGAACATAAGAGTCTAGGAATAGCAAAAGAGTTTATAAAAAACACCAATTGGACTGATGATAATAACAACTTTCCATATAATATTCTAGATTTAGTTCTAGATGGGTTATATACCATGTTCTTAGGAATTGATTTTTCTGGTAATAAAGAACATGAAAAACAATTAGCACAAGAAAAAGCTAAAAAACGATTTGCAGAGCTACAACTTTGTGATATATGTTATTTAGAAAATTTCAATTGTGATTATGAAGTAAATCTTTATAAATTAGAGCAAATTGATTTTCCAGAAATGATACTTCAGTATCTAAGAAAAATCCCTTTGGTAGGAGAAAAAACCTTAGAAAGGTTTAAAACTGAAACTTTAAGTAGTAGAACTACTAGTTACAGTTTAGGATATGGTATGAGGATAGTAAAAGACGAATTGTCAAAATTCTGTGAACTAATAAGAACTCAGAAAAAACTTAAAAAATTTAATAAAAACTGTTGTGCAGTATCAGGAGAAGATCCTGTAGAATATGGCTGCAGAACAGAATATAAAAAGAAGAAAAAATTCTTTTCTAAGAAAAAATCTTCTAAATATAGATTTATTAAAAAGAAAAAGAAATTCCAACCAGGGAAATTCTTCAAGAAAAATCTAATGTAAGATCAGAAAAACAAAAATTCTATCCGAAAGGTAAGAAAAATTGTAGATGTTGGATTTGCAACATAGATGGACATTATGCAAATGAACGTTCTAATAGGCAAGATAATAACAAGATAAAATTGTTAGAATTTGCATGTAAAATGGGATATGAACCCATTGAAGAAAAATATGATGAAATAGAAAAAGTTTACATCATAGAAATAGATTCTAGCTCCAGTGAAATAGAATCAGATGAATCAAATTTATCTGATTAAAACATAAGGGTAAAGATATAATAATAAATAATAGCAAGGACTAGAATGTAAAACATTCTTGGAACTCATTCAAAAATAACCATATAATTAGAAAAGTTTCTAATTTCCATCACAAAACTAGAAAGATTTCTAGTTTTCATCCCAAAACAGTAAAATTTTCCGTAGTAAAAATGAAGAAAATCCCCGTTGCCATTTCTTTACACCCGAAGCAGTAAATCCACACTCCGAGGATAATCTTCCCCTTCTCACCAGACTCGCCCTTTTTCTTTTCGTTGTCGCTGTCATTTTAATTTCTCCGTTATCCTGCTTTTCTTTTCCGGCCACTTTCTCAGCTTCCTACGGATGCAAAGACACAAACTTTGTAACCCAAAATGCTCAAATTTCTGCAAGAGAGAAGAAGTCAAGAATTGTACCGTTTTAACAAGAAAGATTGCTCTGCTGCAATTTCTTCACAGTCCACCTCCTTTGAAGTGCTCAGAAACAAATTATGTGTGTGTGCAAATATCCCTATGTGTTTGTCCAAAAGATCAGTAGTTAACATAGCTCATTATTGCAAAATTACGTGTTACTCATGTGTTGCTCATATATGTTTCGCATATTCCATTGATGCCCGTATTAATTTTGCTGCTATAATACAAGATAAAATATAAAACACTACCTGTAAGATTGCCAAACAAGCTTGTCTGAGACATCTCACATTCACAGTTTGGCATACTTCCCTTCCTCATCATCAATGGCTAATTCCTCTATAAGCGTCAACAAAGTCATCTCTGAGGCAAAACGCATCATCAACCTCAGCCCTCTTGCTCTTCCGTCTTTCTCTACTCTCCCTCCTCCACATCTCCACCATAAAAACAACCCGACAACAACTACCGATAGCGCAAAAAGCATACTGAAATTGGGGCGGTGATCGGCACGATCTCTACTTACCTTGTTGAGATCAATCAGACAGACTTTCTGGTTATTAACCGGGGTGGTGTCTGGCATAGCTTTGATATGGATAGCATAGCTTTAAAACTTCAAAAGATATCACTATACTTTCAAATTCACTCCAAAATACATCACTTCCGCTATCTAGCCGTCAATCTCCAATTCCGCTATCTGGTATTGGGATAATATTTAGGGACTCTACAGGTTCTCTTATACTTGCAAGATCCTTATATGTTAACTCCCTTTCCCCTCTGGATGCAGAGCTCCAGGCTATTAGTTTATGCATCCAAATTGCACATTCTTTTAACCTGTTTGTGTTCTCTATTGAATCAGACTGCTTAAATGCTGTCTCTGTGATTCATGATCATAACAAGGCCCCCTGGAATATGTTTTCTCTTGTAGAATCCATATCCAATAACCTTTACCCTGCTGTGCTCACTCATACTCTTAGGCAGGGAAACAGTGTAGCTGATCTCCTAGCCAAACATGCTTTGAAAAACCATCAAGATGAAGAATATAATTTTCATACTCTTCCAGTCAGAGTGAGAGAAGCTTTAATTTTAGATAAAATTGAGATCTCTTCTCTGTGCATCCAGAACTAGATACTGCTGATCATTTGCTGTTTTTATTGCAGAAATAGCATTCAAGGCATCACAGCAAAAAGTCTTCCTACAACACTTCAAGCTGCACAACAAAGATGCACCCCAATGACATTCCAACTCTGGTGCTTCACTTCCACTTGGTTAAATAAAATGGGAAAGTTTTCATCCATAGGCTGAATAGGGATTTTGTGTTTGCTCATGAAATCACTGACAAGCAAGTGGACTGAAGCTCTCCTATCTTTTATTTGATACCAATCTTTTCTGCTATCCAGAATGAGAATCAATGCTTACTCTATTCTTTTTGAAGGCAACCACGGTTGCCTTGTGTAGTGCATTACTACACCATAGTCTCCTAACTTTAGCTTTCTATATTTTTTTCTTATGCTGCACTGAGCTCTAGGCCTTACCTGTTTGCAGCCAACTGTATTTTTCTTTTTGGTTATTTAAAAGGCAAGGGGAAGCCAATATAACTCCCCCCACCAACGGTGGTTATTTCAAAAACAAAAATTCCGTTATGTTTCACAAGGCTAAAAGAGTGTTTAACTAATTTTTCACATAATTTCATTAAAAAAAACATTATTCACTATTTTCCTTTTTCTACTCTGAACTCTCTCTCTCGCTTTGGTCAAAGCTCTTGCCGGCGATTTGCTCCCCCTTCCCCACCTCTCTCCTACTTTCTGAAGTCACCTTGTTGTTCCGGCGATCTTAGCATCCCGGTTATCCCTATGCCGGATACCCAGCAAGGTGTCTGCATTAATTTATCAAACCTATAGTTTTGCCTCTTCCCGCCCGTCGTGAAAGCTGGGCCGAGTTCTGATCCACCGACCCGGGTCCTCCTCTTTGGTTCATACCCTTCCGCGATGTTGGTGGTGGAGGTTTAGGTTGAGATGGGGATATAAATGTGTAAAAATTAGTGGGAAAAACTGGAGAATGGAGTAATATAGTCATGTGAGATAATGAAAGAGATGTAAATCAGAGTAATGTCGCTCTTCCAAGAGTGTTGAAATTCAAGACCGATGCGGGAACCTTCTGCTACAAGAAGATGCCCTTTGGACTGAAGAACGCGGGGGCGACTTATCAAAGGATGGTGGGTCGAAACATGGAGGTGTATGTGGATGACATGGTAGTCAAAAGCGGGACTTGTGATGCATTCCTGAAGGACTTGGAGGAGATGTTCGAGAAGCTGGTGAAAAGCAAATTGAAACTAAACCCCTCAAAGAGCACCATCGGGGTAGGAGCGGGAAAGTTTTTGGGATTCATGGTGTCAAGCCGGGGGATTAATGTGCAACGTCTATCAGTAAAGGAAGTGCATGGCCATAGCCGGGAGATTCATGGCCATAGCCAGGATGACTTCCCCTAAATCAGTAAAGGAAGTGCAACGTCTGACAGGGTCCCTTGCAGCCCTCAGTCGATTCTTGTCCAAGGGGGCCGACAGGCAACTACCCTTTTTCAGCATCCTCAGGAAATCCAAGACGTTTGAGTGGTCGGAGGAGTGCGAAAGAGCGTTCCAGAGCCTAAAAGAACACCTTCAACATTTGCCAACCCTAAAGAAGCCAAACCCTGGGGAGGAGCTCCTATTGTATATAGTTTCATCCCGGGAAGCAGTGAGTGACGTGCTGATAAAGGAAGAGGAATGGAAACAACACCCAATTTACTTTGTCAGTAGGGCACTCCGGGGGACAGAGACCCAAAATACTGAGCTGGAGCAATTAGTTGTAGCACTGGTGCACGCCTCAAGAAGACTTAATCCCTACTTTCAGGGCCATCCTATAGCGGTTCTCACCAACTACCCGCTCAAGCAGGTCATGTTCAAGCCTGAGGCCTCAGGGAGAATGATGAAATGGGCCACAGAGTTGGGGGAATACAAAATCCAATATGAGCCAAGAATGGCCATCAAGGGGCAGGCTCTAGCCGATATTCTGGTAGAATCGGAAGCAAGGATACAGGCGGGGGAAGAAGTGCCAGAGGCCGAGACAACCCCGGTTTGGAGATTGTATATGGATGGATCCGCGCACTCCGGGGGCAGCGGAGCGGGGATACTCTTGATAAGCCCGGAGGGGAAGAAGTATCCCTATGCAGTTCAGTTTTCCTTCAAGACAACCAACAATGAGGCTGAGTATGAGGCTTTGATTGCAAGATTGAAATTAGCAAAAGAGATAGAAATCAAGGTGTTAACGTTGCACAGTGACTCTCAAATTGTGGTGCAGCAGGTGAAGGGGGAGTACGAAGCTCGGGAGAAGAGCTTACAGAAGTACCTGGAAATGGTGAAACCCTTGATAGCCGGTTTCGAAACCTTCAACATGGTCCAAGTATCCCGGGAGGAGAACAGCAAGGTAGACGCCCTAAGTAAGCTGGCATTTTCAAAGTTAAAACCCGCGCCTAACCAAAAGCTATACATGGAAGTCCTAGGAAGGAGGAGTTATCAGGAGGAAGATCAGGTGATGTTGATAAGCAAAAAAGAGTCATGGATCCTCCCCATGCGGGCTTACTTGGAGGAAAGAATGTCCCAAGAGGATAGAGTGCAGGCCAGGAAGCTGAGGGTCAAGGCGCCCAAGTACGTGGTCAAAGACGGGGTGCTATACAAGAGTAGGGGTGTAAATGAACTGAACCGTTCGTGAACAACTCGCGAACAACTCGGTCAAAGTTTTTTTTCGAACTCGGTTTGACCAGTTCGAACTTGAACTCGAGCCGTTCGTTTATATGAGCTCGAACTCGAGCTCATAAGAGCCAGCTCGATAGGCTCGTCGAGCAGCTCGAATAAAATTTTATATAGAATTTTTATATAAATAAATTAAATTTTATTCATTAATGCTTTAACAAGCTCGAACTAACTCGAACTCGATTTTTTATCGAGCTCACGAGTCGAGCTCGAACCTTTTAAAAGTCAGACGAACCGAGCTCGAGCTAAAATATCTCAACTCGTAAGAGCTCGAACTCGATCACGAACATACAATACGAACTCGAACTCGAACACGAACACAGGTCTGTTCGAGCTCGACTCGACTCGTTTACAGCCCTATACAAGAGGGGTTATCTCCAACCTTTACTCAAGTGTGTGGAGAGGTCGGAAGGTCAGCATCTGATCCAGGAAGTCCATGAAGGGTCCAATGGGAGTCATTAGGGAGCCCGCACGATGGCAAGAAAGATTTTAATGTTGGGGTACTATTGGCCGACGCTGTTCAAGGACGCAGGAAAGTATGTCCGGGAATGCCTTCTGTGCCAAAGCTTTGCCCCTTTGATCCATATTCCCTAAGAGGAGTTGATGGGAGTTACAGGCTCTTAGCCATTCAGGAGATGGGAAATTGACTTGGTGGGACCATTCCCCACCGCCCCGGGAGGAACAAAGTACTTGATAGTGGCCATAGACTAATTCATCAAGTGGGTAGAGGATGAACCACTCACTAACATCCGGGGGTTAACTTGCGTCAAGTTTTGCTGGAAAAATATCATCTTCCGGTTTGGTATTCCCAAGATCATAGTAAAAAATAACGGAGCACAGTTTGAGAAGATCCCTTCGAGTCATGGTGTGTAAAATATGGGATAGAACAAAAGCTGACGTCTGTGTATTACCCCCAGGTGAATGGGCAGGTAGAGGTCACCAACCGCACCATTGTCAATGGCCTTAAGGCCCGCCTGGAGGGTGCCTAGGGGAATTGGATATGGGAGTTTCCAAGCATTCTTTGGACTCACCGAACGACAGAAAGCTCGGCCACTGGAGAGTCTCCCTACAGCTTGGTATATGGATCAGAGGCGATCATCCCAGCGGAGATTGGAGTCCCAAGCCCTTGGACCCAATTTCAGCGCCCAGAAGAGGAAGGTGTCGAACGGCGCCTTGACTTGGATCTCCTGGAAGAAAAGCAAGAAAACGCCGCACTCCATGAGCAAAGGTGAAGGAAAGAGTGAAGAAGTACCACAATAGGAGGGTCCGAAAGGAGGTCTTCGTCCCGGGAGAATGGGTGATGAGACAGAACGATAAAAGCCACCAAGTCCCGGAAGGAAAGCTTGCACCCAACTGGGAAGGGCCTTATAAGGTAAAAGAGGCGCATCCAGGAAGAAGTTATGTGCTCGAAGACAAGCAAGGGAAAGTAGTTCCTAGAAGATTGAATGTTGCTAACTTGAGAAGGATTTACGGGAAGTAGAGTGTCCCACCTATATCTTAGCAACTTAGGCATGGATATGCCCCCTCAAGAGCATGGATATGCTAGGAGGATGCCCCGACGTTTGGCCACGTCCCGGGTCTAGAGAGATAGAAAGGCAGGATTTTGAAAGGGATCCATGGGTAGCTCCCATCCGGGTGCCCCGCTAGAAAGGACCTGGAGCTTGAATGAAGCCCGGGGGCCAGAAGATGTAATGCTTTTTGCAAGAGTATCAATGTTAAGATCAATTTCTGAAACTTTTATTTGATTATCTTAAAATTACAAGCAAACGAATACATAGGCGAAAAGATAACCATATGATCTATTACACAAGTTTTCCTATCTATACACTGCTATATCCATTTAGGACCCGAACTGAAGTTTTCCTATCTATACACAAGTTATTGGCTTGACTTTTGCTCTAGCCTCTTCTTCGGTCATTCCTCCGGCAACTAAGGTATCCTTTTCCTCATCTTGCATTTTAATTGCTATCTTGATGGATAAACCCACATATCCGGCACAACTCGTGGTGTGAGGCAAGTCATTGGACTCGGCGCATTAGATTTTTTTGTCTCGAGTACCCTTAATTTTTTTTGTCTCGAGTCATTGGCCTCGACTCATATATTTGGAAAAATACATGAATTATGAAGATGTGAAAAAAGAGACTTACATTGGCTTCATTTTCAAGACTTCTTTCTTTGAATGTTTCCCAAATAGAGGGTAGTATGTGATTGTGTTTCACGAAGATCTTGCCCTAAGTATTTGTCTCCCTCGAAAATATTGTTTTTCGCCAATCTATATTTGTGCTCTCGACTTGCTTTTGATACAATAAATAGTGCTTTCCCATCAATGGCCTCCATGTCCAAAGCGTCAATGAGAAAAGGATTCTTCAAAACAACAAATCAAATTTTTAAACAATTTCATTGACAAAATACTATATTGGACAACAAAACAATTAATACATTGCATTCTTCCAACAACTTGGTTCGTTCCGCCTTGATCACCCTTTTCCACGATAGAAGTGCAATGCTAACTCTTGTTCTACCAACCTTCCCACACCAACTAGACCACTTTTTCCTCTCCTCGGAATAACAAACTCCCTCGAGGTCAAAAGATGTTAGAGTCAAAATTTCATTCTTAACCCGCATCTCCAATTCCCTACAATGCACTTTAGCTTTTTTTCCCCTTAGAACTCTTTTTTTTACCACCTTTACCTTTGGCCTCGGGTTTTGATTTTTTGTTATTTTGTTCATCGCTACCTTCATTGGACCGTTTCTTGGGTGCCATTGACAATCCTAATAATGAAGCAAACAAACTACATAAGCAAATAATACCATCTAACATCAAATTATAATCATTTTATTACAAATAATGTCTAGTAAAGGACATAAAGCAACTATAACATACCATAGTGGTCTAATTGTGGTCTAACAACACAATGTAGTTCTAACATAATGAATGGTGATCTAAATAGACAATAATTAAGGCCATAACCCTAAACCCTTCTTGAATAGAAATTTAAACCTATAGGGAAATTGATTAGAAAGGAAAGTAAACAAACCTTGTTGAAGTCACACCTTGAAGCAATCCTTGTGTCTATTTTAGCAAAACTCAATTCAATTCCCTCAAGTATAGTTTACCCACACCCAATTAGAGTTTGAATGTAGATGGGATATATAGAAATATGAAAAGGGAAGATGAAGAGTTTTGTCAAATTGTTAGATTAGAGAAGTTAATTATTGTGGAATCAAAGATTTGACAACAACATTGGTAGAATGAAGGAAGAAGTTCATTTGAAGATGAATTTTGGAGGGAGTAGGGTTTGGGAGATGTTTTTTTAGCATTGAATGCTCATAAATTCGAGACCCATTTGGTGTTTTCCCACAATGACCGGCGGTTGACTTGCATTTAATGCGGCCTAGCGAATAGAGATACGACATCGTACGTAGATAACAACATCATATGGTGCTTACGACATTGTAACATTTAACTTAGTGACAATGTGTTAAAAATGTTTATATTTTTTGGGTTTTATATTACATAGCAACACTTTTTGGATTTTTTGAAATTTTAGTATGGTAGCAATCCTTGTACTTTCTAGTTCATTGATAGTATAACAAAATATGCTAAAGGTAATTATAGAATATACTAATTGGCGAAATGATTATTATTAAATGAATTGAAATCGCTACTAGTAATGAGAAAGATGGTATTCTTGAAAAGTGTGTATGTTTGTGTTGATTATTGTTTTGTATCTAGACTTGTATGTTATGCACAGTATAGCATTCTCACATATCATGTTCATTGAATACTATGATTGTATAAAGTGTTGAATAATCATTTCAATTATGTGTTCAAATATTGCTACAGTTGAAGTTGTTTTGAAATTCCAACATAGAATAGTTGTTTAGCTTATTTAGGTATAGTAGAGGAGCAATAGTGTTACACAACAAAGCAAAACCCTTGTGTAGTGCGAGTGAATACTATGATGGTATACTTAAATGCAGTTCATGACACCATTTATATAATAGAAGATTAGTTAGATCGTAAATGGATCCCATATAGATGTTATATGCTAAAAAGGGTTTCGCGGGTTTAGGGTTTGCATGGGTATCATTTGTGCCTAGGGTTTAGGGTTTGTGTGGGTTTAGGGTTTTGTGGGTATTAACAACATCATTTATTATGATGGTTGTAGAGGTTCAGGGATTCGTTTTTGTTTTTAAAAAATTTGATGCGGGGTGGATCCGCACTAGTAATCAGGGCCTCGGATTGCTGAGGTATCCGAGGGCTTCTGGATGTTGATTGCTGATGAAGTATGGAGACTGCTCGGTAATGGCTCCTGACTACCCGAGCTCCTTGGCCTTGGATAGAACTTGCTTGGGACCTGTTCTCCGAAACCTGCAAAACAAGCCCCCCGGTGCTACCTCGAGGGTGGTAGATCCGGTGTGATGATGAGATTTCGTGCCTTGAAAGATAAAACTTTGTATTCAAGAGTTAGAGAACTTACCTGGAATGGTTGATTGTGGCCTCTATTTATAGGCATCCTGAGCCTTCCCTTTGTGCCTCATCATCAGTGTGCGTCATCTCCCCGTACGAGTGAAGCCTCCTATCCACGTGAGCGTACGGGCCGATCCTAATCTTTTCCACGTGATTCAGAAGCTTCTTGGAAAGTCACCTAGATCCGAATCTTTGATATCATCACAAGCCCCCCAAGATGGAAGGTCTGAGGGTTCTCCTCCGAAGAGCTTGTCTTTTCTTGCCTCGGCATTTTTGGTGTCCCGACGAGTTATCGTTACGCGCTTTCAAACGGGCCCTACCACGTCCCTAATTTTTCAGCGGCTACATGATCCCCCTTTCCCAATGTCTCATTTTCTCTTATCCTGTGCGTAATCATTTTCCTCTACCCCAAATATTTTCCTTGTCTTCTCCCCCGCCTTTATAAATAACCCATTTTCCTTTCCTCCCCTCTTCACCATCTCTCCCTCTCGCCCTTTCAAATTCAGGTATCCCTCTTTTTCCCTTTCATTATTTTTCTTCAGTCTCTTCTTTCCCTTTTCATCTATTAGTGCGGCCTGCTGTAAGACCTCCCTCTAGCATTGACCTAATCCTCAGGATCAAGAGCGCAATGGATATCTCCCTTTCTCAATCTGACTCTTCCACCACCCAGTCTGATCCCCACGAATCGAGCTGTTCATCAGGGGTCTGATGGCCTTATCTCTGACTTGGGTTCTCTGATTCCCATTGATCAACCTGCAAAAACCTCGTCTTCTAAGAGGGCGAGAAAGGGTAAGGATCGAGTTGACAAGGTGAAGAGACCTCGTCGATCCGTTACCCGTGTTCCTCGCATCCTTCCCCTTAAATTCCTTTGTAACCCCGAGCCCTGCCCTGCCTGGCTCACTGAGGACATGAGAAATCTTGATGAGAGAGCTCCTACATTCCCCTCCCCTTAGATTCCCAATTATCTCTTATAGATGACGACCAGTTCCTGTCTAGTACTCCTTGCCTCCCATCCCGTCACATCCACTTTGGGCTTTCTCTTCTTTTTCCTCCATCCTTAGGTACTTCTTTATATCCCCTGCTCAACTCCATCCTAATGGGGTTTCCACTGTCCTCGGGTTTCTCATTCTTTGCCGTCGGCATAACGTGAAATGTACCCTTAACCTATTTCGATCCTTTCATCGCATTGCACTTTCTCATTTTTCTACTCCCGAGATGTTTACCTTTTACCCGAGGGGTAGTCCGGTCGTGTGTAGTAAAAGCGACTGCGTCAAAGCCTGTTCTCCGAAGCCTGCAAAACAAGCCCCCCGGCGCTACCCCGGGGGTGGTAGCTCTGGTGAGATGATGAGATTTCGTGCCTTGAAAGATAAAACTTTGTATTCAAGAGTTAAAGAACTTACCTGGAATGGTTGATTATGACATCTATTTATAGGCGTCCTGAGCCTTCCCTTTGTGCCTCATCATCAGTGTGCGTCAACTCCCCGTACGAGCGGTGCCTCCTATCCACGTGAGCGTACGAGCCGATCCTTATCTTTTCCACGTGATTCAGAAAGCTTCCTGGAAAGTCACCTAGATCCGAATCTTGGATATCATCAAAATTATTATTTAATTTTTAATTAGAATTTAGTTTTTTAAAATTGAAAAATCTAATTTCTATAAGTGAAATAATTTAAAATTAATTAAATAAACATTGACACGCAGGGTTACGATATCGTAAACCTTATCATTTGGGATAAATTAGTTTACGATATCGTATGTAGTCAGACTATATAAAAAAAGACGAGCGGGTTGGGAAGATGCGCGATTTTCCCCAAATCAAAAATTGAAAAAACCTAAATCGCGAAAACTCAATCCAAAAAACCTCCAATCCAATCCAATCCAATGGTGAGAACTAGCGAGAGGATTTCCAAGGTTGCAAGGACCACGGATGAGGGGAGAGGTGGAAGTGCTCCTCGCGGTCGAAGGCGGAACACAGGAGGTCACGACGGCAGGGCTCCGACAGCTGGGGGCTCCGGTTCCGGGGGAGAGGAGAGGGTTCATGTGAGAGAGGGAGCTGAGGAGGGAGTGGAGTTGTTCATCGACAATGCTGCCCGTGAAAGATATGAAAATATCGACCACTCGGAAGTGTTTAGATACAAAGGTTTTTGCTTCCTTAGATGTTGTTAAGGAGATGAAGTTTGATTATTTGATGTCATATTTTAAAGTACAACACTTGGATGGGTTGATGACATTAGATGTTGATATTTACCTAGATGAAGTGAAGCAATTTTATGCATCATGACGGATTGGACACTTTTATTAGTAGGGTTAACGGTGTTGAAATCCCCGTGTCTAAATTTATCATTAACAAGGCTATAGGAAGCCCCTATGTTGATTCTAGCCATTTGAAACACAATAATCCCGATGGCCTGGTGATAATACCGGCCCAGAACCCTGCTGGGCCAGGAAGAGGGCTCGCGGCCCAGAACCAATAGAGCGGTACCTTCCCCGCTGAGAGGCATGTCCGGACAAGAAAGAGGACAGATGGTGACAAGGGAGGTGGTCCTGCAACTTATCTTCAAGCAGGCGAATCTCTGCTATAAATACTAGGCTCAAATAGTGAACAAGGTATGTGACTTATATCTCTCTACTTTATATTGAGAGCACCTTCCGTATGTTTTCCTTCTCCGCTATCCCCATCTCATCATCACACCGGAGCTTCTTCCCCGGGACGCCTCCCGGGGATTGTTTTGCAGGATTGTAGCGGGTTGACTAAGAAGGAGACCCGGATAGCGTCAACTCCCGGGAAACAGACGGATTTTGGTAGCATCAATTGGCACGCCCAGTGGGACCAATTCCACCTTTGCACGATGGAGTCGCCAAGGAGAGGGCGTGGGCGCCCGAAGAAGAACGCGGCACCTTCAGGGAGTGGTCCTCCTCCACCCCCGGGAGATGACGTGACCTTGAGGAAGTTGCAGGAGGAGGCTAGACACCAGCGTGAGCTAGGAGTACCACAGGATGGTCACGTGGAAACTGCCTCCGACGAAGCCGACTCGGAAAGAGAGTACCAGGATGAGCAGGAGCCTAGGCCCGCTAGGGAAGGCAGTCCCCGGGCCCGGGAACCTGAAACCCGGGAGGAGGGGCAATACCTGGCCGGCAACCCTCAAACTCGGGGACCGGCTTTCCCGGAAGAGGGGCAACCCTTAGCTAATACGGAGGAATCGGCAGCGTTGGAATTCATGAGAGCCAACAAGGAGTTGTACCGCCAGTGGGTACTCTCTGCCCGGGAAAACTTAAGACGAAGGGAATCTGGAGGGGACCCGGCAGGCCCTCTACGGGGACATAAAAGGGAAGTTATCGATCTAGACGGGGTTGTTCAGCCGCCAAGAATACAAGGGCGAATTAATTCCTCAACCATCCCACCTTCTTTCGCCCCGAATTTCGGAGTTCAAGGAGGAGTGGCTACTGGACAACAATCAAATTTAGTTCCACATGTTCCACCCTACTACCCACGTTCTAGCTGGGGACGGAGCAGACCGGGTATGACCTTCCAATCATGCCTGCGAAATTATTGGGTTATCAGGCCCCTGGAACCCAGGGGAACCCGATCCAGTATTCCATGCCCATGTATGGGTCAATGTGGGTGAACTACGGTTACCCGGAGAGATACTGTAGGGAGGATGATAGGATGCGGGGCTATCAGGTGGCGCAGCAGGACCCCAACTCTTTGGAGGCGCGATTGGACAAGTTGGTGGGGAGAAACGGAGCTCAACCCACTTCCCCATGGGTACCTCGGGTGCTGGCAAACCCATGGCCTCCGGGCTTTCGGGTCCCGGAGGGAATCCCAACGTATAATGGAGAGACAGACCCGGAGGAGTTTGTCAGGACGTACCAGAACCTAATGGTGTCATGGGACTTCCCGGAAGAACTAAGATGCAAGTTGGTAGGCTGCTACCTGAGGGGAAACTGTCTCCTATGGTTCGATTCCTTGCCCCGGCAGAGTCTTAGAGATTATTATGATTTCTCCAAGGCTCTGCTGTTCCGGTACGCTGGATTGAAGAAGGAAGGGAAGCAACTGACTGAGCTTCTCGCCACTCGGCAGAAAGCTGCAGAATGGCCAATGGAATATTACCGAAGGTACATGGACGATAGCATGAAGGTCATAGACAGACAGCAGCAGGAGAAGGCGGTGATTAGCGGATTTATAAATGGCTTGAGGGATATGGCGTTGTTCCAGAAGTTGATGGAAAACATCCCGGAAACCTTTCACAACTTACAGATGGCGGTGCAACTATACTGTGCGGTTAATGACGCCACCCGGAAGAGGAAGGAAGAATCTGGGGGATTCCTCCCGGATAAGATGGAAATGAGGAGGGTGGCTGACCCAAGTAGAAGGGATTCGGGTCCTGCGCCGGTGAACCAGGTAAGGGCAGATAGTTTTACCCCGCTCAGCAAGTCCCGGACAGAGATACATGCTATTCACAAGGATTTGTTCCCGGATCCGCTGCCCATCCAGGGGACCCCGTCTAGGGAAAATGCGGACAAATGGTGCGCCTATCACAAGTCTTATGGACACTCGACAGAGGGGTGTAGAGGGCTGAGGAATGAGATAGAAAAATTGATAGAGCGGGGGCAGCTGAGAGATTGCGTGGCGACAGAAGCAAAGAAGGAGAATCCCCGGGACCAGCCTCAGGAGCAACCCCGGAGAAGGTGGAGGCCTAACCCCGGGAGAGGAAACGGGAGAGCCCAAGGCAACCAAGGCAACAGGGCCCCGGGGAGGCCCGCCATAGCCGCCGTACCGGTCCAAGCAGTAGAGCCAGCCCCAGTACCCAACAGAATGATCAACGTGATAAGCGGAGACGTCGGAGAAGCATGCCAGTCAGTTTCCGCTATCCGGGCCAGGACGCGATATGTTCCCCCGGGGAGATTCAGGGAAAAGGTTTCGCCCCGACGAAGCTCTCACTTTCTCTAAGGTGGATGCAGCCCCGCCACAGATACCCCACTCAGACCCAATGGTGGTAACGGCGGAGATTGAAGGCCTTTTGATCAAGAGGGTGTTTGTGGACGACGGGAGTATCGTGGAAATCATGTTCGCTTCTTGCTTCGATCAATTGGGAATCGGGAGACAGAATCTGAAACCTTCTTCGTCTCCCTTGTCAGGGTTCACGGGCAAACCTGAAGTTCCCCTAGGTGTTATTCCCCTCGCAGTGTGTATGGTGGACGAGAAGGACCGAAGCAAGAGGGTCTCAGTGACATGCAAATTTGCGGTTATTGATGCACCCTCACCGTACAACGTAATCATAAGGAGGCCATGGCTAACCCAAGCCCGGACAGTGAGTTGTCCATACCTGCTGACAATGAAGTTCCCCACCGCGCAAGGAGTGGCGGTCGTTCGGGGAAGCCAAGCAGTCGCGAGGAGTTGCATGATGACGGCGGTCTTAGATGCAAAGAAAGCAGTAGGGGCGGTGTATGGAGAAGCTCCCCGCCAAGAGTTGGAAGAAATGCAAGTGGCGGACAAAGGGATGGTCACGGTGGGAAAAGATCTCCCGAAGGAAGTAAAAGGTGCATTGAAGGAACTCTTGGCCAGATATCAAGGAGTATTCTCATGGAGCCCGGAGGACATGGTGGGGGTGTTGCCAGAGTTGGGGTACACAAGCTTAACATAATCCCAGCAACCAAGCCAATCAGGCAGAAGAAAAGACCTGTAGCCCCGGAGAGAGCGGAATTCATAAAGAATGAAGTGAAGAAGCTGGAGAGAGCTGGGGTGGTCGAGGAAATCATCTACTCGGAGTGGATAGCTAACCCGGTCTTAGTAAAGAAGCATGACGGAAGCTGGCGCATGTGTATCGACTTTACAGATTTGAATAAATGCTGCCCCAAAGACAGCTACCCTCTCCCGAATTTGGACCGGCTGGCAGAGGCTATCGCGGGGTACTCGGTGTTGGCTTTCTTTGATGCACATAAAGGGTATCATCAGGTGCAGATGGATGAGGCGGACAAGGCGAAAACCTCCTTCATCACCGATTTTGGGACCTTTTGCTACAAGAAGATGCCATTTGGGTTGAAAAATGCGGGGGCTACTTATCAGAGAATGGTGGACAAACTCTTTAAGGACCAAGTGGGAAGGAACATGGAGGTATATGTCGACGACATGGTGGTTAAAAGCAGGACTTATGGGGATTTCCTGAATGATCTGGAGGAGATGTTCAAAAAACTTGAGCTGAGCAATCTAAAGCTGAACCCCTCCAAAAGTACCATTGGAGTGGGAGCGGGGAAGTTCTTGGGCTTCATGGTGTCAAGCCGGGGTATTGATGTCAACCCGGAAAAGGTAGAGGCCATAGCTAAGATGACCTCCTCCAGATCGGTGAAAGAAGTACAGCGGTTGACAGGTTCCCTTGCGGCCCTCAGCCGATTCCTATCAAAGGGGGCAGATAGGCAGCTACCTTTCTTCAACATTCTCAAGAAGGCCAAGGCATTCGAGTGGTCCGGGGAGTGTGAGAAGGCGTTCCAAAACTTGAAAGATCACCTTCGACAGTTGCCAACTTTAAAGAAAACATACCCGGGGGAGGAGCTTTTCCTGTACATAGCGGCATCCCGGGAGGTAGTAAGTGCCGTGCTAATCAAAGAAGAGGAGGGAAAGCTGCACCCAATCTATTTTGTTAGCCGGGCACTTTGGGGGGCAGAGACCCGGTATACTAAATTGGAGAAACTAGTTCTAGCACTGGTACACGCTTCAAGGAGGCTTAAACCCTACTTCCAGGGCCATTCAATAGTGGTCCTCACCAATTACCCGCTCAAACAAGTCATGTTCAAGTCGGAGGCATCAGGGATAATGATGAAATGAGCTATAGAGTTGGAAGAATATGAAATTCGGTATGAGCCAAGGAGTGCTATTAAGGGGCAGGCCCTAGCAGACTTTCTGGTGGAATCAGAAGCAAGGATACAGGAAGAGCAAGAGACGACCGAGGCTGAAATAGTCCCGGCTTGGAGGTTATATGTAGATGGATCGGCACACTCAGGAGACAGCGGAGCGGGAGTCTTGTTGATTAGCCCGGAAGGGAAGGAATACCCCTATGCGGTCCAATTCACTTTCAAAACAACCAACAATGAAGCCGAGTACGAAGCCTTGATCGCAGGATTAAGATTGGCAAAGGAGATGGACATCAAAGCTCTCACGGAATACAACGACTCTCAGATTGTGGTACAGCAGGTAAAAGGAGAATATGAAGCCCGGGAGAGGAGCCTACAGAAATACTTGGAAACGGTAAAACCTCTGGTAGCCGGGTTCGAAACCTTCAACCTGGTCCAAGTTCCCCGGGAGGAAAATAGTAAAGCAGATGCTTTGAGCAAGTTGGCCTCCTCGGAATTAAAGCCTGAGCCTAACCAAAAGTTGTACATGGAAGTACTAGGAAGAAGGAGCTACCAGGAGAATGACCAAGTAATGGTAGTGAATGAGGAAGAATCCTGGATCATTCCCATGCGGGCATACCTAGAAGAAGGAACCACCCCGGAGGATAGGGTTCAGGCCCGAAAGTTGAGAGTCAAAGCGCCTAAGTATGTGATCCAGGGCGGGGAGTTGTATAAGAGAGGATATCTCCAGCCTTTGCTTAAGTGTGTAGAAAGGGCAGAAGGCCGACACCTCATCCGGGAGGTGCATGAAGGATCTAACGGGAGTCACCAGGGAGCTCGCACAATGGCTAGGAAGATCTTAAGGCTGGGGTATTACTGGCCGACGTTGTTCAAAGATGCGGAAGAGCATGTTCAGAAGTGCTTGGCATGCCAAACATTCGCCCCGCTAATCCATGTGCCCCGGGAGGAGTTAATCGGGGTCACGGGAGCTTGGTCGTTTAGCAGGTGGGGAATTGACTTGGTGGGACCTTTCCCGACTGCCCCGGGAGGAGCTAAGTACGTGATTGTGCCGATCGACTACTTCAGCAAATGGGTGGAGGCAGAACCACTCACCAACATACGGGGACTAACTTGTGTTAAGTTTTGCTGGAAGAACATCATTTGTCGATTCGGTATCCCAAAGATCATAGTCACAGACAATGGGGCGCAGTTTGAAAATGATCCTTTCAAATCATGGTGTATCAAGTATGGTATAGAGTAGAGGTTGACATCTGTGTACCACCCCCAAGCGAACGGGCAAGTGGAAGTCACCAACCGCACTATCATCAAAGGGTTAAAAACCCGCTTGGAAGGCGCGCAGGGAAATTGGATTTGGGAGTTGCCCAGCGTTCTTTGGGCCCACCGGACTACAGAAAGCTCAGCCACCGGGGAATCCCCATATTGCTTGGTATATGGGTCGGAAGCAGTGATACCCGCGGAGATTGGGATCCCGAGCCCTCAGACTCAACACCAACGCCCGGAAGAAGAAGATGCTGGACGGCGCCTTGACTTGGATCTCCTGGAAGAAAAGCGAGAGAATGCAGCACTCCAGGAAGTGGGAGGTCGTCGCCGTACCTCTCAAATATACAATTTATGTTCACTTACTACCTCTACACACAATTAAGCATATAGTGGCAAGTAAGGTTCGTTCCACAGGGAAAAGGTTATTTCTATGTATATCTTGTAGTATGTATATATATATACATATATAAAAGCAATGTAAACAAGGGGGGGTTTTGAGTTGAGTTTTTTGTAAGAAACACTACTAAGTAAAGCAACTAGAATTCTAGGATTACAACTAGTTTAGCATTTAAGGTTTTAACTAAAGGATTAACTAATGAGAATACTAGACTCGGACATATGAGATTGGTGACTTCTAATTATGAGATTTTCCTCAAACTTTATCATGATGCCTTGAGAATGGTGAACATTAGTGAGAAACTATCTTTAACCATAGTTATGAAAAATGAAAGCATCTTCACAACTTCAATTGACAACTTTACTAGATGATAACAACTAGTTCAATTGAATCAATATTACTTCAAATTAGATGTTCCTCAACCCTACCCATGCAATTTGATAACAAACTTGACATAGGTACAATGCTAATGAATGATCTTAAGAACAAATACAATTGATAACAACATGCATTCGATTCCTAATTTACTACTCCTACATAGAAAGAATGATAACATTCTAACCATGGAAAAGCAATATCTAACACATATCCAACACATATCTATCACTAGGAAATCATTCCTAGTCATTTCAAGCATTAAATACACATATAAACTATGATCATTCAATAGCAAATCACCATTCCTAAGCTTCATGAATCATGTTTTCAATCCATAACAAGAAGTCCAATCACATATATCCAAGAAGGGTTTTATCCTACAACCATAATTGCATAATCACAAAGATAATCCATACAAGAAATCATAGTGAATTCAAAGATCAAATTGAAGAGAAAATGAAGAAAAGAGTCTCAAGCTCTGTAAAAAACGATCCTCTAACAATTTAGGATAAGTCCTATTAATCTCCCAAAACAAATAAAATTAAAACAAAACAACATGCAAGTTGCAGGAAAATTTCGCGGGTCGCGCGAAATCCTTCGCGGACTGCGAGCCTGGTTCTCGCGGCTCGCGGCCGAGGATTCGCGGCCCGCGCGTCTTCGGTTTCCGCGGTCCGCGACCGAGGTTTCGCGGACCGCGCGTCTGGTCCTCGCGAACCGCGGCCGACGTTTCGCGGATCGCGCGTCTTGGCTTCGCTCTGGTCCTCGTGCTGTCCTCGCGGTTTGCGACCGGAGTTTCGCGGACCGCGCGTCTGGTCCTCGCGAACCTTCGGCTTCTGCGGTCCTCGTGCTGGTCCTCGCGGCTCGCGACCGGAGTTTCGCGGATCGCGCGAAACTCGGCATCTTCAAAACAGCAACACACACCCTCGCGGTTCGCGAGAGTGTGCCTTCACGCCACTTCTACGACCGGTTCTTCAATGTATCTGCTTCCTTCAGGACGGTCATAGAAGGTCTTCAAATCATCCAAATCTATCGCAAGTGCAATTCAAGGTCGAAATGCACGTCTTCAATTTCAAACCATCATGAATGATTCGGTCCAAAAGTCTAATATAAAGTACAAAATGCTATCTAAAACAGCTCTCAAATGCTACAAAATAAGAGTATATCTAGGACCTATCAGGAAGCCAAGGTGAAGGAGCGAGTAAAGAGGTACCATGACAGGAGGGTGCGGAAAGAGGTTTTCGCCCCCGGAGATTGGGTGATGAGGAGAAATGACAAGAGCCGCCAAGCCCCGGAGGGGAAGCTTGCACCCAATTGGGAAGGGCCATACAAGGTGAAGGAAACACACCCGGGAGGAAGCTACGTGCTGGAGGACAAGCGGGGAAAGGAGATCCCCAGGAGATGGAATGTAGCTAACTTAAGAAGGTTGTACGGGAAGTAGAGTGCCCCGCGCAGAACCTTAGCTAGTCAGGCATGAATATGCCAGGCATGGATATGCCCCCTCCCGGAAGCATGAATATGCCCGGAGAGACAGTCCCGACGTTTGGCCTCGTCTCGGGCTTAGAGAGGAAGGATGGTAAAAGGGACCCATGGGTAGCTCCCATTCGGGTTCCCCGCTAGATTGGACCCGGGACTTGAATGAAGCCCGGGGACCAAAGAATGTAATGCTTACAGAATTAATGAGATTGGATTTTCGAAATAACTTTTATTCATTGATTCATAAATTTCAAAGCACACATGCTGATATGTTACAAAGTATTTTACATACAAGTTTTTTCTATCTATTTGCTACTATACCCACTTGGGACCTGACCCGGAAGCACCCTCAGGGTTACCCGGGCGGAAACCTCCTCCGAAGAATTGAGAAGACAGGAGATCTTCGGCAAAGCGGGCATCCGGGGCTTGATTCCACGCAAGCTCCTCTTCCAATTGCGCGGCGTCTTCTTCGTTCAATTCGGGGATAGGAACAACCACGGATCCTTCTGGAAGCGGCTCCGCCAGGCGCATCCTCCTTACCCCGGCCGACGTAACAAACTTGTATTTAGGAAACAAGTCTGCTGCACTTTTACCATTCTCTTTCCGGCTGATGCGGGTGCCCTCAGCGGCTTTAACTCCCTTCGTGGTGACTCCAGAATCGGCAATTTCCCGGAGGCTTCTTATCCGACGTGCCACTTCTTCCGGGTCAATAGATACAGTCATATCTTCGTATCTTTCATACGCCACATCCACCTCCACCCGGGCAGGGACTCGGCGAAGGCTAGAGGGATAGGGCTCAGCTTCTCCCGCGGCTATCTTATTATGCCACTCCACGACGTCCAGATAGGCCTTATGATTGGGAGCTCCCTCACCAAACTTCTTCGGGTTAGCCTCCATGCGTTCAATCGTTCTGCGAACCCCGGCTGGAATATCGGTAAGAGGAGACACCCCAACTAAGCCATTCTTGAGACCCAAAAGGTGGTAGGATAGCCGGGTGATTAGTAGAGCATCCTGGACGACCCTATTCCTGTGAGTAAGGGACCGATTCTCCTTCTCAAAGTCGCAGAGAAGCCTGTTCTGAGCGGAACGGGTCTCCAATTTCCTAAGTTTTTTCTGTGCCCGCTCTAGTTCGCCCCACACCATACCCAGTTCCTTGGCGGTACGATGATGGGAATCGTCATGAAGGGCCTGCAACTCGGCGATGGTCTGATGGGAATTCATGGCCTCCCGCATATGATCAGAAGCTAGGTCGAAGCAGTGATTCATCGAGCCAAATTTGTTTTCAACAGCTTTAAGAAATGATACTAATGCCCGGACGGACCCGTACTCATGGACAAACGCACACAATCCAGCCTCAGACATGGCCCGGGTATCTTGATCGCCTCCAAACCCCCAATGAGCCAGCTTCCTTTGAAGGAATGAGCATTGGAGGCACCCAGCGCGGGGGAGAGAGAAGTAAGTACCAGAAGAACAACTAGGATGAGGGAAAACAAAAGGCATGGGTCCCCGCGGGAGATCTCCTTCCAAATAGCGCTCAGACTACAAAAGATGACAAATTCATTAAAAGCAGAACTTTGTATTAAGCAAAATGGGCACCAAGGCCGAGTTCTACAAACACCTCCCGGGGAGGCAAGTTACAAATAGGGATGGCACTGGGGCGGGTTTTGGTGGTGACCCGCCCCATTTGCACCGGTTTGGGGCGGGGATGGGGAAAAGTTGATGGGTAATGGGGCGGGGATGGGGATGAAATCACAACCCGTCATGGGTCATGGGGCGGGGATGGATTTTATACATCACCCGTCCCATCCCCGCCCCAACCCGCCCCATCCCCGTTATACCCGCCCCAATATAATTATATTAATAATATTATTATATATATTAATTAATAAAAAATAATATTAATTAATAAAAAATAATATTTATTAATTTCTTACTATAATTTAATAATCAACCCCTAATAGTTAAAATGAGAAGAAAACTAACAATAATAATGTATTTGGTCTATTCTTTGGCAATCGTTTTTATAATTACAAACTTTTTGTTCTTCAAATTTGAGTGAGATTTCAATTACATTTTTTTGTTTGGGTTTGAGATTTTTGTCTTTTTAAAGATTTTATATTTCTCAATATAATTATTATTGCGTTTGAGTAAAAGTTATATAAACAAATGTATTTAAACTGATATAAGAGGTGGGTGAGTAAGGGTCATGGGGCATGGGGTGGGGCGGGTCATGGAGCGGGGATGGTTTTATAATAAAACCCGATGGGGCGGGGATGGTTTTTAATTTTGTACCCATCATGGGTCATGGGGCGGGGAGGGGTTTTAAAATATTAGATGGGGATGGGGATGGGATAGCTAGTACCCGCCCCAAACCCGCCCCAGTGTCATCCCTAGTTACAAAATAAAATTACAAAAAACTTAGGCTAAAAGACTAGAGGAATACATCATCCTCAGCAGGGCCTCTTTCTCCCGGGGTAGCGTGAGCCCTCTCCCATCTCCTCTCCAGTTCAGCTACGTCCGCATCAGACCAGCTGGGACCACAGTAAGCGGGAGCATCCACCTTTGGCTCGTCTTCCGGGCACTCAGGGAATCCCACTTTCCAGGTAGACTTCCAGGATTGGTAGAGCAAGTCATCCTGCCCCCTTGGAAGTCCCACAGTGTACCCCTCCATCTCCCCCTCAAGGACATCCTGATACCCGAAGTTGTCAGGTACAGCACAGAACTCTTGATAACTTTCAGCCCAATGAGGCGTCTCCGGGACTACTCCATAAGCATTGAAGCTTTCCGGGCCGGGGTCAGGGCAAGAAGCCTCATCGATCCCCTGAAGCTTGACCTTCTTAATGTCTGAGGCGGAAGGGACCCGGGAGGACATCTTCAGCGAATCCCATAGCTGGGGCACCAGGTTCTCCAGGTTTGCCTCCTGGAGGGATCTCCAGCGGTGGTTTAGCTGACCGCTTGCCTTGGGGCGGTAGTAGGATGCCTGGGCTTCAAGGCGAGCAGGCCCCGGAAGCCAACCCCACAGACTGCGGTACATCTCGTGGCAAGCATCCGCACTGGCGGCAGCGGCGATACCCTCTAGCCTTTTGTCAAAATCAGCAG
Organism: Cruciata laevipes; assembly: GCA_963678965.1. Classification (NCBI taxonomy): domain Eukaryota; kingdom Viridiplantae; phylum Streptophyta; class Magnoliopsida; order Gentianales; family Rubiaceae; genus Cruciata; species Cruciata laevipes. Next base: position 11,310,181 of record OY787642.1, read on the forward strand.
AGTGGAGAACTTTCTGGACCACAGCGTCCAGGGTTTCGAGCTGAGCATCTTTCTTTTCTTTCTTGAGAGAAGTGTATTTTTTCTCCACCTCCGCCAGCTTCTTTTCCTTCTCTGATAACTTTTTCTCCCTTTCGACCAGCTTCTTCTGAGAAGCCTCCAGCCGGGCTTCCAGGTCATCTCGCCCAGCCAACCTCTCCCGGGCGTCGCGGAGTTCCTTTTCCTTTTTAGCAAATAGACCCGCGCTGTACTTAGAGTACGTCCGGTTGAACACATCCGCCAGTTGGGAAACCGCCTGGAGCGAGTCGGCGAAAGTGGTGGTCTATAAAATTCAAACAAAAGTAAGATTACCCGGAAGGATAGAAACATGGTAAAAATAGTGATAAGCAACAGGGTAAGGTTAGAATTCCTCTTCCCTCTCCTCAGGGATAGCTTAAGAATTATCCCGTAAAGGAATATTGGCAGGGGGGGAGGTGGGGGCGAGGCCGCACCCTCTGACCTTTGACGGGAACGCGGAGGAGACTCCTTGTCATCGGTCAGCGGCCGCTTAAAGCGAGAACTAGCCCCGCCACTGTAAGTGGGGGTGCTGGACGAAAGATTTCCTCCCCGGGATAGGGGAGGACCCCGGGGCCCTCTGTTGGGAAGGCGGTCGTTGCTGACGGGCTCTTTGAGGAATGAACCCGGGGTTTTCGGCAGCATCCGGCCCAGGCGGAGGAGTCACTTGCTGCTCAGCTGGAGTGACCAACCCTAGACGAGGATTTCCCTGCTGATTATCACCCCCGGAAGGCATCCCCGCGAATGGCGTGACGTCTGCGTATAGAGTAGGTTGAACTGAAATCAGAAAACAGAAAATTAAAGTTAGATGCATATATATAAATGAAACAAAACAAAGAATAAAGCCTTTAATAGGCACCTCCAGCCGGCCACACCGCGGAGATGAGTGGAAGGGTAAAAAGTTTTTCAGGGTATATCCCGCAAGGCCAGTAATAGCCCGCGTTTCCAGTCTTAAAGAAGGCATCCATGTCTAGGGGAGATAGGCGGAGGAAGTTATGATCATTGGTAGCATCAATTGAAAGAGAGGAGAGAGGTTTTTTATCTTCAGGGACGAGGGAATCGTTCCAGGGGGGCATAGGATACACCCGGGAATCACAACGGAAGAAACCTTTTGCAAGGTACCCTTTGGCGGACTTGGGTTTACCCTTAAAAAAGTCCCTCGTCCCGGAACGGATTACAAAGGAAAACACACCCGGGAAGGACGCATGAGCGCGTCGCAAGGCGTAGAAGGAACGGAAGAGGAGGAGGGAGGAAGAGACGTTGCATCTCGCACAATTGACCAAGAAGGCCAGCACTAGCATAACCCCGTTGGGGTGTAGCTGGGCCGGGGCCATTTGATAAAAATTGAAAATTTCTGTAAACAGGGGAGGAAAAGGGAGGCTCAGCCCATATTGAAAGTGAATCCGGGGAATGAAAGGTACCTCTCGCTCGGACATTCCCGGGGGAAGTTTGGATAAAGACGCATCCAGCGGAAAAGGGATGAAGCAACGTCTAAATAAATCTAAAACATCCCTATCTAAGGAGGGGGGAGCCCCAGAATGATTCAAAAACCGATGGCCCGAGGGCTTCACTCCGTGGGTAGGACCCCGGGGAGCACCATCGCCAACGTCCTCACCAAAATCCTCCCCGTCCTGATCCTCGCGGAGGGGATGGGAATGCCCGGCCGGGGATGAACCCGCCCCATCTAAGACCTGCATACCCGGAGCGATTAACTCCCGGGAGGTGCTGAAGGTCTCAGAATGGGTACCCGAGGAGGAACCCGGAGAGGGGATTGGATCAGGGGTTCGGAATTGGATTTCAAATTGATTTTGAATCCCCTCAGTATCCAGAGAGGAAGTGGTAAAGCGCGGGGAGCTCATCGTGGAAGAGGAATGATAGACCCTAGATATATTCTTATTTTGTAGCATTTGAGAGCTGTTTTAGATAGTATTTTGTGTATTTATATTAGACTTTTAGACCGAATCATTCATAGTGGTTTGAAATTGAAGACGTGCATTTCGATCTTGAATTGCACTTGCAATGGATTTGAGTGATTTGAAGACCTTCTATGACCGTCCTGACCGCGATTGATACATTGAAGAACCGGTCATAGAAGTGGCGTGAAGGCACACTCTCGCGAGCCGCGAACCCTAGGTCGCGAACCGCGAGGGTGTGTGTTGCTGTTTTGAACATGCCGAGTTTCGCGCGGCCCGCGAAACTCCGGTCGCGAGCCGCGAGGACCAACCAGCACGAGGACCGCCGAGGCACAGACGCGCGGGGCGCGAACCTTCGGCCGCGACACGCGAGGCACAGACGCGCGGGGCGCGAACCTTCGGCCGCGACTCGCGAAGACCAGACGCGCGCGGGGCGCGATTCTTCGGTCGCAAACCGCCGAGACCACGGGCGCGCGGGGCACGAATCCTCGGCCGCGAACCGCGAGAACCAAGCTCGCGGTCCGCGAAGGATTTCGCGCGACCCGCGAAGTTGCCTGCAACTTGCACTTTGTTTGGATTTAATTTTAATTGTTTTAGAGTATAAAAACAACTTATCCTCATTGTTTTGAGGAATCTTTTTTACAGAGCTTTAGAGTGTTTTTCTTCATTTCTCTTTGGATTTTCACTTTGAATTCACCATGTATTATTGTATGGATTATGGTTATGATTGTGTAGTTATGGTTGTAGGCTAAACCCCATCTTGGGTATGTTAGATTAAACCTCTTGTTATGGTTTGAGAACATGGATTATGAAGCTTAGGAATGGTTGATTTGTCATTGAATGATCATGAATTATATGTGTATTTGATGCTTGAAATGGTTAGGAATGATTCCCTAATTATAGATATGTGTTGGATATGTGTTAGACATTGCCTTTCCATGGTTGAAATGCTATCATTTCTTCTATGTAAAAGTAGTGAATTAGGAATTAAATATATGTTGTTATCAATTGTATTGGTTCTTGAGATCATTCATTAGCATTATATTTATGTCAATTGTGTTATCACATTGCATTGGTAAGGTGGGAAAACATCCAATTTGAATTAACATTGGTCAATTTATCTATTTGCTATCATATAGATAAGTTGCCAATAAGAGTTGTGAAAATGCTTTCATGATTCACAACTAGAATAGATATGGTTTCCCATTACAAACAATCACCATTCTCAAAGTATCATAATTAGGTTTGAGGAAAAAACCATAACAAGAAGATACAAATCTCATGTACCCAAGTCTCCTATTCTCATTAGTTAATCTCTAGTTAGAGTAATCTTATGATAAAGTAGTTGTAATCCTAAAGTTCTAATAGTTTTATTTAGTAGTGTCTTAAACAAAACTCAACTCAACCCCCCCCCCCCCCCCCTTGTTTACATTGCTTTTATATATGTATATGTATATATATTCTACAAGATATACATAGAAATAACATTTTCCCTGTGGAACGAACCTTACTTGCCATTGTATACTTAATAGTGTGGAAAGGTAGTAAGCGATCTTAATTATGTATATTTGAGAGGTACGGCGACGACCTCCCAAGGAATGGAAGAAGCAAAGGAGGAGGATCAGAGCTTACTTGTTAAGAGAAAGCGGAGCGTCTGGAAATTGTGCGAAGAAAGTAATCTAGTAAGGAGGGTTAGGCCCCTTATATAGGCGGGTGAATAGGAAACGCCTCCTCAAAAGGAGGAAAAGCAATGATGACACGGTAAACAAGGTACTGATTAATGCAGAAGGGGAAAAGGCGGCGTTGTCAGAAACCAATTATAACACGGAGAGGCCCCACCAAAAGAAATAGTAGGACAAGGAGCGTATAAGATCAGTCTCCCGCGTCAAGGAAACCCGGAAGACTGGTCTGGGGGGCTAGTGATAATACCGGCCCAGAACCCTGCTGGGCCAGGAAGAGGGCTCGCGGCCCAGAACCAACAGAGCGGTACCTTCCCCGCTGAGAGGCATGTCCGGACAAGAAAGAGGACAGATGGTGACAAGGGAGGTGGTCCTGCAACTTATCTTCAAGCAGGCGAAGCTCTGCTATAAATACTAGCCTCAAATAGTGAACAAGGTATGTGACTTATATCTCTCTACTTTATATTGAGAGCACCTTCCGTACGTTTTCCTTCTCCGCTATCCCCATCTCATCATCACGCCGGAGCTTCTTCCCCGGGACGCCTCCCGGGGATTGTTTTGCAGGATTGTAACGGATTGACTAAGAAGGAGACCCGGATAGCGTCAACTCCCGGGAAACGGACGGATTTTGGTAGCATCACCTGGAAGGTCGTCGCCGTACCTCTCAAATATACAATTTATATCCACTTACTACCGCTACACACAACTAAGCATATAATGGCAAGCAAGGTTCGTTCCACAGAGAAAAGGGTATTTCTATGTAATTCTTGTAGCATACACACACACACATATATATACATATATATATATATATTAAAGCAATGTAAACAAAGGGGGGGGGGGTTTGAGTTGAGTTTGTGTAAGAAACACTACTATGTAAAGTGACTAGAACTATAGAGTTACAACTAACTTAGCGTTTAAGAATTTAACTAAAGGATTAACTAATGAGAATACTAGACTTGGATATATGAGATTGGTGACTTCTTAGTTTGGATTTTTCCTCAAACTCTATTATGATACTTTGAGAATGATGATTGTTAGTAATGAGAAATCATCTCTATTGTAGTTATGAACTATGAAAGCATATTCACAACTCTTATTGACAACATCTCTATATGATAGCAAATAGATAAATTGATCAATGTTATTTCAAATTAGATGTTTTCCCACCTTACCCATGTAATGTGATAACACAATTGACATGAATACAATGCTAATGAATGATCTCAAGAACAAATATAATTGATAACAACATATATTTGATTCCTAATTTACCACTTTTACATAGGAGAAATGATAACATTCCAACCATGGAAAAGCAATATCTAACTCATATCCAACACATATCTATAACTAGGAAATCATTCCTAACCATTTCAAGCATCAAACATACATACAATTCATGATCATTCAATGGCAAATCATCCATTCTTAAGCTTCATAAATCATGTTCTCAAACCATAACTAGAAGTCTAATCTCATATACCCAAGATAGGTTTTAGCCTACAACCATAATTATATAATTGCAAACACAATCCATACAAGAAATCATGATGAATTCAAAAATCCAAATGGAAAGGAAATGAAGAAAAGAGTTCAAGACTCTGTAAATTCGATCCTCTAACAATTGAGGATAAGTTCCTTTTATAGTCCAACAAAATTAAAATTAAAGCAAAATAAAGTGCAAGTTGCAGGCATGTTTCGCGGCCCGCGAGCAATCCTTCGCGGCTCGCGAGACTGGTTCTCGCGGCACGCTACCGAGGATTCGCGGCCTGCGCGTCACTAGCTCCCGCGGCACGCGACCGAGGATTCGCAGCCCGCGCGACTTTGGTTCCCGCGGCACGCGACCGAGGATTCGCGGCCCGCGCGACTTTGGTTCCCGCGGCACGCGACCGAGGTTTCGCGGCCCGCGCGAGATTGTCTTCGCGGTTCGCGACCGAGGTTTCGCGGCCCGCGCGACATGGCATCTCCAAAACAGCAACACACACCCTCGCGGCTCGCGAGAGATGTTTCGCGGCCCGCGAGAGTGTGCCTTCACGCCACTTCTATGACCGGTTCTTCAATGTATCTAACTCCTTCAGGACGGTCATAGAAGGTCTTCAAATCATCCAAATCCATCGCAAGTGCAATTCAAGGTCGAAATGCACGTCTTCAATTTCAAACCATTATGAATGATTCGGTCTAAAAGTCTAATATAAAAGTACAAAATACTATCTAAAACAGCTCTCAAATGCTACAAAATAAGAGTATATTTAGGACCTATCAAAATCCCCCACACTTGAACCTTTCTCGTCCTCGAGAAAGAACGATTAAGATCCAAGTGCTTACTCTGAATAATTAAGCACATAACATTTGAGAGCTTTACATATCTATTAATAAGAGAAAAGAAAATGTTTTTTTTTAAAGAAATACAGTAGCAAAATATAGCAGCAAAAACAGCAACAAAAACAGAATTACAGTCCTACATTCCTCCCCCACACTTAGTCTAAACATTGCCCTCAATGTTTAAATATATCAATGAAAATCATGGTGAAATGTAAGGGTATAGGACATACTCACTGTGAAGGGCCGGAACCGTCGCGACGGCGCTTAGCTCGCGATCTGCGATGGCCCTCATAGTCAAATGCTTCTGGTCCCTGTGGGTGCATGGATGCCATCATGGCGAACATCACTGCCATATCATCCTCGTACCTCGCAGTAAATGTCTGAAACTGTTGCTGAGTGACATACTGAGCCTCATGATGTGGAGGAGCGTACTGATCTCCATGCTCCGGAGGTGCCTCTAGCCTGGCAAGGGCAATGGTAGGTGCAGGGACTGTGATCTGGGTGTGCAAGGTGAGCTCCTCCATGCAGGTGCGCCCAGTCAGCTGAACCGCCTCCAGATTCGGCAGATACATGTGCTGATTCTTGGCTACTAGCCAGATGAATCTAGGAGGAGGGAATCTGTGCATGGCCAAGACATTAGTGGACTCCAAAGAAGCGATGGAGTAGAATTGGTGAGCTCTCTCGGCCGTCTTTCCTATTGCCTGAATGTCTGGAGGTAGATGGATGGCAGATCATACCCCCCCTGCGGTATCTTTCCTGAGCTCTTCTGGGAGGTCTCCAGAAACTTCTGCACAAAGAGGTCTACCCAACACGGGTGCTCCGGCCTCCAAAACATGGTCCAAAGGCATTGGACTTGCTCCCTGTTGATATGCGTCAACTCCCCTTGGTAAAAGATCGTCATCATTAGAAGCTTGTGCACCATACGAATAGCTGGATGTATGATGTGGTTGTTCTTCGTAGCGCCTGTGATGTTGGGAGATCCAGACAAGTAATTCCAAAAGAAAGCTAGATCAAATCCGTCTGGGGCATTATCTTTCGGATTCTTGTAGCCCTCCACATATTCGAACCCAAAAACTGTTTGGATTTCATCATAAGTCATCCGGCGGTCTACATCATTTAATCTGAAGGTGATGTACTCCACATCATGCTCCTCGTCATAGTGCTTGGCTAGAGTAGATAGGAATTCAAGTGTGTAGCGGATGTAGGTCGGTGCCGACCGATCAATGAATCCTCTCATGCCAACCCGATCCAAAAAATGTCACAGGCTGCTGCAAACCTAGCTCCTGAAGTAACTCAGAGGAGAGGAACTTCGTCTCCATGATCGTTCCTCTCCCATTCCCAATCAACTTTCTCCACCGTTGTTGGGCATTGTCATCCAAACCTTGCAGTCCCATGAGGTCAATAGGAGGCAGGTTTTCTGTAGGGGGAGGGTTAGGTTGGCGGGGGAGATTCGGGGATCACGGGCTCATGTGAACTAGAGGCTTCCCCTCGGCGAGATCTTTTCCTCGTTGCCATTATCAAAATCTACTCAACAACAGTCCAGTACAAATAGATCAACTACACGGCGGCAAGCCCTAATCAACAATCACAACTTAAGGCGGCAAGCCTTTCAAAATGAAATCTATTCCTAAAGGCGGCAAGCCTTAACTACTCAAAAATGTCAATTCAATAACTCAACAATCAACAATTATTGCAAAACACCCAACAATGTGATCAAAATACCACAAAATCAAAGAATCCAAAAATTAGGGTTCATGAGATTTGGGGTATTGGATTTGATTGTTGAATTTGAAATTGATGATGGGGCAAAGGATAAGGGTGGTAGTGGGAAGGTTTTTGTGTAGTGGGATTGGGAAGAAAGTCGCCGGAGGCCGGCGAAACGTGGTGGAGAGTTTCCGGCGGATTTTTGGGCAATGGAGGTGAAAGATGGTGTTTTTGATTTGGATTTTTGGTGGGTTTTGTTGGGAATGAATGGGGGATCGATTTGGGTGGAAGGAATTGGTTCAAAACTCGCCGGAATGGCGAATCGGAGATGGTGGCCGGAGGGGAGAAAGTTTTCGGGTGGGAGGAATTTTGGGAAGAAGAAGAAAAAGATAGAAAAATTTGGAAGAAGTAGGAGCCCGTCTTTTCGCGGATCGCGAGCCCCCCGTTGTGGGCCGCGAGTCTTCTTCGCGGGTCGCGAGACCTCTTCGCGGGCCGCGAAACTCGGCATTTTCGTGCTGGATTGCCGAAAAATCCCCTGTTTTCGCGGGCTGCGCGGCCTCCTTCGCGGGCCGCGCGCGCAAAACCCTCGCGGCCCGCGCGCAAAATCCTCGCGGCCCGCGCGATGAATTCGCGGTCCGCGAGCACAGTGTCGCGGTCCGCGCGATCAAGTCGCGGACCGCGAAACTCGGCGTTTTTGTGGCAAGGATTTCCAGAAAATCCCACTTTTCTCGCGGGTCGCAAGACTTCTTTCGCGGACCGCGAGACACGGTCGCGACCCGCGAGCTCCCTTTCGTGGCTCGCGAAATCCTCGGTCGCGGTCCGCGCGATTAATTCGCGGGCCGCGAGGAATGGCTCCTTCAGCCTTTTTGTTTTGCTCCACCTCACATCTTTTTCTACAAAAACAACACAAAAACTAGCGTAATGTTCGAATAACAAGCTTAATGAAATGTACATAGATAATAAATAGAAAGAAAGTAATGTTTTAAATATTCAAATTGTTCGACGAAATGCTTTTAAAGATCAAAACTCGTTTATTTAGGGGGTTGCTCCATGCAGGTCCATTTTTCTTTTGCAGGTCCATATTTTTACCATAATACCCCTAATATTGTTAAGACAAAAAATGGGCTTGAAATCATAGGGTTCCATCAGGGGCATTATGGTAAAAATACGGACCTGCAAGAGAAAAATGGACCTGCATGGAGAAATTGCTTTTATTTAACATCGTCGGCACGATGTACCTCGATGGTAAAGATCACTCGTAGGTTGGGTTGCCCAGAGACATGTCCTCTAGGATCTCCGATTTGAAGCCCTCGTAATACGGTTTCAACCTTTGGCCGTTGACCTTGATGACTTTGGCATCCTCGTCGCTTTGGATCTCCACCGCACCATGAGGGAAAACTTTTATAACCACAAATGGTCCAGTCCACCGAGAACGAAATTTACCTGGAAACAAACGAAGGCGTGATTGAAATAGGAGAACCTTTTGACCTACTTCAAAGGTTTTCCTAATTATCATCTTGTCATGCCATGCCTTCGTTTTCTCCTTGTAAATGGCGGCGTTCTCATAGGACTCATTCCGGATTTCCTCAAGCTCTTGTAACTGAAGCTTTCTTTCATTCCCGGCTTCGTCCAAGTTCAAGTTGAACCTTGTGATTGCCCAATATGCTTTGTGTGCCAACTCCACCGGTAAATGACACGGCTTTCCAAAGACTAATCGGTATGGAGACATACCAATTGGAGTCTTATAAGCCGTCCTATATGCCTACAATCCATCATCCAACCGAGTACTCCAATCCTTGCGAGTCGGCCTAACCGTTTTCTCAAGGATGGACTTGATTTCCCTATTGGAAACTTCGGCTTGTCCATTTGTTTGTGGGTGATAGGCGGTAGAAGTTTTGTGATTTACTCCATATTTCTTCAACAATGCGGCAATGGTTCTATTGCAAAAGTGAGTGCCTCGATCACTGATTAGAGCTCGGGGTACCCCGAACCTAGAGAAGATGTGAGATTTGATGAACTCTGCAACCACTTTAGAATCATCAGTACGAGTGGGGATTGCCTCTACCCACTTAGAAACATAGTCAACCGCAAGTAAGATATATTTAAAACCAAAGGAGAGAGAAGAGAAACACTAAGAGCAAATAATTGCTCGTCGGGAAACTCTTCGTGAAGGTGGTCCTTCAATGCTTTGGTCCCAAACTCCTCATTGGGCACCCAGGGCCGGCCCTGAACATGTTCAACCGGTTCAGTTGAACAGGGCCCCAAATTTTTGGGGCCCCAAAATTGTATTATAAGTTATTTTATATATAGTATACATATTTATTTTTAAAAGAAAAATTAAATTCTAATTTTTTATATTCAGATTTTTCCTTTTTAATTTAAATTTTAAAAATCATTCTTTACCGTCTGCGAAATCTTCTTATCTTTCCTTGTATTTATGGTTTTTTTCAACCAATTAAATCATTCATTACTTGTTCAATTCTCAAATATCCTAATGAAGAAATTAAAAGTATAGCTTTAAACGGTCTAGTTTTTACTTATTTATATCAAGTTGTCTCTCAATCATCTCTACAAATACATTCCAAAAACAAATGTGCTTATACTTCTTTTTAAAAAGTCTTTATATTTTTATACTAATATATGAGGGGTCTCATTTTTTATTTTGCACAGGGCCTCCAAAATGTCGGGGACGGCCCTGTGGGCACCAAACGGCTTAAATGGTCGGCCACTAGATTCTCAGCTCCTTTCTTGTCCTTGACCTCCAGGTCGAACTCACTCAAAAGTAGGATCCATCGGAGCAACCTAGGCTTTGCTTCTTTCTTCGTCATCAAGTAACGAAGAGCTGCATAGTCAGTGAAAACGATAATCTTTGTACCAAGCAAATATGGCCTAAAAGTTTCCAATGAAACGACTACCGCTAGCAATTCTTTCTCGGTAGTGGTATAGTTCCTTTGAGCATCATTGAGAGTCATGGATGCATAATAGATGGCATGGGGAATTTTCCCCACCCTTTGACCTAACACCGCACCAACGGCGTAGTCACTTGCATCACACATGATCTCGAATGGAAGGGACCAATTTGGAGGTTGTATAATAGGGGCCAACACTAGCATAGATTTTAAACAATCAAATGCCCTCTTACAACCTTCATCTACCACAAATTCTACATCCTTTTGCAACAATCTACACAAAGGGGAAGAAATTTTTGAGAAATCTTTTATAAAACGGCGGTAGAAACCCGCGTGGCCAAGAAAAGATCTCACATCACGCACACAAGTAGGGTAAGGAAGAGATTGTATGGTATCAATTTTTGCCTTATCTACCTCAATACCCTTAGATGACACTTCATGACCTAACACAATGCCTTTTTCAACCATAAAATGACATTTTTCAGAATTAAGCACAAGATTCTTATCAATGCAAGTTTTTAGGACCAATGATAAATGGAGTAAGCAATTGTCAAAAGAGTTTCCATGAACGGTAAAGTCATCCATAAAAACCTCTACAAACTTTTCAAGATATTCTGAAAAAATGCTAACTATACACCTTTGGAATGTGGCCGGTGCATTGCAAAGGTCAAAAGGCATGCGTCGATATGCAAATGTGCCAAAGGGATATGTGAAAGTGGTCTTCTCTTGATCCTCTGGTGCAATGGAAACCTGAAAGTATCCTGAATAGCCATCTAGAAAACAATAGAAAGATTGGCCTGCGAGCCGGTTAAGCATTTGATCAATAAATGGTAAAGGAAAATGGTCTTTCCTTGTTACCGCATTCAGCCTTCGGTAATCAATGCAAACACGCCACCCATTTTGGACACGAGTGGGAATCAATTCGCCATGGCTATTCTCCACTACGGTCACTCCGGTTTTCTTTGGTACCACTTGCGTCGGGCTTACCCATTTACTATCGGAGATTGGATAGATCATTCCCGCATCCAACAATTTAAGCACCTCGGGTTTTACTACCTCCATCATAGGAGGGTTCAATCGCCTTTGAGGTTGTCGGATGGGTTTAGCATCATCCTCCAATAGAATACTATGCATGCAAGTACTTGGACTCATACCTTTGATGTCGGCAATAGTCCACCCAATGGCCTCCTTATGATCTTGTAGCACTTTCATCAACCTTTCCTCTTGTTCCTTGGTGAGCTTGTTTGAGATGATCACCGGTAATTTTTCACCATCACCAAGGAATGCATATTTTAGATTCTCGGGTAGTGGTTTCAATTCCACCACCGGAGGTTTATTGAGAGATGGTCGGTTGCCCGAGCCTTTCAATACCTCGAGGTCTAAAAGTGGTGCATCAAGAGAAAGTTCCTCAAAAGTATCTAGCTCAAAAATGCTTTCCTTCAAGTTAGCACTCAAAGCATATGTATGAACATCACTTGTGTGTAAACTATTGGCTAAAGCTTTTAACAAAGGATCATCACCATCATTTTCATAAACTTTTTGCGCAAAGGATTCAATCACATCAATAGCATTGCAAGAAGTTTCATCATCATTGTATTTCATTGCACCATAAATGTTGAACTCTATTTTATCCCCATCAAATTCCATGGTGAGTCTACCACTATGCACATCGATTATAGTTCTTGAAGTTTTTAAAAATGGACGCCCTAACAAGACAGGGGTAGCAAATTTATCATGTTCCATGTCAAGAACGTAAAAATCGGCCGGGAATACCAACTTATCAACTTTCACCAAGACATCTTCAACAATACCCTTAGGGTATGCATTAGAGCGGTCGGCAAGTTGGATCACTACACCGGTTTTATGCAAAGTGCCAAGATTTAATGATTCATACAATGTATATGGGATGACATTTATGGATACACCTAAATCTAGCATTTCTCTAGGAAAATAAGTGTTCCCTAAAATGCAAGGAATCGTAAACATGCTGGGGTCACCACACTTAGTAGGCATTTTGTCTTGAAACAAAGCCGACACATGTTCATTGACTCTTTCATTTTTAACATGCTTAGACCTTTGTTGACAATGGTTCACACATAATTCTTTCAAGAACTTAGAATATCTAGGAACTTGATCAATAGCATCGAGCAAAGGAATGTTTACCTCACACTTTCGAAGGACCTCGAAAGCTTCCTTGTCCATCTCCTTTTTGCGAGTATTCTTCAAAGATTCGGGAAATGGTGCTTCCACATCAAAGGTACTGTCTACCCTAGTTTTCTTGTGAAGAGGTGAGAATGGAGGTGACATTGGTTCAACATGAGTGGTTGTGTCTACATGTTCCTCATCAATTAGTTCTTTCGCCTTCTCAACCTCGGCATCACCTTTTTCTTTGTCTAGCTCCTCAAGAATTACTTCTTCGTCGGCCAAGGTCACCTCAACTTCGTCATTGGTCAAGCTCTTCTTCACAAGGCCTCTCTTGGGTGCCTTTTTCATAACCACTTCGGGTTCAATAGCTTGTTTACCACTCCTCAAGGTTATGGCACTTGCATGGGGCCTTGGATTTAACTCCGGTTGTACAGGTAGTTTCCCGGAGTTTTGTGCTTCCAATTTCCCCAAAACCGTGGCCATTTGACTCATTTGCACCTCAATGCTTTTGAATCGAGCCTCTTGTGGGAATTGGCCCGAGCTTTCACCTTGATCACGAGATTTATCTTCCAACCTCGGGTAAGCATTTTGAGGGGCATGATTATTGAAACGGCCTTGACCTTGGTTTCTTGGGTATTGTTGGTGTTGAGGGTGATATTGAGGGTTTTGATGATCTTGGTACCCTTGGTAGCCAAAATTTTGGTACCCTTGGTTTTGGTAACCTTGATACCCTTGATTTTGGTTGCTTTGGTCTCCTCCGTAGCCTTGGTCATTTTGCCCCCTCGACCTATCAAAAGATTGACCACTTTGACCTTGGTATCCCCCTTGTTGGCCTTGTTGCCCCATTGGTTCATCTCTTCACCGAAAGTTAGGGTGATCTCTAGTTCCGGGGTTGTAGTGTTGGGCAAAAGGATCATACTTCCTTTGGTTACCTCTATAACCACCTTGGCCTTGTCCACTTTGAAAACCCCTACCACATTGGTAGCCTCGTCCTCCTTGAAATCCTTGGCCACCTCTAAAACCTTGGTTTCCACCATAGACTCCCATGGCATTAACCTCTTCGCTATAGTCCTCGTTTGCTTGAGGACAAGATTCGGTGAGATGGTTTGAAGCACAAATCCCACACGTCATAACTTGTTGCCTTGTTTGATTCCCCGAGTTCCCTCCGGAGCTATTTCCCATTATGAAACCTTTCATCAATGCCGTAAGCTCCTTGATATCTTGACGAGTTCCATCATTGTTCCCACCGGAGTTACCCACTCGTAGTCTCCGGTCCCTCTTTGGTTTGCATCCCTCGGCTAATTGCTCAAATAGCATCATGGCATCGGAAGAACCAAGGTTAGCAATGGAGCCGTAACAAGACCGATTTATCAACTCGGTTTCCCTATCATTCAAACCATTGTAATAGAAACACACCAATTGAGGTTCGGTGAAGCTATGATACGGGCAACTTGAGAGGAGAGTTTGGAATCTTTCCCAATACTCATACAAAGTCTCATCATCGTCTTGAGTGATGTTGCTAATGGCTTGTATCAAGACCGAGGATTTAGAGGGGGGAAAGTACTTGTCAAGGAACTTTTTCTTCAATTGTGGCCATGTAGTGATTGATGATGAAGGCAAACGGTTTAACCATTTGGCGGCCTTGTCCTTCACGGTAAAGGTGAATGTTTTCAACTTAAACTCATCCACACTCATCTCGGAAGGTTTCAAACTACTACAAATTCGGTGAAAAGCCTCAAGGAAGTCATTGGGATCATCCACTTCTCTACTATGAAAAGTTGGAAGAAAATTTATCACTCCCGTCTTGATTTCATATTGAGAGTTTGGGTAAACAATGCTCGATTGTTGTTGCTCATAGTTGGGGGACATGTACTGTCTCATAGAAATGTTGGTAGGAGAAGTGTTAGGGTTTTGGAAAGGGTTGTAGAATTGGTTTCGAGGGATGTTTTGGCCGGTTTCCTCTTCTCGGTCCTCCTCCGCCATGGTGGAAGGTGGTACTTCACTATCAAGGGAAAATGGATTGGCGGCTAGTGTCTCTTTCACTTGTCGCTTGAGTTGACGAAGACTCCTAACTAATTCGGAATCGTATTGCAAAGGGTCTTGGTTCGAGGTTCTTGTATGAACCATGCACCAAGAGCTAGAGCAATAGGGTTCCAAACCAAAAATAAGATGAAAAAGAAAGATAGGGTGTTAATACAACTACAATAAACACACAGAAATACGCCTATTCCCCGGCAGCGGCGCCAAAATTTGGGAGGTCGTCGCCGTACCTCTCAAATATACAATATATATCCACTTACTACCGCTACACACAACTAAGCATATAATGGCAAGCAAGATTCGTTCCACAGAGAAAAGGGTATTTCTATGTAATTCTTGTAGCATACACACACACACATATATATATATATATATATATATATATATAAAAGCAATGTAAAAAAAGGGGGGGGGTTTGAGTTGAGTTTGTGTAAGAAACACTACTATGTAAAGTGACTAGAACTATAGAGTTACAACTAACTTAGCGTTTAAGAATTTAACTAAAGGATTAACTAATGAGAATACTAGACTTGGATATATGAGATTGGTGACTTCTTAGTTTGGATTTTTCCTCAAATTCTATTATGATACTTTGAGAATGATGATTGTTTGTAATGGCAAATCATCTCTATTGTAGTTATGAACTATGAAAGCATATTCACAACTCTTATTGACAACATCTCTATATGATAGCAAATAGATAAATTGATCAATGTTATTTCAAATTAGAAGTTTTCCCACCTTACCCATGTAATGTGATAACACAATTGACATGAATACAATGCTAATGAATGATCTCAAGAACAAATATAATTGATAACAACATATATTTGATTCCTAATTTACCACTTTTACATAGGAGAAATGATAACATTCCAACCATGGAAAAGCAATATCTAACACATATCCAACACATATCTATAACTAGGAAATCATTCCTAACCATTTCAAGCATCAAACATACATACAATTCATGATCATTCAATGGCAAATCATCCATTCTTAAGCTTCATAAATCATGTTCTCAAACCATAACTAGAAGTCTAATCTCATATACCCAAGATAGGTTTTAGCCTACAACCATAATTATATAATTGCAAACACAATCCATACAAGAAATCATGATGAATTCAAAGATCCAAATGGAAAGGAAATGAAGAAAAGAGTTCAAGACTCTGTAAATTCGATCCTCTAACAATTGAGGATAAGTTCCTTTTATAGTCCAACAAAATTAAAATTAAAGCAAAATAAAGTGCAAGTTGCAGGCATGTTTCGCGGCCCGCGAGCAATCCTTCGCGGCTCGCGAGACTGGTTCTCGCGGCACGCGACCAAGGATTCGCGGCCCGCACGGCACTGGCTCCCGCGGCACGCGACCGAGGATTCGCGGCTCGTGCGACTTTGGTTCCCGCGGCACGCGACCGAGGTTTCGCGGCCCGGCGAGATTGTCCTCGCGGCTCGCGACCGAGGTTTCGCGGCCCGCGCAACATGGCATCTCCAAAACAGTAACACACACCCTCGCGGCTCGCGAGAGATGTTTCGCGGCCCGCGAGAGTGTGCCTTCACGCCACTTCTACGACCGGTTCTTCAATGTATCTAACTCCTTCAGGACGGTCATAGAAGGTCTTCAAATCATCCAAATCCATCGCAAGTGCAATTCAAGGTCGAAATGCACGTCTTCAATTTCAAACCATTATGAATGATTCGGTCTAAAAGTCTAATATAAAAGTACAAAATACTATCTAAAACAGCTCTCAAATGCTACAAAATAAGAGTATATTTAGGACCTATCATGGCCCCATTGAAATGTTCATTCAAAATCAATTTAAGGCTCCTAGCACATACAATCCTCTAGATCCTTATGAGATGGGTAAGAAATACTTTGAAAGAAAATTTAAAGTATATGGTAAAGCAAAGGAATATGACGTTGATAGACTTAGCATTGATCAACGTCTAGTTTATGAGTGGATTGCCGAGAATGTGTATCCTAGTGGTGGCAATCATAGTGAATTAACCATGCATAGCATCACACTTTTCTATTACCTAATGGAGGAGGTGAAGATCAATCCCGGATACGCCATCATCAAATATATGGAGAAAGTATCAAAGGCTACCAGTCGAGGATACCCTTATGGTGGATTGATCATGAAACTTATCCATGAGAATGGTGTTGAACCTAGGGGTACTCCACTGTCTAAGGAGTACTATGATGATGCTTGGTTATCGAAAAAAGGTCTAGAGCTAAAGGCCGACGGCAAATATAGACTCAAAGAATCATTCTTGAAGAAATTGACTTCTAGTAAGTGTTTTGTATTTGCTCATTATTTAAATTCCTTAAAGATTAGTATTTTGTTTATTTTGTATAAGTTTATTCATGGGTTATATTTTTTTGTAGGACAAGTCGCAAGATGGCAAAAGCACATTGCGAAGAAAGTTGGATATCTTGAAACTGAGTTGTCAGCCGCTTGGACCACCGTTGCCTATGCTCATGGGGATGTCCAAACCTTGCTGGAGGAGATGGATGTAGATCCAGAATTGAGTGATGATGATGGTGCTGGAGACTTCGTCGTCAAACACGAGGAGTTCGATGTCAATGGTGAAACCACTGAAGAGGAAGTATCATCTAGCGAAGATGATAGCTATACTTCAGAGAATTTTTATTTTTCTGGCGATGAAGAGCCTGTGAATGACGATGCTGGCCCAAGTGGTAGAAAGGGAGATGATAGCTCATCAAGCGAAGAGGATGGTTCTGATGATGATGATGATGATGATGATGATGATGGGCCAAATGGTGGTGGTGATGCTCAAGATGGAAATCCAAGTAACCAACTCATTGTACATCAAGCACATCATGATTACATCATGGACCAAATATTGATTTAGTGCACTAGATAGGGATTTCAGTTTTAAAACATAACTCTCTTTTGAATTTTGAAGTAGTAATTGTATTAAGTCTTTGAATCTTTAAGTGTTTGGATCATAGTATTTTGAACTTAATGTATCTTTTGTTTCAACATTAACAATAAGGATTTCTATTTTAATGCTAAAGTTTTCTAGTAACGCAAGTGTTACATGGAAAGAATAAGTAATTTTATAGTCTAGCGTTTATACATACGATATCGTTTTATTCGAAAAAGTAATATACGATATCGTGTTAAACTTTGACTCCAATTATATATGCAATATTGTATCCCTGTTCGCCTTCCTGACAGACCATACATCGATTTAAAGTTGCGATATCGTATACATATATCGGAAAGCAACACGATGTTGTCCGGAACTATTTTATATATGAGGGATAGGTAGAGAACATACGATATCGAAACAATTATTTTTACTATATGCGACGTCGTATCTAGTATACGATATCGGACCCTTCTTCGCTTTCCTGACAGAGAATAACATCGAATGACGCTACGGTATCGTGTCTGGCCATTGAATGGTATACGATATCATGTGCGACTAAGTGCTATGGTGGTAACCTGTTAAATGTGTCTATACGATATCGCAACTATGTTGTTTAATTAACACGATGTCGTATCTTCCCAATGGTATATAATAAAAAAACGGGGAGAAATCCCAAAATCATCAAAATTTAGAACCCTACCCAGCTCTATCCACCGGCGGCGACCAAAATCTTATCCTATCACCAAATCGAGTACCATGGTTGGATCAAAGCAAAAATCGGTTGCTAGTAGGGTTAATCTGAAGTATAGCGCGAAGAAGTTCATCTCCCCGGCCACAAATTTAGGGGATTGCTCCATGCAGGTCCATTTTTCTCTTGCAGGTCCGTATTTTTACCATAATACCCTTAATATTGTTAAGGCAAAAAATGGGCTTGAAATCATAGAGTTCCATCAGGGGGCATTATGGTAAAAATACGGACCTGCAAGAGAAAAATGGACCTGCATAGAGAAATTGCTCATTTTTAAGGTACAAAGCATATCTCCAAAAATCCAGTTTGATTGATTCATATTCTGTAGAATTTGGTAAGATGGATAGGCTAGGTTTGGAATGTAGGGTGAAATTATTTGATGAGCTACAGTTATATGAAGTTATAGCCTGTAATGATAATGCGTATTTTGACGAGACTTGTCAATTTTACGCAAATTTTGTTGAGAATGGAATGGAGGGTTATTTGACTAGGTTTAATGAAATTGATTATGAAGTTAACATAGGGACGTTGAATGATTTGCTAGCGGTTGAGTTTGATAGGGCAAATATTCCACCTATGGTTTATACTAGTGGTGAGTTGCCTAAAGAAGTTGGGAGGAACATGCTTAACCACAGTGAATGTTCCACTAAGTACTTTGGTCTAGCCAAAAGTTCAACCCCAAAGCCAAAACAACATAAGATAGCCGAGCTCTAACCCAAGGATCGAATTGTGTTTGACATGGTGGCTAGGTGTTTGGTGCCTAAAGGTGGCTATATGTCGGAGGGGACGTACACATCATTGTTGATGTTCTACTATGTTATCGAACAAGTCAAGTTCAACCCGGGGTACACCATTCTTAGCCATATGATTGGGGTAGCCACGGATAAGAAAACACGTAGTTGTTTGTCCTATGGAAGTCTCATAGCTCATCTTTTAAAGCAAAAAGATGAGATGGTCTTTAAAGGAACCCCACAACCTTGAAAATACTTTGACCGTGCCTACTTCGAAAGCCTTAATTGGGAACTTGTTGACGGACAGTGGGTTAAGAAGACGGCCACCGGCACCACTGACAATGCACAACAAAGTGGTATACTTCTCTTCATTTTTCCTTATATATATGTGTGTGTGCAATAGTCTCCAATTTAATGGGTTTTTTAATTGAACAGGGACTACGGGAGACTCATTCTACCAAGCAATCCATAAAGCCGCTTGGAAGACAAGCCATTTGGTGAGAGAGATACAACGCACAAGAGAAAAGGAAGCGAGAAGGGCAACAAAAGCATCAACATCGAATCCCGACCCAAGCAATGACGATGCAAGCAACTTAGGATAGTTGGATTTGATTTGCTATCTCAAACATTTGTGACAATTTTATTTTGTACTTCTATTTTTCAAGTGCAACAAGATGACATTTATTTTGATAAGTTTAATGACAATGTTATTTGGCTAAAAGCTTCCAAATCTTATTTTTTATTTATTTACTTCATAGAAGTAGGTGAAAGCTTCCAAACCTTTTATTACAAATCTTTATTTATTTCATAGAACTTAGCTTCCAAATCTAATTTAATGAATGTAAATTCACAACTTTATATTGAAGTGGATAACAATACGACATCGTAATAGTGTCAATAAAAAGGATACAATATCGAAACTAAGTTTGCTCTCCTGAAAGAGCATACATCGATTTCACTATCGATGTTGTAAGTTTACTCGCTCGTGTTTACGATGTCGCAATCTAGACATGAATTTCATACAACAAAACTAAGCTTTGAAAAACACATAACGATAACGGAACCACTTTCGCTCTTTTAGAAGGGAGATCATCGATTTGATTCTCGACATCGTAAAAGTACTCGCTTATACATATTATACCGCAACAAGATACAGAGACAAAAAAATACGTCAATTTCAAATCAAATCTACTTCTTTTGAGGTTTCCTTTTCTTACGGTTGGATACTTTTCCTGTTGCACCTGTAACCCAAATCCCGTCATCGTGATCGACATGTGCAACAAAGCGTTTCACACTTGCGTCATCTTCTAATAGGTTATCCACTTCATCGTGGCCGTATAATGCAACATTGTCATCAAAACAAGGGAATTCTTCTTCAAAATCGTCATTTACAAAACTCTTCTTACCCCCAACAACAACTTCCCACCGATGATCAACTGGGTCTTTAACATGGAAAACTTGTTTGGCTTGAACGACCAAAATGAAAGGATCATTTGCCAAACCTAATTTTGCCTGATCGACTAATGTCATGTCTAAACTTTCACGACGAGTTCCCCGACTTTGATCGACCCATTGACACTTGAAAACAACAATTCTCAACTTCACATAATCCAACTCCCATATGTCACTTATAGTCCTGAAGAATAATCCACCTGAAGACTCATCTATGGTGGACACTCCACTGTTTTGAGAAACACCTTTATCATCCATTTTTTGTGTGCCAAAAGTGTATCTGTTGATGTCGTAACCCCCACATTTGGCAACAGTTCCAAGGGGACGCATAGCTAACCATTGCATAGTTTCTGAATAATCCCTACTATCAACAAAAGTTTGAAACCACGAAGCAAACTCATTGAGGTGTACTTCAAGCACCCTTTCATCGTCCAAACTTAAATGCATAACATCACTTACCTCCTTCATGTGAATTTCAACATACGGTCTTACTTCTATGTGGTTGCTGATGAGCCCTATTTATACCCTTAGTATTAGCACATTTTAAGGCTTGTTTTGAGCAACTTTTGGTACAAAATAGCTTATTGTACATTAGATTTGTAATTGTGAGATTCTATGATAATGCACACGTTTTGGAATATTTGGCTGGAAATAATTAAAGACTTTCTATGATCAAACCATGGAGTCGAGACTCAAAGTTCAAAAGTTGAAGAATTGGTCATAGAAGTGGCGAGAAGACCAGAAAAGTGTAGCTGGAGCTTGAAGGAAGTGTCACTGTAGATGAAGAAAGTGTCGCTGCTGCCCAGAAGGGTCACCAGCTGCCCAGAAGTGTCACCAGCTACCCAGAAAAGTGTCGCTGAATAGGAAATGTCGCTGTGAAAAGCAGCGACCGAAGAAAGCGTCGCTAAAACTGCGGCCCACTTGTCCACTTGAGCTGAATTTTGGGTCTATAAATACTCCTTATCCTCTCTCATTTGGGATCGAGTTTTGGAGTTCAAAAACCATTGTTCTTGCTACTTTTTCCCTTTTTCTTCCTTTGAACTTGAATGATGATTTGTATGAATATTATGGATGATTTGATGATTGTACTAGGCTAAATAACCCTTGGGTAGCACTTATCTTAGACTTTTGGTTCTTGATTTTGAGTTCTTAATGCACATTGTTCATGGGTGATTTGATTTCCATTTGATGAAGTTGTGTTTGAATATATTGTTTGAAGCATGAATTAGCTAGGACTATTCTTGGGTAATGAATTGCTATCAAATTTGTGCTAAGTACATGGGATGAAATGCTATCATTTTACACTTGTGCCAAAGTAGTAGAATTAGGGGTTGAATTTGAATGCTATCATTTGGTTTAACTCTTGAATGTTCTCAATGGTATTATCTATATGTTTAATTCGCTATCGAATTGCATGGGTAAGTTCATAGAGTCTCTAATTACGATGTCATTGGTAACGAGATCTAAAACGCTATCGTTTAGCTCGTTTTATCGATGAGATTTATTGAGGATGCTATTGTCCCTCATAATTACCTTAGCGAGGCTAGGAGAATTGCTTTAATTCTTCACAATGAACAATTAGAGAACCTAAGGCAATGTGTTGTAGGGCAATGATGAATCAAAAGTCAAAAGTCGAAGTAAAGTGCACCCAAGTCTCGTATTCTTGATAGTAAAACTCCTCTTAGATATTTTCTTGATAATTTAGTTGATAACTTAGATTCTTGTTTCGTTTGTATTGTAGTGTTTCTCGAAAAATCACTCAAAACCCCCCTTGCTTACATTGCTTATATATATATATATGCTATTAGCTAGAGTAGTTATTCTACAAGATATGCTTGAAACTAACCTCCTCTCTGTGGATATGAACCTTACTTACCATTATATGCTTAATTGTGTGTAGCGGTAGTGAGTGAATATTAATTTTATATTTGAGAGGTACATCGACGACCTCCCAGTTGCGTAGAACCCATAGGTGAGCTTTTCTTAGATCTTCACCAGGTGGACAACTTAATTCAACGAACCTCAATGGATGACCTTCCAACCTACCAACATGCCTAGAACTAGGCACACCAACGGTATCAACATCTTTTAGGTAGCTTATCAAAAATTCAATCACTTCCTTATCAATATAGCGTTGTACAATACTTGTGTCTGGTCGATACCTGTTTTTCACAAACAGCTTGAAAATATTCATGTACCTCTCGAATGGATACATCTACCGTAAATACACCAGCCCACGAAGTTTAATCTCCCTCACCAAATGAACTATTAGGTGTGTCATAATGTCAAAAAACGATGGCGGGAAATACATCTCCAATATACACAAGACTTGCACCGCCATTTTTTGCAACTTGTCCAACCTTAAATGACTTAGGGTTTTGCGGTATATGGATTTAAAGAAATAGCATAATTTGGATATGCACATTCTTCATGTTTAGGATGGGAACCTCTTATAGCAATCACATTCAACTCCTGCATAAAATTATGACAATCGTGCGACTTCATTTCCGCCAACTTAAGCCCCTTTGTATTTACACATGAACTAATATTCGACGAATAACCAGTCGAAACCTTCACGGATTTCAGGGTCTTACAATAACTCTCCTTCTCTGTCTTGGGCATGGTATAACACGCCGGTGGCAAATAAGTCTTGTCTCCGTCCTCTATAGGTGCAAGTGATGGCCTTAACCCCATTTTAACTAAATCTAGCCTTGCCTTCAACCCATCCTTGGTTTTGCCAGCAGTGTTCAACAACGTCCCAACCAACGCATAACACTGGTTCTTTTCAATGTGCATGACATCCAAACAATGTCTAACATCTAAGTACTTCCAGTATGGAAGTTGGAAAAAAGTAGAATAGTTTTTTCAACTACCAAAATCGGTATCTTGCTTCTCCTTCTCTCTCTTTCCAAACACAAGTTTCATGCTCTCAACTTTGTTGACGATCTCAATACCTGTAGGCGGGATTGGTGGTGGGTCATTCTCAACTTTCCCATTAAACCATTTTTTTGCACGCCTCCAAGGATGATCTTTAGGAAGAAATATTATATGCCCCATATAACATGTTTTGCCACCATTTTTCAATTGGTACTGATGAGTTTTTTCAACACAAACTGGGCATGCTTTGTGACTCTTCACTGAACAACCACTAAGATTTCCTAGGGCCGGGAGATCATTAATACTCCACATCAACATAGCTTTAATCTTAAACTTTTCATCGCCTCGACTACCATCAAGCATGTCTACTCCCTTAGTAAAAAGCAATTCCAGTTCTTCAATGAGTGGGGCAAGATATACGTCAATGTCGTTCCCTGGTTGTTTAGGCCCAGGTATCATCATAGATAATAGAACATATTTCCGCTTCATCATTAACCAGGAAGGCAGGTTGTACATTACTAGCATCACAGGCCATGAACTATGATTACTCGAAAAATTACCATAAGGGTTCATACCGTCAGTCGATAAACCATATCTCACATGTCAGGCTTCACCTTTAAATTCAGGGTACATATCATCCATTTTTTTCCACTGTTCACCATCTGAGGCATGACTAATGATGTCATCTCCTCCTCGAACCCTATCTGCATGCCAAGTGAACAATTTTGCATCTTCGGGGTTAGCAAACAAACGTTTCAAACGAGGAGCAATCGGAAGATACCACATCACTTTTGCGGGTGTTTGCTTAATACTTGTAGTACTCTCTTCTACACCAACATCAATTGACCCCTCAGTCTTTACTTTGTATCTAGACTCACCACAAACACGACAATTATCCAATTTTGTCTCATCCTCCATTCTATACAACATACAATCGTTAGGGCATGCATGGATCTTTGTAAATTCCATTCCCGTCGGACAGAAAATCTTCTTCGCTGCATGTACTTTATTTGGTAACTTGTTTCCGACCGGGAGCAATTCCTTAACCGTCACCAAAATTTCACTCATCCCTTTATCGGTAATACCGTGTTTTGCCTTCAAATTCATCATCAACAAAGTTGCCGCCAAAATACAATGCTTTGAACCCTCATACAATGGCGTCTCTTTGTCACTAATCATTGCGGCGAGAAATTTAGGTTTATCAAGAAATTCTACGGCAACAGCATCAACCAATTCTTGTAGACAATCGTCATACTCTAAATTCTCAATACCATAATCAATTTCTTATTTCAAATTGACAACAATATCTTCCCCATGCCATATCCATTCGGTATACATTGGATCGAAACCCCGACAAATCAAATGTTCCATTATAATCATTTCATCTTCATAAAATGCATTATTTTTACAAGCTTTGCACGGACATCTATCATCCTCGACGTTATTCACCCTTGCATGCTCAAATCCAACACCTATAAACTCTTTAATCAACTCACGGTACTCAACCGACAACATTGCATTTCTCCTTATTATCTCCCGACAATCCATTACAACCATACAACTCCAAGGTTTCTAATACAATGCAAACAATTTCACCCAACAATTCACCAAGTGCCTTTCAAACACAAAACCCTAATAAATTACAACAAATCAACTACTCAAATTAATGACCAACACAAAAGGAAAAATGAAATCAATTCAATTCAATTTTAACAAGAACTTAGCATACAAAACTAACCTTTGAGACAACATGTAGATGTTAAACAATCCCACTACTGGAACAGAGCCCATTAATGGCGGGCTTTTGGGCCTCTCGAACGCCGACAGCGAGGGGGAGGGGCACGAAAGGGTTGGGCTTTCTCGACGGCTGCTGGAGACCGCCGTGATTTCTTCATATTCGTGACGGTTTTTTCCCGCCGCGAATTGTTGCAGAAAACATCGTAATAGAGTTCTGACGTTGGAACGCGTTCACATACCATTTCGTATATATGGGTTCCATTAGCGTAACAGATGAGACGGCGTTAACAAGTTAGGTCGTCATTGTAGAGTTTTGTCGACGGAACTTTGGAACGAGAGGGATACATAATGGACTGGTTCCTTGCTCGGTTATGAATTCAGTTTTAATAGTTTCGTTGTTGGAACATTGAGTTTAACGTTTGACTTCCGACGTCGGAAGTTGGTTTTAAACGATGTTGTTCTGGTTAGCGGGCTTTAGACGCTTTGATCTAGTTCCGACGTCGGGGATCGGGTCAGTCTAGTTGTCTGAATGAGTGCAAAAATAATAGAAATTGCATAAAATTGAGTTCCGATATAGGAACTTGATCAGGAAGATATGGTAAAAGTTTATTTTCATTACTTTTCCAGGCACAACTTTGCCTTCATATGAGTCAACACAAGCAACATGCATACAATGGTATGCAAAGTAGCATACATATAATCATATACCTAAGAACCTTATAACTCTAATCCAAATGATACAAACATGCTCACTAACGTTCATTGGTGGATGAAGAGTGCTCCATGCTGTAATCCAAGGCTTTGCGAATGGGTCGAGACAAAATAACGAACTTAGTTATTCTGGGTAACATTCATCTACATGAAAGTGTAGGGAGTGATGTTCTTTGGCAATAGTTGTACCCACGAAGGCGTAACACAATCCAAGAAACCTTCAACAATCAAGCAACATGCACAAATTCAAGTAATTGCATTAAGTCTTTTTTCCCAATTACATCTAAGAATAGCAGCATATATGAATTCTTACCAGAGTAGAATTATTCATTTTCCCATCAATTGCTTGAATCAGACACTTAAACTCAATAGGTGTCTTCATTTTATTCCTCTGTTACTTAGATTCGTCAGATGCCATAAAACAAACAAAGGATCATGATTTAAGATTTTAAAAAATAGGCAGGGCTGCAATAAGTCAGATAGAGTAAAGAGACATAAAAATCTTACAGTGTTTCAGAGTGACCCAAACAGAACCCTTCTCGGTGTTTTTCTCAAACATGTTTGATAGCTCGTTAAGGAACGAATCAGGTAGCAGGCGTGCCTGAAAGAAGCAAATACTTAATCAATACCGAATAATGAATGTAACAATTGACACCTTAAATCTAATGTTAATCAAGACAATGAAGCATGACAATAGATACCCTTGGGTGAAAATATTACTCAATCACTACTGAAGACAAGTGCAATTGAATCCGGAAAAATGCAAACCTGGAGTATTGAATCTACTTCACAAATATGTGATAAGAATTTGTTTCCAAGACCTTGTGCATTGAACAAAAAAGAAACATGAAGATAAAAGCTCGAAGCAAATAATTTGTCGTATGTCAAAAAGAGGTCCTTCCTTCTCATTACCACTCCCTAACTAGCTCCTTTAACAAACCCGGAAATATAAACGAATTCTCATTACCACTAAAAAACTAGCGAACTCCTAAATCAACAACATTCTCAGTATTTTCTTTTTCAAAAATGTTCAGCTAACATATATGCAGATATTTATTTGCATCTCTCTTTTATTCGCTTGAATCAATAAGACCAGAATCCGGAGACAAGAAATATGAACATTAAACAAAGCTAAAACCTGCCAAATCCAGTCCTAAAATTTTAGGAAAAAATAACAAGAACCCTCATTTTTCAGAGGGGACTTTTCACAAACACCTTACATGCACACAACACACTTAGGAAAAATCAAGAAACAAATTCAAATGATATTCACTGAGAAGAAGGTTGTTTCTGAATCTCAAGCGAAGAAGCAAATCCTTACCAGAATTCAATTGAATTTCCGAAGAGGCTATTTAGCGAGCCAGAGAGGATGGTGCGGTGCGACTGTGCCTCCGATTGCGATTCAGCGATAATGGTCGACGATTGGGGCGAGAACCGAATCGATCAATTGGGGTGAAGATGGGTAATAAATGCCAAAATTCTGAAGGCAGCCCACAAAGTTTACAATTTTTGGGACTGTGGTGTATTTGTATGAAAGGACTAGTACCGATATCGTAATCGTGGTGTATTTTTGCAAACCCGTTTTCTATTTATATATTAAGGAATGTCCCGACACCGGAACTATTCCTTTCATATAAATACACCACGATTACGATATCGGAACTAGTCCTTTCATACAAATACACCACAGTTCCGATATCGGAACTAATCATTTTATGCAATACACTTCAGTTCAGAAATCGGTCAGCTTTTATGAAACTAATTTTTGTTGAATTAAAGTAAAAAATAATTAATTGAAAAAGAAAATCAACATGAATGTATTAAACTAAATTTCATCTAATAAATTTTTATTGAACTTAACTGAATTGATTTTCTGACGTTTAACTAGTTAAAATAAATTTAATCAGTGTGTATAAGAAGTCAAGTTAAGTAACATAATTAAATTTGAGTACAAATATGAGTTATCTGTGTTTATAGAAAGTCAAACAATTGTTGACCTTCACTTAGGATAACTTAGTATAGTTAGTGTTTATATAAAATCAAGTAATGTTTAATATTTCATTAGTTTACCTCTATTTAGTTAGTAGTGTTTTCAAGAAGTCACAAGGTACGTATGAGTTAGTGTTTGTAAGTTGATTTAGATATTCATGTTTTCTATCTCAACTAAAGTTACACAAATTATTAGTTCAACTTGAATTAGTTAACTAAAGTTTGATTAGACAATAGTTCAAATAAATTTTGTTAGTGACTAAAGAAAATCGAGTAAAACTTAACTTTTGATGACTTAGGCCCTGTTTACTAGAGCTTATTTCTTGCTGAACTGACTTTCAATTAAGTAAACTTATTTTAGTTGGTGTATGTAGAAAATCAAGTGAAGTGTTATACTAGTTAAATTTAAGGAGTGTCTATAGAAAATCAAATAATAAGTAACTTTTCATTAGTTACACTCGTTTAAGGTTTAAGATTGGATAAATTAAGCTCAATTTAGTTACCGTTGTCATAAAGTTAAGTAAAATGTTAGAATATTTGATTAGTAAAATGTTAGAATATTTGATTAATTAGTTAGGTTACTTACAACTTTGGTCTTGGGTTGACTAATTTTACAATACTGCTTATTAAGTTCCGAGTTCAGAACTGTTCTATTCACACATTTTTTCCAGTTCCTACATCGGAACTATTGTATTCAAACATGCCCTACAGTTCCGATATCGGAAATCTTTCCAAACACAATTATTTGTTTTTTTCAAAATTATATTATCCAAACTCAATTTCGATTAATTTTTAGTTCATTTGTTTTCAACGTTCCTTTGAAGGAACGGGACAAATTCACGGTAGATTTTCAACCACCACCGTAAATATAGCGCCGTAAATAAAAAATCGTCGTTAATTCATTTTAAATTTACGGTAGTTAACAGAAGACCGCCGAAAATGGCCATTTCACGGCGCCAAAATTAGTTCCTTTACAGGAATTCAATTTCGATTAAGTTTTAGTTCAATTTTTCAACGTTCCTTTGAAGGAACAGGACAAATTCACGGTTTTTCAACCACCGCCGTAAATATAGCATCATAAATAAAAAACCGCTGTAAATTCGTTGCAAATTTACGGCGGTTAACAAAAGATCGCCGAAAATAACCATTTCACGGCGCCAAAATTAGTTCATTTACAGGAACTGTACCCTTTCACGGCGGCTTGGCGAAAACCGCTGTAATTTTCCGTCGTGAGTGCCCCTTCTGCAGTAGTGTCCTCATGACAAATGATAGAGGATTTAGCTCAAGAGATAGGTTTTTCTTCAAATAACAAAAATAAGTCCAACCAAAATCCACAACTTCTAACTATTAACGGGCAGGGGCGAACAATAACACGACATCGTGTCGATACTCGTACGGGCTTACGACATCGTATGTTGTTATTACTATTCATAATAATACAACGTACGATATCGTCATAAAATAGGCCACATAATGTCACTATAATCTTCCAAAATCGACATCGTGTGTTAACATTAATATTACATACGACGTCGTGAGAATACTTTCGACATACGTAAATATTGTATACGACATCCTGTAATGATATCAATAACCTATCATTATAAATTTTAATGGTATACAACATCGTAAGTTTATGTATGCGGATTTCGATCCTGTAATGATATCAATAACCTATCATTATAAATTTTAATGGTATACGACATCGGAATGTCGTATTCAGACATATTACGATGCCGTATTGTGAAAATATTACGGCGGTTAATTAGAACCGCCTTAAATTTTAGGCCTAAGCGCCGCGCGATCACCCAACTGGAAAACGCGAACGAATGCACTTACGATATCGTATGTTACGTATTTTTACGGCGGTTCTAATCTCTGGCGCGGAACCTCCTTAAATGGCTGCCTTTCTATTCCCAATTTTGCACTAGTGATCGTTGACCTTGATCATTTCCTTGTTTTTATATTTATCAAGCTTCGTTTTGGACTACACTAGGCATTCAACATTTATGAGAGTAAATTTCGCCACCATCCAATTTTAATGAGAAGTAACAGAAATCCTTTTAAACCTCCTCTTTGAAGGTTTAATTATAATTCTTTTTTTTAAATAAAATCAAATAAAAAAACCATGTCTTCACCAGATAGAGAAGGAACGAGAAAAGAATGAGCGGAATTGGTATCAATTCCGGGAGAGAGGAAAGCCGATCCCATGGCGTTTGGATGGAAACGCAACGAACAAAAGGCTTCCAACAATTCCGACAAATATAGGCAAAACCGTCAGAAATTCCTGGGTTTCATCCGTTCTAACCGGATACAAACAATTGATCACATTCTGATCGAACATGGCCACGGCTCCAAAGATCAAAACCGACATGAACGCATGGAAGAAATCCATGAAACCGATCTTGTACTTTGCCGCATCCTCGGGAGCAAGATTCAGCGAGCCGTCGACAACCCACATCCCCTTAAACGTGGCGATGCCGTACCGCACCTTTCCACGCTCGTCCCTCACGCTGTCCGTGAAGCAGAGGAGCGAGCACGAAGCCGCGCACAGACCGAGAAGGGCCAACGTGAGGGATTGGCTTACGCTGGATTTGCATTTTCCCTCGTGGGTTATAGAAGGGGACATAACTTGAAATGCAAGAACTGAACCTGTCGGCAGAAGGTTGGCTAAATGCGCCGTGCCTTTAAACGTTTTTCTGATGGCTTTTTGCCCGGCTGTTTTTCGCGGTTTCGAACTCGTGGCTTCTTGATCTCCCAGAAGCGGTGCCTCCAATTGTTCTTGAAAAGCTGTTATTACATCATTGCATGCAATGCTTTCAGCAGTACTCATGATCTCTGATTTCGGATCTGCAGGTTGCAAGTATGGGTTCTGGTTATGGATTAGCAGAACCGGAGTTGAATAATTGCAGGTTTTATGAGGAGGCTAAAGTTATGGCCAAATTAATTGAGGAGAGTAACTTTCCACATTGATGGAAAGGTAACCTTCTCAAAATGAATTGGGCAGTGACCATGGTAAATGTAGCTTGAATTTATAGCCTTCCTTAATTTTGCAATGGTGTAAATAGGGAGGTTACACAACTGTTTACCTACACAATTAGTTTTATTTTCCCCATAAAGCAAGGATGTTGTGCCTGTCAAAACCAAAAAAAATGCAAATAATATTTGTTGGGGAATAGCCACGTATATGGATTTTGAATAAGCTTTTGGTTTCTGTTTTTTTTAGCATAACGTGATACTAGGGAGATGTGTATTTTACAATAGAGAAAATCTTCGGTGAGACCTGTCCTTGTGGAGACCAAGGGCCAAAGGCATCCTACAAAACTAGCAACATAAAAACGGGGTCAAGATGTAATTACAACAAACTCGGTGCCATTTCATAATTAAACAGAGCTCAGGGACCTGCTCTGCAAATTCAAGAACAAATTCACACAAAGTCTATGCTCTGCCCAATTACAGAAAAACCGAGGCCAGAAATCACAGAAAAACCTCCGTCCAATCCGAACGATGGAGTCAATTGCTCCGGCGATCTTGCCTCCACCACCGAACGATAAGCTCGAACCTCCATCTCCATACGACAACAACATCAGAATGATGACGTTGCAGCTACCGGAGGATGAAATTGAACCAACATCGGAGAATCAAATCATCACTGTGACAGATCAAATCATGATTGTGGAAGGTTAAATTCAATTTCACATGATTTAGACAGAATTCAGCTTGATCTATACCAAATTCATGTTGTTTGAATTGTGAAGATAAAATTTCCTCGGTCCGATTAGGTTTTACAGCTTTTCGGTTAGAGTTCTGGTGATTAGGATGCTAATTTTTGCGTATTGAGCTTCTTCGTTTGTTGAACGATGACTCAAAAATGTATTCATGTTGTGTTTTGATGATATTCGTTAAAGTTTGAAGATTGATCAAAACCTGTTGGTCCTATCGGTTTATTGCTTGATCTTTCATGTGTTTAAGTTGAGTACATTGTAGATATATTTGATTGTTGAATTCCAGGTTGCTACTGTTTATGTTATTCAGTTTAGGTCTGATCCTTCAACAAAAACTGTTGATTCTCTCACTGTCATGCTTGAACTTGTTCTCCTTTTTAAGACTAGTCTTTTTTTTATGCTATTCAGTTTAATCTTGATCCTTTATCTATGCTGCTTGATCCTTTATATATGTTGCTTGATCTTTTACCTATGCTGCTTGACCCTTTATCTATGCTTAATAATCATTACCTGTTTTGTTGCTTTGCAGGTGCTGATGAATCTAAAAACATTCCAGAGAGACTCAAAAAATTCTCGAGCTTGGACTGATGAGGGATTCAGAAGCACTTACAAACATGATGAACCTGGAAGTAAGCAGTAGCGCAATAGAGAGTACCAGTGCAAGAAAATCAGCAACATCGATAAATGTCCCTCTAGTTCTCGATCCACAAAAGGCAAAAACAAAAGGAAGAAGCAAGAGGATTAAAGGAAAACTAGAGACAAAAAAGCCAGTGCAAAAGGAGATTGGATCCAAGCAACCTAGTAAATATATACTCTGACTATGAATGAGCAGCTCCAGTTCAGCATCTTCTCCTTCACCTTGAGCTTTTCCTACTGCATCTTGAGCTTATTCCACTTCATCCTGAACTTATTCCATTTCATCCTGAGCTTATTCTACTGCATCTTGAGTTTCTTCTACTGTATCTTGAGATTCTTCTGTTTATACTGCATTTTGATATTTTAAAGTTACACATTATTATGGGTATGTGAATGTTCATAGGTGGCAGTGGATTATGTGCCCTGAAATGTTTAATATTATGTATTTCCATTTAATTTTTCAGATGACTATGACCAACTCTCATTCGATGATTTTATTTACAAGTTTGAGAACTTACATTTTAATATTGATTAATGATGATAATTGAAATACATCATCTTTTGAGATGAGATACCTGCCAGACACATAAAGATCATGCAAAAACATAAAAAAAACAAGCAACACATATCAAGATCAATCAGCATAAAATATCATGCAAAAACATAAAAGAATCAGGCAACATAAAAGATCATGCAAAGAATATAAAAACTCAGGCAAAACACATGAAAAAGATCATGCTATATAAAAGATCATGCAAAAAATATAACAACTCAAGCACAACACTTCAGAAATCAGGTAACATAAAACATCATGCAAAGAACATAAAAAAAACTCTAATGTAAATTGATGATTTTATGATGGAAATTGCTTGGCAGTTTAAATTGATGATTTTATGTGAATGTTTGACCATGTACACATTTAATGACTAAGAATAGCTGAAAAGTCATCAAGTAAGATCTAAAAAATATCAAACAAGACATAAAAAAAAGGTCAAAAGAGTATTTAAAGGGTACAATGTAAAAACTCAGGCAAAACACAAACAAAATCAGGCAACATAAAACATCATGCAAAGATCATAAAAACCCAGGTAAAACACACAAAAATATCAGGCAAAATAACAGATCATGCAAAGATCATAACAACTCAAGCAAACACATATAAGATCAAGCAGCATAAAAAATCATGCAACAAGTATAAAAAAAGTAGGCAACATAAAACATCATGCAAATATCATAAAAACGCAGGTAAAACACAAAAAGATCAGGCAACATAAAACATCATCCAAAG
Source organism: Cruciata laevipes (assembly GCA_963678965.1). NCBI lineage: Eukaryota > Viridiplantae > Streptophyta > Magnoliopsida > Gentianales > Rubiaceae > Cruciata > Cruciata laevipes. The sequence goes on from OY787642.1 coordinate 11,343,745, forward strand.
ATCATAACAACTCAGGCAAAACACAAAAACAATCAGGCAACATAAAAACATCATTTAAAGATAAAAAAAAACCCAGGAAAAACACAAAAAAAGATCAGGCAAAATAACAGATCATGCAAAGAACATAACAACTCAAGCAAACACATACAAGGATCAAGCACCATAAAAAATCATGCAACAAATATAAAAAAATCAGGCAACATAAAACATCATGCAAATATCATAAAAACGCAGGTAAAACACAAAAAGATCAGGCAACATAAAACATCATCCAAAGATCATAACAACTCAGGCAAAACACAAAAACAATCAGGCAACATAAAAACATCATGCAAAGATTAAAAAAACCAGGAAAAACACAGAATAAGATCAGGCAAAATAACAGATCATGTAAAGAACATAACAACTCAAGCAAACACATATAAGGAAGGATCAAGCAGCATAAAAAATCATGCAACAATATAAAAACAATCAGGCAAACATAAAACATCATGCAAAGATCACAAAAACTCAGGCAAAAAACAGATCATGCAAAGAACATAAAAACTCAAGAAAACACATACTCCCTCTGTACCAGCTAGATCTGCACTCTTTATGGTCAATTTTGCCGGAGCATGTTTGACCGTAAATTTCAATTGGTATATGTATTATAATAGTATCACACGAGATATTTTTAGATTTACAATGCGCTCTATTTCTAAACTATACAATTTTTAGACCAGGTTAATATATGAAAATAAAGTTATTAACGGTCAAACATGCTCCGACAAAGTTGACTTTAAAGAGTGCAGATCTAGCTGGTCCAGAGGGAGTATAAGAATCAAGCAGCATAAAAAAATCATGCAACAACATAAAAAGATCAGGCAACAGAAGAGATCATGAAAATAACATAAAAATTCAAGAAGAAACTTGGAAAAAATACTGAATAAGTCAATAACATGAATAGAATAACTGATAAAAGGTCTAACAGTAGTATAATCATCACATAGACGATAGAACTGATAAAAAGCCAAGGCATAACCCACAAATATGAATATGACCAATTTGGGAAAATGTAAGATGACAAGACTCGAAATATTCCAACAACTGTAATTGTCAATTACATAAACCAAAAGGCATCACAACCATGAAAAGGCAACATCTACATTAGCTTCTTCTTCTTGTTTGCAAGAGCCAAACGCCGCCTTCTATTGGCCTCCTGCTCACGACGGGTGATGGCTGCAAGCTCAAGCTCAAATGCATCAGCAACCTGTACATCAAGGTCATCCATATCCTGCAACTCCTTGATCCCCAAGTCGAATGTAGGAGACGGACCCATTTTGGGATTAAGACGGGCAGGCAGCACAGCGGGAGCTTCCATAAATTTCTAGACAATTTTCTCAACAACATCATCGAACCTTTTCTTGTTCTCAGGTGCGCTGAACATAGCTCGATAGTCTACAGGTGTCGGATCTTGTTGCGCTGAATATGTTTTCTCATGCAAAAACATAAAAAGATCAGGCAACAGAAGAGATCATGCAAAAAGAACATAAAAACTCAGGCAAAACACACTTTAAAAAATCAGGCAACATAAAAAATCACACAAAGAACATAAAAACTCAGGTAAAACACACAAAAAATCAGGCAACATAACAGATCAAGCAGCATAAAACATAAATAAAAAATCTGGCAAAAACATAAATAAATCAGGCAACAGAACAAATCATGCAAAGAATATAAAAACTCAGTCAAAACACATGAAAAAGTTTCAGGCAATATAAAAATCATTCCAAGAACGTAAAAACTCAGGCAACATAAAACATCATGCAAAAACATAAAAAGATCATTAAACAGAAGAGATCGTGCAAAGAACCTAAAAACTCAGGAACAACACTAAAAAAATCAGATAACATAAATGATCATGCAAAGAACGTAAAATTTCAGCCAAAACACACAAAAAAATCAGGCAACATAGCAGATAATGCAAAGAACATAAACACTCAGGCAAAACACATATAAAAATCAAGTAGCAACACATAAAAAACACTAGCACACCAAGGAAAAATACTTTGCAGAAACCCTAACAAACACGAAACGCACAAATCGACCGAAACATACCTGATTACTGGAGATCCGCCGCCGATCGTCGCCGAAAACCGATTAAAACTCACCGGATTCCGAGACGAAAACCTACAGCAAACACGTACAACAGCGCGAGAAAAAACCTCAATCAAAACTCTACAAAATCACTGAAGGCTAACAAAACCGATCGCAAACAACGATAATCGCACCAGAATTCAAAAGCCAAAATCTCAACAATATTTCGCCGGCGAAACCCTAGGTCGGACATGGAGAACGATTAAAAACCACAGAAAACGATTAAAAATGAAAATAAAATGAAGAGATGAAGAAATGAAGAAAACTTGACGCGCGCCCGAAAACGATGGATATCGCAGGAGGAAATCCGTATCGAAGCTCTGGAAGACGATGAACACGATGTAGTTCTGATTTGGGAAAGTGGCCAATGAAGAAATTGCCGTTTCACTCTTGTTTATAACGCCTAATTATACAAATTTAGAATCTAGTCCCTAAACTTTTGACTAAAACTGGTAAAAACCCCTTCCACTTTAAACTAGGCCTAAAGTCCCTGGTCTCAATGGAGACAGGTCTCAATTGAGAATTAGTATTTACAATAATGCTATCAGGACGAGATAAATTTTTTATTATGGTAGGTCAAAATTAATATAAGTGAAAATTATTAATAAAAAAATTATAAATTTAAAAATATTATACCTATAAAATTTATATTTTTGAAAAAATGCCAGGTACTGTGACACAAGACTAGCTACATCTGCCTCTGTGACACAAGACTAGCTACAAAGAGGTCTTGAAATCTTACCCGAATGCTTGTTTCCCTATTATATGTTTTTGGTTTTAATTAAACACCTCTTCTCTACGACTACTAGTTTTTATTAAAAACTTTGGTGGAAGGTTCAATCTGGAAAAACCTTTAAGCATAGGTTATGTGGTCCTTTATAAGAAGTCAAAAATTCGGAAACGAATAATTGAACTTTCTCGGAAACTCTGACAATACTTTCTAGGACTCTAACTGCTCTGATTGAACCTTTTATAACCTCTGGGATTATACACATGTCCACCCATTTAATGGAGACTCGGTTTCCATTTAATGAACATGCATGAGAACACAATGATGTGGAAACCTACTCATAGTGAATTTTTCTCTGTTAGATCAACATATAATAGTCAGGGAAAAGAGATGGAAATGAGATCTTATATAAGTTCTTGCGGCCACATCTTTTACCCATGAAAATTAGTGTGCCAAATTGGAAACTTCTTACATACTCTTCAAGATACACTTGATGATTTCTCATTGAATTTACCATCTCAGTGTATTTCTATAAAGTTGAGTCTGACCATTTACACCACACCTCTAATAAATGTCCCTTCATTGAGAACACTTGGGACTATATGCATAAATATTTTCTGCCAATAAAAAAGTTGTAACCCTATGGGATACATACTTTTATTATTTGTAATTGAACTCTAAAAATTTTCCTAATTCTCAAATCATCAAAATCCAATTACCCGCATTGCTATTTGGTTAATTTGGTGTACTAGAAATAAATACTTACATTGTGAGCTATTACCAAATAAATCTAATATGATCAAAAGAATATTTATCATATTCCAAGATATTTTCAATGAACATAATCTTAAAGGGTTTGAATATGGTCATCTTTGAATCTGACTGTCTCAATGTACGGTAAACACCGCAACTGATGATACAGAGCACGTCACCCACTGTTAGGAAAGGTGGTAACTCAGTTGCTTAAGGAAATTGCCAGGAAGATGCACGGGCACATGAGAGAATCTTAAGCATGATATGGGAGGTACAATCTCACGTGAGACATACTTGGGGAGGAGGAAAAAGAATGATGAGTCAGCAAAGAAAAGGGACGAGGAAGGCGCTCCAGAACGCCTTTAAATAGAGGTCACAATCAACCATTTCAAGTAAGTTCTCTAACTCTTGAATACAAAGCTTTTACATTCCAAGGCACGAAATCTCATCATTACAACCGGAGCTACCCCGGGGGGCTTGTTTTCCAGGCACGAAATCTCATCATTTCCAGATAGAATGCTTAGCTATAAAAAGTGTTTTTATAGATGACGGCAGCAGTGTGGAGATCATGTTCGCAACCTGTGCAGTCGTTAGGCGAAAAGGGCGCCAATCGGGGTCCACCCATTTAAAAGATGTCGCCGGGATAACAAAACGGCAATGCCCACAAAGTATCGGCAAAGAAAGCTCGGATAAAATAGGAAAAGGGTCGGACTAGTTAAAGTCAAGTGTTGCTCTTCCAGAGCGAACACTCGACTTAGGAGGCTTGTGATGATACATAACACGTCACCCACTGTTAGGAAAGGCGGTGACTCAGCTGCTTAAGGAAGTTGCCAGGAAGATGCACGGGCACATGAGAGAATCTTAAGCAAGATATGAGATGTACAATCTCACGTGAGACATACTTGGAGAGGAGGAAAAAGAATGATGAGTCAGCAAAGAAAAGGGACGAGGAAGGCGCTCCAGGACGCCTATAAATAGAGGCCAGAATCAACCATTTCAGGTAAGTTCTCTAACTCTTGAATACAGAGGTTTTACATTCAAAGGCACGAAATCTCATCATTACACCGGAGCTACCACCCCTGGGGTAGCGCCAGGGGGGCTTGTTTTGCAGGCATTAGAGAACAGGTTACGGACAAGTCCATTCCAAAGTCAAGAAGGTCGGATATTCAAGAACAGTTGTCGAGCAGCATTCATACTTCATCAACCATCAACACCCGGAAGCCCTCGGATACAACAGCTATATGAGGCCCCAATTACTAGTGCGGATTCGCCCCGCATCAGTTGGCACAGCCGGTTGGACCCGACATCAGGGGTTTCACCCTCAATTTAGAATTGACGCATAGTTGCTTGGACAACAAGCAATACCTCGGCAAAGGACAGCTCGACTGAGGCAAGATCACGCGAGAGGGAATTCAATGGTTGCAACCAACCCGAGGAGGCGAATAAAGCTAGGACTCGCCTAGGAACGAGGAGGCTCGAAGGTGGAGGTATGTAGGTATATAACAGCATATATATTGAGCATTATTTGAATAATGGATAGAAGTTTTTTGCAAGAATATTTACGCTTATTACTGGCTATGATACGCGTAAGGGTTAGGAATATAGGGGTAAGTAGGGGAAGGAAGAGATCTTTAGGATATCGGCTAAAGTTCGCTCATGAGCATAGGTCGGATAAAAGAAAACTAGAGTTTTAGATTTTTCCAAGGGTCAAGTGTCGGATAAGAGAGGGCCGATATAGAGTTTAAATAGGGAATGGACGGTGGAGTAATGTCAGCATAATATAAAGGTCATGACAGCAGTATAGGGTCGGATGCCAGAACGGCTGCAGAACAATAGATGGGTATTGGTCCGATAAACATGGGATTAGAAGAAAAATAGCACAAAAGAAATCGTATAACTAATACTATCTTTAAGAAATTTCTTTGCAGGCAATATACGAAAATGATAGAAGAGGAAGAAAAACAGGATAAAAGGAAGGGGTTTACCCAGGCGAGATTGTGAGGAAGAGGCAATAGAAGAATAGCCCTCGGAAGGTGGCCATGCAACAAATTGATGATGCTAGGAATGGAATCAGAGGACTGCATCGGATATGCCACGACATCGGATAAGCAACAACGTTGGATAAGGTTTCAAGGAGGATAAGGAGGCATTCAAAGATAAAAAGAACAACAGATCGAACAGGATAAGGCACGGATAAGGAGAAGGAGAGTGAGAGATAACCAGAAGAGAAATAATATAGGAAAGACAGAAAAGAAGGAAATGACAGGCGGGGAGAGAATTAGAATTACTGGTAGGGACCAAGATTCGCAGGATCGAGATCCTACGCAGGATCGTTTTTGTAGCAGGATCAGGATCTTAGGATTGGAATCGTATGATCGCAAGATTCCACAAAAATTGATCAAATCTTATCGGAATCACGTTCTAGAGGTTTATATACTATAATGTAGTGAAATAAACATTGAATTCATCATGCATATTACAAAATGTCATATTTTGTATTATACAGTCGTTGAATCTGTAATTCTGTATTAGTTTTATTAATTTGATATATATAATATTAATATGTAAACAAAAGTAAAAGTAATTGATCTCTATTACATTATTTGGCATAAATAATGTAAGCATGAACACATATTTCAACATTCAATTGATCGATAATGAAAACAAATATGTTACTGAAGTACAAATTTCAAACTAATTAGTAACACAAAAGTACATTTTTTTTTTTTTTTGAACAAAACGTGTTATCATTTCAAATTCCTGGAAATCGTCCAGAATCGTTTGATACAAGGAAAGGGGGTGGTGAGTCCCAAAAAACAAAGGAACTAACATTATGTTTAGCCGATTGAGCTAACATATGAGCCGTAAGATTCTCCGATCGGGGGACCCAGTAGGGAAAATGTAGGCTTCTTGATCGTAACAGAGTTCTGATTTCCTCCACAACATCCACTATCTCAGCATGGCATTCAACATCGCCCAGGATCATTCGAATTAAACCCAAACAATCCCCCACGATAATGGTAGAGAAAGGCAGCGTTGAGGCTAAAAGAACTGCTTCCTTCGCTGCCAAAGCTTCTGCCAAAATCGGGTTGTGCACGTTAGGAGTGTTTCTTGCTTCCCCCCTGACATAAGAACCAGCTGCATCAAAAGCCACAGTCCCCAGGCCTGCAGTTCCAGATGCGGTCAGACCAGCGTCAAAACAAACCCTCGCTCCGCCTGCTGGGGGCTGCAGAATAACCGAGTCCTTCAAGGCCGCCGAGATACGCTCCGGCCAGTGATTTGCTTGATGAAAACTAGACAGAGAGTTCGCCACGATTCCGGCCAAAACGCTGCTACAGATGAGTTTATTTTCAAAAAGCTTGCTATTCCGTTGCCCCCAAATTCCATCACAAATCATCAAAAATAGTTCTGAAGTCTTTACGTCGTTGTCGACTATGAACTGGCGAAACCAAAGTTCACCACGCTGCTGTTGTGAGGCCAAAACTTTCCGGTCCAATCCCGCCATCCTAAAGACTTCGTGAGCATACGAACATTGGAAGAACAAATGGGAGGTCAGATCATTTGCATCACCACAGAATGGGCACATGGGAGAAACCTGCATCGTTCTGCGCCGTAGGTTCTCTGTCGTCGGGAGACTATCTCCGGCGAACCTCCACGCGAAGTGATGTGCACGGTTCGGCACTTGCAGCTTCCACATCTTTTTCCAGAATGCTGAGCACCCCGGGTCGATAGCTTGTAGGTCATGGCGAATAAGGTAATCAGGTTGACCAACCAAGACTATATATAATGATCGCACTGAAAATCTTCCCGACTGTGTAAAATGCCAGCGCCACCCATCCCGACGCCCTGTACCAGTGAGGGGGATGTCCTTAATTATTGCAGCATCTCCGGGATCAAAATAATCAGCAAGATAGTCTGTTCTCCAGTCTCCGGTTATCGGATTAATAAGGTCAGTAACAAACCGAAGATGGCTCGGGATATGATCAGGGTTTCTGATGAAAAAGGATCCGTCCCTTGGCAACCAAGGGTCGTGACAAATGCTAATACCGTTCCCTTGTCCAACCTGTTTCCGTGCGCCAAGAGATAGTGTCTGGACTCCCTTATAAATACTTCTCCATGCCCAAGAGGGCCTGTAGCCTACTGTAGCGTTGAAAATGGATGTATTAGAGAAATACTTATCTTTAAAAATCTTGGAAAATAGAGCAGAGGGGTTGGTGAGCAATCTCCACGCCTGTTTGCCTAATAGAGCTAAATTATGAGCTTCCAAATCACGAAATCCAAGGCCGCCATTTTCCTTTGATCTAGCCATTTTACTCCAAGAGGACCAGTGGATCTTTTTCTTCACCTCACTATCTCCCCACCAAAAATTTCCGATCATTGACTTGATGTCATCAATGATAAAACTCGGGATATGGAAACAACTCATGGAGTAAGTAGGTATTGCTTGAAGAACAGACTTGATGAGCACTTCTTTACCAGCCTTTGACAGATTCCTCTCACTCCACCCATCAATCCGCTGGCGAATTCTATCCTTAATATTCTGGAATATTTCAGCCTTGCTCCGGCCTATTTCAGAAGGGAGCCCGAGGTACTTCCCGTGGGACATAACTTCCGGGATCTTCAGAATATCACAGACTCTGCTCTTAACTGAAACTGTAGTGTTGGGACTAAAGAGAATACCCGATTTGTCATAGTTAATCCTTTGACCCGAAATGGATTCAAAAAGAGTAATCGCCCACTTGAAGTGGCTAGCCTGCTCCTCCGTCGCCTCGCCAAACAATAGAGTATCATCCGCAAAGAAAAGATGGGTCAATTTTGGACCGTGACGTGAAGCCCCGATACCTTTAATCTTCCCAGAACATTCCAAGTCAGTCAGCAAAGTAGAGAAAATCTCTGAGCAAATGATAAAAAGATATGGTGAGAGGGGGTCCCCTTGTCTTAGACCCCTCTTGGGCTTAAGGTTGCCTAACTCACCACCATTGAAAATAAATGAGAAAGCCACCGTACTCAGACAACGGTCAATCATCCTCACAAAGACATCCGGAAAACCCATATGAGATAGTGTTTTAGTAACAAACCTCCATTCAATCCGATCAAAAGCTTTGCTCATATCAAGTTTTATGCTCATGTGACCCAACTTCTGCGTCTTCCTCTGCTTCATTGTATGATGGAACTCATGAGCAATCAGCACATTATCAGTAATTAGGCGTCCTGGCACAAAAGCTGACTGAGATTCAGAGATAATACTTGGTAGTGTACTTTTTAGCCGATTTGCAACAACCTTAGAGGCAAGCCTGTAAACCACGTTACACAAGCTGATTGGGCGAAATTGAGTGATATATTCCGGCTGATCGACCTTCGGAATAAGGACGATATGAGTATAGTTCGCTGATGGTTCCAAAATGCCATTGTTAAGAAAATCCAAAACAAAGCGAGTGACATCACAACCCACTATTCTCCAAAACTTCTGATAAAAAACTGGACTCATACCATCAGGACCTGGTGATTTGAACGGATGCATTTGCTTTACAGCACGTGTGACTTCCACTGCACCATAGGGCCGAGAGAGACTGTCCACTGACTCCAAAGAGACCCGAGAATGAACTCTCCCAAGAACTCTCTCCATAAGATCTTCCGGTGGATCAGACGATGAAAATAAGCCTCCAAAGTAATCCAGAATAAGTTTTTGAATAGTCTCCTCATCCGACCTCAGAACATGTTGATCATCCTTAAGACCAGATATATGGTTCTTCACTCTCCTTCTTGAAGCATATCGATGGAAAAAGTTAGTGTTTCGATCACCTTCTTTGTACCAGTGTTGTTTGGCACGTTGCTTCCAACGAATGTTGTCGGCCTCCTGAAGCAGCTCATATTCCGCCTGGACATCAAGAATCCTCTCCTGAATGGAGGATGTAATAACCCCACTCTGAAGACCGTGTAATTCCTTCCGGAGCTCTTCTAGCCTCTTAGGGATAATCGGAAAGGCTTTTTTACTCCAATCCAATAAACCCAGTTTGCAACTTTGTAACTTGTCAAGAAGTGACGTATCCGAGCTATCCCAGCATTGCTCCACCATTTTCTCACAGTCAGCAGATTTGATCCAATGCGCTTCAAACCGAAACCCCCTTCTCTTCTTTTTCCGATGAGCACTAGGGTCCTGTTGCCGCAAGACAACATGGATAAGCATATGGTCCGAGAAGACCATGGGAATAGAAGTAACCGAAGACCATGGCAAAAGATCAAGAAGTGATTGGTTGCAGACTGCTCGATCCAGACGGCCCCGTTGAGTACCCGGATCACGGATAAGTCTATGCCAAGTAAATTTAGGACCAGCACAACCCATATCGAAGAGACCACAGTAATCCAAAGCATCACGAAAACTGGTAATTTGCCACTCCGCCCTAGGGTTAGCACCCCTAAATTCATCCTGGGAGAGGACTTCGTTAAAGTCACCCAAGCATATCCATGGAACTCCAGCATGCTGGGAGTCCGGTGCAAGCAACTTAAAGTTCTCCCAAGCACTTCGACGTAAAGATACATTAGGTTCTCCATAAATGCCAGTAATGCGAATAGTGGTACCAAACAGAGCGGCAAAGACATCAATGTAGCGGGAAGAAAAAGATTTTAAATTAACTCGAACATGTTTTTTCCATAACAAAGCAAGACCCCCAGACTGACCTCGAGGGGCTACTGAAACTCCAAAATAATTAAACTGCGACTTCAAATTATCAATAAAAGAAACAGACGACTTAGTTTCACACAAGAAAATAATAGACGGGGACTTCAAGCACACCAAAGTGCGCAACTCCTGAACTGCCCGGGCACGGCCTAACCCGCGACAGTTCCAACTCAAGAGACTCATGGTTGATGGCAGGACTGGTCTTCAACGCCAGTCGCTGCCAGAGTTTCTGAAACGGTACCCGAACCAAGCTCATCTGAAGAAGCATCAAGCACTGTTCTAGCCTTCTTGTGAGTAACAGTAGAAAAATCCTCATTCAACAACAAAGGGACATCATCTAGCGGAAGCTTGCGTTTCCCTGAGATTGACCCCTCCATAACCTTGCCAGCAGAAGACCTCCCAGAATTTCCAGTTCTGCCCCTAAAACCTCTGCCACGGCCCCTCTTTCTAGCTTCACTTTCTGACCACTGAGCCTTGAAAACAACAGGAACAGAAACCAAGAGCGGTTCCAAGGGATCCTGCATGTCGCGTCCAGAAGTCAGACCACCTTCTATTGGAATTGGTGCATTTTCATGCACAATAATAGGCTCAGAAACCGTGAGTTGGGGCTCCTGAGGGGTCTGCAAAGCCTTAGAAGAATTATCTGGCCCCAATCCCTTATTCAGAGTCTCAAAAACACGTGTCACTGGGACCACAGACACATGATCAGCTGGTGGGGACTCCTGTTGGACGCCCTCCATACCAACAGTAATATTGGTCCCCTCATAATCATCACCTATATTTGGTACCAAGCCACCAGGTCCCTCACCCCCCATAGCACCTGTCCCCACGCCAAGAGTGGGCCCACCAGATCCCTCTCCCTCTGCAACATGTGTCTCCACCAAACCATTCCCACCATTATTACCTCTGTCCCCACCACTGCGGACCCCTTGAGCATGAGTTGCAGCAGGCCCACGGGCATCAAATGAACCTGGAGCAGAAGGCTTTGCATGCCAATCACCCCTACGATCAACATGCGATTTGGAAGATTTCCTTTCCCGACGTTGAGAACCAGATGGCCTCCGAGATTCCTCAGTAAAAGGAGACGTGTTGAAGTGAGCCCGATGCCAATCACTGTAGTGAATTTTAATACGATCAACCGCTGGCACAACAGAACGCTTCTCACAGTCCTTATGCAAGTGGCCAATTATTCCACAAAAAGAGCAGAAAACATCAGGCAGCTTCTCATATTTGAACGCAACCCATAGAAACTCACTGCCAAATTTATCCAAATGACAGCGTAGGAGTGGCTGAGTAATATCAATGTCACACAGAACCCTCAAGAACTCACCGATGGTGGAGCCATCGGCATCCCTATCGACAGCCAAGAATTTTCCCACATAATTCCCAATACGTTCAGCCGTTGCCGGCGATCTATACAACGGTGGAACTCCATGAACCAGGACCCAAAATGGGGTAGTATTGAAATCCATTGTAGCCGGATTCATCTCGGGAAAAGGCTCCCGAAGAACGAGTAGATACTTATCAAAGAGCCAGGGTTGGGTATCCAAAACCTTAGCTTTATCAACATCATTATCAAATTGAAAAAGGAAGGTATTTTCGCAGAGGGTCTTACTTTTCAGATTTCCACGAAGGCTCCAAAGGCTTTGAAACAAATCCAGAGCATCTGATCGCTGAATCCTCCTAGGGGCCAAGATCTTGCCGACGAGGGCGAACTTGAAACTTTCTACATCAGCGGCGCCTGTGATCCCCCCCATCTCTTTCTCCGTGAGTGTAAGGCTTTCACAAAGCTTCGCGATATCATCCATATTGAACGACATAATGGATCAAGGCAGCAGCACGCCTGAAGCGAGGTGGAAGAACGGCGAAAGGCGGCGGAAGTCCAAGCGTTGCGCCGAAAAATGCTTTTCTCGTTAAACCCTAAACAAGAGGTATTCCTTTGTTCATCGAAGTGAATACACAAAAGTACATTAAGTAGTCATAAATTCATACATAAAATTATAATTGCAAATTGCTGAATGTTATAGTGAGCAAACCAAAATAAAGCTTACTACAAATTGTCATCATTAATAAATGGAATTCCTTCCAAATAAAGGAATCAACACTAGTGACCAAACACCACAAACATAAGTCAAAACAATTAACACTAAATCAAACACCAACACCGTGTACAGCAAATCACAAACTTAATTATAACATAATCGTCTCAAGTCTCAACTAGGGGGAAAGAGATGCATAATTGAACATCATGAATAGAATAACTGAATAAGTCAATAACATGAATAGAATAACTGATAAAAGGTCTAACAGTAGTATAATCATCACATAGACGATAGAACTGATAAAAAGCCAAGGCATAACCCACAAATATGAATATGACCAATTTGGGAAAATGTAAGATGACAAGACTCGAAATATTCCAACAACTGTAATTGTCAATTACATAAACCAAAAGGCATCACAACCATGAAAAGGCAACATCTACATTAGCTTCTTCTTCTTGTTTGCAAGAGCCAAACGCCGCCTTCTATTGGCCTCCTGCTCACGACGGGTGATGGCTGCAAGCTCAAGCTCAATTGCATCAGCAACCTGTACATCAAGGTCATCCATATCCTGCAACTCCTTGATCCCCAAGTCGAATGTAGGAGACGGACCCATTTTGGGATTAAGACGGGCAGGCAGCACAGCGGGAGCTTCCATAAATTTCTAGACAATTTTCTCAACAACATCATCGAACCTTTTCTTGTTCTCAGGTGCGCTGAACATAGCTCGATAGTCTACAGGTGTCGGATCTTGTTGCGCTGAATATGTTTTCTCATGCAAAAACATAAAAAGATCAGGCAACAGAAGAGATCATGCAAAAAGAACATAAAAACTCAGGCAAAACACACTTTAAAAAATCAGGCAACATAAAAAATCACACAAAGAACATAAAAACTCAGGTAAAACACACAAAAAATCAGGCAACATAACAGATCAAGCAGCATAAAACATAAATAAAAAATCTGGCAAAAACATAAATAAATCAGGCAACAGAACAAATCATGCAAAGAATATAAAAACTCAGTCAAAACACATGAAAAAGTTTCAGGCAATATAAAAATCATTCCAAGAACGTAAAAACTCAGGCAACATAAAACATCATGCAAAAACATAAAAAGATCATTAAACAGAAGAGATCGTGCAAAGAACCTAAAAACTCAGGAACAACACTAAAAAAATCAGATAACATAAATGATCATGCAAAGAACGTAAAATTTCAGCCAAAACACACAAAAAAATCAGGCAACATAGCAGATAATGCAAAGAACATAAACACTCAGGCAAAACACATATAAAAATCAAGTAGCAACACATAAAAAACACTAGCACACCAAGGAAAAATACTTTGCAGAAACCCTAACAAACACGAAACGCACAAATCGACCGAAACATACCTGATTACTGGAGATCCGCCGCCGATCGTCGCCGAAAACCGATTAAAACTCACCGGATTCCGAGACGAAAACCTACAGCAAACACGTACAACAGCGCGAGAAAAAACCTCAATCAAAACTCTACAAAATCACTGAAGGCTAACAAAACCGATCGCAAACAACGATAATCGCACCAGAATTCAAAAGCCAAAATCTCAACAATATTTCGCCGGCGAAACCCTAGGTCGGACATGGAGAACGATTAAAAACCACAGAAAACGATTAAAAATGAAAATAAAATGAAGAGATGAAGAAATGAAGAAAACTTGACGCGCGCCCGAAAACGATGGATATCGCAGGAGGAAATCCGTATCGAAGCTCTGGAAGACGATGAACACGATGTAGTTCTGATTTGGGAAAGTGGCCAATGAAGAAATTGCCGTTTCACTCTTGTTTATAACGCCTAATTATACAAATTTAGAATCTAGTCCCTAAACTTTTGACTAAAACTGGTAAAAACCCCTTCCACTTTAAACTAGGCCTAAAGTCCCTGGTCTCAATGGAGACAGGTCTCAATTGAGAATTAGTATTTACAATAATGCTATCAGGACGAGATAAATTTTTTATTATGGTAGGTCAAAATTAATATAAGTGAAAATTATTAATAAAAAAATTATAAATTTAAAAATATTATACCTATAAAATTTATATTTTTGAAAAAATGCCAGGTACTGTGACACAAGACTAGCTACATCTGCCTCTGTGACACAAGACTAGCTACAAAGAGGTCTTGAAATCTTACCCGAATGCTTGTTTCCCTATTATATGTTTTTGGTTTTAATTAAACACCTCTTCTCTACGACTACTAGTTTTTATTAAAAACTTTGGTGGAAGGTTCAATCTGGAAAAACCTTTAAGCATAGGTTATGTGGTCCTTTATAAGAAGTCAAAAATTCGGAAACGAATAATTGAACTTTCTCGGAAACTCTGACAATACTTTCTAGGACTCTAACTGCTCTGATTGAACCTTTTATAACCTCTGGGATTATACACATGTCCACCCATTTAATGGAGACTCGGTTTCCATTTAATGAACATGCATGAGAACACAATGATGTGGAAACCTACTCATAGTGAATTTTTCTCTGTTAGATCAACATATAATAGTCAGGGAAAAGAGATGGAAATGAGATCTTATATAAGTTCTTGCGGCCACATCTTTTACCCATGAAAATTAGTGTGCCAAATTGGAAACTTCTTACATACTCTTCAAGATACACTTGATGATTTCTCATTGAATTTACCATCTCAGTGTATTTCTATAAAGTTGAGTCTGACCATTTACACCACACCTCTAATAAATGTCCCTTCATTGAGAACACTTGGGACTATATGCATAAATATTTTCTGCCAATAAAAAAGTTGTAACCCTATGGGATACATACTTTTATTATTTGTAATTGAACTCTAAAAATTTTCCTAATTCTCAAATCATCAAAATCCAATTATCCGCATTGCTATTTGGTTAATTTGGTGTACTAGAAATAAATACTTACATTGTGAGCTATTACCAAATAAATCTAATATGATCAAAAGAATATTTATCATATTCCAAGATATTTTCAATGAACATAATCTTAAAGGGTTTGAATATGGTCATCTTTGAATCTGACTGTCTCAATGTACGGTAAACACCGCAACTGATGATACAGAGCACGTCACCCACTGTTAGGAAAGGTGGTAACTCAGTTGCTTAAGGAAATTGCCAGGAAGATGCACGGGCACATGAGAGAATCTTAAGCATGATATGGGAGGTACAATCTCACGTGAGACATACTTGGGGAGGAGGAAAAAGAATGATGAGTCAGCAAAGAAAAGGGACGAGGAAGGCGCTCCAGAACGCCTTTAAATAGAGGTCACAATCAACCATTTCAAGTAAGTTCTCTAACTCTTGAATACAAAGCTTTTACATTCCAAGGCACGAAATCTCATCATTACAACCGGAGCTACCCCGGGGGGCTTGTTTTCCAGGCACGAAATCTCATCATTTCCAGATAGAATGCTTAGCTATAAAAAGTGTTTTTATAGATGACGGCAGCAGTGTGGAGATCATGTTCGCAACCTGTGCAGTCGTTAGGCGAAAAGGGCGCCAATCGGGGTCCACCCATTTAAAAGATGTCGCCGGGATAACAAAACGGCAATGCCCACAAAGTATCGGCAAAGAAAGCTCGGATAAAATAGGAAAAGGGTCGGACTAGTTAAAGTCAAGTGTTGCTCTTCCAGAGCGAACACTCGACTTAGGAGGCTTGTGATGATACATAACACGTCACCCACTGTTAGGAAAGGCGGTGACTCAGCTGCTTAAGGAAGTTGCCAGGAAGATGCACGGGCACATGAGAGAATCTTAAGCAAGATATGAGATGTACAATCTCACGTGAGACATACTTGGAGAGGAGGAAAAAGAATGATGAGTCAGCAAAGAAAAGGGACGAGGAAGGCGCTCCAGGACGCCTATAAATAGAGGCCAGAATCAACCATTTCAGGTAAGTTCTCTAACTCTTGAATACAGAGGTTTTACATTCAAAGGCACGAAATCTCATCATTACACCGGAGCTACCACCCCTGGGGTAGCGCCAGGGGGGCTTGTTTTGCAGGCATTAGAGAACAGGTTACGGACAAGTCCATTCCAAAGTCAAGAAGGTCGGATATTCAAGAACAGTTGTCGAGCAGCATTCATACTTCATCAACCATCAACACCCGGAAGCCCTCGGATACAACAGCTATATGAGGCCCCAATTACTAGTGCGGATTCGCCCCGCATCAGTTGGCACAGCCGGTTGGACCCGACATCAGGGGTTTCACCCTCAATTTAGAATTGACGCATAGTTGCTTGGACAACAAGCAATACCTCGGCAAAGGACAGCTCGACTGAGGCAAGATCACGCGAGAGGGAATTCAATGGTTGCAACCAACCCGAGGAGGCGAATAAAGCTAGGACTCGCCTAGGAACGAGGAGGCTCGAAGGTGGAGGTATGTAGGTATATAACAGCATATATATTGAGCATTATTTGAATAATGGATAGAAGTTTTTTGCAAGAATATTTACGCTTATTACTGGCTATGATACGCGTAAGGGTTAGGAATATAGGGGTAAGTAGGGGAAGGAAGAGATCTTTAGGATATCGGCTAAAGTTCGCTCATGAGCATAGGTCGGATAAAAGAAAACTAGAGTTTTAGATTTTTCCAAGGGTCAAGTGTCGGATAAGAGAGGGCCGATATAGAGTTTAAATAGGGAATGGACGGTGGAGTAATGTCAGCATAATATAAAGGTCATGACAGCAGTATAGGGTCGGATGCCAGAACGGCTGCAGAACAATAGATGGGTATTGGTCCGATAAACATGGGATTAGAAGAAAAATAGCACAAAAGAAATCGTATAACTAATACTATCTTTAAGAAATTTCTTTGCAGGCAATATACGAAAATGATAGAAGAGGAAGAAAAACAGGATAAAAGGAAGGGGTTTACCCAGGCGAGATTGTGAGGAAGAGGCAATAGAAGAATAGCCCTCGGAAGGTGGCCATGCAACAAATTGATGATGCTAGGAATGGAATCAGAGGACTGCATCGGATATGCCACGACATCGGATAAGCAACAACGTTGGATAAGGTTTCAAGGAGGATAAGGAGGCATTCAAAGATAAAAAGAACAACAGATCGAACAGGATAAGGCACGGATAAGGAGAAGGAGAGTGAGAGATAACCAGAAGAGAAATAATATAGGAAAGACAGAAAAGAAGGAAATGACAGGCGGGGAGAGAATTAGAATTACTGGTAGGGACCAAGATTCGCAGGATCGAGATCCTACGCAGGATCGTTTTTGTAGCAGGATCAGGATCTTAGGATTGGAATCGTATGATCGCAAGATTCCACAAAAATTGATCAAATCTTATCGGAATCACGTTCTAGAGGTTTATATACTATAATGTAGTGAAATAAACATTGAATTCATCATGCATATTACAAAATGTCATATTTTGTATTATACAGTCGTTGAATCTGTAATTCTGTATTAGTTTTATTAATTTGATATATATAATATTAATATGTAAACAAAAGTAAAAGTAATTGATCTCTATTACATTATTTGGCATAAATAATGTAAGCATGAACACATATTTCAACATTCAATTGATCGATAATGAAAACAAATATGTTACTGAAGTACAAATTTCAAACTAATTAGTAACACAAAAGTACATTAAGTAGTCATAAATTCATACATAAAATTATAATTGCAAATTGCTGAATGTTATAGTGAGCAAACCAAAATAAAGCTTACTACAAATTGTCATCATTAATAAATGGAATTCCTTCCAAATAAAGGAATCAACACTAGTGACCAAACACCACAAACATAAGTCAAAACAATTAACACTAAATCAAACACCAACACCGTGTACAGCAAATCACAAACTTAATTATAACATAATCGTCTCAAGTCTCAACTAGGGGGAAAGAGATGCATAATTGAACACTCCTCGTCATTTACCCATCAACGGGACTGTGGGAGCGAATCTGCAGGTGCGCCACTACGGTGGAATGAAATGATAAACGGTTGTAATTGCGAAGATGAAACACACACGGTCACACTAAGAAATCAAAATGGATTGATAAGTTATGGGTGTAATGCTTCACTTTAATAATTAATTTGGATACAGACACACATACCGCATAATGGACATGGACTAATGGATCATAATTCCTAATGGGTCACCGACCTAGCCGGACCAAAAAAAGATAAGGCAAATCCCTAATGAGCAGGATCGTATGGGATCGTACGGAATCGTATGGAATCATACGAACCCACCCGACTTTACCGACCCCATGTGCAAAATAGATCCTGCAACTGATCCTGGATCGAAAGGGGGTGTGGGATCGAGATTCTGACAACATTGGTAGGGACCAAAAGAAAAAGAAAGATGAGGGAGAATAGGAAGGATAGTTCGGATGAAAGAACCTTTGGGAGAATAGGGAAAGGGTAAATGAAAAAAAAAAAAAAAAGGGAAGAAGAAGAGAGAAAAAAGAAGAGAGAATAGGGAAAGAGAGAATATAGAGTGAAAGGCAAAAGAGGAGAGGCAAGAAAGAAACAGGGCAAAATACGGCGGGCTCAGACTGCCTTCGGGACATCCGAAGATAGGGAAAGGGTAAGATTAAATCATAAAGGAGATATAGGAGGGGGTGAAATTCAGAAGGGGCGAGATATCAGAAAGAAGGTCCCTCGGATAACATAAGCGTAGAGGCTCAGGAAGGGCAATAAAAGAGATAGGGGTTAATTGTAAAAATAGAAGGAGGACTCGGACAGCAAGGATTCGTCGGGGGTTCCACCAGTTCCAGTCTGAGAATTAAGACGGCGAGAGCTGGGACCCTCACCAAAAGGAACAATTTCTGGACGAGTCATATCGTTGCAAGAAGATGAGGCGGCGGTGCTATCAGAAGATTTACCAGGAGTAGACAAAGCCAAGCGAGAACGATTCAGGGTAAGCGGACAAGAATCCTCAGAAAAGGAAAAAAAATGCAGGAAAAGAAGTCAGCCACACGAGTGGAATGAAGAAAAGAGGAAGAAGGAATTTACAGAACAAATAAAAGGAGCAAGGCGGTGAAAGATAAAGGGGCAAGGAAAAGCCGTACCTAGGTAAAAGATAAAATGATTAAGTCACTCAAAAGAAGGGGAAAAATCGGACACTGTGCATTCGTCAGGCGAAAAGGGTGCTAATCGGGGTCCACCCATTTAAAAGATGTCGCCCCGGGATAACGAAACGACAATGCTCACAAAGTATCGGCAAAGGAAGCTCGGATAAAATAGGAAAAGGGTCGGACGAGGTCAAGTCAAGTGTTGCTCTTCTAGAGCGAACACTCGACTTAGGGGGCTTGTGATGATATATAACACGTCACCCACTGTTAGGAAATGCGGTGACTCAGCTGCTTAAGGAAATTGCCAAGAAGATGCATGGGCTATGAGAGAATCTTAAGCAAGATATGAGATGTACAATCTCACGTGAGACATACTTGGGGAGGAGGAAAAAGAATAATGAGTCAGCAAATAAAAGGGACGAGGAAGGCGCTCCAGGACGCCTATAAATAGAGGCCACAATCAACCATTTCAGGTAAGTTCTCTAACTCTTGAATACAGAGCTTTTACATTCCAAGGCACGAAATCTCATCATTTCCAGATAGAATGCTTTGCTATAAAAAGAGTTTTTATAGATGATGGCAGCAGTGTGGAGATTATGTTCGCAACCTGTTTCGACCAGCTAGGAATAGGAAGACAGAATCTCGGACCACTGATGTCACCATTGTCAGGGTTCACTGGAAAAGCTGAGATTCCCATCGGCATAATTAACCTTAGGGTGACTATGGTGGACGATAGGGATAGGAGCCGCCAAACATCGGCGCTATGCAACTTTGGTAGTAGATGCCCCCTCTCCATACAACGCCATCCTTGGCAGGCCATGGTTGACACAGGCTAGAGTGGTAAACGGCCATTACCTATTGACAATGAAATTTCCGACAGAGCAAGGGGTGGCGTATGTTCGAGGAAGCCAGGCCACAGCAAGTAGCTCCATGCTGACGGCCATCCTAGACGCAAGAAGGGTCGTAGGGGCAATCCATCAGGGATCTAGAAGTAAAGAAAAAGCAAAGGTAAAAGGTTCACCCTTAGAAAAGGGGAAGGCTGATATAAACTCCTTGCGAAGATCCTGGATATGAACCTCCTTACGAAGATCCTGGTTTTGCAGAATGATTAAGAGCATCCTCCGAAGTGTCGATCGCAAGCACTCCATTTCAAAGAAAAAGACACACTTCGAGATGAACTTGAAAGACACAACTTTTGAACTTCAGTAACACAAGGTCGAATTCCACACACCAAGCACTACTTGCACCAACTTGAGATGGACACACCTAGATCTCAAAATCGGGGGTTTCAATCTAACGATTGACCTAATCTAGCAATTAGAGGTTAACCTAACGGTTGAATGAGATAAAACTCAATATAAGATGATTGCTGTATATAATTGTATTGAATAAATTCGTTCACCACCCTATTTATAAGATTATAGGGTGATTAAAAAGTGCAGGATACAATAAGGTAAGGAATATTACATCTTAACCAAAAAGGAAACACTTATGGCAGCTTTTGCAAGCTAAAACCTTATTTAACTATAATTAAAATTCATCGTACCATAACACAAAGGTATGAACGAATTTCTTAAATAAAAATAATAAAATTACCTAAATAATAAAGCGATAAACTGTTGTTGAACCAACCCACTAATTGAAGGCCTAGTCGGTTCTTTTAAGACACTTCAATAAAACTTCTTCACGACTTCAATCTCCGGAAATGAGAGTAATCAATAGCATAGCACTCATCTTCTTCTAATATTCATCATGAACTTGTTTCATAAGAGTATTGAGAACATTGAACAATTTCTTTCTTCCAGACCTTGGCACAGAAAATAACATAGAAGAATAACCTCTGGATATTCGTATCATTCCCTCAATCTTGGCTAAATGTAAGAAAATGATATCAACATAAATACTCCACGAAGGGAAAAAAATTCTCTTACGAAAAGGATTTAGCAGCTTCTTAAAATCCAGAGATGCCCAATATGTGTCATGGGAAAACTCTTGATCCCTAAGACCAAAATTAGAATGTATATGAGCTTCAATGGACTTCTGATCATCAATAACTTCGGGAATACTTGTAACTAGTAGAATATATTCATCATCGAACGTAGGAATTTCATCAGGAACATAATGAACATCTAGAACCTCATTATCCTTAACCTCTTCGTCGAATACTGGAACATCCCGAACCTCATCATCCTTAGCCTCTTTGTCGAATAATGGAACGTCTAGAACCTCATCATCCTTAGCCTCTTCGTCGAATACTAGAACATCCTTAAGGAAATAGTCAACAAACCGAACATCGCTTTCCACAAAAGTAGGACCAACATCGCCAATATGGTCAGAAAAGGGTGTGGATACGCCCTAGGAAGGAAAATTACTAAGTTTTGGATAGTACTTTGTAATAGGAAGTCGGGACCTCGGGGTTGCTCCCACGATGGTGCCCCGCAAAAGAAGGAAGTTTTTATGAAAGAAATAGATTTTGATTATTTTAAGAATTTAAAGATTTCAAATCTTCAGATGGATGCCCTCATCAGAAGAGGACCATCCGATGAACGCATAAGAGAAATTTACAGGATTTAAGAATATAAAGATCTCAAATCCTCGGATGGATGCTCTCATCAGAAGAGGACCATCCGATGAACGCATAAGAGAAATTTAAAGGATTTAAAAATATAAAGATCTCAAATCTTCGGATGGATGCCCTAATCAGAAGAGTACCAACTAATGAACTCATAAGATAAATTTAAAGGATTTAAGAATATAAAGATCTCAAATATTTGGATGGATGCCCTCATCAAAAGAGGACCATCCGATGAACTCATAAGAGAAATTTAAAGGATTTAAGAATATGCCAATTTCAAACTCCCAGATGGATGCCCTCATCAGAACAGGATCATCCGATGAACGCATAAAGAGAAGGTTTCAAGAGTTTTAAGGGTTTAAAATCCTCGGATAGATATCATCATAAAAAAAATGGAAGGAATAAGAAAGGAAAAACTTATAAGGATCTAGGGCTAAATACCTTCGGATACATCTGAATGATGCAGGATTTCAGGCAGTCAGTTGACTACCCTCGCTAGAAGGGGGGAAGAGCTTGCGGAGTTGGCTCGAACAGTCAAACTTCAGAATCACAAGAGAAAGGACTTTAAAGGATTTTAGGCTGTTTGTTGACTACCCTCGCCAGAAGAGAGGAAGAGCTCGCGGGTTTGGCTCGGATAGTCAAACTTCAGAATCACAAGATAAATGACTTTAAAGGCATGTATCGAAAATCCATGAACATTTAATATTATATAGAGTTTAGAACATCAGGCATCAAGTGTAGGACCTTGCACCCGATGCTCCTAAAGGGGGAGAATAAGGAGATAAATGAAAGATAGACAATACATATGCATAAGGTAAGATTTAGGGTAGAATGATGCATAAAAGGAAAAGGGAGAGAAGAACAAAAGTTTCTTTTTATAAACATTACACGGGGAAGGAATTATTACAAAGTAAATAAGAATACAAAGAAAAGGAAAGATGCCATGGATAATCAAGAGGCAGGAGGCCGGGTAGCATCGGGAAGTTGGGACCGGGGGTTCTTGAAAACTACCTTTGGTTGACCATCCGAGAACCCACGGAGAATCCGTATAAGGCAGAATGAGTGCAGTATTCGGTATAACCTCTGGGAACAGGGTATTCAAGGCAGAGACCCCTTTGCAGTTCCTAACGTCTTCGTGAGGAGGAGAGCCAGGAGGAGACAAGGGCCTCTTTGGAGCAGTCACGGCTCGGAGAGAAGAAGCTGATAGAGGAGGAGAATCGGAATAGAGAGTTTTCCAAATTTTGGGGCTTCTTC
This sequence comes from Cruciata laevipes, assembly GCA_963678965.1. Taxonomy (NCBI): domain Eukaryota; kingdom Viridiplantae; phylum Streptophyta; class Magnoliopsida; order Gentianales; family Rubiaceae; genus Cruciata; species Cruciata laevipes. Next base: position 11,366,981 of record OY787642.1, read on the forward strand.
TACGGTATTGGAGGCTGTGCCCCCCAGGAATCCACCATCACATTTGCTTGTAGACCCAGGTGGTCTGGTGGTTGCTTGACTCGGTCAAAACTTCTTCAACAGCTTCCTCGAACTCAGGGGATTGGATGAGCTCTTCCGAGAAGGAAATGCTGTATTCACGGAGATTGGAACCATCTTTCCAAGGCTGCAGTTCCTGCTCAAATTCGGACATGTGAGACTCTAGATCGGCCGAGCGGAGTTTCCTCTGTACCAGGTCTTGAGCCAGGGCTAAAGACCGATGCTTTTCCGCAGCCAGATCGTGAGAAAGGGCAGACAGATGGCGCTGGTAGGTAGATTCAAGGGAATCTCAGAGGTAAGCCGAGCTGAGTATCTCAGAGGAAAACTCATATACCTGAAGCATTGAAGGTTAGGGGTCGGTAACAAAATGCATAAAAACAAGACGCAAAAGAGAATGAAAAATTACCAAGGGATCAGAGCGAGGAATCTGTAGTTGTGCATCTCTCGGAGGAGAAAGGGACCGATTGATCAGAGCCTCGGGCCGAGGTCTCTTCCGACTGCAACTCAGAGGATCATCGGCAAGGGTGCCGACCAAGTTAGGGAAAGGAACATATATAGAAACCACAGAGCCTGTACCCACGGGCAGAGTCTCACTCGGGGAGCTCGGGCCATCTAACTCTGGCAGGATGGTAGAGTCAGGAGCTGGGCCGTAAGACGGATCGTTTGGGAGAGATTGGAGCACTAAAAAAAAGGAGGAAAAATAGATTAGACAAAAGGAGGAAACGCAAAGAAAAGGGGAAATAAATCACCAGAATAAAAGAAGGAGTTTGGATAGGTAACCTTGCTTGGGCCAGATGGCGCGATATTGGAGAAAGTAGAAAACTTCGGGAGGGTACACCTTGTAAGGCCAGGAAAACCTCCAGTTCTCAGGAATCTAGTATTGAGACAGGTACACTGGAAGCCAAGGTACTTGGTCCTTGGATGTAACTTTGCGGTTCCACCAAGAAGCCGGATAGGTCGAATGGTCATAAGAGTAATGACCATCCACTAACCATCCTTCAGATAATTGATAAAGTCCTGGATGAAGTGGGCATCAGGAACACGAGAAGTAAAGCCGAAGATACCAGGAACCCGGCTTGCGGCCCCGGAAAGGCAGAAGAAAGACCAAAATAGGTCTACAGACTGAGAGACCCCACATCGGCGGCAATTGACTAGGAACGCCATGATAACTACAAATCCGTTGGGATTAATCTGAGCAGGAGAAAATTTGTAGTGGTGAAGGAGTTCAGAGTACAATGGAGGGAAGGGAAAACTCATGCCATAATGGAATAGGCGTTTCAGAATGCACGGCCCGTTGGTTTGATATTCTTCTGGATGTAAGGGAATAAGTTGAGCATCCCTTGCCAATGGGCAGAACATCCTGGAGGTGACTTTAAGGGTTTCGACACTGATCCAATCTCGAACTGGGTCAACAGGGGGCCCTTGAACATTGGAAACGGTCCTCGGCAGTTGAATACGCGAGGATTCATTCGGGATTTCACCGGTCCCCGCTCAAAAATTCGGACAACGAGAGCTGGGGCCTTTACCAAAAGGGATAATCTTGGGGCGAGTCATATCGCTATGAGAGGACGAAGCGGTCGCACTATCAGAGGAGTCACAGGAAATTGGTGAAACCAGGCGTGAGTGGTTTAGAACAACCGGGCAGGAATCTTCTGAAAAAGAGGAAGAATTGCATGAAAATTAATCAGCAATACGAGTGGAATGGGAAAAGGGGGAAGAATATATAGTACAAGTAAAAGGAGCAAGGCAGTGTAAGATAAAGGGGCAAGGACAAGCCGTACCTAGGAAGAAAACAAAATGATTAAGCCACTCAAAAAAAAGGGAAAATCGGAAACTGCGCAGCCGGCAGGCGAAAAGTGCGCTGAACGGGGTCCACGCATTAAAAGGATGTCCCCCCTGATATCACGAAATGGCAAAGCCCAAAAAGCCTCGGCTAGGAGAGCTCGGAAAGAAGAAGCAAAGGGATCGGATAAGGTCAAGACAAGTATTGCTCTTTCAAGAGGCTTGTGATAATACAAAATGCGTCATTGACCAAGAGGAGCACGGTGACTCAGCTACTTAAGGAAATTACCGGGAAGATACATGAGCACGTGGGAAGATCTTAAGCAAGATACAGGAGGTACAGTGTCACGTGACACATACGTGAGGAGGAGGAAAAGAATGATGAGTCAGCAGAAGAAAAGGGGTTGAGTCAGACGCTCTAGGACGTCTATAAAGGAGGCCGCAATCAGCCATTTCAGGTAAGTTCTCTAACTCTTGAATACAGAGTTTTATCTTTCTTTTCAATACACGAAATCTCATCATCACACCGGAGCTGCTACCCTCTGGTGGCTCCGAGTAGGGCTGAGCAAAACTAACCGGATAACCGAAATCGACTGGTTAACCGACCGAAACCGTACCGATTTTAAGGTTAACCGAACTGTAGGGTTAGGTTAAGGTTATCACTTTTTGACTAACAGGTCTTTCGGTTAAGGTTAAGGTTTTCAATATTCAACACGAATAGTTAACCGACTAACCGGGGATTATCTTGCAATTATTTATTTATATTATTATTATTATTATTACTAACGCTATATAAATAGCACCGAACCATTACCAAAACTTAACCCTCCCACATTTCACTCTAGGTAGCTAGCCTTTATATTCCTCTTGCCTATTGGTGTATGAGGAAATATGCATATATAGCTAGCTTTTGTATTCCTCTTGGAGGTAACTTTTATATAACTCTTGGCATATATGTATACATATATATATATATATATATATTCCCCACATATATATAGCTTTTGTAGTATGCTAAACTGTGTCTCAAAATATTTTATAATTAATGAATTATCAAAATTATTGGTTCACCGTAGGTTAACCGGTTAACCTAATCGGCACAAAGGTTAACTGGCACAAAGGTTATCTGATTTTATTTGTCAATTTTAAAGGTAAACCGAACCGTTGAATAGTTGAGCGGTTAGTAGATTTTTTAGAAACGGGAAGGTTAACCGTACCGTGATCAGCCCTAGCTCCGGGGGTCTGTTTTGCTGGCGTTAGACGAACAGGTCCTAAACAAGTCTCATCCGAGACCAAGGAGCTCGGATAGTCAAGCACTCTTAGCGAGCAGTCTGCATACTTCATCACCGATCCACATCTCTAAGCCCTCAGACATTACCGATATCCGAAACACCCATTTACTAGTGCGGATTTGCCCCGCATCAACTTCCTCAATGCTATTTCATTGATTCTCAATCCAAATAACTGTGTTGTTGATGCCCTTGCTAAATTCTCATTGAAAATTGCTTTCTATAGTATATATAGTCATACCACCATAACTCCTACAACTAAAGTTGTTGTTTTGATAGATCTGAGAAACATCCTTTATTGAGAATTTCTAACTCCATCTCATCTATTTGAGTTTAGGGGCTGCTAATCTTCAGCTTGTTTTTCTCATTTCAGGTTCATGCTCTTAGACTTCCTTGATCACTCTGCCATTTTCACACAAGGCTGCAGATATTGATTCCATGCGCCTCATATATGCATATGAGGTTCTATGGTGTTCAAGCCCTCAAGACTCCGTGCTTTACCAATATAATTCTCTCTGAATGGTGATACTATGGCACTTTTCATTATATTTTTCTTGCCCTGAAGTCTCCTGATATAGTGTCCTGGTTTTTAACGTATCTATTTTCCTCCCCTTTTTCATCTGCTCATACAAGATGGCTTCTATACTCTCGGCTAAGTTGTGTTTTGCTTTGGCAATTCGTTAATTTTCTTGGAGTTTTTGGATAGCCATCCTGATGCAGATTTGAAAAGTTGGCTAGAGATACTTTTGATCCATGCAAAATAACTTTAGTTGCTAGTTTTGTGGTCTTTCTGACCACCTTTAGGAGGCATTACTTTGCTCCAAGAGCTATATTTGGTCTCTTCATTTTGCCCCCTCTTTATTCTTAGGCTTATTCTGGGTAGGGGAGCTCAATATATCCCCCTTCCACCAATTGGTGCTTTGAATAAAGTATAGAATCATATTCCATTGATTTCATTGGAAGACCCTATATTTGGATTAGAAAAAAGTGCCATGTAGGTCGAACCCACCGAGAACAAATTAACAATTTTATATTCCTAAAGATTAATTTTGGTGTTTAGTCACCACTTTTTTTACTTGAGAGATTGAGATTAACTGCTAATTATTATATAATTAATGATGAAAGTAAACAGAGAGATTGACTAAATGTAAAGAGATCAATTTATGAAGAAATCCGGCTCAAATGATGCAGATATTAACATATGATTATATGTTTTGATCATTGATGCAGTGATTTTATTAACGACTATGAAGCACAAGGTATCAAAGATTCTTGAACAACGTGGTTCACCTTCCTCATCAACTCGTGGATGCGGCTACAACTATACTTAATATACCACAATGATGGTCAAGACTAAGGAAATATATGAGACATTTAAGTTACTCAAAAGTGGGTAATATGTTCCCCTTTTAAGTGAAGGCTTTACAAGAAAAAAACCTTGAAAGAGACCTCTACTTGACCAACCGTTGAACACATAAGATGATGACACAAGTGATTGAAAAAAAATTCGCATACCGGAAAACTTTTTGGTGACAAAATGATTACCAATTTAGGTTTTTATTTATACCCGGAGTTTTAAGTTCTTAGCATTTATAACTTGGACACTTTTGGGCAAAGATTGTAATATTCTTGGAAGTTACATTTTAATATCTTCGTGAAACTTGTTACTGTGAAAATATTGTAATCCACATATACTAATATTTGAATCATAAATACAATATATAATAACTAAGTACTCTAAAGGTATAGTATCGGAACTAGTAAGTGATACGTTTATAGACCATATTTTACAAGTTTAATTTTGTTAAAATGAATTGACTGACTAAATTGGACTTCTTTAAAAAACAATAGTAGCAACAATTAATTAGACTTAATTAAACAAAGTTTCTTCAATTAAAGTGTTTGCTGAACAAAAATGCACAAATGCTCAAGAAAACATGACCTTACTTTCTTAACATGCACTATAATTATTTGAATAGTACTTTATTTCATGGATAAAAACCACTGATATGAATAAATATCTTTATGTATTAATTAATAAAGTGTCAAGTATTTGTTAAATTATTTCTACCTTACTAATTATTTCTTTCTTTGATAAATTTTGATAAGATAAAGATATAGACTTCTTTTTAAAGTCTTTTCTTAAAAAAAAGACGGATCCTTTTATGTGGTATATATATATTTTTGGCAAAACCATCTGAAGGATGGGAGGATTATATTAGGCTGCTCAAGCCTGTTAAAGACATTAACAATAAAAAAAAAGGCTGAAGCCAGTGTTATAGTGATACAATGAGTGAGCTCTAGGCTCATGAAGCAATATATTTGCTTCCAAAAGAATGAAAAAAATAGGCTAGTTGACTAAACTAAACTCAACACAATAACTTATAACCTCCGAACATTTTAGAGAATCGTCAAAACAAAACTCAACTTAGTCAAGAGGTCAAGTTAAAGGTGAGAGACTATTTACAACAAAAATGTATCATAGCCTATTCAGATTCCCAAAGATTCAGAGTAAAAAGAGGCAAGCTCCTTGTAGCTCCAAGTCTTCAGGCAAAAAAGGAAAACCATGGTTATGGTAGAATCACCATCACCACCAGACATCAGATCAGACTCATTGATGATCAAAGACCATCAATGGTCTAACACATCTGCAAGAAAGAAAACTAGTTAGTAGAATCCATTCTAGAGATTCTTAGGGAAGAAGTGCCCATTTGGTCTAATCTAAGCATACCATGTATCTCATTAGTAAGTGAACCAAAAGTAAAAGAGGCGTCATGCATAGATTTCAGACATATTTTTGCAAGAGCATCTGCAGGCTGATTTGCTTCTCTATGGACATGAATCAGGTCATAATTAGAAATGCATAGCTTGATAGAATCAGCAAGATTGAATAGTTTCCAGCATGCAGTGATGGGGTTCAAGATGAAAGAAATTCCATTGAGACAGTCAGACTCTATAATGATAGATTTAGAATATTTACTAGCAAGAGAGACATCAAATTGAATGGTTTTGATTTCAGCCTCAATGGAGGAATTGGCAGAGGTAAAAGAGCAGTGGCCAGAAATAAAAACACCCATGTAATCCCTAATGACATTACTAATGCCAGCACGTAAAGAGGAACTGCACCATGCTGCATCTACATTGAATTTTAGACCAGACAAAGGCTTGGACCAAGCAATTTTGAAAATTATTTGTTTAGGGGGTCTTTTACCAAAGAGGTAGAAAAATGTGGTAGGAATCTCACAATCTATAGGAGAGGATATATAAAAAGGTTTAGCACAGAAGATTAGAAAAAAATTACTCTTTGATCTGTCTGAGAATATGAGCTAGTTTAAAAAAATTGCTCTTTGAATGGTTATAAGAAAGAAGAGAAGACCAAAGATCTTTCCTACCCAGTTTAGTTCTCAAACCGTACACAAAAAATGCATCCATGTCATTTCCTAGGGAATAACAGGTAATGTTAACATGCAAAAATTGTAAATTATCATTGATAAGTGAGACAGTGATGTTAGGAGACCAGAATAACCAAATCTGACCTGAGCATTCAAACATACATTTATCAAAATTAAGCAACTGTCTATAGATGTCACATGTAGTATTATCATGCATGGGTTCAATGATGCATACAAGATCAAATCTATATCTAAGAGTCAAGTTAATCAATCTATCAAGGGATGTTTCCATTTCTCTAAGATTCCAAACTAAAAATTTTGAATTGATGTAATTCATAAGGAAACTTCATTTGAGCTTTTTGACTTAGTCATAACCCTATTTAACTGTGTTACATAGGAGTCATTTTTAGGTTTTGAAGATTTTTGCCCTTTCTTTGAAATTTTCTTCTGAATAACTGACGCATTGGTAACCTGTGAGTCACTTACTTCTTCACTTACTTCTTCATGATGTGGAGAGAGATCCTTGTGCATTGGATTAGACTCAGATTCATCCTGATCCTCACTGGTTGAAGAACCTGAAACCTGTTCTGGAATTTCTTCTGCTGGGACAGATTGAATTTTTTAGCAGCTGAAAAGGGTATTGAAAGGAGAAGAAGACTTACTTTGCTTGGTCAAAGAAAGGGTATCATCTTTAATAGCCATCTTGCCTTTCCCTCTATTTTTCATTGGATTAGATTTGGGAGTAGAAAAAGATTTCACTTTATCCACATTTCTGGCTGGAGAAGCATATTGTGATTCAATGACATGTTAAGGAGAGCCATAAACTGAGAGTTCAGGAGAAGAGACGTTAGTTGAAGGCTGTTGTGGCAGAATATCAGTGGATGGATTTGTATCCATGATTTCCACAATCACTAGTAGATCAGATGTTTGGACCTCAAGTATCTCATGGTTGAGACTATCAGTAGAAGGGGCGTCAGATAGGAGTATATTCTGGATGGGGCTAGCTGGCACCTTCTCAGAGTTCAAGACATCAACAACAACTGGAAAGATCATGAATTATCTCAGGAGCCAAGACATCAGAAGTTTTCACAACACCATCAGTAGTATTATCCTTCAGCTTAGGAACATAGTTCCTTTTAAGCTTCTGGGATTTGTAAAAGTTGTGAAAATTTGTCTTGTGAGGACCTCTCCGAACAGGGAAAGTACCAGAGGGACCAGCTTTATCAAATTGAACATCCAACTGATGATGTGCAGGGAGGGCAGTGTTAATCAAATCAACTTTTGTACCATTTAGTGCAGCAACATTCTGAACATTAGTTTGAACAGGTTGTGCAGCAACATTCTGAACAAGTTGAGGACCTTTCCTAGGTTTTCTAAGTTCAGGGTGTAGATGAATGCAATCATCATCACAGTGACCTATACATTTACAATGGAAGCAATACTGTCGCATGTCTTCAAATTCAATTGGAAGCTTAACTACCCCATATTCAACACCATCATCTTTTATCCCTACCCTTATATGATTATGAATCTTCTGCTTAACATCAACTTCCACACAGATTTTTTATAACTAGGGTCTAGATAAAGTGGTTGTGGAAAGATCCATTTTAATAAATTTACCTATCTGATTGCCCATGGATTGAATCATATCATGGTTGTAGAAAAAAATGGGTACCTTAAGGATGTTTACCCAGACTGGCACTACAGAAGACTTAGCATCAGGAGAGAAATCCATCGTCCATTTCAGAACTTTCATAGCCGCTCCAGCAAAAACTCCAATTACCTCTGAGCCAGAGCCTTTGGTAATCTTTCTTGAGTTGAAAACAAATCAGAATATGTCTATAGTCAATAGAACCCAACTGATATTTCCCTTTGAATTCAACAGATTTGAAAGCTTCTTAGAGAGCCTCCATAGTTGGTTGCCTCGAGCAAATTTGACTATGAGAGCATTCTGATAATGGGAGGCAAGAGTTTCAGCTTCTTTCCACGTGACAATACAGGCGATCTCTCCTTTGTATAGGGTTCTGGGATTGATTTCTGGATTGGATGGCAGTGAGGTACTCAGAGGTGGGGGTCGATTGGTTAGAGCATTGAGAAAGGAGTTGGCTGGACCGCTCTCGCCGCGATTAGGCGGAGGTGCCGCCATGGCACCGGTGGAGATGTAACCGTTTCCGACCGTTAATATGTCAGAACGGTCTAATTTGGGAAGTTCCGCGGTGGTGGAAAAGGGGAAACAATAGTCGGAGAAAAAATATTGTAGAGAGAAGGGAAAGCATAAGTTTTAGAGAGAGAAAGTCGGGAACTTTGGTGTTTGTTTTGTTCCCTAACTTTTTCTTTTAGGTGGTATATGAGGTAACCTTTAATTGTTATTAAATTAAAAACATTTTCATTGGATCAATCAAGTATCTTTGACGTTATTGATCAAATTAATGTGTTTTGTACTGATAAAAATTATTATATGTGAGTGTAACGTAAAATTGGTAGAACTACCTTAAAAATTCACCTAAAAACTAAAACTACTAGTTTTATTTTTGAAGTACCATTATTAGTTTCGTTATAATAGAGAAATTCACAAAATTCACACTTCTTACACATTTCCTCACCCTGCATGTGTTTCATCTTCTGTTTAAAATCCAAAAGAAAACCATGTTTTCCCTGTTGCTTAAAACATTTATCTATCAAAAATCATCATTTTGAAAAAAACATATACTTAACACTAATGTATAAATATACTTCATTTTGAATATTACTCATGAAATATTTAAATATATGCACATATACAAATTTCCTAATAATTTCAAATTTGAATTTTAAAACATACATCTAGTTCATATATGTTATTTTTCATGAATACATTTTTTTCATGAATGCATTTTCATGTATTTTAATCAAATAAATTTTAAATTTCCAACTCTCACTCCATTAATTTTTAACTGGGTCCACTTATTTTAAATCAATTATTTAACTTATATGAATATGTGTTAACCATACATAAAAATATACTCTTTTATAATTATATATTTATTTATCACTAGATTTTTAATTTTCTAACCTACATGTCTAGGAGGATCCAGTACTGAATCAACCAGCTGATCAAACTTCATCGGTTGGAGTACTGTACAAAGGAATAATATTATTAAAAATAAAAAATTATTTATTTAGGAATAGAATAACTAAAATATATTTCAAAAAATATAATATTTGAAATAAATATATGGTTACTTTTATTCAAAAACTAATCATAATAAAAAAATTATAATACTATTTGAAATAAATATAGGTGGTTTTTATTAAAAAATAGTTATAATATAAATTTGGTGGGATGATGTGCTCGAGTATTATAACTTATTTGAAATAAATATATAACATTATATATTTATTATTTTTGATACATTACACTTAACAAGATAATAGATAAACGTAAATTGTGCGTTTGAAATTGGAAATCAAATAAGAACAACAACAACCAATAGATAATAGACAAAATGTATGGTGTGATTGAAATTAGAAACCAAATAAGAACAAATAAGTAAATAAATACGGTGATAAAACATGTGCTGCACCGCATTTATAGAAAAAAAAAAAATACCTTTATTCGAGTCAGGTCATATGGAGAAATGGAATCATATTTATATATCTTGATAGCTATGAAAATCATGCTCTATACACTTCCCAACCCAAAATACACATTTATCATCACCTTTTATCGCACTTCTTCCGCTTCCATAGCTAAAATCCAAGACTGCTCACGTTTCTCACACCACCCTGCTTGCCTCAAAATCTCCGTGAACCATTTAAAACTCATCGCCTATAAATCGGTTCCACCGGGTGAAACGGAAAAAAAATTAAACAGTACTATTCATAAAAATTTCACTGGCAATGGCTACTGCTCGAAATATTGCCCTTATTTCGTTGCCGTTTCTCCTTTCCTGTGCCCTTACTTCAGCGGTTAACAGTGAAGGGAAGCTACTTATGAAGGTGAAAAGCTCTTTATCGGATCCATCTAGTTATTTTTCTTCCTGGTCCGAACGGGATGCCACGCCATGCAACTGGACCGGCATTACGTGTAGGCATAACTTCGTTGTTGAAGTTAACCTCTCCTCAGCGTCTCTCTCTAGTCCGAACTTTCCATTTTCTGATATTTGCTGCCTCCCATATCTCTCCGTCCTTTCCCTTTTCAACAACTCTATCAATTCTACTCTTCCGGAAACCATTTCATTGTGCAGACGTCTGACGGTTCTCAATCTCTCGAATAATTTCTTCTACGGTCCGGTTCCTCCAACTCTCGCCGATCTCCGGTACCTCAGGTATGGAACGACTAGTAATTACAACTTATGGTTATGAAAACATGGGTTTTGAATTAATTGCGTGTTATCTTAATTTAGGATCCTTGATCTGGATGCGAATGCATTTTCCGGTGAAATTCCGGCGAGATTTGGGAGATTTGAGAGACTTGAAGATCTCATTCTCTCATCCAACCTTCTGAATGGCACCATCCCTGCATCTCTGGGTGATATAAGGAGTCTCAGGACACTCGAACTTGCTTGCAATCCATTCAACAAGGGTAAACTTTCTCCGGAGCTGGGTAACTTGACGGAACTGGAGAATTTCTTTGTCTCCGACTGCAACCTTGTCGGCTCAATTCCGGTCACTTTTAGTAAGCTTACTCGACTCATTAATTTTGACGTGTCAAATAATAATCTCCAGGGGTTCATACCCAGCGTGATCTTCCAGATGAAGAGACTTGTTCAGCTTGAGCTGTACCACAACTCGTTCACCGGAAATTTGCCGGCGGGATGGGCCAATCTGACTCGGTTGAGACGGGTTGACCTGTCCATGAACAATTTAACCGGGCCGATTCCGGACGAGTTGTGTGAGTTGCCTCTGGAGTCGCTGAATTTGTTTCTGAATGGGTTCCATGGGACACTCCCTAAAAGCATTGCTAAGTCTCCTAATTTAATTGATCTCAAGATTTTCTCTAACCACATCCATGGTCGATTGCCTAGTGAATTGGGGCTCCACTCGCCTTTAAGATGCCTTGATGTGACAGGCAATCAATTTTCTGGTCCTATCCCGGAGAATTTATGTCACCATGGCCAACTAGATCAACTCATATTGATCTCCAACTCGTTCACCGGAAGCATCCCGGAAAATTTTGGGGAGTGCAGGTCTTTAACCCGGATCCGGCTACGTGAGAACTTCCTCACCGGGACCGTCCCGGCAGAGCTTTGGGGGCTGCCGCAGGTTTCTTTGCTTGACCTTGCTGGTAACTATCTATCTGGAAACATTTCACACATGATACAAGGTGCAAGGAGTTTGTCTACCCTTGACATTTCTAGGAATAACTTTTCTGGAAGTTTGCCTGCAGAAATGGGAATGCTTGAAAGTCTAGTGGAACTTTTGGCAGGTCATAATCAATTCTGCGGGAGAATCCCTAGTTCAGTGATCCGATTGAGAATGTTAAGCGATGTTCATCTTGAAGGCAATCAACTTACTGGAGAAATTCCCATGGGAATCAAGAAATTGAAGCAGCTTAATGAGCTAAACTTGTCAGGAAACCAGATTTCCGGTACCATTCCTCCTGAAATCGGGTGTTTGAAGCAGCTTACCTGTCTTGATCTCTCCTGGAATAATTTATCAGGAGAAATACCAAGAGATTTGGAGAATTTGAAGCTAAACATATTGAATCTCTCCTGCAATGGATTATCTGGGCCTATACCTAAATTTTTTCTCAAGGAGGTTTATCAAGAGAGTTTTTTGCATAATCAAGGTTTATGCGGCGGTTTTGCAGGTGTATGTGGTGGTGATCCAGGAGTGACCGGTGGGAGGAAGCATGTTATGTTAGCTCTCAGGTCCAGTTTTGTGGCAGTTGTCCTGTTTTTAATGCTAGTCCTTGTGTTCGTAACCTGGAATGTTAACCAATTCAAGGAAATCGACACTGAAGTGGAGCCGGTATGGAAATCATTTTGCAAGACAGATTTCAGGGAGCATGAGATCATCAACTGTATGATAGCTGATAATTTCATTGGAAGCGGCTCCACAGGCCAAGTGTATAAAGGAGAACTCAGTAATGGACATTTGGTGGCTGTCAAGAAGCTTATACCAAGATCAAGTATAGATGATTCAGATGATCCACATGTGAATGTGTTTAAAACAGAAGTTGGCATTCTGGGGGATATTAGACACAGGAACATTATTAGATTGTGGTGTTGTTGCAGTGCTGCCAATTGGAAACTGCTGGTGTATGAGTACATGGAAAATGGAAGTTTGAGTGATGCATTGCACAGACCAAAGGAAGGAGCGCACTTGGATTGGAAGAAGAGGTCCAAAATCGCTTTGGATGTTGCAGAGGGACTTTCTTACTTGCATCATGACTGCGTTCCTCCAGTCATACACAGGGACATCAAGTCGGACAACATTTTATTGGATGACAGTTTTGCAGCTAAAATTTCAGATTTTGGAGTGGCTCATCAGATGGTGGAGGCCTCAAAAGACAACCATTGCATGTCAAATGTTGCTGGTTCTTTCGGTTATATTGCACCAGGTATACATTTAATCTAGCTAATAGTGTTTCTTCTGAATATGTGAATTTGATTATCTGCCATGGAGTGGTATATGAACATGATTTTCTTTGATTTGAATGCAGAATATGCATATACAATGCGGATCAGTGAGAAAAGTGATATCTACAGTTTTGGGATTGTGCTGCTAGAATTGGTCACTGGAAAAAATCCAACCGATGATGCTAATATGAATGGCCAGGATCTGGTAACATGGATATGCAGGCAGCTGTACATACAAGGATTTGATAGTGTTATTGATCCGAGCATCCCAGTAACCCACCATCAACAAGTCCGTAAAATTTTCAACATTGGTTTGGTTTGCACAGATAGCATACCAGCAAATCGTCCGACTATGCATGATGTGGTCATGATGATGCGAGACTTAGCTCCAGGGTTAAACACAGAAGACGATCGAGAATTAGTTGAAAATGCTCAAGAAGATCGAGAAATAGTTGAAATTGCTGATGAGATTTGTCCATGCCCAACCTAATGTTGCAGAAGGTTAAAGTTTGATTTTGTATTTCTTCCATTGGTTTATTTATCTGATAAAAATGTCCTTCAATGAGAACATTAGAATTAAGAAAAAACATTATTGAGTATATATATATAAGAAAGAGGATGACATATGGACTCCTTTAACTGTAACAAATATTTAGCTGACTAAAATGTTGCTTCATGAATAGATAGGTTTTTAAAAAATTAATATAATCTTTTAATCAAAACTAGCTAAATACTTTTGCAAAATTACTAAATACTGTAATTAAATATTATTATTAACTAATATTGAGAAGAAGAGAGTTTTTGTAGGCTCAAACTTGAGCTAAATATTTTCAATCACTTTAAAAAAAAAAAAGAAGAAAAACTTAACCACATTGATATAGTGCAGTCCATTTTCTGACTTAATTAGGCCTCTTAAATTTGGTTGATATTTCCATACTGCCGCCCACATTTAATTGGCCTGGGGCCTTGTATTTTTCTCTATAATTTAATTTTTTTGCATGGAAAACGATAGAAGCTAGCTGGAGATTATGGGGTCTCGAAATATTGACCTTTGTGGTATCCAACATTCTTGGGATCAGAGACGCAACGAATCCACGTCCGCCTGAATCTACACGCAATACCTTCCTCTTCTCACCGGCAATTGCTTCCTACAACCACCGCCACCGACCTCAGCCATCTTCATCAACTCTTTTAGATATTTCACTGTCTGGGATGCATGAGATGATTGTTTGTAGGTGTGCTATGATAAACAGCCAAATATACTTTCAGTTTTATCTAATTACATTTTAACCGGCCAGTTCGAATCATAATTAATGCTTGACGAAATTGATATTAATTAATGTTCAGTATTCGGATCCATGCTCAAATCTATAGACTATATATGCCCAAATAATTTTGGGTGCACTCGATGATATATATATGGCTAAAATTTGTACTAATTTATTCACAAATTATTACCCGACATGCTTCACACACGGAGAATGTCAACATTACTCACTTTTTGGCATAATTTTGTGCGCTATTTTGTTATTAAAGGACTTTTAGTGGGGAAGATATATTGACTTCCAACTCACCTTTAAAAAAAAAAAAAAAAATTCTTTGGTGAGATAGTCTCACCTAAAAGGTAGGACCAAATAAACTCTCTTTTTGGTGACCTTTGATGAACTGACACCGAAGTTTTGATGAACTAGAACAAAAGTTTGATCAGGTTGCGTCGATGTTTGATGAGGTGGTAACAATGAAAATTTTCTTATATTATAGATGGGGCTGCCTCATAGGAAAATTACTAAAAAAAAGGTAAAAACAAAAAATACAATTTATCGGTGCAAATGGTTAGGGTCATAGACACAATGCAGTTACATAAAAACCTAAATGAAGGAAAAAATATTTGTGCGAGGAAAAAATGTTTACGTCCGAAAAGAACGAGTTAGTAAAAATGAAAAACTAAGCAACGTACTCATTCTAGGATAAAAAATGGTAAGTTGAGGAAGCATATTGGAGCCCTAAAAAACTTCATTTCCACTTGCTTATCAGTGATTCAGAAACTCAGACATTAAGGAGCCTATGGAAAGAGCTCTTAAAAATCGAGATAGCACCATTGTAAACTGGATCATTGGCTCATAGGTCCAATAGATCCAGTATAATTCAGTTGGTTGCAATTCAGTGGTGTTGTGTGACTATGGATTGTCCATCATATTTTGTGTGATTTGTTGAAGAAGCTGTCTGACTAAGCTGTACTTGAAAACATACAGAGAAACAAATCAGCAGTATCTATTCATGATTCTAGCATATGACACATCATTATTGAATAAACACTAGGATATATTACTACTGTGTAAAGTGTAACACTTTATCTAAAGTGTAACATATATCTCATTTATAATCAATCAAATAACAAATAGGATATATATTACTACTGATTTTTTTTAAAAAAAAACAAATTGTAGTAAATTGAAATCTCTAACTCCCCAATAACGCAGCTGATACCATGTTTCATACTTACATCATCATACCATAAGCCTGATATAATTATGCTCATGTAATAATAGTTAAGACTCAAGGTTTGTTTCCTTCTTAAAAAAGGAGCTTTCCTAATAAGTGATAATAGTTAAGACTCAAGGTTTTTTTCTTTTAAAATTGAGCTTTCCTAATAAGTAGTAATAGTTGATACTCCAAAGTTAGCAAGAAGTTGCTAAATGAATCCTTCAGGCAGTGGTGTTTCTGAGAATCCATCGCAATCCCGGAAATCATACGTACTCATCTTCTTCGGTGTCATCTTTCTCGGCCTCTTCAAGCTCAGATTCATAATCTTGTTCCATGTCATGATCAACATGATGGTCCAAAAGCCCTAAAATCCTATCAAAATTCGCAGAGGCGAACATAAGCCCTTGGGGTGTGTTGTAGGAGACCAAATCCACAGAGACTCCAAACTAGTTTCTTGCCTCCTCCACTTCCCGAATCACCAAACTGTCCATGTCTTCCCATATAAGCACTATTTTAACGAGCCCCAACCTAGCCGCTTCCACGGTCTCATGTCTCCCACATACATACCTTCCCTCTTCCAACATAGCAAAGTATTTCCCAATCACTCTTATCTCCTGGATATACTTAACATTGTGAAGATTTGACCGCTCAACATCTTGGTCTAGTGATCTAATTATAAAGACTGTATAAATCAGAAATACACATTAAATATTTTAGATTTATTTATGCATCATTATCGAATATTGTATAATGATAACTATAGTACGATCGAATCAAAATCTAAACCTTTCTCAGAACATTCGGATTTCAGCTATTGAAATCGTAACAACTCATACATTACAACAAGTGTTATTCAATCATCTACATGATTAAAAACCGAGTGCATGTGATTTATGCTTTCTAACATATATTGTTATAAGATCAAATACATTGAATGCATTAATAAAAAATATTTAAACTTTTCTCACAAAAGTATTTTGGTCAACATCTGGATTGTTCCATAATTTCAATAGAGTTATTACAAAAACAATACTCCAGATTGTACCTAGAGCAAAAGGTGATTTTAACACTAGAAAAATATTAAGCTACTACCACTGAAGTCATACTTATCAGTCCAAAAACCCATTTTTGAGCAACAAGTTCAACATGGTGCCACTCAAATCCTTTAATTCTTTCTCTAAGGCCGAGAATGAGTTCTTCTCTTCTTGTCCATATTAGTTCCATTAGTTCTTTCTACAGAACCGAGAATAGATTCTTCTTCATCTCCATCTTATCAAGAAGTAGGAGACCGATATATGTTGACATCTCCATCACCGGTCCAGCAAACAAAACCCATATATCTTCCAAGTATATGTGGTGGTGGAAAATTTATAACATAGATGGCTGCCATGTTTATACACTGTAGCCATTGCTTGCAGACTTTATAAATTTGGTTACCTATTCGGTGAACAACTAGCTTACCAAAAGATTGACATGATTTCGTACTTGCACTCTCTATCCGAATGGCTCAACGTACGTATTTGATACTTGAGTTGGACTCGTAAACTCAAGTTAGTAATACAAGATAACAAATTTATACATATATTATATAATCATATAGGTATAAGCTAGTTAAGCTCGACCAGCCTGTAGAACAGTAATTAGAGAGCTCGACTTCGACTCGTAAACTCGAGTTAGATTGAGCGCGTTTGAACAAGCTTGACTCTTTTAGTTTAATTAAATTCTAAAATATTTTATGTTACATTAATACCCTCTAATTTATACATAATATATACATAACTATATAGGTATATAGACTTACGAGCTTATCAAAAAATAGTTAGGGAGTTCGAGTGATGCGGGGGAAATCCGCACTAGTAAATGGGTGCCTCGGATATCGGTAATGTCCGAGGGCTTAGAGATGTGGATCGGTGATGAAGTATGCAGACTGCTTGATAATCACTCCTGGTTATCCGAGTTCCTTGGCCTCGGATAGGACTTGCCTGAGACCTGTTCTTCCGATGTCTGCAAGACAAGCCCCCGGCGCTACTCGAGGGTAGTAACTCCGGCGTGATGATGAAATTTTGTGTACTGAAAGGAAAGATAAAACTTTGTATTCAAGAGTTAGAGAACTTATCTCAAATGGCTAATTGTGGCCTCCTTTTATAGGCGTCCTAGAGCGCCTGACTCGACCCCTTTTTCCTGCTGACTCATCATTCTTTTCCTCCTCCTCATGTATGCGTCACGTGATGTTGTACCTCCTGTATCTTGCATGAGATCCTCTCACGTGCCCATGTATCTTCCTGGTAATTTCCTTAAGTTGCCGAGTCGCATCTTTCATGACCGATGACACATTCTGTATTATCATCGAGCTTGATACTAATCAAGTTGGTTTGTACTCAACTCGAGTTTTTCTGATTCAGACTTTAGCATTTAGTAGAACAAAATAATTTACAATATATTACTATTTCGGATATGAAATTTTTTTGTTTTGTTATGGTATTTGATATTCCCATAAAACATCAATCACTTTACTATCCCTTTATCGAAAAAATTTCAAATTTTTACTTAATTATCTTCGTAAGCCTTTTGTACAATTTTGAGTGATTTAGTTGAATGCATTTTTTAATTGATTCATTACATTTGTACAGTACAGACATTTGCTAGGAGTTTTTATTTTTTTGGATTTTGTTTGGCTCATTACGTTTGTATAAGTTATTTTCAAGTATTTGCATATGTACGCATAGGCTGAAGGTTTTGCCTTGTTTGATTGGTTTTTTTTTTCTTTTTTAGTTGATTGTTTGTTTTATTCAATAATATAAATCATGCATAATAGTATATCTAGATTTTAGCACTTGCGATGTATGGTTGTATTTGATGCGGTTCATCGATCAGGTCCAGTGTCAACCTAGAGTGCAAATGAAGCCAGGAATTTATTTATTTATGGCAAAATGAATAAAAAAATCGTTGCACACCGAACACAGATGGTACATATATGTATATTCCTTTGAGTAGACTTCAGAAGAAATGCTAAATACAAGATATTTCCTCGTTAAGTAGGCAGTCGCATCTACGTACACTGTGCCAGATCCAATTCTGTATCTATTCAAATATTCCATTGTCTTCCAAATTTAATTTGAATATGGCTCATTAATTTCAAGTAAAAGGTGTTTTATTCTTCTAACTAATTAAATATATTAAGGTATGTGTTGTTTGTTGATGTAAATTTGTAATCTAATAAAGACGCTTCAAAATTAAATATCGTAATATACATGGTAAAAAATCATTCATAGATTACAAAGAATGGCATAATTGAAAAATAGTCATAAAATTAACTAAAATATTATGAAGGAAAAAATGTTTCAATTTAATTATGAAATCTTTTGTGGCATAACATCAGCACTGTGTGAAGTCATGTATGGTAGCTCAATACTGAATTGGTAAAATTAAAGTATTCTGAGATATCCGCGGTTAGTGAGAAATTCTAATGGTATCAAATGACATGAAATTTTCGATATTAAAAAAGATAAATACCAACCAATATTTGTTTTTTCAAAGATATTGCAAATTTAATCCTTTATATCTGTTATATATATAGTCATGAAGTTTTTGACTAAGAAAGATAAATACCAATCAATCTTTATTTAAAAAAATTGAATACTAATCAATCAAAGCCCCCGGTCTTTTAAGTTGATATGCGTAAAGCTTCATTCTATTTGTTTTTATTTTTAAGTCGAAAACGTGAGGTCCAAGCAATCTCTTTTCTAAGTTTGGGAGCATATTAATAATAATATTTTATGGTTTACCCCTTCAATTCATACATACAATAAAACTAGAAAGTGAAGCAGTGAGAGAACTCAATATACTTTCCCTACTATCTACAACAACCGGAACGAGGACACGTGCAATGTGAGGGGAGACAAATTTGCTTTTTTTCTTTTTTCTGCTTAATTTGAACCCTTTCTTGATCTTAGTATTGCCGGAGAAGATTAACTTTTTTTGAAGCAGAACAGGGAATGATCGTCATAAGCGAGAAACAGACATCATCATCATCATCATGATTTGCTGCAGTTCTGATGGTGGTGCCAAAGAGAATGATGAGAGCACTAAAAGTTGCAAAATGATGGCTTGTCCCTCCTGCGGTCTGAAAATCAAATGCCATCATGAAAAGGTTTGATCGATCGATATATAGCTCAGTTTCATATCTAGATTTGGTGAATTTTTTCATACATAAAAGCTGTTCTGATCTTGGGTTGCAGGCTGGAATCAATGACCTTCCGGGATTGCCTGCTGGGGTGAAATTCGATCCGAGTGATCAAGAAATTCTTGAGCATTTGGAGGCTAAGGTGAGGTCTGATGTTCTCAAGCTCCATCCTCTGATTGATGAGTTCATCCACACACTTGAAGGAGAGAATGGGATCTGCTACACTCATCCAGAAAAACTACCAGGTTTTGATCATCAAACTTAATTATTAGATTTCCCAAATAAATTTGAAATCTTGAACTCAATCCAAGCTAAAAGGGAAAGAAGAACAGATGATGGAGCATTGAAATTGAGTTTTTGGTCAATAATATTTCAGGGGTGAGCACAGACGGGCTGGTTCGGCATTTCTTCCACCGGCCGTCGAAGGCGTACACGACCGGAACGAGGAAGCGGAGGAAGGTGCACACGGACATCGACGGGTGCGAAACACGGTGGCACAAGACAGGGAAGACGAGGGCGGTTGGTGTGAAAGGGAGAGTGAAAGGGTACAAGAAGATACTTGTACTCTACACCAACTACGGGAGGCAAAGAAAGCCCGAGAAAACCAATTGGGTGATGCATCAGTATCACCTTGGCAACAATGAAGATGAAAAGGAAGGCGAACTCGTCGTCTCCAAGGTTTTCTACCAGACTCAGCCCAGGCAATGTGCTGCTTCTAATGCCTTAAGGATGAACCTTAACAGCCGTGACAATTCGTCGTCGGCGTTCGCTGAGTACTACGATTCCGGCGGTCTAATCTCCTTTGATCAATGTGAGCGCATATGATGGTTTAATTAGTGTTCTTCACTGATTCTATTATTTGTATTTTATTTTCTGTTCCTGATTTTATTGTCTTGTAAAATTGCAGGATGTAGCTTGGAATAGGCGTATCCGAGATTAATAAATTATGGGGGGAATCATTTGGAAAGAGCTGAGATGCATGATCGGAGAGCAAAATAAAGGGATTAATTTGATTTATATATATATATATATATATATATATATATATGTATATGTATAGCTAGCTTGTGAATATGGCCAAGGGATTGATGTCCATGATTCCACTGATGAAGGCTTTGATGTTTAAGTTTCACCTGCAGATTGATATAGCTAGACTGATGAATTATTTATATGTTATTGATTTTTATTTTTCCAATTTTTATGGCACATTCCTTACAACATTGTTCAGGCGTGAAGCTAAAGTAACTTCTTCATGAATATTGTTCACCATCCTTTCTGTAGGAACATGCACGAACTAATTTCCTTTTCAGCGCCAATTTTTATTTTACTTTTATGTAATTAAATTCAGTTCAGACTTATTTAATTTACTTAAATTCGACTAGTCAATTTAAATCAATCAGAGGCAGATTCAGGATTACAAAAGGCGGATTCAGGATTACAAGAGATGAGACAATATAGGTATTTTTTGGGTAGCGATGCTCCGATCCCAATGTTTATTCAGTTCACTTTCGTACTATTCGATGCATTTATCTTTCATTAAATTAACTCAAATTTGATTAATGAAACTAAACTAAGAGCCAATGGAATGAGTATTTACTGGTTTTACTTGATCTTTTAGTCACTTTGATTGATCTTTCAGTCAGTTCTCTTGAGCACTTCTTTTTTACCTTGATCTTTCAGTTAATTTTATCTTTCATTCATTTTGCTTGATCTTTCAGTCAATTTCCTTGATCATTCCTAATCCTTGGTAGAATACTGCTATTTCGTACAAATTCACACCGATGCTCAGTCTTGAGTCGGTCCATGTGAGGCGACTGGGCTCTGGCGACACCAGCAACCTAAAATTTAACAACGGTGGCGGGATTGAAGTTCACCAACAACAATTTCAACCAATAACGATCACTTATAGTACTTAGTTTTTGTAGAGACATGTTTCAACTGAGAATTTGTAAAAATAAAATCCATCATTTACTGTTCTTTATTTAGTTTAAACCCTTGAATGAATGTACATCACCATGTTTGTCGTATAAACATTTAATAACACATAAATTATAAGAGATTAAGTTACAGCAAATCTATATATATGTACACTATATATCTAGATATCAATAAAAATATCTTATCACCCCACGAAGAGGCAACAAGGAAATAGGAATCTGAAGCCCCTCGAGGAGATCGCTCAACCAAGCAAGCTCACATGTCATGTTTTCTATAGCATGCACGGTACTCAACTTCACAACTAGATCGGAAACCGTAGTTGCTTCTTGATAGCGGAGCTTATTTCCATCAAGTAAAATGACATAGTGGCGCGTCTCAAAACAACAAGCGCAATCCGCATCAAATATCTCAAATTGGAAATACCATCGGAGGCCGGCAAAAAAGAGTCCAAATAACAAACTAATAGGGATCATCACAAGGCGAATGCAAAAAAAATATATATTATCTATTTAATTATCTTCTTATATTCAAGACATGTTGGAAACTAGAAACTATATTTTAGATTTTATTTCGAGAATGAAAATGTAAAAGTAACATATACCATCTTAAATGTTCAATGAATTTTGTAGTTATTAATTTTTTAAATTAGTGTGGTTAACCAAACCGAACTTACTGTTAACCGATCAAACGGTTAATGAATTTTACCTATCAAATTTTACGGTTAAACGAACCAAAAAAACCCGAACATGTAATGAATTTTATCTAAACAGTTCTGAAACCACCCCAAATTTGTTCCCTGTAGTTGCAAACATACTTCCTCATTCCCACAGGTATCCCACGCATTCCCCAACACAGTTTTCAACTAATTCTCAACAAGGTTATCAGCTACATAGATTCCACCTCTCCATCCACTGCCTTCCAAATCTTTAGCATTCCATGCATCTTTGTATTCGAGAACAAGAATCAAGGAGTGCTTTCGCAAAACCTCCACTAGCTTGGCACTCTCGACTTGCCAATTTTCTTCTCCCTTGTATCCTTCTTCCAACTTGACTTGTTCTCCAAATTGGCAGAGAAGGCCATTGCTATCACGAAATTTTTCGAACTAGTCAAATATGAGGTCCATGATTTTGAAACAGAGAGAGAGATGAGAGAAACAGAGATATAGAATAGAACGCAGATTTTTTTGGTGGAAAGATGAAATATTGGTGTATGTTATAAATAGTAGTTGCTCCATGCTAAATTATTGGACTTTACGTCAGAGGTGCGTTTGCTACATTATTGGACTTTATATAAATAGGAGTTGCTCCTCAGTTTAGTGGGATTTCTCTGCCTTTTATTACTCCAAGTGAAAAGATTACCAACAATATTGATATCTTCCAATGCAAGAGTACTAATGAGCTGGAAATCAAAATCGCGTTGGAAATCAAGTTGGTGGCGCTGGAAATCAAGGCGGCGCTGTGGTGGTGAATCAACTTCAACCAGTCGGCGGCGGTGTGGTGGTGAATCTGGGGCTGGAGGTTTACCCTGTCATCAATGGATGCCGAGACATCACTTGTTCATTCTGTCCTGAATGCCCCGACACTTGGGGGAACAGACAGATGATCAATCATGCTAGGCGTGCGCATGAGCTTTGGGTTCCCACACAAAAGCTTATTGGTGAGAGATGTTGCCGCAAATGCGGACACCCCTTTCCATCAAAGGTAGATCGGAAAACACATTAGGCAGATTGTGCAGGGAATTAGATCATGTGTTCAGGAGGCATTATCAGGCATGGCATGAGTACAATATATGACTTTTGAGGATTAGCTTGTCTTCCATTCAGACTTTATTAGATGGCAGATTATCAGACATGGTATGAGTACAGTATATGACTTTTGAGGATTAAAAAAAAAGGTACTAATGAATTCATTGAAATCTTACTACCAAGTTTGGGAGTAGAAGGACCTCTATATTCAAGGACATATGTGATAACATTGGAATCACAAATAAAGAGAGAAGCACTATGACCAAAAGACAGAAGAGAGGACCACGTATGTTTCCTACCAGCTCTATTTCTTAAGCCATATACAAAAAATGCATCAATCATGCAAAAATTGTAAATGATCATGAATAAGAGAGGTAGAGATATGTGAAGACTAGAATAACTATATTTGTCTAGAACAACCAAACATACAATTATCAAAGTGAAATAGTTGTCTATAGTGATCACATTTGGAATTGTCATGCATAGGCTGAATAATACAGGGAAGATCAAATCTATTCATGAGAGATAACTTAGCTAGTCTTTTAGAGATGTTTCCATTCCTTTAATGTTCCACACTAAAAATTTTTTGGTGTGATTCATTGGGAAACTTCATTAAAGCTTCTTGACCTAATAATAATTCCATTTAAAACTGTGTTAAATAAGAATCCGTTTTAGGTTTAGCAACTTTTTGGCCTCTATGATTTTTTAGCATTCTTAGCAGGTACCGTTAGGCTTACCTGAGAAGAGTTCACCTCATCTTCTTGTGAACGTGTATGTGAGTACTAAGAGTGAGCATGTAAATTAATATCATCTTGTGTGTTCCTCAATGTCATCATTTGTTGATAGGACATAAAACCTATTTTGGTACTTCTTCTGCTAATATTGAAAAAACCGTTCAGCTGCTGAAAGTGTATTGAAAGGGGAGAGGGACTTACTTGGTTTTTTCTCCTTTCCTTTGTTACTAATAGGGTCAGAGTTTGGAGTTGAGAAACTTCTTGGAATTTCTCTGGTGGGGGTGGGAGAGGAGAACACTAGTTCAAAGCAGGGGATTTAAGGCGGTTCCAACGTACCAGAGAAGGCACAAAGGAACCGCCTTCTCTGGCTGTGCCTTAAAATTTCCAATTTTTTAAGGCGGTTCATGAACCGCCTTAAAATTTTGACATCTTTCGATATCGAAAACTACACATTTAATGTTACGAATTCGAAAGTGTCATATACTATAACCGCCTTAAACGTAAAAATCTTACGAATTCGTAATTTTTTTTTAACCCAGCAGAAATGTTTTTCTCATTCGAAAAACCTTGTAACCCGGCAGAATGGTCTTTCTCATTCGAAAAACCTTGTAACCCAGCAGAATGGTCTTTCTCATTCGAAAAAGGTTACAGATCATCCAAAAAAAACCCACTCGCAATAGTGCCTACGAGTTCGTAAGCACTATCACGAGTGGGTGAAAACATTTAATGGAGAACTCGAAATTAATATAAACCAATAACATTAGCTTTATACATTATAGTTGTATCATACTAAAATACATCAATCTTTTAAGGCTTCAAGCAAAAGAACATCCATTCTGCGCCATCATTGAGACGAGAGTAACACAAGTTTCCACCCACACAGCCTGATCACCGTTGTTCTGCAAAAATACACGAGAACTCACAAATTCACAATCTAGCTTAAACACACAAAATATCACAGAATCATATACTATTCCAAAAGTTCCATCAGGTTGAGGTTGATGATACCTATTCTAAAAGTATAAGGCACAGAGTAGATAATGAATGCAACCGCTTTCAGGTTGATAATGAAAGCAATAAGGCACAAAGTAGACACCAAAAGCTTACAAGATAGGGCTCAAATTCAACTATCAATCAGCATAACGTAAAGCGGATCAGACAAATTTGCAGGAACCTCCAATCAATAAGCCAATCGGACAAACTTGCAGGAAAAAACTTTAAAATGTCACTCACAGTTCAGAAAGAGGCAGGGCATCTGTGTATCCTTCTCCAATCAGATTCCAGCTAGCAGTATCTTCCTTCTGTGGTGAATATCAGCTCCAAAATTATGCGACACATACTTCACTACTCTAGGATCTGAGAGACAAATACCCTGCTTCTATAAGGGAACCAATCCAAAGGGCACAAAACACTTGGTTACCAGATAATTCCACCAAAACAACAGAGCATGCATGTGGAGAATAAAACACAAACGGAGATTCTGAGGACAACAATCATATTATCATAGAGCTATTATTTGTTTCTAATATAACACAGACTTTTGTTGCTACTTATCAACACTACAAATGGAAAGAGTAATCGTTAAGAAAACTATGAAGCCTAAAATTTTATAAATATAACACTTTACAGAGGATATTTATAAACATAATTTAAGAGAAACACTACAGGTCACAGCCTTGGATTTCCCCTTAAGCACCTACAATTCATAGTTTATTTCCACCCTTTAATCTACCAGGTGTGATTAATTATGATATATACTTACATGCATTATGCATTCGTAGTAAACTCATTCAACTGTGAGTGATATACACTTACAAAAAATTAGTTTATGCAAGTACGAAATAGAACACTACAGTATGTTTTCTATTTAACTTACATGTTGATGTGCACAGGTAGGAGACATTCTTGTCCTCAAGACTTCCTTCTGCAAACTTTGAAACGAAACTCTTCATAGACTTCATCAAAGGCTCAAGAAACCAGTGGTTCTTAAGCATTTAACAGACAAACGTCTTAAAATGTAAGCGCTCCCCTCAAGATTTTCCAAATATGCATCATCCTGGTCCAAGTAAATATACACAATTTTTATGCATGAAATACATCTAACTGAGTTCAAAATCTCACCCTCATAACAAAGACTGCAAAAATACACGAGCAGTCACAAATTCACAACCGTAGCTCAACACACAAAATATCACACAATCATATATGTGAACCCGAACACACACCACCAAATAAAATTGCAGAAAATCACACACACACATATGAGCACCTCGCAAACATCGTTGAAACACATTCTCTGATTTCCTCCGTTCAGCGCCCGTCGTCTCTTCCCAGTTAGTCGTCGCCGCCGTTCCTCATCAGGTCGATGCCGCCGCACAAGGGTTTCGCCCCGGCTCTAATTCAGTCTCCGCCCGGAATCCCTTTTCAGGTCGATGCCACCGCGTCTTCGTCGTTCAACGCCGCCGCTGCTGCATTAGATCTGGGTCGGCGGCGAGAAGGAAGGGATCGGTGATTGGGAATTTTGATTGAATGGTTGGGGATTATTTGAAGGGAAAAATAAAAGATAGAGAATGAGAAGGACCCAATCTGAGAATGAATGAGATATTTAAGTGTTTATAACATAATTATAAAAACTAAGACAATGTTTTTTCTCATTCGAAAAATACCAGAATCATCTTTCTCATTCGAAAAATCAAATGAAGCAGCGGAAATACTTTTCTCATTCGAAAAACAGTGTTTTTTACGGCACTTTTTTTAGAACCGCCTTAAAAATACCACGAACCGCCTTCTCTGGTCACCCGCCATTATATACCTAACGAATTAGATTTTCGAATTCGAAAAATACTAAATTTTAAGGCGGTTCCGAGAACCGCCTTAATTCTTGTGCCTTAAATTCCCTGGTTTCCACTAGTGGAACTAAGACTCATGAATTTGTTGAGGAGGCATCAATTTCTTTGGAGCTCAGCTTGGTGGATGAGATATTATCAGCAAGTGGCATAGGGAGCTAGCTTCATTGATCTGAGCATTGGGCAGTTGAGGCCTGGCCTAGAACTTCAGTGTTCTGAACATTAGGCTCATCCAGGTTGATAGCTTTAAACTGGTTTGAAATATTCACAGGCTTAGGCTCAGAAATAAGAGTAGTTGGTTGCCTATTTTTTATAGGCTTAGGGATGAAAACCTTCTTAGGTTTTTGGTGCCTGTTTTGCAAAATTCTTCCGAGCTTTAATGGTTGTGGCTTTGTCTTGTGCAGATATCCTAGAGGGCATTCTGAGTATGGGAAGATGGCCTATTAGTCAGAATAAATTCAGGTTTGTTTTGATCAAATTCACCAGGGATTGGAGCCTTTCCTACTTTTTGAACAACGACGGGATCTGAGCCTTGATGTCTAGGACATTTAAGTTCAAGGTGAAGGTGAACACACTGATCCTCATGATGGCCAATACAATTAGAGTGGAAACAATATAGAGGAATATCTTCAAATTTCAATAGGCAGCTTAGCAACTCCATATTCAATATCATCCTCTTTAATGCATACTCTAATATATGAAGGTAGTTTTGGTTTCAAATCAACCTTTACACAGATTTTGATTAGAGGTGGCCTAGAAAGGGTGGTAGTTGCAACATTCATTTTGATAAATTTACCAATCTGATTACCCATGGATTCAATCATAACATGATTATAGAAGAAAACGGATACCTTTGGAATATTGACCCAAACTGGAACAATAGAAGACTCAGCTTGAGGAGAGAAATCAATCGTCCATTTCAACACCTTCATAATAGCACCATTCTTTTTCTTGAAAACATATCGGTATGTGCCTGTAATCAATCAATCCAATCTGATAGTTTCCTTTGAACTCAACCAATTTGAATGCTTCCCAAAGACTTCCATAGATGGTCTTGCTTGAGCAAATTTACCGATGGGAGCATTATGATCGTGGGAGGCTAGAGTTTCTGCTTCCTTACGGGTCACAATACAGGCAATCTCACCTTTGGGATGATTTCTGGGTTTGAGGGAAGCGTGGTGCTTAGCGGCAATAGGCGATTTGCTAGAACATTGAGGAAGATTTTTCTAGAGTCGTTACCACCATGGGCGCGGTGGGAATTTGTCTGTTTATGGCCGCTTAAAGTCAGAACGGTCTGAATTGGGAAAAAAGAGTGGTGGTGGAAAGGTTGAACAGAAAATGAAAATTTTTAGAGAGAAGGGAGAGCATGCGACTTTAGAGAGAGAAAGCGATTGTATGAATTGATTGATTTTATTCTTGTGAAGTTGTTCTCATAAGAGACTATTATTTGTTCCCTGTAACTGCAACCATACTTCCTCATTTTCCACTACTTCATTTTCTCTTTGAACATGTTATACTATATTTAGATCTCGCAAGTACTTGATCTCGCAAAGCTGTAAGTAAGCCCTATTCTCTCACCATAAGCACAACCCTTCCCTTCCCTATACTGATCTTGGTAACATAAAATCCATGAAAGTGCACAAATACCATATAGAGCCAAGAAGTTCCACTATAAGGTTAACATCAGTGAATGTTAGTTGCAAACCAGAGAAACTAAGGCATTAAATTGTCAACACGAATAGAGTTTTGATTATAAAGCCACACATAGAAACATTCTCCACTCCACTGTTTAGAATAAAAACTAAAGCATTGCTAATTCCAGGGTTTCACCTTCAACCTTATCGCTCTTAATCAGCTAGTCGCTCCGGCACCTTATCCAACTTGTCCTGTCAATTTAGAGAGAGAAGGGAGGGATTATATTTCCTTATCGAATGGATCAAAGAAAATCTCTTTCCGATTCAAGCATTGGCATAGCCTTGTTCTTGTTCTTCTTCTAAAATAATGTGGTTGGTGTCGAAGATGATTAGAATGTATATAACGAATACACAAATTAAATCAAACTGTATTATTTCACTAAATCCAGGGATAAAAGAATACACAGATTATAAGAGAAACTTGGCACTCATGCTATCATAGAATGCAAATAAGTTGATAATGTGATGAACAACCCTAACTCATGATAATGCAATGTGTTGGAAACAAGTGAAGCTAATTCAGAAGAGAAACATTAGCACATAAAGCAGGATGGTTACCGATATTATCCCCGGTCGGTCAGACTCAGTCCATCGAGAGAGTTGGAGATGTGGGTCGGGTCGTAATCGGGCAGTTCGTCAGTCAGGCGGATTTTTGAAGATGGTCATAGTTACAGTTTTCAGGTCGTCGAAGGGGACTACTAGGACGGATTTCCCAGAAGCCGAAGTCGAAGCCGAAGCCGACCATCTCGTGACAAGTTTCAGTGCGGCAAAGATGGTCTCTGGGCGACGACCGAGTCTCAGAAGATAACGGAATATACTGCTTATCAGATCCCATGATATCTCACAATGCTTTCCATCATCCGACTTTGGTATTCGGACCAGCTGCTTAAGGACGCGCTCGAAATCGTCTGAGCTTGCCATTGGATTTGGGTAAGATAGATGTTGGGAGCGGGTTGCTATGAAACGCCGACGAGGGTTTAACAACACACCTTATAGGAAAATGTAAATGTAATTTGATTTAATTCAGGTCAATAAAGTCATGTTGATTCAATTTTTCCGTATATTAATTTTCACTTCAGTTCAGTTTAATTCAATTTAGTTTAGTTTTATCCAGTTTAGCTCAGTTAAATACATGTATGTATAAAAAATGGCCATGATGTCTCAAATCTATTATTATAACATTAATTAACTTGGCAAAACCAAAAGATGAATGTAATAAAAATAAGGTACCTTTACACGGCACCTTTTATAGAGAAACAAATTAACTTGTCGACATTCTCTATATATTAGTGAAGTAAATTTCATGCAGGATGCTTTGGTTTTAGCTCAGGCGCTGCATTTCTCATTTACTATTGTGGGGATTGCCTGGAGCTTATTTTAATGATTAGAGGTGAAACGGAATGCCATTTGGACGTATTCGAAGTGGTGGAGGACATTAAAGCTATACTTCGTATGATGAATCTTCCTTTACCGTTTTGGATTCCACGTTTGACAATTTCTCGGATCATTTACTAGCTCAATTCACTAATTGACTGCTATCCCTTTCATTTCTTGGGATAGTTTTCCCATTTCCTTGTATGAAACGCTTCTGGACGTTTTCCAAGATCTTGAAATGATAACACGATTTTATTTTCAAAAAAAAGTGAAGTAAATTTCAAATCCTCTCCGGATTTTAGAGAAATTAATATTCATTCCCTTTATAAGTTAAGAGAAATCAAAACGTCGTATTAAAACCATTCTCTAGCAAGTTGAGAAACATGTCTCATTCTCTAGTAGTTATAGCAAGTCCAACAGGATTTCTATAATAGAGATTTTCTATATTTTTAGAGTTTTTAGTAAAAACTCTATATATGCAAGTCCAACAGATTTGCTATTACAATCTCTATTATAGAAAAATGATGAGAGAGAAAATTTCATTCTCTATATATGCAAAAGAAGAGAGAAAATTTGAAGAACTAAATTTATGGGATTTGAATTAGAATTCCTATTTTTAGTAAAAAAATTAAACAACCTTCTATTTTCTCTCCAAAATCTCTAAAATAGAAAAACTGTTGGATTGGATAAAAAAATTTATAACAAATATTATATTTTTATCTCTACTCTAGAAAAAAATTTAGAAAACCTTTTCGACTTGCTCTAACAAAACATTTCATGGCTTCTTTAAGTGAACAAAAACAACAATGCATTTTTAAAACAAAAAGCTATTTTGAAAAAAACAATAACAAAAGGAAGAGAATAAATCAAGGACAAACAAATTTCAAAGTTTGATAATAATAATAATATAGCTGAAAAGGTACAAATCCACCTAGAGAAAAATACGAGAAACATCCATCGAAATCCGGTAATAATACATCATAATTAACCATCGTCCACTTATTGAAATAAAAATAAAAAGTTCATAATGAAATCTTAAAATTGTGGCGAAGAATTCGATATAGAGATGTTATTCATCCAAAGCATCCGTTGGTGTTGGTAATTAAACCAAACTTAATTAGGATTTTAGATCCTGCTTTATTTAGTTTCCTTTAAGGATTAGGAAGTTGATAGAATTACAGTTTCATGATTGGTTTAGAAGTTTATGTAGTCTATATAAAGACGCATAGGACATTGATTGTAATTGAGGAATTCCAACAAGAAAGATTAAAAGGATTGAGTTTGGGGTCGAGAGTCTCTTAGAAGACTGAAAGCCGGGTTGTGGCTTCCCCCTTTGACAACGAGTCGATTTGCGACGTCGGGTTTGTAATTGCCTCCAATACAACTAAAAGATTAATATATTGATATTTGTTCCGCTGCGTGTTTACAGGGATATAATTATTCACGGTAATTTTTATATTCCTACAAGTGGTATCAGAGCGCCTGTTAAAAGGTCCGAGACAAGAGCCTAAGAAAAGGTTCAGGTGTCTGAAGAGCCCGAGAAAAGGTCCGGGAGTATCTGAGTTTGAGGAGCCGGAAGAGAAAAGTCCGGGAAATCGAAGAAGTAAGTTCTGAGATTTGAAGACGGTGCGAACGAGCTGTTTGTACACGTGGTGGCCGGTGGAGAAATTTCATACGGCGGTTTTAAAAAAAAAATGTTGAGTTATTCAATGGATATCAAGGATGTGGAGTTTTGGTTTGGTATCATTCGGAAATTGGCTGGGAGAGAGAATTACGAGATTTGGAAATTTTGTACGTGGAGTGCTCTTGGAGCGTTTCAATTGGATAAATATGTTAAAAAGGAATTGGCAGATGATGCAGATAGTGAAGAGGTTAGTGGTGATCGTTTGGCTTTATCACAGATTCATTATACTGTAGAAAAGTCAATTGTCCATACGCATCTTAACCATGTTAAAAGTGCTAGACAAGCATGGAGTAATTTGGATGTGATGTATGGTCCTTCGGAGGAAAAACAAATAAAGGTTTTGAGTCTAGAGAGAGAATTGAAGATGTGTGAGATGAGAGCACATGAATCAGTGCATGATTATATCAAAAGAATTGCAGTGATTAAGTTGGAGATGATATCTAACGGATATTATCCCAAAGAGAAGATGTTTCTAGAAAGAGTGCTTGTTTCGTTACCTCGAAAGTTTGATGATCTTGTAACGATGGTAATTGGGACAAGAAATCTTGAAACAATGAAGTTGGAAGATTTGTGCGGTTTATTGTGTTGTCAAGAACCGGCATTGAAGTTGCTTGATAAGCATCAGCATTTCGAAGAAGAGATGTCTCCTGAAACTGAAAAAAAAGTAACAAATGAAGAAATTGTGGAAAAAGCAAAATGTGTGGAAAATAAAGAAGAAACTCCAAATGAGGAAGCTGCAAAGGAGGAAGATGTGAAAGGTTCCAAGATTGAAAAGGATGAGATTTTGGAACAAGAAACTGGGATTGATCATGTGGAAGAGAAGAAAAATGAAATATTTAGCTTTGAAGAACCTGAACCGGAAAAGGAAGAAGGTGATGATGAGGTGATAGTAGATTTTGATATCTTGGAAAATATACATGAAGATATGGGTATTGAGGTTCCTGACGAAGAAACTCCAAAGAAGGGAGATGTAAAAGAAGAAGATGCAAATGAATGCAAGATTGAAGAAGAGGAAACTATTGTGCTGGATGTGCAAGAAAATGTGATTGTTGGTGTGGGGGAGAACCCACGGGAAGATGAAATTGATGATGAGATTGATGAAAAGTTAGATAAAAATTTCCTTGTTGAAGAAACTGAATCTCACAAGGAAGATGGGGATAAAAAGGTGATAATGGAATTTGAGAGTTTGGTTGAAGATTTGATTTGTCTGGAGGAGATGTTTGAAGATGTTAAGACCAAAGTTGAAGTTGGCGAAGATGATGTTATGAATGAGATTGTTCCTTTTAGAGACAAGGAAGAACTTGAAGTGAAGGAAGAAAACTATGTTCCTTTAAGAGACAAGGAACAAGTTGAATTTAGTGATGACATGAAAGATGAAATTGTTCCTTTGAGAGATAAGGACGCTGTTGAAGATGAGGTTGTGAAAGAAATTGTTCCTTTGAGAGATAAGGACGATGTTGTAGTTAGCGATGAGGTCATGAAAGAAATTGTTCCTCTGAGGGATAAGGATGAAGGTAATGAGAAGAAGTTTAAAGACACGGAAAAGGAAAGAAAGAATTTAAAAGTGAATTCCGGAGATAAAGTTGAAGTTAGAACGGTTGTGAAGAAACTCTTTCTCAAAGAAGAGTGGGTAAAGATGAATGATTTCTTTGAGAACAGTTCAGAGAAAGTTTTCGAAGATTTGAAGTTCATAGGAATGGTTGGGATGGATGCATTGATAGTTCAATGGTTTGAGAAGTCCGTGTTGGAGATACATGTTGCTGATACAGCTACGGAGTTTGCAATGGCGTATGAAGCTCGTGATGGTGCTGGAGCTGCTTTGATTAAGTTTGGTTTAAGGGAGGCTATGTTGGTAATTAAACCAAACTTAATTAGGATTTTAGATCCTGCTTTATTTAGTTTCCTTTAAGGATTAGGAAGTTGATAGAATTACAGTTTCATGATTGGTTTAGAAGTTTATGTAGTCTATATAAAGACGCATAGGACATTGATTGTAATTGAGGAATTCCAACAAGAAAGATTAAAAGGATTGAGTTTGGGGTCGAGAGTCTCTTAGAAGACTGAAAGCCGGGTTGTGGCTTCCCCCTTTGACAACGAGTCGATTTGCGACGTCGGGTTTGTAATTGCCTCCAATACAACTAAAAGATTAATATATTGATATTTGTTCCGCTGCGTGTTTACAGGGATATAATTATTCACGGTAATTTTTATATTCCTACAGTTGGTATCATATACTCCCATTGTTATCCCCAGGGTTCACATTGTTATCCGCAGGCCCAGGCTTCGCATAATTGACTCCAATTGAGTCAAGAAACTGGTACATTTGAGCAAGCTGCAAAATAAAATTGTAAAAAGTGTGAGAATTATAATTCTAATTTTGATGCCATACTGCTAATTAAAAAAAACCTAATTAATTGTAGATTATTAGTTTAAAATTGAAATTTACAATTTTCGAATTTTTTTACCTGCTCTCTCATCGCCATCTGCTCCATGAATAGTGTATTACCTACGCAGTTTCCACACGGGTTATTACCCAGCTGACTCTTGTACAGTGCGTTCTCCGCTTGAAGGTAGTTATTTTCTAACTTCAACTCCGAATTTATACCCTTTTGAATTTTACCCTACATCATGTAAATTAGTTAGATTAATGCATGGAAAAACTTAAGGAAAATTGGCCTGACAACAATACTATGAATTGTGTATGCAATAAAACAAGGGAAAATTCTCATTTAAGGAGTACTAAAAACATAAATTCCTCAGTATAATATTGGGGTATTATGGTAATAACTAAAACTATTTATGACGTGTTAACTGATCCCTAAAAAGGCAATTTCTCTATGTATGTACATTTTTATCTTGTAGATTCATATTTTATCATAATACCCCTGATATGGAACTCTATGATTTCAATCCCATTTTTTCCTTTACAATAATAGGGGTAATATGGTAAAAATACAGACCAACAAGAGAAAAATGTACCAACATCTAGCAAACACAAAACAAAAAAAACTATATAAGTCGTGAGATTACTAAATAGATATGAATAGCATGACTATTACATTAAAACAAACGTTTGTTTTAGTGAGGGTAAAAATCCATACGTTTTTAACCTTATTTCACTTTCTTGAGATCCACTCTATTAAAAAAAACATAATTTTAAAGATAAAATAGTTTATTTATTATATAACTCTACTAGTTGTCCATGGCTCGTTAATTAGTTTTCTAATGTAAACACAAAATTTTAATTAATTACAAAACCATCTTCAAGAATGATGTACCATGTACACCTGATATATCTGATCAGGAATTGAATAATATAAAAATTGATTATTATTATGATATATCTAATTAGTAACTATTATTAATTGAACATACAGTCACGGTAAAAAATATTTGTAATTACTAATCCATATGCAATATCAATCAGGCTATCTATAATATATTTATAAAATACCTTTTGCTGGGATCGTCGATTCTGGAACCAGTGCTTGATTTGCTTAGGATCCATCCCCAGGCTTGTTGCGATTGCTTCCCTCTGATCCTCACTTGGCTTTTCGTTTTCCACAAAAAACCTATATGTAAAATAATAAAAATAATATTAAAAAACTATCTAATTGTTATTTGCATTTAATTATTATTTTTTATTGACATAAAATATATCAAATAAAAGAACATTGAATGGAAACTTTTTAAGAACAAGTCCAACAAATTTGCTAAAGTTTAAATCAAACTCAAAACTTTCTATATTTTTATCTTCAACTCCAACAAGTTTTCTGTTTTAGAAATTTCCAAAATTTTACTTCTCTTTCTCTATATTTAGAATAAAAAATTCTTCTCTCTCCTCAAATCTCTATAATAGAAAAAAAATATAGAGAATCTGTTGGATTTGAGAGGAGTCCCAAAATCTCTAAAAATTATTAAAATATCTATTATATAAAAACTGTTGGACTTGCTCTAAGTTACTTATCCCAAAGAGGGTGATATATATAAAAAAGCATTCTGCATTGCTATCTTAAATAGAACTGTGCAAAATTTTAATAATAGAATATAATAAATAAAAGCTATTTTCTTACGCTTCCAAAGCTTGAATCTGGCTAGCTTGGTGGCGTTTAGTGCTACCACTGGCAACATTGCTTCCCTCCATAGCTTTTATTTTCTTTTTGATCTATTAATAAATGAATTAAAATTAGTCAGTGACAAAGAACTAATAATTAATCTGCCTAAAAAAAAGCTATTGACTATTAAAATAAATTGTTTTGGTAACAAAACCGTGCATAGGTCTGGCAAAATAGACCCGTTACCCACCGGCCAAATGGATAATTTTAATAAATACTCATTTGGGTATGGGTATAAATGAGTAATGGGTATAAATGGGTAATTAAGATAAACGGGTCGGACGAGTTGGGTTCACAGTGTTCGCGGGTTTAAGTGTTTATTTATAACAAATAAATCTAGTACCAAACAAACAACCTAGTATCAAACAAAAAAACTTATTAACAATCAAACTGTTATTATTTGAATTGTTCTAAATGTTATTTTCATTTTCGATATTATATGGTACCAAACAAACAAATCTAGTACCAATCAAACCGCATCAAATATATTATACTCCATAACGATAACATTATTAGTAACATTCTTTTTATTTTTGTTAATTTGTTTTTCCATTTATGACGTAACATGGTACCTTAAACAACCTAGTACAAATTAAATTTATAGATATGTAAATCAAATTTGAACCAATCTAACCCATTTATAATATTTTCAACCGGCCGGGTTTAACGGGTTTACCTGACCCGTTTAAGACCCGTTTTTAAATGGGTTTAAACGGGTTAGACCCATTTATAAAAATTACCTATTATACCTGACCCGTTTACCAAGCGCAGATCAAGGAGAACCGAAACTTTTGGTTAAAAAGGGTTTTTATAACGATACATAGATATGTTGTGGGTAATCGGACGAGGCGGTGAAAATGATACATAGATATGTAGTGGGTGATCGGGCGAGGCGGTGAAAATAATGTGGCGGCTGAAGAAATGATGTGGCTGACTGGGATTGGTTGGTAGATATGATCGGTGACGATATAATGATCGGTGACGGCTTTATATAAAAAGGGTAAAACAATCGGTGACGGCTATGATAAAAAAAGGGTAAAACAAACTTTTTGTTTTTACATTCTATCGTTTATATATATATATATAGCTATATATCAGCGGAGTGATTATCTGAACAAAAGGATGTAGTAGAAAGTTTAGAAATTAGAAGTAGGATGTACAACCTTTTGCTAGGTGATGGGTTTACAAAACAAGAGTGCATGTACATCCTATTTATAGGAGTGATTCGACGCTCCTCCTTTTATAGTAAGTTTTCATTTTTATATATTTAAATAAATAAACAGAGGTGAAATTCTCGTACGGTCAAATGTTGAGAACTTGATATGGAAATTCCATAATGCTAACGAGAATGGTCGGTTTAATTTATACGTTTTATTGGATTTTTTTTTCTTTTTAAATGCAGTTTTGTTTTGAAATATGTTTGACTAGTTACCTTTTCTAATACATGATTTTAATATTTTTGAGTAAAACTATACCAACCAACCGTTTTTGGTATTCATCCTTTTACCAGTGAACTGGGTTTTTGTAGGACTATTGGATAAGCTATAAAATAACTTCTTTATTCCCTTAATTATTCGTTTATTACTAACAAGAATGGTCGGATTAATTTATACGTTTTATTGGATTTTTTTTAAAAAATGCAAGTTTTGTGTTGACTACTTGCATATTCAAATACATGATTTTACCCTTTCTGAGTAAAACTATACATATGACCAACGTCCAACCGTTTTCTGTATTCATCCTTTTATTAGTGAACTGTGTTTTTGTAGGACTTGGATAAGCTATAAATTAACTCCTTTTATTTCCTTAAGTATTTGTTGAATAAAAATAAGTAACTAATTGGTAATTAATATTGTTATGGGATTATTATAATCACGCCAGCTTGGTATTCAATTTGTGGCAAAAAAGAAAGAAAGATAAAACACGTAACGAATGACGTCAAATACTGAGAATAAAATATACGCATGTTCGATGTTTCATTTACATGATAAAACAAACTATTAGCTATGATCCCATTTGGCTTGCAATATTTTGGTAATATATAACATGTTTCTTTTAAATTGAGAAATTTTAACTAGTCAATTTTCTAATATGGAGTTTGATAATTAGATATTTTAATTTGGGATTAGAGTGTCTAACCATTCATTCAAAAAATTCTCTTTTCATCTAGCGGACTCACAACGTACGTAATAGCGGAAAGTTTGGCTTTACTAGAAGCTGTGCAAATGCTATTGCGTTAAAGAATTGGTATATATATATGCAGTGTGTATATAGAGACGAAATGCTCACTAGCTACATTGCTTGCATGCGGTTGAAATGGTGAATTGGGTCTTCTAACTTACTTAGGACTTCTTGTCAAACCAATACTGGACGGTATCCATTACCTAAAATTTTAATATGAAATCCTTTACAAAAATCTATTTAAACTATATTTATAAAAATGCACTCAGTAAAGTAGCAATTTATAAATCAACATTTTTATCCCTAAAATTTCCTTTCTAAAACTATAAGGTAAATATGCTGTATCACCTTGCAACCTCATGTTTAATTGAATCTGATTGTTGTAATGCTATTACTGGGATTTTAACTCCTTACAAAAGCCCCTTGGCATTTCTTCCCATTAACATGGAACTTAAAGATCTGCTAGATCGATGGAATGCAATTGAGGACATCCCTTAAGCATACGCATAGGGAGGGAAACATGGTAGCCAATGCCATATCCAGATTTGCATACTTTAACATGCCATTTTCTCTTTTCAAATTTACCTGTCCAAATTAAAGGACTAGTACAGTACTGGATAGAAATGGAACCCTTGCATTGAGAATATCCCTTTGAATGGATGCTACTGATTTACATATTATGGCAGGTTTAGATCTATTCTTTGAGAAGAACGTTTTCCTGGAGCAGCAGGAATGCTTATTATCATGTTTTTCTCATCTCAGCAATTCCCATTTCTGGTGGTGCAGCACAAGCAGAACCAAAGGTTGTTATGTTGTACATTTGTTACGTTGGGTGAAAGTGATAGAAGGCCATTCTGAGATTTATAATTTCTTCTATACCCTAAAAAAAACTTGGACTGGAGATCGGCTCAAGATCTATTCGACCTATAATGTCTTTGATCGATGAAAAATTCCCTATATCGAGCTTAGCTCGAATCAGTCATTTTTGCAAACCTGGGACATTTTTGGGCCTCTAAGTCCAATAATGACTTAGTTAAAAAAATTAAGAATTGCTTAAGTGTATTTATAGGCAATTCCGTCGTATCCTTTTTCATATTTTAGCAACGTGGGACAAACATGTGCTTGCTCCAATACTTCTTTTCTTCCTTTTTATTTTTAAGTTTCATTTTCACTAATATAAATTTATTAAATAATATTTATATTTAATTAATAAATTAAATTAATCAATTGTTCACAAACATAAACGATCTTCTACCATGTTCGTTTATTTATTGATCGATCTTAAAATTTTATTTGTGTTCGTTCATTTAGTAAACGAATGATGTCGACTCAAATTTTAACCGATCTTGTTAACAAGAGACGTATGACTATATGGAAGTTGAAATGAGAGCACTTTTTGCTGGACTTCTATTAGAATAATAGAATATTCGTGAAATTGAAGTGGATTGGATTCAACAATGCTATTAAAGAGGATACTAAGGATGTTAAATTTTTGTGGAAGCTTCCGTCATTGATCAGGGAAAGACAAATTCTCAATTAAGATTTGTTTTCAATTGATTTCATTGAATGATCTTGGTTAATACGTAAAAGATCAGTATTGAAAGTGAGAACATTAAACATGAAAGTGAGAACATCAACAATAATACACTAAATAATCATGCGTAATATGTAATAGGTTAGAATTAAAAGTGAGATGATATCGACATTTGTGAATGGTCTTTATTAAGACATGTCTCACGTGAGACATTCTCTCAGAAAAATATGGATTTACTGGTGAGAAGAACTCAATTCCTTCTTTTACTCATACTTATAGAAAAGCTAATAATATAGATGATGCATTTACAAAATTAAATAGCACCACAAAAATAATCACTAAATGCAATCGTATGAATCTACCGATAGATATAAAAGGTGGTGTGGTTCTTGACAATATGGGATTCTGTTAAGGACTTTACTCTAGTTTATATTTTGGATGAAATACCACTATTCAGTGAGACAATTTCTTGATTCCATTTTGTTGGATGTGAGACAGTATCTTGGTTCCTAATTTTATTAAACTAATGTTAACCATAAGAATACAAGAGATTCAGCGAAAATTATGAGCGGAAATAAATGACGGATCTCCTTATTTGATGCTCATGCATGTTTACAAATAACCAGATATTTTGATTTATTAAGCCATAACAATAAAGTTACATAATTAGACCATGTTTGTTTGAGATTTTTTATGCACCAGTTCAATTTATTTTGATCGACATATATATATATATATATATATATATATATATATTTTAATTTAGATAGATATAGTTACATTTTTTCTGTTCAGTTTATCAAGAAATAATATTAGGCAAATAAGCTGTTACCTCAACGAATATCCGTACTCCTAAACCCTAACGCCGCCAACAAAAAAAGAAAACATCCTCTTCTTCGATCTTTTTCCCATATTCCCATCATGGGAGATGGGGAAACCATTGTTTTTTTGATTATTGATTCTTTATTACATTGAATAAGTGTGATTCACACATTAATTCCATCACATGAATCTCTTTTGACGAGAATTCCATCCGATGGTTCAAAACCTTTAAAATATCCTTATAAAACTTTGAAGAATGTCCTCCTAAGCATCGGAGGAATCTCTTCTGACGAGAATTCCATCCGATGGTTCAAAGACTATAAAAAATCCTAATAAAATTTTAAAGAATTCTCTCCTAAGCATCGGAAGAATCTCTTTTGACGAGAAAATCATCCGATGGCTCAAAACCTTTAAAAATTCCTTATAAAATTTTGAAGAATGCCCTCCTAGCATCGGAGGAATCTCTTCTGACGATAAATCCATCCAATGGCTCAAAACCTTTAAAAAATCATAATAAAATTTTAAAGAATGCTCTCCTAAGCATCACAGGAATCTCTTTTGACGAGAATTCCATCTGATTGCTTAAAACCATTAAAATATCCTTACAAAAATTTTAAGAATGCCCTCCTAAGCATCGAAATAATCTCTTCTGACAAGAATTCCATCCGATGGTTCAAAACCTTTAAAAAGTCCTTAATTGACGTATTGAAAGAATGCCCTCTGATGGTTCAAAACCTTAGAAAATTCAAAAGAATGCCATCTGATGCGCGGTGATCCGCTCCGGTAAATGATGCCTTGGATAATTGGCGTATCTGAGGGTCTATGCTTGTAGAATCCACTTGCTAACTAGTCGGCGAGGACTTCAAACTGGCCGAGCGCCTAGGCTTCGGAAACCTGGACCTGTTCGTCCCAGCTTGAAAACAAGCCCCTAGAGCCACCGAGGGTAGCAGCTATGTTGTGATGATTAGATTTCGTGTATTGAAAGGAAAGAGAAAACTCTGAAAGATAGAGTTAGAGAACTTAACTGGAATGGCTGAATGTGGCCTCTATTTATATGTATCTTGGCCTTCTTCTTCTACCTCATCATCATCATCATGCGGGAAAATCCGCTCCAGTAATTGATGCCTCGGATATTTGAGATATCCGAGGGCCTTGAGCTGTGAATTGTTAACTGTGCTGAATGTCTGTTTGCCGAGACTGTCTGTCCGGCCGAGCACCTAGGCCTCGAAAGACGTAGCTTGGGACCTGTTTGTCCGAAGTCTACAAAACAAGCCCCCGGAGCCACCCGAGTGTAGCAGCTCCGGTGTGATGATGAGATTTCGTGTGTATTGAAAGGAAAGATAAAACTCTGTATTTAAGAGTTAGAGAACTTACCTGGAATGGCTGAATGTCGACTCTATTTATAGGCGCCTTAGGCCTCCCTGTACCTCATCATCATGTGTCATCTTTTTGTACCTTTCAGTGGTCCAGGCCACGTAATTGTACCAGCCGAACCTTCTCCTTAGCTGTTGATCACATGCATCATAAGCTTCCAGAAAAGATCCTTCTGTTGGTAATCCTCGATATCATCATAAGCCCCCTGATCCTTTTATCGTACTTCCCTTTCCCATTCTTCTACTCTCGGAGTGTTTACATTTCATCCGAGAGGTAGCCTTGTTGTATTCAGCAAGAGTGATTGCGTTAAGCGCTGGATGGATTTCGGGTTCTACTCATTTAACATGATCGCTTACCCCGCCCATTCTTGGAATGATGCTCTCAAATCCGAAGAGGCTGGACCTTTCCTCCCGGATAATGTGGTTTCCGAGCATAAATCCCTCGCTCATCATTCTATCGACATTCTCCAGTAATGGACCAAGGGGAATAGTGGTTTTAGCTAGCCTCAAGCCATCTATCCCGAGGGTATCTTTGATGTTTCTCGATTCTACGCCGAGTGGCCCTCCGAAGGTCCTACCATGATTTCTCGACGCAACTTTTATCTCCTTACCTTATATCTCTTTTTAGTTTCCTTACCTTGTACTCTTTCTTTTCAATAATCTGAGGTTTATCCAAAGATCTCTCCTTGATCCCCAATCCTCTGATGGTGGGCAATAACCAACAACGCCATCGAGCTGCCGGGAAATCTGTCGAGAAAGGCTCGAAGATAGGGTCACTACCTTCTAGAGCGCCTCCGCATCCTCAGCCAAGAACTACTTCTACCCAGGACCCTCTTCAGAAGGGCCTTGCCTTTATCGTGGTTTCCTTCAATTTTGCCTCAAAGGCCCGATCTTCGCTAAAGAGAGCTCAGAATGAGGAGCTTCAGGTTCCTCCACAATCCGAGCAACAGCTGAGTCAGACTTCGCCATCGGCCGAGGAGCAACCTGTTTCACATCAATCAATTGGCCCTTCCTCTGCCTCTTTTGCTCTTTATCCTATAAGTCTCATGTTCTTCCTTTTCCTTCTACCTTGTTTTTCTTATAGAATTTTCTTTTATTTTCTTATAACTTACTTTCTTTCTCATGTATGTACCTTTATGAAAAGCATATGTCACTCTCCATTTATTAAATCTCTCCTATCCGAACAGCTTATCGAATACAATGCTAGTCTCGTGCAGGAGTTAGCGCGATGCAAGACGGCATTGACCTTGGAACAAGATGCTCTAGATGCCGAGAAAGCACGCTCAACTTCTTTGCAAAATAAGCTAGCATACCTGGAAGATGAATCCTTCCTTAGGGATTTTGGAGAAACCTTGGTTGAAGAAGTGGTTAGCTTTATGGAGTGATGCTGTCACCGAGGTTCTGAAGGAGTCCAACCATAGTCAAGCGACTTCTATCTATAAGTCAATTTGTGGATGGATCGCTGGTATTGACGCCTCAAGCTTCAGTAGTGTTTCTATCAGTATGGGGCCTGGAACACGTATGAGCAGTGTTTCCGAGCCCTTTATCGTGGCAGCCTTCGAACCCTTGCTCCTAAGATTTGGGCTGCCTTGCATTCCACTTCTCCTCCGGCCTCAGCTAATGACCTATTAGCCATCGGCGAACCAAAAAATGTTGTTCCTGACGAGAGATCTGTGGCAGAAATTGACTTCCACAATGATGCTGGGGTTTGCCCTGAATCTCTTTCTCACCTTATTACTGAGGATGACCAGGGATATGTGGAGCTTTGTGCCGAACCTGACCTATTCGGGTTTATTGCTTCTATGGACGACGGCCAGCCTCAGATTTAGATAGAAGAAGGGCTATCGCCGATCAACAAGCCCGAGGCCACCGTGGGTTACCCCCTGACAAGAGAAGCTTTCGAGAATTTTCAGGCATTGCTCTCTCGATTACCTTTAGCTACTCTCATAGTCTTATTCTTGAATTCTTCATAATCTTCCCACCTGTTTAGGGATAGATCTTCCGTGTTATGTACTGGATAATTCTCATTTTGTAATAAATTTTCCTTAATTCTGCACCAAACGTCTTATTTCTCTATTTTCTTTCTTCTCATTCTCCCTTTTCTTTCTTTATCGTAGGATTTGTCACCTCTTCCCCCCTCATCGGGTGACTCTTCACCC
The DNA here is from genome assembly GCA_963678965.1 of Cruciata laevipes. Classification (NCBI taxonomy): domain Eukaryota; kingdom Viridiplantae; phylum Streptophyta; class Magnoliopsida; order Gentianales; family Rubiaceae; genus Cruciata; species Cruciata laevipes. Next base: position 11,410,929 of record OY787642.1, read on the forward strand.
TCAGAATAACCTTGTCTGAATAGCCGGGAGAAGATGTTATGTGAGATTGGACTCGAATCCTTGCTGGAAGATTTTCCCTCTGTGGATGCTATCTCTGGCTCCCTTGAATCAGTAAAGAACAAGTTCGGTTCTTTACAGAATTTTCTGAAGCTTGCGGCCTTCTACGCAGATGATACTGAAAATATCTACCAAACTCTTGAGCAACTACAGCTTTCTCATGAGGACCTCTGTCGTCGCAAATATGAAGAGCTGGAAATGGTTTGGGGGGACTATGCCCGAGCCATTGAGAAGCTACACCACTTTGATAATAGAGGCTTGGTCAACCAGGCTATTTCCAAGATGGAATATGAGAATAGAAGACTTACCTTTCGCAACCGAGAGCTCCAAGATCACCTTTTGATCCTAAGGTTATCTTGCCACCTCCTGTCTCTTCTTTTGGGTAGAACTGGTGCCACCCCCTTTTCTGATATGCTTGACGTTGTGCAAAATGCCATCACTTATATGGAAGAATCTGGGCAATTCCAACAAGGTGGCCCAAAATATCCGGCCTATTCCGAGGCGCTTGAGTGGCGCTGACGTATCTAGGCAGAAGAAGAAGAATCTAGGCAGTGTGCTCAAGAAAGAGCTGAAACAACATTCATTAATGATATACTAGCCTCCGATGTTATCCATAATTCTGGTAAAGCGTCGCCTTTTTCTTATCATTATCATTCTCAACCATCAAATTCTAGTAAATGCCCTTGTACTAGACAACTCTCAAGAAAGAGCTGAAGCAACATTCATTAATGATCTACTAGCCTCCGATGTTATCCATAATTCTGGTAAAGCATCACCTTTTTCTTATCCTTATCATTCTCAACCATCAAATTCTAGTAAATTCCCTTGCACTAGACAACTCTCGGATGTTCTGTGCAACTCCGATCCTATAGTCCGGTCCGTCATATGGGGACCCCTACCATTCTTGTTCTAGAGACTTTTCCCCTTTGTCCTCATTGGACACTACCCGCTCCTCTCGTCGTGGGCTTTTCTTCCTCCTTACCATCTTCACCAGTGATTCGATCCTAAGTTGGTGCGCTGCAACCGATCACCTTGTAAAGTTCAGAAGAACTTCCGCCGAATCCTCTATATTTTATGAGCATGCCCTTAAGTGCCCTACTAAACACCTTTCACATTCTCCTCTGTCTCCCTACCTATTTTTACCCTAACCTCTGTTTCTCGGTGCCCTTACACATCATTCTTATCACTTTCCTAGCTTCCTCCCGTTGCGATGATTACTTTAACCTCAGGCTTTTACCCGAGGGCCACACTGCTCAGCAATAAAACGTTCCTTGGAAGGGTGGTACGTAACCGAGCCTTCATAATCCTAATCTACATTTGCCAGCTACCGCAATCTGTTGAAAACCCCCTTCGTTTTCTAATGAGCTATTCCTCATTTCCTTCCTATCAATAAGCACTCTCCTTACCGAAAGTCCTTCAATTTCTTCTGAAACTATGTGAAACACCTGTGTCAGGCCTTCCTTTGTAGCTGAAATGCTCTATCGCTCCTGCAACCCGGGGCTTATTGGTTTACCTTTTTTCAGACGGTGCCTATCACGCTGTTGCTTTCCCGAATACCCCAACCCGCTGGCTTTAATTTCAGCTGGATCAACCGTGACCTCAATCATTACGTCGATCAATACTGACCAGAGTTGGAATGAAATTCCTCTATGTTACGATGGATCGGCTATGCTAGTGACAACCGAGGCTAGATTTGTGGTGAGCTCTCAAGATCATCTTAGTCGACGTTAGGTTGTGTCCACCATCGTGAAACGAGAGTAAGAACTCCTTTAGTTGGGTCCTATAGGGTGTGCCAAATGATGCGGGGCGATCCGCTCAGTAAATGAGGCCTCAGATAGATGGCGTATCCGAGGGTCTGTGTTTGTTGACTCTGCTTGCTAGCTGGTTGTCGAGGCTTTCAGGCTGGCCGAGCGCCAAGGCTTCAGAGAGCTGGACATGTTCGTTCGAGCCTGCAAAACAAGCCCCCGGATCCACCAGATGGTAGCAGCTCCGGTGTGATGATGAGATTTCGTGTATTGAAAAGAAAGAGAAAACTCTAAAAGCTAGAGTTAGAGAACTTACCCGAAATGCCTGAATATGACCTCTATTTATAGGTGTCTTGGCCCCGACCTTGTACCTCATCATCATGTGTCACCTTCCTGTACTATCGAGGGGTCCTAGCCACGTGAATGTACTGGCCGGACCTTTTCCTTGGTCCTTTGTCACATGCATCGGTAGTTGCCGGGAAGGTCGTTACCAATCCTAGTCATCAGTATCATCAGCAGTTTCCTGAACCACGTGATGAGATCAAGGAAGAAATATTTGGGCGTATGATCACGTGATATATGTCCTTTGATAGTATAGAACGCTGACTCACCAAAGAGGAGGAAGGGGGGCACTAAACCCTGAAATAGGGCAAATAGCACCAGGAACCCATTACACCACGTATGTTTACTCACTCTAAACTTTTACTATTAAGGTTTTAACCCCACCAGAGTTGCTACCCTTGGGTAGCTCTGGGGCTTTGTTTCGCTGGCTCGGACGTACAAGTTGAGCCTCTTTTGAAGCCTCAACCGAACGAAAATATATCCTTTAGACATCCAACAGAGTTCGACTTATTGATTAAGTTCGGACCGAATTTGTCATAAAATTGAGATTCTTTCGTTTCCTTCCTTATCAGGGGGCCCCTTAGGGGGCGGAGCGGGGCTTCTTTATTTGAAAAAAAGGGAGCGGGGGGGGGGGGGACGCTTCATCATCATCCATTGTCAAAATTCACATCTACCTATACCAAATTGCACAATGTGAAATGTACATTAAAATTCACATCTACCTATACTGAATTGTACATTAATTTACACCAAATTACACATTTTTCTATCATGAAATGCACATCTACCAATACCAAATTGCACATTTAGCTTTGTCAAATTGCACATCGATCTATAACAAATTGCAATTCATCTTTTGTTTTTCCTTTTCCTTCACTCGGATTTCATCCGTCGCATCGATTTTGTATGAATCCTCTTTTTCTTCCGAAAAAGGGGAAGTTCTTCTTCGGTGGATTCCTCTTGTTCCTTTTTAGTCCCCCTTCATTTCGAAAGTTGTTTCTATTTCTATGTCCTTTCTTCTTCACTTTCCACTCCTTCTCCTACTTGTGAGTTTTATTAATTTATACCAAGTTACACAAATTTACTTATTGCTGAAAATACACATTTACCAATACCCAAATTGCACATTTATTATGTCAAATTGCTCATTAATGCAAATTATACACCACATTTCACATTTACCTATGTCAAATTATACATTTAGTTGAGGTGAATTGCAAAGAAAAAATGAAAATAGTTAATATAGACATCATTTTTATTCGATGTGAGAGAAACATGTATACTATATTTTAGAAAACTTAAATTATTTATAAAAAGATGCCTGGGCCGGGTACCATCTACTCAGTACCCCAGTTGCCCTGTATAATTTTCCTTCATTATATATAACAGGATAATAGAAATATAACACAATCATAAATTATTTATACCATGACCAATTCACGATATCGATGCACGATGGTTCCATAAAATGATTTTAGAACCTTCGTGCATTAAAAGTTTCCAAACTTGGAAGTTAGGCTATGAAGGTTTTAAACTTGGATGACGTTCAGGGAGGCTGGATGCACGGTTGTTTCTCAATATTTTTGAGAGCCACCGAAGTCCAAAGTGATTCAGGTAGGTCCTGAAAACTTATTTATATATCCTACTGAAATTCCTAGTTAAAACGGAAATGGGGTTACAAATGCTACATTGTATTGTTTATGCGCCACAATTGTTACATTTTTAGATCGAAGCCATAAAATACTATTTAGGCTTGTATTAATAACATTAAAAATAATCCCTCTATTCCACAAATAGTTAAATATACGTAATTTTTTGTCAACTTTGTGAATCCATATATTTGAGCATATTTTTGAAATTAATATATAAGAAACAATACCATTATTTTTTAAATTAGGTAGTGTTAAATTCTTTGAAATTTCTAATTCTTAAAGATTAAAATTTCATAAAAAATTATTGATATAGATAAGAAAACACTTATTTGTGTGAGGAGGAATTACTAATATATGTAAAATTAATTTTAAAATAATTTGTACGTAGTCCGAACGTTGAATCAACATTAAAGAAATCTATTGTAAATAAATAGTTAAACTAAATAATTTTTATATAACCGTTACAACAATTAATTTTACCAACTGCAAAAATCTATTCTAAAAAAATTGAGTAAAATAAAAAGTCAAACTAAATAATTAAATGAAACATCCCCCAATTAATTAACCACCAACAACCAATTTCCATACATGTCCAATTAATACATTTAGAGAGCTCTCGTTCGGTTGATTCCAGTCTTATAAATTCTCACCCGAAGAATTCAATTTCGAGATACAAGAGAAACATGGAGGTTGGTTTTTATTTTGATTTGATGGGGCTTTAATTTCAAAAAAAAGTAGAAATTTCAAAACATGTATTTTATTGATTGATTATTATAGCATACGTACGTGTTTCAATTTATCAGGGAAAATTTTCCGAATGGACCAAGTTTGACGAAACAAAGGCCGGCGTCAAGGGGTTGGTGGATTCCGGGATACTCAAGATCCCCAGCTTTTTCGTCGATCCCTCCGCCGCCACGGCCACCGCTGATGCCTCGAATAATGTTGATGATCTCCCTGCCGTCGACCTTCACGGAGTTGAGAGCGACGCCGCCCGGAGAAAAAAGGCGGTGGCGGCCATCAGCGAAGCTGCCGAGAAATGGGGATTTTTCAGAATAGTTGGTCATGGAGTTCCGACCAGCGCCATGGAAGGAATACTCGAAGCCACTCGCCGCTTCCACGAGTTTCCTAAAGAGGAAAAAGCGCCGTTTTACTCCACCCTGTCGAACCCCAAAGTGAGCCCAGGTCGCTAACTGGAGAGATGCCATCACTTTCAACTTCTTTGACGGCGATGTGGATGTCCAAGCTTTACCTCCATTTTGTAGTGCTAATATTTTCGAACCCTCAATCTCAGATCTTTACAAATGACTAATTTTCGAAAATTTCTTGTAGGAAGGAGGTGAGCGAGTACATGAAGCATATGCAGAAAGTGAGGGATCTGTTGAGTGAATTGTTGTCGGAAGCATTAGGGCTGAGGAGTGATTTTCTGGAAGGATTAGAGATCATGAAAAGTCAACATTTGTCTTGCAACTACTACCCGCCATGCCCAGAGCCTGATAGGGCGTTCGGAATGATCAGGCACTCCGATTCCCCGTTCTGTACCGTCCTTTTGGAGGACGACAAAGGCGGCCTCCAGCTTCTTCACGACCACCAGTGGGTTAACGTCACTCCGGTCCCGGCTTCTCTCTTAGTAAATATCGGAGATCGCATGCAGGTTATAATATATAATTTAGTCTCTGTTTTTCATATATACAGTAATGAATTTTCAAGTCCTAATGCTTTGTTTGTTGCAGCTGGTTACGAATGACAAGTTCAAGAGTGTGGAACATAGGGTGCTGGCGAGATGTGTGGGGGGTGCGAGGGTGTCGGCAGCGTGCTTCTTCTTCAACAGCTCAAAGCAGAGCAACACGCCGTACGGGCCGATCAAGGAGCTTCTGTCTGAAACCGATCCGGCTTTGTACAGAGAAGTCAGTCATGCGGAATACACCCTGACTTATCTTAAACGTGTTAAATATGGTGGTTCAAGCACTCTCTCTCTGTTTAAGATATGAGATCCGGGAATTTAATAATTGAAAATAGTGTACCATCCGTCCAAACCCAACAGTAGTTTGGACCAGGGACAATATTTTCAATTATTTTAATTATGTATTTGTTATAATATTGGGTTTCGAATACTTGCAAAACACTATAACAAATACATAATTAAAATAATTGAAAATGTTGTACCCTCCATCCAAATCCAATATGCACAGAATATTTTTCTAAAGACGTGTTTGACTACTAATATCTTTAACTATACATGATATGATGCATATTTAAAAAAATTTATTAATAAACAATGTGTTATGACGAATTTAATACGATCATATCTTTGTTTAATTATCAATGCATCCAAATATTTTGTTCAGATTGAACCGGGATATAGGGATTATTTTTGTTTATAATTATCAATAGTAAATAATAGTTTACGTAGATTAAGCTATTAATAATGAATAATATTGAACTTATGTAAACTAATGTTTACGTAAATAAGTTCATATTCGTATGTATGGAGTGATCAAATATTGTATTTAAGTATAAATACATTATACTAAAATTTAAATAAATATTTTTATTTTTCACAAAAAAATGAGAGGAAATTTGACAATGCCTAAAGATTTAGGCATACTATGATATTTAATATTAATATTTAAAATTTATCTGAAAAATGTATGGAAACTTTAAACTATATGGAAACTTTAAAAAGAAAAATCTACTCATAAAGCAATTCAAATTAGTCTACAATTATTTTCATGTAAAATTTCTAAAGTTAAATATCTTTATATGGTGACTGAAATCAATCTTACCAAATTAGATGAGTTTACAATTTCTAAAATACCCTTTTATAAGTATATGTATATTGTATTTATTTGAAAAATTCAATTGTATTCAACAAACCACTATGCGTAAATTTACAAATATATCCATTTTACACACGAAAAATGAAGCGAATTGACAATAAAAAATGAATTATGACGAATTTAACAATATTTAATACGATCATATCTTTGTTTAATTATCAATGCATTCAAAAAGGTCAGTCAAATTTACCACTTTGACTGGATCAAAGATTTTGTGCAGATTGAACCGGGACATAGATTATTTTAGTTTATAATTATCAATAGTGAATAATAATTTACGTAAATTAAGCTATTAATAATGAATAATATTGAACTTATGTAAACTAATGCTTACGTAAATAAGTTCATATTCGTATGTATGGAGTGATCAATTGTATTTAAGTATAAAAACATTTTACTAAAATTTTATATAAAAATATTTTTATTTTTCACAACAATATTGAGAGAAATTTGACAATGTGTAAATATTTAGGCATATTATGATATTTAATATTAATATTTAAAAATTATTTGAAAAATGTATGGAAACTTTAAACTATATGGAAACCTTAAAAAGAAATATCTACTCATAAAGCAATTCAAATTAGTCTACAATTATTTTCATGTAAAATTTCTAAAGTTAAATATCTTTATATGGTGACTGAAATCAATCTTACCAAATTAGATGAGTTTACAATTTCTAAAATACCCTTTTATAAGTATATGTATATTGTATTTATTTGAAAAATTCAATTGTATTCAACAAACCACTAAGCGTAAATTTACAAATATATCCATTTTACACACGAAAAATGAAGCGAATTGACAATAAAAAATGAATTATGACGAATTTAACAATATTTAATACGATCATATCTTTGTTTAATTATCAATGCATTCAAAAAGGTCAGTCAAATTTACCACTTTGACTGGATCAAAGATTTTGTGCAGATTGAACCGGGACATAGATTATTTTAGTTTATAATTATCAATAGTGAATAATAATTTACGTAAATTAAGCTATTAATAATGAATAATATTGAACTTATGTAAACTAATGCTTACGTAAATAAGTTCATATTCGTATGTATGGAGTGATCAATTGTATTTAAGTATAAAAACATTTTACTAAAATTTTATATAAAAATATTTTTATTTTTCACAACAATATTGAGAGAAATTTGACAATGTGTAAATATTTAGGCATATTATGATATTTAATATTAATATTTAAAAATTATTTGAAAAATGTATGGAAACTTTAAACTATATGGAAACCTTAAAAAGAAATATCTACTCATAAAGCAATTCAAATTAGTCTACAATTATTTTCATGTAAAATTTCTAAAGTTAAATATCTTTATATGGTGACTGAAATCAATCTTACCAAATTAGATGAGTTTACAATTTCTAAAATACCCTTTTATAAGTATATGTATATTGTATTTATTTGAAAAATTCAATTGTATTCAACAAACCACTAAGCGTAAATTTACAAATATATCCATTTTACACACGAAAAATGAAGCGAATTGACAATAAAAAATGAATTATGACGAATTTAACAATATTTAATACGATCATATCTTTGTTTAATTATCAATGCATTCAAAAAGGTCAGTCAAATTTACCACTTTGACTGGATCAAAGATTTTGTGCAGATTGAACCGGGACATAGATTATTTTAGTTTATAATTATCAATAGTGAATAATAATTTACGTAAATTAAGCTATTAATAATGAATAATATTGAACTTATGTAAACTAATGCTTACGTAAATAAGTTCATATTCGTATGTATGGAGTGATCAATTGTATTTAAGTATAAAAACATTTTACTAAAATTTTATATAAAAATATTTTTATTTTTCACAACAATATTGAGAGAAATTTGACAATGTGTAAATATTTAGGCATATTATGATATTTAATATTAATATTTAAAAATTATTTGAAAAATGTATGGAAACTTTAAACTATGACCAATTCTTGGGTGAGGCAGGCCACCCAAGAGGCAGGATCAAGTAAACCTTATTTTTGGTGAGTTTTGTTGAATTGACAGCGAGGTTTTGATGAGGTGACATGTTTGATGAACTGACACCGATGTTTGACGAGTTGGCGTTGAGGTTCGATGAGGTTGTAGTGAGGTATGATGAGGTGGAAGCAATGAAATTTTCCTTATTTGGTTCGATGAGAGTGAGGTATGATGAGGCTGCCTAATATATAGGAGAATTAGGCCCTGTTTACCAGAGCTTATCTGTAGATCAGTTCAGTTCAGTTCATTTTAGTATATTTAAAAAAAATTCAGTTCAGTTCAGTAAATTTAAATTTATTTCATTTCAGTTCAGTTCAGTTCAATATATTTAAAATTATTTCAGTTCAGTTCAATAAATTTAAAATTATTTCAGTTCAATTCAGTAAGTTCAATAAATTTAAATTTATTTCAGTTCAGTGTATTCCTAAACTTTTTTTTTACTTAATTTTTTTATTAGGTATGTTTAGTTTAATTCAGTTCAGTCCAAATAATATGTCTCTAGAAGTTTATATTATTCGACTCAATTGTTACTTCGCAATACATTATTTTTTCTTCAGTTCAAAATAAAATAGTTCAGTTTGGTTCAGTTCAGTTCGAATGAAATATAAGTTCATGCTTCATTATATGACTTTTTTTAATTAGTTCAGTTCGTTTTAGTTCAATTCAGTTCAGATAAATTCAGTTCAGATCAGTTCATATCCTATAAAATGTTGATATAGAACTCAATGACTCATATCGTGTTTAATATAATATTATGATATACAACTCAATAACTCATATCCTCTGAAAAATACATGGTTATGATATTCAACTCAATATATTTCTTTAATATACCATAACTTTTACTTTATATACTCCAATATAATTATTTGAATCATGATTCATTTAAATCGACTCAACCAAATATAATATGCTTCATTATATGATTATTTTTAATTAGTTCAATTCAGTTTGTTTCAGTTCAATTCAGTTCAGATCAGTTCATATCCTCTGAAATATTGATATACAACTCAATGACTCGTATCTTCTTTAATATAATACTAGCTGGCACTCACCGCGCATTGCGCGGTGTATTTGAACAAATCTGTCAAGGAAAAATTTACAATCAATTTTTAGTACATTTGCTATCAAAATAATGTAACAGCTCTTCGCCTTTTTAGTACATTTTTAGTACATTGCTATAACAACTCTTCCCCTTAGAATTTTAGTTATGATCTACTTATATACAATCTATGACTATACTCTTGAGGTTATCATTCATCAATTTTATTTTTATATTATTGGCTTGGGGAAGGCAAATAAAATGCCCCTCCATCCATAAGATGGTTTAATCTAAAAACAAAAACCAATCAATTTTTAGTTACTTTTAAAATTTTACATTTATGAGTTTAATTTTCTCATGTGATATTAATATTTCTATATATTGTAAGACCTTTATTTGCTAAAATCATGTATGGTACATAACTTTAGTTCAACTCAATTAAGAATACCTATTTAACAAAATTTATCTTAATTTATTTAATATTTTTGTCTCAACTGCCTATTTAATTTGACTATCAATTTAGATAAATTTCATTAGTTTATCTCCAAAATTTTAAATTGCCATGCACGTGTTCTTGATTAAAAAAACCGAGATAAAATTTATTAAGAAATGTCTTTCAATATTTTTCAAATATTTTTTTAGATTTTGCTACACGCTGTAGAGTGAGTTTGCTTTTAAATTTATCTATTTTATGATTTTTGTAAGGTCTTATATTAATAACTATTGTGATGTGTCTCCATTTATCAAAGATTACATATTCTTGATCCTTGCGTTTTTTATGTTTAAGGTTCTCTCATTATTTGAAATTTAATTTAGTATTTTATGTTGGTTTGCCTTTTATTTGTTTGTTTAGCAAACAATTTGGTGCTCAAGTTTAGCTTGTAAGTGATATATGTATGAGATCTCCAATGTTGGAAAGATGACCACAAATACATTGTTTCATATACATAACAAGTAAGAAGCACTATAATAGAGACTAATATGCAATTTCAAGTGAAAAAGATAAATTTAGTTGCTAGAAAGTTCCCTTGTATGAGATAGCTATCAAAATCAAATGCTACTCTACAAAAATTTCTTATGGCCAGTAGGTTTCTTGAAGAAAATATTCTTCTGAACAATAGGCTTCCTGCAAAATTCTCCTGAATGTCGAATGCTCCACTGGCCATAAGCAAAATACAAACGTTGCTACCCGCAAGCTTTCTATCAAATCCATAGACATGAACCGCTGTTGCATAGACAGGAGCATCTTTATGAACCCCTGTTGCATACAAACAAAAGGAAAATACAAATTGAAAAATTGGGAAAAAACCCTGATAAAAGCACTATAAGATCACTTCGTTAATATATACTCTACAAACCACAAGGAAAACGTCGGTCAGAGAGAAGAAAAAAAAGCATTTAATATGAGTTTAAAAGCCTGAAAATCTGTACTGCTAGAATGTTTTAAAAATTCTCAATCAGAGTATCACTTGCTTTCTAAATCTGTTATTTCCTCTGAAAAAGTTATTCCAGCTGCATGTGTCGAATTCTGCTGTTTCAACAATCATAATTTTATGCTGTGACTTTTAAAGCATGGATCATCTCTCATTATTGTGATTATAAGCATACCTGTTTTCAAAGAGAGTCAAAAAGAGGTTGAAGGCCATCAACCAGTTCCAATCTTAAACCTCGGATTGCTACTTAATTGTTATTTCTTTCAAGCCACCAACCTCATTGGTGTATAACTGCTATTCTCCAAGCTCCACCAGCCCCTGGAACCCACGTCCTAACATCACAACATAAATAAAAATAGAAATCAAATCTCAATACTCCCAGAGGAAGAGTATGACTTATATGCAGAGAACTAATCGATTGCATGTGCTACCTTTCAAACAGGCTCCAAACCGATGCTCTCATTGTCTTTAGTTTCACTTTTGCAGTAGAAGGTAGAGCCTTTGCATGTTGATCTGAACTGAAAAGGACACTTAACGTAGCTGCTACATTAACTTTTTTCCAAATTTGTACCATTTCGGAGGATGGATATGAACAAGGGCATTGCTTGGCTATGCAATCCAATAAGAAGCTGGACTTCCATTCTTGATTTGCAAATGCCCAACAAATGAGCTGTAACAAGTTCCTTCTCATGTGGTGATGACTTGCTTTCATAGTTGCTCAATGAACTTAGCAACTCTGGACATTGTTCTTTCAGGATCATCCAATTCGGAGGCTCCAGCTCCATTTGATTCCCTGCTCACAAAAGGTAACAATGGAAAGACTCAATAATCCAGATACATGTAAGCTATCTTCACGGACTGTAATAAATTGAAAACCACAACTGTGATGGATACCTACCATATAGAACATGAAAAACCACCCAAACTTCATAGCACTGTCAGTCGTGGTATTAAAAACATTTCATGTAAATCAAAGAATAAAATCACCTGAACTTCATAGAATTATCAGTCTGGCATGCAAGAGATTAAAACCATCTCAGAATCCATACCTTTGAGCACGACAGAATGGCCTGTACCACAGCAAATAGCCTCCTGGTACCCCTGAAAAAATGCGAGCAGGAACTGACAGAGACGGTCACGAAAGACTTTCTTCTTTAAATATTTGAAATAAATAAATAAAATTCGTAACAATGGACGGGAGCGGAGCTAAGGATGGTCTGTTGGAAACAATCATATACAAAACAGTGCTCTCAAAATTTTAATTTACAGTTTACTTAAACAATCAAACTCGGCAGAAAAGAACATAAAAGAATGTAATGTGCATAAAAAATACTCCATCAAACGAATAGTCCAAAAATTAGAGTTTCACCATCAAATGAACATGGGGTACAATAATAAAGATATTGGAATTAAATACTCAAGACCTTACAGACCCGCTGTGCATCACAACATAATTTAAGTTGTCGTGCGAAAATAAATAAAACTTAAACATTTAGAAGAAATATCTTGAAAAAACCTTCCTGTCCACAAAACTATGATCAATGCCAACGATGTGAACCTTCACCAATGCCTACCCAGAACCCCTTCTGTCAATTGTTTTGATAAACATATACAAAATAAAAAATATAACATAAGAATATGAGAAGTATTGCATCATTGAAGTTAAAAAGAGCACTTAAAAATGATAACGTAAACTAAGTGATAGTTGCAGGTCAATCATTGAGACCAGATGTGATGAGGGAAAGGGCATGAGCATAGCTATTTGCTTTCAAGACCAGTTTACAGAACTTTTAATTTGGTGCATAAATACAGAAAAATGCAGAAAAATGACTGAAAAATGCAGAAAAATGAAGTAACATTCAGACTTCAAATCATATTAGCAGCAAGACATACCTTTCAAGGTTTAGGATTTATTATTACCAACATAGTAGCCTTCGCTTGTGTGGTAGGATTACTGCCGAGTCGATGCATTGCCGATCCGGAGAACCAGTCACAATTGCTGAAACATAAACAATATTTAAATGTGAGGAATAACTACTAAGCAAACTTAGAAACTATTAAGATCTTAAATTAGATGAAATTAAATACCACGACCGTCGTTGATAAAATGAACAGCTCTACTGCTTCTACAAGATTCTGTGTGAGCATTAACCTTCAACAACTTATACAAACAAAACAATACTTGAGCACGAACTGATCAAAATTTAAAACTATAATGACCTAAAATTATGGTGAAATCAGTATCTAACATAAACTATAATGAAATCATCAAGTCATGCATAATCAGCATCCAACATAAACGATAATGAGATCATCAAATCATGCATCACCACAAATAAAGATACATGTTTCATTTAAATGTTCAAGTAAAACAGCCACTGCACTTATTTCACCTTTGATATGTGCACCCGAAGACTTCAGTGACTTACAGAACATTGCATAATCATCCTTAAGTTCACACTTGCCCATCGAGGACCTCTGGATATGCAAGTATGGGATGTCGATCTTGTTGCCCATGATGAGAAAGGGGACAGTTGCAAGTGTCTGACAAGAGGGCATCTAATTCTTTCTTTGATTCAGCAAAGTGCTCTTTGTCATAGGCATCCACCAAGTAGACAACTGGATCAACCTTAGCGTAGTAATCCTTCCAAACGCGGCGAGCAATCTGGAAGCCGCCTAAATCAAAAGCCTTGAACTTGATTTTCCCAATCTCTCATCCTTGAGCATGTTGAGAAGCGTGGTTTTGCCAGCGTTGTTGAGGCCGACGAACAAGATCTTGGCCTCCTTCGGCCATAGTCCAAGGTAAGCGTTGAATCCGTAGAACCAATCGAGCAGAAACATGCCGGAATCTGGTCTTGATTTTAGGAATCTGGCCGGTGGAGAGAAGACGCCGGAATAATTTCTACCACCGGGTTAATAAAATCCCATACATGTACGGTGCTTAAAATCCCATAAAGACGGTGAAAAAAAGCCGTGAGAGTTCTTAAATAATGGAGAGCCCAGTACTCCGACAAGGAATCCGACGATGTTGATTATACCCAAGACTTCATCTACCTTCTCCTGACCCTGAAAAAGGTGGCCCGGAAAACCTCTCCAAAACCTCCCACAAAATCTTGATTCAATAACAGCATGGTAAGCATGCAACGATAGTAGAATCCGATTAAACTACGGATTTGGGAAAAAGTAAGAAGAAGCCTAATGGAATTCTAGGATCTTCTGGATGTAGAGGGTAAATTGGGGGTTAAAAACGGGAATACTGATGTAGCCATTATATACTCTACTTTTAGCACATTTGAGAGTTTATTTGGGGTAGCATTTAGTGCAAAAGGTTAAGAATTAAGGCTAAATTTCTCTTACCTTGCATTTTGAAGAAAGACTTGTGCACTAACGTTTTGAAGCTGAAATTTGGAAATGTTACAAGAGGAATTGGAGTGCAAAAGTGGTACCATTGGCTTCGTCTTCTCGAGTACTACAAAATGGACTACTAGAACGTCAAAAACGGATCAACGGTTCATCCGTGGCGAAGCAAAGAAGATTGCTGCCAACCAGCCACAAGCATCTCGCGTACCGCGAAATGGGCCTCGCGGGCCGCGAAAATGGGCCTCGCGGGCCGCAAAAATGGGCGGATTTTTGGCTGAATGAAGGCCAGAAAAGCAAATTTTGAAGGGCTATAAATACCCCTCTTATCCCTTATGAAAAAAACGAGCTCCCCTTGAATCCAAACCCAAATTTCTCATCTTTTTCCCTTTCTTCCCTTGAATTTCATGAACAAATAATTGTTGTAGCTTAATCTTCCTTGGGAGCAATTGATTAAACTTCTATTCTTGAAATTTTCATGAACTTTCATATGCTTCTATTTATGGTTTGATTATCATTTGAATATCTTGTCTTGAATTGTATATGAATGTTGTTAATCTTGCTAAATTTGCCATGGGCTTTGTGTTATGAATCAATTGCATGCCTCATAGTTTAAGTAATGTTAGTTTAAACTCTAATTCTAGTTTAATTTAGAGATTAGGTTAATTAGAAGTGACTGGGTGGTGACAACCCCTTTTGCTTGCTAGCCGTAGAGTAATTTAGCCTAGTTGGTAGAGTAATTGGTAATTAGAGAGGTTGTGTGATTGTTGTTATGAAACATGGTAAAGTATAGTCATGGGAATTGAATTGCTTATGAATTTGAATTATTGCATGTCTTCGTAGGAATCTAATGTAATTGTAGAGTTGAGATATTCATTTCCAATGTGTGATTATATGCATCGAATTGCTAGATTCGTGGGTAAATGCTATTGTTTACCCCAATATCATAAAGTAGCAAATATGAATTAAGATTTGTATGTTATCATCATCTTAGTTCTTTTTAGTTTTCAAATGTCTTGTCCAACGCTCACGTTATCGGCGAGTATGGGTGAGTTTGTCGATTCTCCATTGTTAATTCCATTGTCGATGTATCTAGATGTTATCATCTAGGTGGATTGATAATGAGGACTCTTGAGTGATGTGTTCATGCTCACTAGCTATTATCGAGAGAATATGATGTTTTTCATCCACAACTTATGATCATAAATCATAGATATGAAGCGTCCACTCAATCATTAATCGATAGTTGAAGTTGAAGTCAATTGCCTCCCAAGGCCTTGTATTTGCATTGTAGTGTAGTTTATCTTAGTTGCTTTCTTTCGTAGTGTAACAAAACCAACTCAAAAACCCCCCTTGTTTACCTTGCTTTCTATATAAATATGTATGTGTTAATAATCTTCGCTAAAACACTAAACAAAACTCCTTCTCCTTGTGGTTCGATCCCTACTTCCCACTATCTACTCTATAGTAGTTAGAAGTCGTAGGTGAAATATAAATGTGTTTTGATTGAGTGGGATTCCCATTTACGACGTCGGGAAATCGCTTGTCAAATACACAGAGAGGGGAGAAACCGAGAAACAACCCAATAACTATTACATATTACTCTAGGATTATGATATGCAACTCAATGACTCAAATCCCTTAAAAAATACATAACTATGATATTAATATTTCTTTAATATACCATAACATGTACTTTATATACTCCAATATAATTATTTGAATCGACTCAACCAAATATCATATACTTCATTATATGACTAATTTTAATTAGTACAGTTCAGTTTGTTTCAGTTTAGTATAGTTCTGATAAATTCAGTTCAAATCAGTTCATATCCTTTGAAATATAATTTTATGATGTACAACTCAATGACTCATATCCAAGCCCAGCCCCCCTCCCTTAAAACAAACCTCCCTATGCATCGACGAGGAGGCACCGGCCGGCGTTCTCGCCGGTCCGGTGGTGACCTCCCCACCCCTATTAGTTGTAGTTTAGTTTTCTAAACCACTTTTCTCCGCCATTTTACAGACTAGAGGTGTTTTCCGGCATCCGGAGGCCAGCACCGCCGCCATAGCAGCGGCGGAAGTAACGAACAGCTCACCGCTGGCGTCGAGCTCGAGCCGACGCCAAGCCCGAGCAGATCGACAGATGGAGCAGCAGTTGGAGTATATCGACGGATGGAGCAGCAGTTGGAGCAGATCGACGATCCCGATCGAAGGGTAATCTCGATCGACGAAGCAGATCTGTAGATCTAGAAGCAGACGAGCCCCAGGCTTGGAAGAAAGATCTCCGGACCGCGCAGAGGAAGAAGGATCTGTCGACCAACGATCCAGAGCTCCGTCCTCGTCCGAGCGGATCGCCGGAAAGGAGCCCACCGGCGTACCCGACCAGACCACACAGTGTGTTTTTTTGACCAGTCCTTGACCGGTCCTGGTCCGGTTCCGTCCGGTTCGACCGTTTCGGCTCACCAGCACTCTCTGGTCTGGACAAGCTAGGAGGGAGGTGGTTTTCTCAATTTAATTTTAAGTTTTTTGCTTTTTTATTTCAACTGGGATAAGTGCTTTATTGCTGTGTTTTTGCTAGTTAATTAGACAAATGCTATCTGTCAAATTAAGTTTCCGACGGGTCCTTTTTAGTTCGGTAAACTTTATTATGACAACTAATCTAGCTATTTAACGGGAGCAGAAATCCGAATCAAAAGTAGTCTTTACTCACTTGTTGGCGACTCCGTTTTCACTAGATTAGTAGACCGTGTGGGCTGACTTGTCTGCTTATTGCGTGTTAGATAGCATTCATGTGTGCTTAATACTGTCATATATTTTTTCGGAAATTCTCTTTCACCCTGAGATGACCGGAGAGTGAGAGTTTTGAGCTGATAGAATCTGAACTGACCGGGGTTTCTTTTACCGTGAGACTTACCGGAAGGTGACGATAATATCTTTGCGTAGTCTGATTTTCTGAATACTACTTGGGCATCCAACAGGTGAGACCAGCACTTGTCGCATTGTTGGTAGTATTGATTCTTTGTATCCCCGTTTTCTTAGTTTCTAGTCGTAGTCTAGTGTAGTTTTAGATATGCTGTTACAGGCATTAGACACAGAGAAGTACTAGAATTGCTACATTGTTAGAAAACTTCTCTGGAGTTCTACTCATCGCCTCCACATGTGGAGTTACAGCAGCCTCCGGGCTACACCCTGCTTCCGGGCGAAATCCTAGGAAATATCGCCTTCGGGCATCTGTATTTTATTTCTGTTTTGTTATTTACAGCATGGGGAAGCCAATATAATCCCTCCACCAACGGTGGTTTCAATTAAAAAAAAATGACTCATATCCTCTTCAATATAATATTACAACTCAATAGATTATATCCCCTGAAAAATACATGGCTATGATATTCAACTCAATATATTTCTTTTAGATAAGTTCAATTCAGAACAATTCAGTTCAGTTTAGATAAGTTCATATCATGTGCACTATAATTTGATGATATTTAACTCAATTCAGTTCATATTATATCAGCTCAACGTGTTTTTATGTTTAAATTATATAAAAATGTATTTATATTTATTTCAGATTAGTTCAGTTCAGTTAAATATATTAAAAATTATTTCAGTTCAGTTCAGTTCAATTCAGTAAATTTAAAATTATTTCAGTTCAGTCCAGTTCAGTAAATTTAAAATTATTTCAGTTCAGTTCAGTAAATTTAAAATTATTTCAGTTCAGTACAACAAAAAATAAGCTCTAGTAAACAGGGGCTTACTCTAAAACTATATGGAAACTTTACAAAGAAAATTAAAATCTACTCATAAGGCAATTCAAATTAGTCTACCATTATTTTCATGTAAAATTTCTAAAGTTAAATATCTTTATATTGTGACAGAAATCAATCTTACTAAATTAGATGAGTTTACAATTTCTAAAATACTCTTTTATAAGTATATGTTTAGTGTATTTATTTGGAAAATTCAATTGTATTCAACAAACAACTAAGCGTAAATTTACAAATCTGTCCATTTTACACACGAAAAACTAAGCGAATTGGCAATAAACAATGTGATATGACGAATTTTACAATATTTAATATGATCATATCTTGGTTTAATTATCAATGCATTAAAAAAGGTCAGTCAAATTTACCACTTTGACTAGATCAAAGATTTTGTGCAGATTGAACCGGACATAGGGATTATTTTAGTTTATAATTATCAATAGTGAATAATAGTTTACGTAAATTAAGCTATTAATAATGAATAACATTGAACTTATGTAAACTAATGCTTACGTATATAAGTTCATATTCTTATGTATGGGGTGATCAATTGTATTTAAGTAAGAATTAGTAATAGTACACCAGGCGTTGTCCGGTATATAAAAACGTTTTACAATATTTAATATCAAAATATTTTTAGTTTTCACAACAATATCGAGAGGAAATTTGACAATGTATAAAAATTTAGGCATATTATGATATTTAATATAAATATTTACAAATTATTTGAAAAATGTATGAAAACTTTAAACTATATGGAAACTTTAAAAACAAAAATCTACTCATAAGGCAATTAAAATTAGTCTACCATTATTTTCATGTAAAATTTTTAAAGTTAAATATCTTTATATGGTGACTGAAATCAATCTTACCAAATTAGATGAGTTTACAATTTCTAAAATACTTTTTTATAAGTATATGTGTATTGTATTTATTTAGAAAATTCAATTGTATTCAACAAACAACTAAGCGTAAATTTACAAATATGTCCATTTTACACACGAAAAACGAAGCGAATTGGCTTTATATATATACTATATAAGATTAGTTTTGATAATACCGGTCCAGAGCCCTGCTGGGCCAAGAAAAGGGTCCGTGGCCCAGAACCAACAGAGAGGAACCTTTCCCGCTCAGAGGCATGTCCGGACAGAAAAGAGGACAAGAGAGGACAGAAGATGACAAGTGATGTAGCCAATATATACTCTACTTTTAGCACATTTGAGAGTTCATTTGGGGTAGCATTTAGTGCAAAGGGTTAAGAATTAAGGCTAAATTTCTCTTACCTTGCATTTTGAAGAAAGACTTGTGCACTAACGTTTTGAAGCTGAAATTTGGAAATGTTACAAGAGGAATTGGAGTGCATAAGTGGTACCATTGGCTTCGTCTTCTCGAGTACTACAAAATGGACTACTAGAACGTTAAAAACGGATCAACGGTTCATCCGTAGCGAAGCAAAGAAGATTGCTGCCAACCAGCCAGGGACATCTCGAGGGCCGCGAAATGGGCCTCGCGGGCCGCGAAAATGGGCGGAATTTTGGCATATTGAAGGCCAGAAAATCAGATTTTGAAGGGCTATAAATACCACTCTTATCCCATTTGAGAAAAACGAGTTCCCTCACATCCAAAACCCATTTTCCCTTTGTTCTTGATCTTTTCTTCCATTTTTCTTCTTCTAGATTTGATGTTGATGTAATGTTGTATTAGAATGATTGTATTAGTTTAGTTTAATCTTGGGAGCATTTGAATTCACTTCCCCTTGAGACTTTGAGGGTGTGTATGCTTGAACTTTGGATTTTGATTATCATTTGATGAACTTGAATTCTTATGCATGAATATTGTTCAATCTTGCTTAATTTGTTATGGGCTTTGTGTTTTATATCAATTGTATGCCTCATAGTCACTAATTAGAATAGATTAGTTCATAAGGTTAAGCTAATCTAGTTTTAGAGTAATTCTAGGGTAATTTGAAATGGTGATGGATTGTAGTGTAATGTTATCTCTAGTAGTTAGTTTAGTGACTATGGAAAGGGGTTGAGTGATGACAAACTCTCCCCTTGGTTATGTGATTGTAATTGAGAAATGCCATGATAAATATGAGTTGTTAGAATTGGAAATCTTATGAACTTGCATGATCAATCAATTATGTTTTTAGGTAAGGATGTAATGCTACCATTGGTCCCCTAATATGTGATTGTATACTTGAGTTGAAGATTCCTTTTTGACGTATGATTGTTAGCAATAAATAACTAGATTCGTGGGTAGAACGTGATCGTTTTCTCCAATATCATGAAGTAGCAAGTATGAATTGAGATTTGTATGTTATCATCGTCTTAGTTCTTTATATTTATCAAATGTCTTGTTTATATGCTCTCGTTATCGTGGGTATGTGAGTAAGCTTGTCAATTCTCCATTCTTAATACCATTGTTGAGTTATCTAGATGTTATCGTCTAGGTGACTCGACAATAAGAGCTTTGAGAGGTGTTATCATCTTCTCTAGCTACAATTGGGAGAATGAGATGTTTTCATCCTTGACGAATGATCAAAACTCCTTTGTAATAGCATTTGCCCGGGGATAAGTTGATAGTTGGAAATTGAAGTCAATTGCCTCCCAAGGCCTTGTATTTGTAGTATTTGCATTGTAGTGTAGTTTATCTTAGTTGATTTCTTTCGTAGTGTAACAAAACCAACTCAAAAACCCCCCTTGTTTACCTTGCTTTCTATATAATATATATGTATGTGTTTATAATCTTTGCTAAAACACTAAACAAACTCCTTCTCCTTGTGGTTCGATCCCTACTTCCCACTATCTACTCTATAGTAGTTAGAAGTTGTAGGTGAAATATAAATGTGTTTTGATTGAGTGGGATTCCCATTTACGACGTGGGGAAATCGCTTGTCAACAAGGGAGGTGGTCCTGCAGCTTATCTTCAAGGGAGGCAAAGCTCGAACTATAAATACTAGCCTCCAACAGTGAACAAGGTATGAGACTTATATCTCTCTACCTTATATTGAGAATTCCTTCCGTACGTTTTCCTCCCCCACTATCCCCATCTCATCATCACGCCGGAGCTTCTTCCCCGGGACACCCCCCGGGGATTGTTTTGCAGGACTAAAGAGGGCCGGCCGAGGAGGGGACTAGGGGAGCGTCCAATCCAGGAAGATGGACGGAAACGGGTAGCATCAATTAGCACGCCCAGTGGGATCTTTCCACCTTCGCAGGATGGAGTCGCCAAGGAGAGGGCGCGGGCGCCCTAAGAAGAACGCGGCACCTTCAGGGGGAGATTCTCTTCCACCCCCAGGAGACGAGGTGACCTTAAGGCAGTTGCAGGAGGAGGCAAGACACCAGCGAGAGCTAGGGGTACCGCAAGACGGCCACGTTGAAACTGCCTCCGACGAAGCCTACTCGGAAGGAGAGTACCAGGATGAGCAGGAAGGGCTTGGGCTCGCCGGGGATGGCACCACCCGGGACCAGGGACCTGAAGCCCGGGAGGAGGGGCAGCCCTTAGTTAGTACGGAGGAAGTGGCGGCCTTGGAATTCATGAGAGCCAACAAGGAGTTGTACCGCCAGTGGGTACTCTCCACCCGGGAAAGCCTGAGGCGAAGGGAACCCGGGAGGAACCAGGCAGGTCCTCTAGGGGGGTACCAAAGAGAGGTTATTGACTTGGACGGGGCCGTTCAACCGCCAAAGCTACAGGGGCGTGTAAATTCCTCCACCGTCCCACCCTCTTTCCCTCAGAATTTCGGGGTTGGAGGAGGAGCGGTTACGGGACAACAATCGAATCTGGTTCCACATGCTCCACCCTATTACCCGCGTTCCAGTTGGGGGGCGGGACAAATCGGGTATGACCTGCCAGTCATGCCTACAGAGCCGTTTGGGTATCAGGCCCCTGGAACCCGGGGAAACCCGATCCAGTATTCCGGACCCATGTATGGATCAATGGGGATGAACTTCGGTTACCCGGAGAGATACTATCGGGAGGATGATAGGATGCGGGGCTATCAGGTGGCACAGCAGGACCCCAACTCCTTGGAGGCTCGGCTAGACAAACTGGTGGGAAGAAACGGAGCTAAACCTACCTCCCCTTGGGTACCTCGAGTGCTCGCGTACCCATGGCCGCCGGGCCTACGGACCCCGGAGGGAATCCCAACATATAATGGAGAGACAGACCCGGAGGAGTTTGTCAGGACGTACCAGAAGCTAATGGTGTCAAGGGACTTCCCGGAGGAATTAAGATGCAAGCTGGTAGGCTGTTACCTGAGAGGAAACTGTCTCTCATGGTTCGATTCGTTGCCTCGAGAAAGTCTCAGAGACTATTACGATTTCTCTAAGGTCCTGCTGTTTAGATACGCCGGATTAAAGAAGGAAGGAAAGCAGTTGACTGAGCTTTTGGCTACCCGGCAGAAGGCTGCAGAAGGGTCAATGGAATACTATCGAAGGTACATGGACGATAGCATGAAGGTTGTCGACAGGCAGCAGCAGGAGAAGGCAGTGATTAGCGGATTTATAAATGGCTTGAGGGATATGGTGCTGTTCCAGAAGTTGATGGAAAATATCCCGGAAACCTTTCACAACTTGCAAATAGCGGTACAACTATACTGCGCGATTAATGATGCCACACGGAAGAGAAAGGAAGAATCCGGGGGATTCCTCCCGGATAAGATAGAAAGAAGGAGAATGGCAGACCCAAGTAGAAGGGACCCCGCTCCCGCACTGGTAAACCGTGCCAGGGCGGACAGTTTCACACCGCTCAGCAAGTCCCGAGCGGAGATTCATGCTATCCACAAGGACCTGTTCCCGGATCCATTGCCCATCCACGGGACCCCGTCTAGGGAAAACGCGGACAAATGGTGTGCCTACCACAAGTCTTATGGGCATGCGACAGAGGGGTGCAGGATGCTGAGGAACGAAATAGAAAGACTGATAGAGCGGGGACAGCTAAGAGATTGCGTGGCAGCGGAGGTAAAGAAGGAGAATCCCCGGGACCAGCCTCAGGAGCGCCGCTGCCGGGGAGAAGGCATTTCTTGTTTTGTGTTTTATCTTAGATTTTATTTTTATCCCCTTTATTTTCTTTCTTTTCTTTGAAAGTGTATTGCTTGAGTTCTTTGTGTAAATGACACCTTGTAGTGTGTATTGCCTTAGAATCCTTGCACTATAATTTCATTCATTTCTTTACTTTGTTTTCTTTGAAGTGTGTATTGCTTGGTTTCTTGGAATAAACGACACCTTGTAGTGTGTATTATCTTAGAACCCTTGCACTACCATTTCAAACATTTTTTTTAGTCATGTTTAGTTTAAAAGAAAAAGATTTTCTTGAATTCCTCACCCTTAACCATGAAAGGATGAGGAAGAATGTAACAAGCTCGTGTGATTCTTATCTTCCAAATGATTTTTCCGAGCCTTGTTATTTTGAGTCGAGAAGTGAGCACTATGAACTTGAAAGGCCCCTTGGTTCTTCATACCAAGGGTACTATGATGATGAGTGCTATGAGGAGGAGACAAATATTGGTTTTCAAGGTCAAAATTGTTTTAATCCATATGATGATTCTTATAATCCACAATGGAGTGGTTATTCGAATTCGAATTATGGATATCAACCGGAAAACCAATATTTTGAGCAACAAAATCTACCCCCACATCCTTGTGAATTGCCTCTAGAACAAGATTCGATGAGTTATGATGAAAATTTACGTTTAGAGAATCTTGAGAGGCAATTGAGCGAAATGTTGAATGTGGTGATGAGATTAGAAGCTCAATACTCCAAGGAAGTACCATCCGAAGTAGAACATAATCCTATTGCTATGGTGAGTGATATCACCACAATGCATGAGGAAGAGTTCGAAAGTGATGAGGAAATTTTTGTTGAGGATTATGAAGTAGAAAGGGATGTGAGTGTTTTTGAACCTTTACAATCATCATTGATACCCTCACCTCCACCTATGCAACAAATTCCACTACTTCCGGAAATCTTAAAGGAGCCTAGGAAATCTTGTTACTTGTTTACACATCCTATCATCCTCCCTCCTTTAAGACCACAACCATTCATCCCTCCTCCAACACCTTCTCTACCACCCTTCACTTTTCTTTCAAAAGTGAAGGATTCCAAACTTTTGTTGTATGAATAACATTTGGGTCGTGTCGACGACGTTAAATAAATTGATTTTGATCGTTTGGAAATAACACTTCCACTAAACGATTCTTGTTTTATTTTTATTTAGCTTTTATTGTGTTTATATAAAGTAAAAAAAAGAAAAAAAAAAGAGTTTCTTTGTGTCTTTCATTGTTTTAATTAGTAGATTACGTTTTTATTCTTGTTTTTTTTTTTTTTTTTATTATTTATTTCGTTTTTATTCTTGTTTTTCTTTTGTTATTTTATTTGAATTTGAAAAAAAAAAAAAAAAAAAAAAATTAGCTCGCGGCCCGCGAAAATTGGCCATTTTCAGGCAGCCCGCTGCCACAAATTGGCTGTTTTTCGCGGCCCGCGAATTGGGTCTCGCGGGCCGCGAATCGGGTTCGCGGGCCGCAAATCGGGCCTCGCGGCCCGCGAAAAAAAAAAAAGTAAAAAAAAAAATTTTTAAAGAGCCAACATTTAGTGTGAGTCCTTCCCTTTCGTCACAATTTTGATAGTTGTTCTTGAACATTGAGGACAATGTTTGGTTTAAGTGTGGGGGAGAGGTTTATGATTTTCGTTTTTGGTGTAAATATGTACTTCTTTGAAGACTTTGTTTTAAAAAAAAAAAAAAAAAAAAGCCCGGATAAGTCCAAAAGAAATAGAGACTTAGGCAAAAATGAGAGGCTAGAGCCCGGATAAGTCCAAAAGAAATAGAGACTTATGCAAAATTGAGAGGCTTTGTGTGAAAAAAAAAAAAAAAAAAAGTGGCTAGGTACATCCTAGGCAAAAGGAGAGTGAGAGGAAAAAAAAGAGTGGCTAGGTATAAATACCTAGGCAAAAGGAGAGGAATCTCATTTTATCCTCATTTTCCGATGGTTGAAGTCATAAGGATGCGGTGATTAATGGAGAGTTGGGTAGTTTTGCATCTTTGCTTTGTTGGGATGTTTCATCTAGTGGGAGCAAAGTAGTTTACCTTGGGATATTCTACTTTGCAATTTTTTGTTTAAGTATGCCATGTGTTTGATTGTTGTGAAATTGTCATCTTAGCCTTGAATCGTTCTTTCTCGAGGACGTGAAAGGTTTAAGTGTGGGGGTGTTCTACATGTGGTATATGTTTTGATTTTGTTGGGATTTTTGGGTAGAACTTGTCAACAAGTTGAAGCATAGAAATTTGATATGATCTTTATTGTGATTGTGTTTTTTACTTGTTGGAAGTTCTTGTTTAGTGTCATAGTTTTGGAGGAGTTCAAATGTGCATTAGAAAAAAAAATTGAGTATAATCTTAAACTTTAATCGTTCTTTCTCGAGGACGAGAAAGGTTTAAGTGTGGGGGTATTTGATGTAGCCAATATATACTCTACTTTTAGCACATTTGAGAGTTCATTTGGGGTAGCATTTAGTGCAAAGGGTTAAGAATTAAGGCTAAATTTCTCTTACCTTGCATTTTGAAGAAAGACTTGTGCACTAACGTTTTGAAGCTGAAATTTGGAAATGTTACAAGAGGAATTGGAGTGTATAAGTGGTACCATTGGCTTCGTCTTCTCGAGTACTACAAAATGGACTACTAGAACGTTAAAAACGGATCAACGGTTCATCCGTGGCGAAGCAAAGAAGATTGCTGCCAACCAGCCAGGGACATCTCGCGGGCCGCGAAATGGGCCTCGCGGGCCGCGAAAATGGGCGGAATTTTGGCATATTGAAGGCCAGAAAATCAGATTTTGAAGGGCTATAAATACCACTCTTATCCCATTTGAGAAAAACGAGTTCCCTCACATCCAAAACCCATTTTCCCTTTGTTCTTGATCTTTTCTTCCATTTTTCTTCTTCTAGATTTGATGTTGATGTAATGTTGTATTAGAATGATTGTATTAGCTTAGTTTAATCTTGGGAGCATTTGAATTCACTTCCCCTTGAGACTTTGAGGGTGTGTATGCTTGAACTTTGGATTTTGATTATCATTTGATGAACTTGAATTCTTATGCATGAATATTGTTCAATCTTGCTTAATTTGTTATGGGCTTTGTGTTTTATATCAATTGTATGCCTCATAGTCACTAATTAGAATAGATTAGTTCATAAGGTTAAGCTAATCTAGTTTTAGAGTAATTCTAGGGTAATTTGAAATGGTGATGGATTGTAGTGTAATGTTATCTCTAGTAGTTAGTTTAGTGACTATGGAAAGGGGTTGAGTGATGACAAACTCTCCCCTTGGTTATGTGATTGTAATTGAGAAATGCCATGATAAATATGAGTTGTTAGAATTGGAAATCTTATGAACTTGCATGATCAATCAATTATGTTTTTAGGTAAGGATGTAATGCTACCATTGGTCCCCTAATATGTGATTGTATACTTGAGTTGAAGATTCCTTTTTGACGTATGATTGTTAGCAATAAATAACTAGATTCGTGGGTAGAACGTGATCGTTTTCTCCAATATCATGAAGTAGCAAGTATGAATTGAGATTTGTATGTTATCATCGTCTTAGTTCTTTATATTTATCAAATGTCTTGTTTATATGCTCTCGTTATCGTGGGTATGTGAGTAAGCTTGTCAATTCTCCATTCTTAATACCATTGTTGAGTTATCTAGATGTTATCGTCTAGGTGACTCGACAATAAGAGCTTTGAGAGGTGTTATCATCTTCTCTAGCTACAATTGGGAGAATGAGATGTTTTCATCCTTGACGAATGATCAAAACTCCTTTGTAATAGCATTTGCCCGGGGATAAGTTGATAGTTGGAAATTGAAGTCAATTGCCTCCCAAGGCCTTGTATTTGTAGTATTTGCATTGTAGTGTAGTTTATCTTAGTTGATTTCTTTCGTAGTGTAACAAAACCAACTCAAAAACCCCCCTTGTTTACCTTGCTTTCTATATAATATATATGTATGTGTTTATAATCTTTGCTAAAACACTAAACAAACTCCTTCTCCTTGTGGTTCGATCCCTACTTCCCACTATCTACTCTATAGTAGTTAGAAGTTGTAGGTGAAATATAAATGTGTTTTGATTGAGTGGGATTCCCATTTACGACGTGGGGAAATCGCTTGTCAACAAGGGAGGTGGTCCTGCAGCTTATCTTCAAGGGAGGCAAAGCTCGAACTATAAATACTAGCCTCCAACAGTGAACAAGGTATGAGACTTATATCTCTCTACCTTATATTGAGAATTCCTTCCGTACGTTTTCCTCCCCCACTATCCCCATCTCATCATCACGCCGGAGCTTCTTCCCCGGGACACCCCCCGGGGATTGTTTTGCAGGACTAAAGAGGGCCGGCCGAGGAGGGGACTAGGGGAGCGTCCAATCCAGGAAGATGGACGGAAACGGGTAGCATCAATTAGCACGCCCAGTGGGATCTTTCCACCTTCGCAGGATGGAGTCGCCAAGGAGAGGGCGCGGGCGCCCTAAGAAGAACGCGGCACCTTCAGGGGGAGATTCTCTTCCACCCCCAGGAGACGAGGTGACCTTAAGGCAGTTGCAGGAGGAGGCAAGACACCAGCGAGAGCTAGGGGTACCGCAAGACGGCCACGTTGAAACTGCCTCCGACGAAGCCTACTCGGAAGGAGAGTACCAGGATGAGCAGGAAGGGCTTGGGCTCGCCGGGGATGGCACCACCCGGGACCAGGGACCTGAAGCCCGGGAGGAGGGGCAGCCCTTAGTTAGTACGGAGGAAGTGGCGGCCTTGGAATTCATGAGAGCCAACAAGGAGTTGTACCGCCAGTGGGTACTCTCCACCCGGGAAAGCCTGAGGCGAAGGGAACCCGGGAGGAACCAGGCAGGTCCTCTAGGGGGGTACCAAAGAGAGGTTATTGACTTGGACGGGGCCGTTCAACCGCCAAAGCTACAGGGGCGTGTAAATTCCTCCACCGTCCCACCCTCTTTCCCTCAGAATTTCGGGGTTGGAGGAGGAGCGGTTACGGGACAACAATCGAATCTGGTTCCACATGCTCCACCCTATTACCCGCGTTCCAGTTGGGGGGCGGGACAAATCGGGTATGACCTGCCAGTCATGCCTACAGAGCCGTTTGGGTATCAGGCCCCTGGAACCCGGGGAAACCCGATCCAGTATTCCGGACCCATGTATGGATCAATGGGGATGAACTTCGGTTACCCGGAGAGATACTATCGGGAGGATGATAGGATGCGGGGCTATCAGGTGGCACAGCAGGACCCCAACTCCTTGGAGGCTCGGCTAGACAAACTGGTGGGAAGAAACGGAGCTAAACCTACCTCCCCTTGGGTACCTCGAGTGCTCGCGTACCCATGGCCGCCGGGCCTACGGACCCCGGAGGGAATCCCAACATATAATGGAGAGACAGACCCGGAGGAGTTTGTCAGGACGTACCAGAAGCTAATGGTGTCAAGGGACTTCCCGGAGGAATTAAGATGCAAGCTGGTAGGCTGTTACCTGAGAGGAAACTGTCTCTCATGGTTCGATTCGTTGCCTCGAGAAAGTCTCAGAGACTATTACGATTTCTCTAAGGTCCTGCTGTTTAGATACGCCGGATTAAAGAAGGAAGGAAAGCAGTTGACTGAGCTTTTGGCTACCCGGCAGAAGGCTGCAGAAGGGTCAATGGAATACTATCGAAGGTACATGGACGATAGCATGAAGGTTGTCGACAGGCAGCAGCAGGAGAAGGCAGTGATTAGCGGATTTATAAATGGCTTGAGGGATATGGTGCTGTTCCAGAAGTTGATGGAAAATATCCCGGAAACCTTTCACAACTTGCAAATAGCGGTACAACTATACTGCGCGATTAATGATGCCACACGGAAGAGAAAGGAAGAATCCGGGGGATTCCTCCCGGATAAGATAGAAAGAAGGAGAATGGCAGACCCAAGTAGAAGGGACCCCGCTCCCGCACTGGTAAACCGTGCCAGGGCGGACAGTTTCACACCGCTCAGCAAGTCCCGAGCGGAGATTCATGCTATCCACAAGGACCTGTTCCCGGATCCATTGCCCATCCACGGGACCCCGTCTAGGGAAAACGCGGACAAATGGTGTGCCTACCACAAGTCTTATGGGCATGCGACAGAGGGGTGCAGGATGCTGAGGAACGAAATAGAAAGACTGATAGAGCGGGGACAGCTAAGAGATTGCGTGGCAGCGGAGGTAAAGAAGGAGAATCCCCGGGACCAGCCTCAGGAGCAGCCCCGCAGGAGGTGGAGACCTAACCCGGGGAGAGGAAACGGAAGAATCCAAGGCAACCAAGGTAACAGGGCCCCGGGGAGGCCCGCCATAGCCGCCGCGCCGGTCCAAGCAGTGGAGCCGGCCCCAATACCCAACAGGATGATCAACGTGATCAGTGGAGAAGTCGGAGAAGCATGTCAGTCAGTCTCCGCTATCCGGGCCTGGACCCGGTATGTTCCCCCGGGGGAGGTTCAGGGGAAAAGGTTTCGCCCCGATGAAGCTCTCACTTTCTCAGAAGCGGATGCAGCCCCGCCGCAGATACCCCATTCTGACCCGATGGTGGTAACGGCGGAGATTGAAGGCTTCTTGGTCAAAAGGGTGTTTGTGGACGATGGGAGCAGCGTGGAGATCATGTTCGCTTCTTGTTTCGATCAGTTGGGAATTGGGAGACAGAACCTTAAACCTCTCTTATCTCCCTTGTCAGGGTTCACGGGCAAACCCGAAGTTCCACTAGGTGTTATTCCCCTCGCAGTGTGTATGGTGGATGAGAAGGACCGGAGCAAGAGGATCTCGGTGACGTGCAACTTTGCGGTTATTGACGCAGCCTCGCCGTACAACGTGATCATAGGAAGGCCATGGCTAACTCAAGCCCGGGCAGCGAGTTGTCCGTATCTGCTGACGATGAAGTTCCCCACTGCGCAAGGTGTGGCGGTCGTGCGGGGTAGTCAAGCAGTCGCAAGAAGTTGCATGATGACGGCGGTGCTGGACGCAAGAAAGCAGTAGGGGTGGTACACGGAGAAGTTCCCCGCCAGGAGTTGGAGGAGATGCAGGTGGCGGACAAAGGGATGGTCACGGTGGGAAAAGACCTCCCGGAGGAAGTAAAAGGCGCACTGAGGGAACTTTTGGCCAAGTATCAGGGAGTATTCTCGTGGAGCCCGGAGGACATGGTGGGGGTGTTACCAGAGTTGGGGGTACACAAGCTGAACATAAGCCCTGCAACTAAACCAATCAGGCAGAAGAAAAGGCCTGTAGCACCGGAAAGAGCAGAATTTATAAGGAATGAAGTAAAGAAGCTGGAGAGAGCCGGGGTGGTCGAGGAAATTATCTACCCGGAATGGATAGCTAACCCGGTCTTAGTAAAGAAGCACGATGGAAGCTGGCGCATGTGTATTGACTTTACGGATTTGAATAAGTGCTGCCCCAAAGACAGCTATCCTCTCCCAAATCTGGACCGGCTGGCAGAGGCTATTGCGGGGTATTCGGTGCTGGCCTTCTTCGACGCACATAAAGGGTATCACCAGGTGCAGATGGATGAGGCGGACAAGGCGAAAACCTCATTCATCACCGATTTTGGAACCTTTTGTTACAAGAAGATGCCCTTCGGGCTGAAGAACGCGGGGGCTACGTACCAGAGAATGGTGGACAAACTCTTCAAGGATCAAGTGGGAAGAAACATGGAGGTGTATGTTGACGACATGGTGGTTAAAAGCAGGGCTTACGGGGCTTTCTTGAATGACCTGGAGGAGATGTTCGAAAAGCTGGAACGGAGCAATCTAAAGCTGAACCCCTCCAAAAGTACCATTGGAGTGGGTGCGGGGAAATTCTTGGGTTTTATGGTGTCAAGCCGGGGCATCGACGTCAACCCGGAGAAGGTGGAAGCCTTAGCTAAGATGGCCTCCCCTAGGTCGGTGAAAGAAGTACAGCGGTTAACAGGGTCCCTCGCGGCCCTCAGTCGGTTCCTGTCAAAGGGAGCAGACAGGCAGTTGCCTTTCTTCAACATTCTCAGGAGGGCCAAGGCGTTTGAGTGGTCTGGAGAATGTGAGAAGGCATTCCAAAATCTGAAAGAGCACCTCCAACAGTTGCCAACTTTAAAGAAGCCCCTCCCGGGGGAGGAGCTTTTTCTATACATAGCGGCGTCCCGGGATGCGGTAAGTGCCGTACTAATCAAAGAAGAGGATGGAAAGCAGCACCCAATCTATTTTGTTAGCCAGGCACTTCGGGGGGCAGAAACCCGGTATACTGAGTTGGAGCAGTTGGTTCTGGCACTGGTGCATGCTTCAAGGAGGCTTAAGCCCTACTTCCAGGGCCATCCCATAGTGGTTCTTACCAATTACCCGCTAAGACAAGTCATGTTCAAGCCGGAGGCATCAGGGAGAATGATGAAATGGGCCATAGAGCTGGGAGAGTATGAAATCCGGTATGAGCCAAGGAGGGCTATCAAGGGCCAGGCCTTAGCGGACTTCCTGTTGGAATCAGAAGCAAGGATAAATGAGGAACAGAATACGCCTAACACTCCGGAGGATACGGCTAAGGCTGAGACAGACCCGGCTTGGAAGCTATATGTGGATGGATCGGCGCACACCGGGGCAGTGGAGCAGGAATATTGTTAATCAGCCCGGAAGGGAAGGAGTATCCTTATGCAGTCCAATTCACTTTCAGAACAACCAACAATGAAGCCGAGTACGAAGCTTTGATCGCAGGGTTAAGGTTGGCAAAGGAGATGGACATCAAAACTCTCACGGCACACAGTGATTCCCAAATTGTGGTGCAACAGGTAAAGGGAGAGTATGAAGCCCGGGAGAGAAGCCTGCAAAAATATCTGGAAGTGGTAAAACCTTTGATAGCCGGGTTTAAAACCTTCGACTTGGTTCAAGTTCCCCGGGAAAAGAACAGCAAAGCAGACGTTTTGAGCAAATTGGCCTCCTCAGAGTTGAAACCTGAGCCCGACCAAAAGTTATACTTGGAAGTACTAGGGAGGAGGAGTTACCAGGAGAGCAATCAAGTAATGCTGGTGAACGAGGAAGAATCCTGGATCAGGCCCATGCGGGCATACCTAGAAGAAGGAACCGTCCCGGAGGATAGGGCCCAGGCCCGGAAGCTAAGAGTTAAGGCGCCTAGGTATGTGATCCAGGGAGGGGAGCTGTACAAAAGAGGGTACCTCCAGCCTCTGCTAAAGTGTGTAGAAAGGTTGGAAGGCCGATACCTCATCCGGGAGATGCACGAGGGATCTAACGGGAGCCACCAGGGAGCACGCACCTTGGCCAAAAGGATCTTAAGGCGGGGGTATTATTGGCCGACGTTGTTCAAAGATGCGGAAGAGCATGTACAGAAGTGCCTGGAATGCCAGGCATTTGCCCCGCTAATCCATGTTCCCCGGGAAGAGTTGGTCGGAGTCACAGGAGCTTGGCCGTTCAGCAGATGGGGAATTGACCTGGTCGGACCATTCCCGACTGCCCCGGGAGGAGCCAAGTACCTTGATAATACTGGCCCAGAATCCGGCTGGGCCAGAAAGGTCCGCGGCCCATGACTATCAAAGCGATACCTTTCCCGCTGGATAGTACGTCCGGATAAGGAAGAGGACATATGATGACAAAAGAAGTGGTCCTGCACCTTATCCCCAAAGGAGGTAGAGCTCGGCTATAAATACTAGTCTCAAACAGTAAACAAGGTATGTGACTTATATCTCTCTACTTTATATTGAGAGCACCTTCCGTACGTTTTCCTTCTTCGCTATCCCCATCTCATCATCACGCCGGAGCGTCTTCCCCGGGACACCTCCCGGGGATTGTTTTGCAGGATTGAAGCGGGCTGATCAAGGAGGGGACCCGGATAGCGTCTACTCCCGGGAGACGGACGGATTTTGGTAGCATCAATTGGCACGCCCAGTGGGACACTTCCACCTTCGCACGATGGAGTCGCCAAGGAGAGGGCGCGGGCGCCCGAAGAAGAACGCGGCACCCTCAGGGGGTGGTTCTCTTCCACCCCCGGGGGATGAGGTGACCTTGAGGCAGTTGCAGGAGGAGGCTAGACACCAGCGGGAGCTAGGGGTACCGCAGGACGGCCATGTGGAAACTGCCTCCGACGAAGCTGACTCGGAAAGAGAGTACCAGGAGGAGCAAGGACCAAGGCCTGCCGGGGGAGGCAGTCCTCGGACCCAGGGACCTGAAGCCCGGGAGGAGGGGCAATCCTTAGCCGAGGCGGAAGAATTGGCGGCGTTGGAATTCATGAGAGCCAACAAGGAGTTGTACCGCCAGTGGGTACTCTCTACCCGGGAAAATCGTAGGCGGAGGGAGCCTGAGGGAGACCAGGCAGGACCTCTTCGGAGGTACCAAAGAGAGGTTATCGACCTGGACGGAGTCTTTCAGCCGCCAAGGATACAGGGGCGTGTGAACTCTTCCACCGTCCCACCTTCATTCCCTCCAGGTCTCGGGGTCGGAGGGGGAATGGCTACGGGACAACAATCGGATTTGGTTCCACACGCTCCGCCCTATTACCCGCGTTCCAGCTGGGGGGCGGGACAAATTGGATATGGCCTGCCAGCCATGCCGGTGGAGTCGTTGGGTTATCAGGCCCCTGGAACCCAGGGGAACCCGATCCAGTATTCCTGGCCCATGCATGGATCAATGGGGATGAACTATGGCTACCAAGAGAAATACCATCGGGAGGACGATAGGATGCGGGGCTATCAGGTGGCTCAGCAGGACCCCAACTCTTTGGAGGCTCGACTAGACAAACTAGTGGGAAGAAACGGAGCTAAACCTACCTCCCCTTGGGTACCTCGAGTGCTTGCGTACCCATGGCCGCCGGGCCTTCGGACCCCGGAGGGAATCCCAACATACAATGGAGAGACAGACCCGGAAGAGTTTGTCAGGACGTACCAGAACCTGATGGTGTCACGGGACTTCCCGGAGGAATTAAGATGCAAGTTGGTGGGCTGTTACTTGAGAGGAAACTGTCTTTCATGGTTCGATTCCTTGCCTCGAGAAAGTCTCAGAGATTACTACGATTTCTCTAAGGCCTTGCTGTTCAGATACGCTGGATTAAAGAAGGAGGGGAAGCAGTTGACCGAGCTTTTGGCTACCCGGCAGAAGGCCGCAGAAGGGTCAATGGAGTACTATCGAAGGTACATGGACGATAGCATGAAGGTTGTCGACAGACAGCAGCAGGAGAAGGCGGTGATTAGCGGGTTTATAAATGGCTTGAGGGATATGGCGTTGTTCCAGAAGTTGATGGAAAATATCCCGGAAACCTTTCACAACTTGCAAATGGCGGTGCAACTATACTGCGCGGTTAACGATGCCACGCGAAAGAGAAAGGAAGAATCTGGGGGATTTCTCCCGGACAAGATAGAAAGAAGGAGAGCGGCAGACCCAAGTAGGAGGGACCCCGCTCCCGCAACAGTAAACCGGGCAAGGGCGGACAGTTTCACCCCGCTCAGCAAATCCCGAACGGAGATTCATGCTATTCACAAGGATCTGTTCCCGGATCCGTTGCCCATCCATGGGACCCCGTCTAGGGAGAATGCGGACAAGTGGTGCGCCTACCACAAGTCTTATGGGCATGCGACAGAGGGGTGTAGGATGCTGAGGAACGAGATAGAAAAACTGATAGAGCGGGGACAGCTGAGAGATTGCGTGGCAGCGGAGGCAAAAAAGGAGAATCCCCGGGACCAACCTCAGGAGCCGTCCCGTAGGAGGTGGAGGCCTAACCCGGGGAGAGGAAACGGGAGAAACCAAGGCAACCAAGGCAACAGGGCCCCAGGGAGGCCTGCCATAGCCGCTGCACCGGTCCAAGCAGTGGAGCCGGCCCCAATACCCAACAGGATGATCAACGTGATCAGTGGAGAAGTGGGAGAAGCATGCCAGTCGGTTTCCGCTATCCGGGCCCGCACCCGGTATGTTCCCCCGGGGGAGATTCAGGGGAAAAGGTTTCGCCCTGATGAGGCTCTCACCTTCTCTGAAGCGGATGCAGCCCCGCCGCAGATACCCCATTCTGACCCAATGGTGGTAACGGCGGAGATCGAAGGCTTCTTGGTCAAAAGGGTGTTTGTGGACGATGGAAGCAGCGTGGAGATCATGTTCGCTTCTTGCTTCGATCAGTTGGGAATTGGGAGACAGAACCTGAAACCCCCCTCGTCTCCCTTGTCAGGGTTCACGGGTAAACCCGAAGTTCCACTAGGTGTTATTCCCCTCGCAGTGTGCATGGTGGATGAGAAGGACCGGAGCAAGAGGATTTCGGTGACATGCAACTTCGCGGTTATTGATGCACCCTCACCGTACAACGTAATCATAGGAAGACCATGGCTAACCCAAGCCCGGGCAGCAAGTTGTCCGTATCTGCTGACGATGAAGTTCCCCACTGCGCAAGGTGTGGCGGTCGTGCGGGGTAGCCAAGCAGTCGCAAGAAGTTGTATGATGACGGCGGTCTTGGACGCGAAGAAAGCAGTAGGGGCGGTACACGGAGAAGCTCCCCGCCAAGAGTTGGAGGAGATGCAGGTGGCGGACAAAGGGACGGTCACGGTGGGAAAAGACCTCCCGGAGGAAGTAAAAGGCGCACTAAAGGAACTTTTGGCCAAATACCAGGGAGTATTCTCGTGGAGCCCGGAGGACATGGTGGGGGTGTTACCAGAGTTGGGGGTACACAAGTTGAACATAAGCCCTGCAACTAAACCCATCAGGCAGAAGAAAAGGCCTGTAGCACCGGAAAGAGCAGAATTTATAAAGAATGAAGTAAAGAAGCTGGAGAGAGCCGGGGTGGTCGAGGAAATCATCTACCCGGAATGGATAGCTAACCCGCTCTTAGTAAAGAAGCACGATGGAAGCTGGCGCATGTGTATTGACTTTACGGATTTGAACAAGTGCTGCCCCAAAGACAGCTATCCTCTCCCGAATCTGGACCGGCTGGCAGAGGCTATTGCGGGGTATTCGGTGCTGGCCTTCTTCGACGCACATAAAGGGTATCACCAAGTGCAGATGGATGAGGCAGACAAGGCGAAAACCTCATTCATCACCGATTTTGGAACCTTTTGCTACAAGAAGATGCCCTTCGGGCTAAAAAACGCGGGGGCTACGTACCAGAGAATGGTGGACAAACTCTTCAAGGATCAAGTGGGAAGAAACATGGAGGTGTACGTTGACGACATGGTGGTTAAAAGCAGGGCTTACGGGGCTTTCTTGAATGACCTGGAGGAGATGTTCGAAAAGCTGGAACGGAGCAATCTAAAGCTGAACCCCTCCAAAAGTACCATTGGAGTGGGTGCGGGGAAGTTCTTGGGGTTCATGGTGTCAAGCCGGGGCATCGATGTCAACCCGGAGAAGGTGGAGGCCATAGCCAAGATGACCTCTCCCAGGTCAGTAAAAGAAGTACAGCGGTTGACAGGGTCTCTCGCGGCTCTCAGTCGATTCCTATCAAAGGGGGCAGATAGGCAGTTGCCTTTCTTCAACATACTCAGGAGGGCCAAGGCGTTTGAGTGGTCCAAGGAATGTGAGAAGGCGTTTCAAAGTCTGAAAGAGCATCTTCAACAGTTGCCAACTTTAAAAAAGCCACTCCCGGGGGAGGAGCTTTTCCTGTACATAGCGGCGTCCCGGGAGGCAGTAAGTGCCGTGCTAATCAAAGAAGAGGAGGGAAGGCAGCACCCAGTCTATTTTGTTAGCCGGGCACTTCGGGGGGCAGAAACCCGGTACACCGAGTTGGAGCAGTTGGTTCTGGCTCTGGTTCATGCTTCAAGAAGGCTTAAACCCTACTTCCAGGGCCACCCCATAGTGGTCCTTACCAATTACCCGCTAAGACAGGTTATGTTCAAGCCGGAGGCATCAGGGAGAATGATGAAATGGGCCATAGAGCTGGGAGAATATGAAATCCGGTATGAGCCAAGGAGGGCGATCAAGGGCCAGGCCCTAGCGGACTTCTTGTTGGAATCAGAAGCAAGGATCAGTGAAGAACAGGAGATGCCTGAATCTCCGGAGAATACAACGAAGGCCGAGACAGACCCGACTTGGAAGTTGTATGTGGATGGATCGGCGCACTCCGGGGGCAGTGGAGCGGGAGTATTGTTGGTCAGCCCGGAAGGGAAGGAGTATCCCTATGCAGTCCAATTCACTTTCAAAACAACCAACAATGAAGCTGAGTACGAAGCCTTGATCGCGGGGTTAAGGTTGGCAAAGGAGATGGAAATCAAAACCCTCACGGCACACAGTGATTCCCAGATTGTGGTGCAGCAAGTAAAAGGAGAGTATGAAGCCCGGGAAAGGAGCCTGCAAAGGTACTTAGAAACGGTAAAACCTCTGATAGCCGGGTTTAAAGCCTTCAACTTGGTTCAAGTTCCCCGGGAGCAGAACAGTAAGGCAGACGTTTTAAGCAAGTTAGCTTCTTCGGAATTAAAACCTGAGCCCGACCAAAAGCTGTACATGGAGGTACTGGGAAGAAGAA
Source organism: Cruciata laevipes (assembly GCA_963678965.1). Lineage (NCBI taxonomy): Eukaryota > Viridiplantae > Streptophyta > Magnoliopsida > Gentianales > Rubiaceae > Cruciata > Cruciata laevipes. Next base: position 11,448,630 of record OY787642.1, read on the forward strand.
GCTACCAGGAGAGCGATCAAGTAATGCTGGTGAACGAGGAAGAGTCCTGGATCACGCCCATGCGGGCGTACCTAGAAGAAGGAACTACCCCGGAGGATAAGGCTCAGGCTCGGAAGCTAAGAGTGAAGGCGCCTAAGTATGTGATTCAGGAAGGGGAGCTGTACAAAAGAGGGTATCTCCAGCCGTTGCTAAAATGTGTAGAAAGGTGGGAAGGCCAACACCTCATCCGGGAGGTGCACGAAGGATCTAATGGAAGCCACCAAGGGGCTCGCACCGTGGCCAGAAAGATCCTAAGGCTGGGGTATTACTGGCCGACGTTGTTCAAAGATGCGGAAGAGCATATACAGGGGTGCTTGGCATGCCAGACATTTGCCCCGCTAATCCACGTTCCCCGGGAAGAATTAGTCGGAGTCACAGGAGCTTGGCCGTTCAGCAGATGGGGAATTGACTTGGTCGGACCATTCCCGACTGCTCCGGGAGGAGCCAAATACTTGATTGTGGCGATCGACTACTTCAGCAAATGGGTGGAGGCAGAACCGCTCACCAACATACGGGGACTAACTTGCGTCAAGTTTTGCTGGAAGAACATCATCTGTCGATTCGGCATCCCGAAGGTCATAGTCACAGACAACGGGGCGCAGTTCGAGAACGATCCTTTCAAGTCATGGTGCGTCAAATATGGCATAGAGCAGAAGTTGACGTCGGTGTACCACCCCCAGGCGAACGGGCAAGTAGAGGTCACCAACCGCACCATCATCAAGGGACTAAAAACCCGCTTGGAAGGCGCGCGGGGAAATTGGATCTGGGAGTTACCCAGCGTTCTTTGGGCCCATAGGACTACAGAAAGTTCGGCTACCGGGGAATCTCCGTATGGCTTGGTGTACGGGTCAGAGGCAGTAATACCCGCAGAGATTGGGATCCCAAGCCCTCGAGCTCAATACCAGCGCCCGGAAGAAGAAGACGATGGACGGCGCCTTGACTTGGATCTCCTGGAAGAAAAGCGAGAGAATGCGGCACTCCAGGAAGCCAAGGTGAAGGAGCGAGTAAAGAGGTATCATGACAGAAGGGTGCGGAAAGAAGTTTTCACTTCGGGAGACTGGGTAATGAGGAGAAACGATAAGAGCCACCAAGCCCCGGAGGGCAAACTTGCGCCCAACTGGGAAGGGCCATACAAGATCAAGGAAGCATACCCGGGAGGGAGCTATGTGCTGGAGGACAAGCAGGGAAAGGAGATCCCCAGAAGGTGGAACGTAGCTAACCTGAGGAGGTTTTACGGGAAGTAGGGCGCCCCGCATCGCACCACAGCTACTGAAGCATGAATATGCTAGGCATGAATATGCCAGGCATGGATATGCCCCCCGGGAAGTGTGAATACGCTAAGCATGAATATGCTAGGCATGAATATGCCAGGCATGGATATGCCCCCCGGGAAGTGTGAATACGCTAAGCATGAATATGCTAGGCATGAATATGCCAGGCATGGATATGCCCCCCGGGAAGTGTGAATACGCTAAGCATGAATATGCTAGGTATGAATATACCCCTCCCGGACGCATGAATATGCCCGGAGAGATAACCCAACGTCTGGCCTCGTTCCGGGTTTAGAAAGGATTTGTAAAAAGGGACCCATGGGTAGCTCCCATTTGGGTGCCCCGCTAGAGTGGACCCGGAGCTCGAACGAAGCCCGGGGACCAAGAAATGTAGTGTTGTAAGGAAGAGTTAATGAGAAGGGTTCTTTCGAAAAGCAATTTTATTCAATCGTTAAATTACATAAGAAATTTATACATCGCATAAACATGCGGTCAAATTGCAAAGGAACAGATACATAGAATTTTACATACAAGTATTCCTATCTATTTGCTACTAAACCCACTTGGGACCTGACCCGGAAGCACCCTCAGGGTTGCCCGGGCGGAAACCCCCTCCGAAGAATTGAGAGGACAGGAGATCTTCGGCAAAACGGGCATCCGGGGCTTGATTCCACGCAAGCTCCTCTTCCAGTTGCGCAGCATCCTCTTCATTCAGTTCGGGGATAGGCACGACCACAGATCCCTCTGGAAGCGGCTCCGCCAGGCGCATCCTTCTCACCCCGGCAGAGGTGACGAACCTGTACTTAGGAAACATGACTGCTGCACTTTTCCCCTTTTCCTCCCGACTAATACGAGCACCTTCGGCGGTCTTAATCCCCTTTGTAGTGACCCCAGAGTCGGCAATCTCCCGGATGCGTCTTATCCGGCGGGCCACCTCCTCCGGGTCAATAGATACAGTCATGTCCTCATACCTTTCGTACGCCACGTCCACCTCCACACGGGCAGGAACTCGGCGAAGGCTGGAGGGATAGGGCTCAACTTCTCCCGCGGCTATCTTATTATGCCATTCAACAGCATCCAGATAGGCCTTATGATGAGGAGCTCCCTCACCAAACCTCTTCGGGTTAGCCTCCATACGCTCTATCGTCCTGCGAACCCCGGCTGGAATATCGGTAAGAGGAGATACCCCAACTAAGCCATTCTTGAGACCAAGCAGGTGGTAGGATAGCCGGGTGATTAATAAAGCATCCTGGAGGACCCTATTCCTATGAGTAAGGGACCGATTCTCCTTCTCAAAGTCGCAGAGAAGCTTGTTCTGAGCGGAGCGGGTCTCCAACGTCCTCAGTTTCTCCTGCGCCCGCTCTAGTTCACCCCACACCATGCCTAACTCTTTGGTAGTACGATGCTGGGAGTCATCGTGAAGGGCTTGCAGCTCAGCTATGGTCTTATGAGAGTTCAGGGCCTCCCGCATATGATCAGAAGCAAGGTCGAAGCACTGGTTCAACGACCCGAACTTGGCATCAACTGCCTTAAGAAACGCCACCAGCACCCGGATCGACCCAAACTCTCGAAGGAAGCATTCCAACCCCGCCTCAGCTAATGCCCGGTTAGCCTGATCGCCTCCAAACCGCCAATGGGCTAGCTTCCTTTGAAGGAAAGAGCATTGGAGGCACCCAGCGCGGGGGAGAGAGAAGTAGGTGCCGGAAGAACTAACAGGATGAGGAAAAACATAAGGCATGGGCCCATGCGGGAGAATCTCCTCTAAGGGACGCTCAAACTACAAAAAAAAAACAGTAATATCATTAAAAGGTAGAACTTGTCATTAATCAAAATAGGCACCAAGGCCAAAGTTCTACATACACTTCCCCGGGGGAAGGAAAGCTACAAAAGGCTTAAAAAAGGAAAACTACAAGGGAAAAGGCAGGCTAAAGTCTAGAGTTATACATGGTCTTCAGTAGAATGCCCCTCTCCCGGAATAGCGTGAGCTCTTTCGAACCTCCTCTCCAGCTCCACCAGATCCTCAGTGGTCCATTCAGGGCCGGCATAAGCAGGGGCGTCCACGGCGGGCTCATCAGCGGACCGTTCAGGGTATCCCACCTTCCGCGTAGCCTTCCGGGTTTGATAGAGAAGGTCGTCTTGACCCGCAGCAAGGCCAACCCGGTAGTCCCCCCCTTGGACTTGAACTGCTTGGTACCCAAAATTGTCGGGCACCGCGCAGTATTCGAGATAGTTCTCTGCCCAATGGGGTGTCTCTGGGACGACCCCATAAACATTGAAGTCCTCGGAGCCAGGGTCGGGGCAGGAGGCCTCACAGATTGCAGGGAGCTTCATCTTCCTGATATCAGAAGCAGAGGAAGCCCGGGAGGACATCTCCAGCGATCGCCACAGCTGGGGCACCAAACTTTCCAGACTCGCCTCCTGAAGATCCCGGAAGCGATGGTTTAACAGGTCATTGGCCTTGGGCCGATAGTAGGACGCCTGGGCATCAAGACGCGCAGGCCCGGGCAACCAACCCCGCAAACTCCGATACATCTCATGACAGGCGTCCGCGCTGGCCGCAGCGGCAATCCCCTCCAGCTTCTTCTCGAATGCCTCAGAGCGGAGGAGCTTCTGTGTGATGGCATTGAAGGCCTCGAGCTGAGAGCTCTTCTTGTCCTTCTTCAGTGCGGAGTACTTCTTTTCCACCTCCGCCAACTTTTTCTCTTTGTCAGCCAGCTTCTTTTTGGCCTCTTCTAGTTGGACCGCGAGGCCATCTTGTCCGGCCAGCTTCTCCCTGGTCTCGCGGAGTTCCCTCTCCATCTTGGCAAACAGCCCCGCGCTGTATTTGGAGTAGGTCCGGTTCAATGCCTCGGCAAACTGAGAATCCGCCAGGACGGCGTCGGCAAAGGCAACGCTCTGCAAAGAAGAAGCAAGAAAGTAAGAAAAACGGAGGAATTACCTTAGATAAAAAGATCTAGAACAGCGGTTACCTCTTCTTTTTCTTCCGGGATAGCTTCGGAAGCAGTAGCCCGTGGAGGAGGAGGAGGAGGGAAGTCGTGGGTCCTCTGACGAGAGGAAGGGGGCGACCCGGATAGCTCGTTAGGAGGCGGACGTTTGAACCGCGAGCTTGCCCCACCGCTGTAAGTAGGGTGTTGGATGAAGGATCGACGCCCGGGAGTAGGTGCCGAGCTGGGAGTAGCACGGGCCTCAGAAGAAGGCCCGGAGGGTGTCTGCTGGCGAGACTTGGGCGGCGCACGAGGCCTCTGAGGGAGACTTGGGCGGCGCACGAGGCCTCTGAGGGACAAGAGCGGGGTTCTCGGGGGGAGATGGCCCAGGTTGGGAAGCTACTGGCGGTGTCGAAGGAGTTTGTTGATCTGGATGAGCATTCCCCGTTAGAACATCACCCCCGGAAGACCTGTCGGTGGGGGCCATGACGTCCGCGTGCAAGGAAGGTTGAACTGGAACAGAGAAAACAAGGAAGTTAGCAAGCAAAAAAAAAAAAAAAAAAAAAGTTCGGAAAAAACAAGATAAGAAATAAAGTCTTAACGGGCACCTCCATCCGGCCACACCGCAGAGATGCGCGGGAGCGTGAAGAGGTCGTTGGGGTAAATCCCGCGAGGCCAGAAATAACCCGCGTTCCCACTCTTATAAAAAACCTCCATATCTAAGGGGGAAAGACGGAGGAAACTGTGGTCACTAGCAACGGCCGCAGGGAGGTTGGACAGAGGCTTCTTGTCCTCTGGAAGAATGGAATCGTTCCAGGCGGGCATGGGATAAACCCGGAAGTCGCACAGGAAGAAGCCTTTGGAAAGATACCCCTTGGCTGATCGGGGTTTGCTCAAGAGGAAGTCCTTTATCCCCGAACGGATGTTGAAGGAGAAGACGCCCGGGAAAGAAGCGTGCGCCTTCCGTAGTGCGTAAAAAGAGCGAAAGAGGAGGAGAGTAGGAGAAATGGCGCATCTAGCGCAGTTGAGAAGGAAAGCCAAGATCAGAGCCACCCCGTTAGGATGCATCTGGGCCGGGGCTATCTTATAAAAGGTAAGTATCTCGAGGAAGAGAGGAGGGAAGGGAAGGCTGAGCCCGTATTGAAAGTGTATACGCGGGATGCACGCGGCCTCTCGCTCGGAGGCCCCCGGGGGGAGCTTGGATAAGGAGGCATTAAGGGGAAGAGGAATGAAGGATCGCTTGGCTAGATCCAAGACGTCCCTATCTATAGGAGGAGAGTCCCCGGAAACATCGAAATACTTAAGCCCTAATGGGCGCACCCCGTGAGTAGGCCCCCGGGGAACATCGTCGCCGAGCCCTTCGTCAAAAGCCTCTTCCCCTAAATCCTCCCGGGCATGACCAGGAGAACAACCTTGGCGGGAACTCTTTTCTTCCAGGGCGAATGAGTCAAGGGTGTCTCGTTCCCGGGGAATATCGGAATCCTCGGAACGAGCGCCCAGGGAAGAATCCGGAGAGGAAACAGGGTTATCGACAGTCCTAAAATGAATCTCGTACGGGCTCTGAAACTCTTCGGTATCCAGAGAGGAGTTGGAGTGAAGTGGGGAACCCATAGAGAAGAAGAGAATAAGGAGATAGGGCTTACTTGGCTGAAAGGGCGAAGGAGCGAATGAGCAGAGCGTCTGGAGAAATTTTGCAGAAAGTAAATTAGGGAGAAGGAGGTCAGGCCCCTTATATAGACGGAGGAATAGGAACCGCCACCTCAAAAGGTGGAAAAGCAATAATGACACGATGAACGAGACAATGATCAATGCAGAAGAGGAAAAGGCAGCGTCGTCAGAAACCCATTTTAGCACGGATGGGACCTACCAGGAGAGTAGCAACCAAAGAGGGAGCATTTAAGACCAGTTCCCCGCGTCATGAAACCCGGATGACTGGTCTGGGGGGCTAGTGATAATACTGGCCCAGAATCCGGCTGGGCCAGAAAGGTCCGCGGCCCATGACTATCAAAGCGATACCTTTCCCGCTGGATAGTACGTCCGGATAAGGAAGAGGACATATGATGACAAAAGAAGTGGTCCTGCACCTTATCCCCAAAGCAGGTAGAGCTCGGCTATAAATACTAGTCTCAAACAGTAAACAAGGTATGTGACTTATATCTCTCTACTTTATATTGAGAGCACCTTCCGTACGTTTTCCTTCTTCGCTATCCCCATCTCATCATCACGCCGGAGCGTCTTCCCCGGGACACCTCCCGGGGATTGTTTTGCAGGATTGAAGCGGGCTGATCAAGGAGGGGACCCGGATAGCGTCTACTCCCGGGAGACGGACGGATTTTGGTAGCATCATACCTGATCGTAGCGATCGATTACTTCAGCAAATGGGTGGAGGCAGAGCCGCTCACCAACATACGGGGACTAACTTGTGTCAAGTTTTGCTGGAAGAACATCATCTGTCGATTCGGCATCCCGAAGGTCATAGTCACGGATAACGGGGCGCAGTTCGAGAACGATCCTTTCAAGTCATGGTGTGTCAAGTATGGTATAGAATAGAAGTTGACGTCGGTGTACCACCCCCAGGCGAACGGGCAAGTAGAGGTCACCAACCGCACCATAATCAAAGGAATAAAAACCCGCTTGGAAGGCGCGCGGGGAAATTGGATCTGGGAGCTACCCAGTGTTCTTTGGGCCCATAGGACTACAGAGAGCTCAGCTACAGGGGAATCTCCATATGGCTTGGTGTACGGGTCAGAGGCAGTAATACCCGCAGAGATTGGGATCCCAAGCCCTCGAACTCAATATCAGCGCCCGGAAGAAGAAGACGATGGACGACGCCTTGACTTGGATCTCCTGGAAGAGAAGCGAGAGAATGCGGCACTTCAGGAAGCCAAGGTGAAGGAGAGAGTAAAGAGGTACCATGACAGAAGGGTGCGGAAGGAAGTCTTCATCCCAGAAGACTGGGTAATGAGGAGGAACGATAAGAGTCGCCAAGCCCCGGAGGGCAAACTTGCACCCAACTGGGAAGGGCCATACAAGATCAAGGAAGCACACCCGGGAGGGAGCTATGTGCTAGAGGACAAGCAGGGAAAGGAGATCCCCAGGAGGTGGAACGTAGCTAACCTGAGAAGGTTTTACGGGAAGTAGAGCACCCCGCATCATACCACGGCTACTAAAGCATGAATATGCCGGGCATGGATATGATAGGCATAGGTATGCCCCTCCCGGAAGCGTGAATACGCTAAGCATGAATATGCTAGGCATGAATATGCCAGGTATGAATATACCCCTCCCGGAAGCGTGAATACGCTAAGCATGAATATGCTAGGCATGAATATGCCAGGTATGGATATACCCCTCCCGGAAGCGTGAATACGCTAAGCATGAATATGCTAGGCATGAATATGCCAGGTATGGATATACCCCTCCCGGAAGCGTGAATACGCTAAGCATGAATATGCTAGGCATGAATATGCCAGGTATGGATATACCCCTCCCGGAAGCGTGAATACGCTAAACATGAATATGCTAGGCATGAATATGCCAGGTATGGATATACCCCTCCCGGAAGCATGAATATGCCCGGAGAGAGAGAGAACCCGACGCTTGGCCTCGTTCCGGGTTTAGAGGAATATTTGCTTAAAAGGGACCCATGGGTAGCTCCCATTTGGGTGCCCCGCTAGAATGGACCCGGAGCTTGGATAAAGCCCGGGGATCAAAGAATGTAATGATTACAGGAAAGAGTTAATGAAAAGGGTCTTTCAGAGAAACAATTTTTATTCAATCCTCTTTAAATTACAAATCGCATGAATACGTGGTCATAGTCATGGTAGGACAATTACATAAGCATTTTACATACAAGTATTCCTATCTATTTGCTACTAGACCCACTTGGGACCTGACCCGGAAGCACCCTCAGGGTTACCCGGGCGGAAACCCCCTCCGAAGAATTGAGAGGACAGGAGATCTTCGGCAAAACGGGCATCCGGGGCTTGATTCCACGCAAGCTCCTCTTCCAGTTGCGCAGCGTCCTCTTCGTTCAGTTCAGGGATAGGCACAACCACGGATCCCTCGGGAAGCGGCTCCGCCAGGCGCATTCTTCTCACCCCGGCAGAGGTGACGAACCTGTACTTAGGAAACATGACCGCTGCACTTTTACCCTTTTCTTCCCGGCTAATACGAGTACCCTCGGCGGTTTTAGCACCCTTTGTGGTGACTCCAGAGTCGGCAATCTCCCGGATGCGTCTTATCCGACGGGCCACCTCGACCGGGTCAATGGATACAGTCATGTCCTCGTACCTTTCGTACGCCACATCCACCTCCACCCGGGCAGGGACTCGGCGAAGGCTAGAGGGATAGGGCTCAGCTTCTCCCGCAGCAATCTTATTATGCCATTCAACGACATCCAGATAGGCCTTATGATTAGGAGCTCCCTCACCAAACTTCTGCGGGTTAGCCTCCATGCGTTCCATCGTCCTACGGACCCCGGCGGGAATGTCGGTAAGAGGAGACACCCCAACTAGGCCGTTCTTGAGACCCAACAGGTGATAGGATAGCCGGGTAACTAGTAGAGCATCCTGAAAGACCCTATTCCTATGAGTAAGGGACCGATTTTCCTTCTCAAAGTCGCAGAGGAGTCGGTTCTGGGCGGAGCGGGTCTCCAAGGTCCTAAGTTTTTCCTGCGCACGCTCTAGTTCGCCCCACACCATACCTAACTCCTTGGCAGTACGATGGCGAGAATCGTCCTGAAGGGCCTGCAGCTCGGCGATGGTCTGGTGGGAATTTAAGGCCTCCCGCATATGATCAGAAGCCAGGTCAAAGCAATGATTCAGCGAGCCAAATTTGTTTTTGATGGCTTTAAGAAATGAAACCAATGCCTGGATGGACCCGAACTCGTGAACAAACGCACACAATCCAGCCTCAGACATGGCCCGGATAGCTTGATCGCCTCCAAACCTCCAATGAGCGAGCTTCCTTTGAAGGAATGAACATTGGAGGCACCCGGCGCGGGGGAGAGAGAAGTAGGTCCCGGAAGAACAACTAGGGTGAGGGAAAACAAAAGGTATGGATCCCCGCGGGAGACCTCCTTCCAAGTGGTGCTCAGACTACAAAAAATAATAACTTCATCAAATTAAAAGGTAGAACTTATATTAATCAAAATGGGCGCCAAGGCCAAGTTCTACATATGCCTCCCGGGGAGGAAGATTACAAAAAACTTAAAACTACAAAAAAAAATATACTAGAGTCTAGGGGAATACATTATCCTCGGTCGGGCCACTTTCCCCCGGGGTAGTATGAGCGCCCTTCCACCTCCTTTCCAGCTCAGCCACGTCCGCGTCAGACCAGTTGGGACCACAGTAGGCAGGGGCATCCACCTTTGGCTCGTCTTCCGGGCGCTCAGGAAATCCCACTTTCCGGGTAGACTTTCGGGATTGATAGAGCAAGTCGTCCTGCCCCCTGGGAAGCCCCACAACATATTCACCCGTCCTCTCCTCAACGGCCTGATATCCAAAGTTGTCAGGTATAGCGCAGAACTCATGGTAACTTTCGGACCAGTGAGGCGTCTCCGGGACCACCCCGTAGGCGTTGAAGCACTCCGGGCCAGGGGATTCAGGGATAGCAGCCTCGGTGACCCCCGGAAGCTTGACCCTCTTAATGTCCGAGGCTGAAGGGGCCCGGGAACACATCTTCAGGGAATCCCACAACTGGGGTACCAGATTCTCCAGGTTGGCCTCCTGAAGAGACCTCCAGCGATAGTTGAGCTGATCGCTCGCCTTGGGACGATAATAGGATGCTTGTGCTTCAAGGCGAGCAGGTCCCGGGAGCCAACCCCGCAGACTGCGATACATCTCGTGGCATGCATCAGCACTGGCAGCAGCGGCGATGCCCTCTAGTCTCTTGTCAAAATCGGCAGAGTGGAGGACTTTTCGAACCACAGCGTCCAAGGCTTCGAGCTGGGCCTCCTTCTTCTCCTTCTTAAGAGAAGAATATTTCTTCTCTACTTCCGCCAGCTTCTTTTCTTTCTCGGAGAGCTTTTTCTCCCTCTCGGCTAGCTTCTTCTGAGAAGCCTCCAGTCGGGCGGCCAGGTCATCCCGCTCGGCCAACTTCTCCCGGGCATCAAGGAGTTCCCTCTCCTTCTTAGCAAACAAACCCGCGCTATACTTCGAGTATGTCCGGTTGAGCGCGTCCGTCAGCTGTGAATCCGCCAGGAGAGAGTCGGCGAAAGTAGTGGTCTACAAAATTCAAACAAAGATAAGATTATCCGGAAGGATGGAGGACAAAAGTAGTAATAAGCAACATGGTTAGCGCACCTCTTTCCTCTGCTCGGGGATGGCTTGAGAGTTATCCCTTGAAGGAGAACTCGCAGGGGGAGGAGGAGGAGGCGGCGGGGTCGCACTTTCCAACCTCTGACGGGAAGATGAAGGAGTTTCCTTGTCATCGGTTAAAGGCCGCTTAAACCTGGAACCAGCCCCGCCGCTGTATGTCGGGTGTTGGATGAAAGATTTCCTCCCGGGGGTAGGAGAGGACCCGGGGGCTTTCGGTTGGGAAGAAGGGCGCTGCAGACGGGTCCCTTGGGGGATGAACCCGGGATTCTCGGCAGCCCCCGCCCCGACTGGGGATGCTGCTTGCTGCTCGGCTGGAGAGACCAGCCCCCGATGAGGATTTCCCTGCTGACTATTATCCCCGGAAGGCATCTCTTCGAATAGGGTAGCGTCCGCGTGCAAAGTAGGCTGAACTGAAGTCAGGAAGAACAAAAATAAAGAGATCAGAATAAAACACACATATATGAATACAAAAATAAAGAATAAAGCCTTTAATAGGCACCTCCAGTCGGCCACACAGCGGAGACGGTTGGAAGGGAAAAGAGTTTCTCAGGGTATATCCCGCGGGGCCAATAATAGCCCGCGTTCCCAGTCTTAAAGAAAGCGTCCATGTCTAGGGGAGATAGACGGAGGAAGTTATGATCATGGGTGAGGTCTGTTGGAAGGGAGGAAAGGGGTTTCTTGTCTTCAGGAACGAGGGAATCGTTCCAGGGGGGCATTGGATACACCCGGGAATCGCAGCGGAAGAAACCCTTCGCAAGGTACCCTTTGGCGGATCTGGGCTTACCCCTCATAAAGTCCTTCGTCCCGGAACGGATTACGAAAGAAAATACCCCCGGAAAGGACGCGTGAGCGCGTCGGAGGGCATAGAAGGACCGGAAGAGAAGGAGAGAGGGGGAAACATTGCATCTAGCGCAATTAAGTAAGAAGCCCAGTACCAGTACAATCCCGTTGGGGTGTAGCTGGGCCGGGGTCATTCGATAAAAGTTGAAAATTTCTGAAAAAAGAAGAGGGAAAGGAAGGCTGAGCCCGTACTGGAAGTGAATCCGGGGGATGCAAGGTACTTCCCGCTCGGACATCCTCGGGGGAAGTTTTGATAGCGACGCATCCAACGGAAAAGGGATAAAACAACGCCTAACCAAATCTAGAACGTCCCTATCTAAGGAGGGGGGAGGCCCGGGGAGATTAAAAAACCGATGGCCAGAAGGCTTCGCTCCGTGGGTAGGACCCCGGGGAGCATCATTGCCAACTTCCTCATCAAAGGCTTCCCCATCCGGATCCTCCCGGGGAAGATGGGAACGCTGTGTGGGGGATGAACCCGCCCTGTCTAAGGGGGACATACTCGGTTCGATTGGCTCCGGGGAGGTGCTGAAGGTCCCAGAGGGGGTACTCGAGGAGGAGCCGGGAGAAGAAATAGGGTGGGGGGCTCGAAACTGAATTTCAAATTGGCTTTGAACCCCCTCGGTATCTAGGGAGGAAGTGGCAAGGTGCGGGGAACTCATGATGAAAGAGGAGTGGAAGAAGCAGAGGAGGAGGGTTAGAGCTTACTTGTTGAGGAAAAGCAGAGCGTCTGGAAACGATGTGGAGAGTGATTTAGCGAGGAGGGTTAGACCCCTTATATAGGGAGGTGAATAGGAAACGTCGCCTCGAAAGGAGGAAAAGCAATGATAACACGGGAAGCAAGGTACTGATTAATGCGGAAGGGAAAAGACGGCGCTGTCAGAAATTAATTATAGCATGAAGGGGCCCCACCGAAAGAGGTAGCCAGAGGAGGAGCATGTAAGATCAGTCTCCTGCGTCAAGGAACCCCGAAAGACTGGTCTGGGGGGCTAGTGATAATACCGGTCCAGAGCCCTGCTGGGCCAAGAAAAGGGCCCGTGGCCCAGAACCAACAGAGAGGAACCTTTCCCGCTCAGAGGCATGTCCGGACAGAAAAGAGGACAAGAGAGGACAGAAGATGACAAGGGAGGTGGTCCTGCAGCTTATCTTCAAGGGAGGCAAAGCTCGAACTATAAATACTAGCCTCCAACAGTGAACAAGGTATGTGACTTATATCTCTCTACCTTATATTGAGAATTCCTTCCGTACGTTTTCCTCCCCCACTATCCCCATCTCATCATCACGCCGGAGCTTCTTCCCCGGGACACCCCCCGGGGATTGTTTTGCAGGACTAAAGAGGGCCGGCCGAGGAGGGGACTAGGGGAGCGTCCAATCCAGGAAGACGGACGGAAACGGGTAGCATCAAGTTTCACGATAGAAAAAATCTTAAATAAATGCACCTTACTGTAAGGGCAAGCCAAAAGCACGCCATGTTCTATAAGATTTGGGGTTACTATACAATTATTTTAATTATATGAGTAATTGTTTTCTTTTTGAAACAAAGATCATATATTTCATGATTCTGGATAACGTCCAGAAGCGAATGACATGAAATGAGGTAAAGCATCCCAAATGTTAACTAACAGAGAGCTCGACTTTGCAAAAGTATCCAGAGCATGAGCTACAAAATTTATACCCCTAGGAACCCAATATGGTCTCCCTGTCCGACTCCGCTCCATCATAAAAGTGATTCTATCCCGTACTAAAACACGGGAAATCGGGCAATCGATCTCCTGATGAACCATTTGTACTACCTAAAGAGCATTTATATGAATCTGGTCGACCAAGATAAAGTAGTGGCCAAGATTAATGCCTCCACCAACGCCAAAGTCTCAACTAACATGGGTCCTAGATATATGGAAATCTTCTCGATGTCGCTCAAATGAATCTACCAGCAGGATCAAAAGCCACTACTCCAACGGTAGCCGATCCTTCAGTGAGCCCCGCATCAAAGTAAATGTTGAACTGATTAGTCGGCGGCTGCAACAGAGCCTTCGGCAACAATCCATCTAATTAACATATTGTTTGTCCATCCTTTAGCCTCCAAGAACAAGCGTCGGTTAGCAATGGCATATGCCACCATGATATCCGAGCTAATGTGTGATTGCTCGAAAACCTGTCTATTTCGCTGACCCCACATTCCATCACAGATTATTATCGCTAACTCACAGAACGCATCATCCTTCTCCCGTAACAGCTTTCGGAACCAAAGCTCCTCCATAACAAGTTCTCATCACTCCACTCATCTATCTCTAGCCAGATTCTGTCTTTGATAGATTGAAACACCTCTGTCTACTTCCTCCCATTAACTAATGGTAATCCCAAACACTTCCCATACGAGTCCACCTCTGGAATATTCAGCGCATTACAAATTCCTGCTCCAACTCCAGTAATAGTATTAGGACTAAACAAAATCCCAGATTTATCCACATTGATCTTCTGGCCAGAGACATCCTCATATAAAGTTAAAGCCCAATGAATCCGACTAGTTTCCTCCATCGATGCATTTTCGAAGAGTAGTGTGTCATCTACGAGAAGAGATGCGAGATAGCAGGACCTCTCAAAGAAGCTCGAACACCATGAATCCTCCATGAACTTTCAAGATCAGTCAGCAGCATAGACAAAACCTCGGAACATATGATGAACAAATACGGGGAAAGAGGACCCCCTGTCGAATGCCTCGGTCCGGGGAGAGCTAGCCGAACTCTTCCCATTAAGAATGAATGGGAACTTGACCGATGACAAACATTGCTGGATACGAGAGACAAAGATAGGAGGAAACCCCAACTTCCTCAATGTTTCCAACACAAAAACTTTATCAATCCAATCAAAAGCTTTGCTCATATCCAATTTGAGTAATTGTTTTTTGGGCCTAATGTTTTGTGACACAAATAGTTAAAATAATTATATAGTAACCCTCAATATTGAAGCATGTGGTTCCTTTTGGCCCGTCCTTACCGTAAGGGGATCTTACAAGAGATGCTCTCTTTAAGATATTTGATAAATTTGTAAAAGATAAGGATAAAAAGGAATTATTTTTTTTGCAAACGCTGCTTTTCCCAAAACAACTAGTTAGAAAGTATCCTCACCAAACAGGCAAACACTAGTCAAAATCTGATTGACTAGTCAACTATCTATATTTGGCCAAAAAAGTTAAACGTTCTTCAAAACTATAGTCTCCGAACAGAGGCCTCTATTATTAATTGTTAGTTGTTTGCTGATTAAATTATATTTTTTGACTAGCGGTTTGTATGTGAGTGTTTGGTAAATAACAACTAGTTTATGGAGGTTGCATTATTTTAAATAACTGAAATGGACATTGGAAACTTTAGTCTAAAAAGCTCTAGTCTCCAAAAAAAACCCAAAAAATTAAAGTTAAACGCTCTTCAAAACTCTAGTCTCCAAACCGGACACAGGGCTATTAAAGATGGTAAAATATGGTTTTTAATTCCTAGGTAAGCTCAACCTCTTTTATATGAGTATTGTTGATCTTGTTTGTAAAATTTGGAATCCAGTAATTGATCAGACAAAGTTTCGAGTAAAGTTGTGGAAGATTTTGCATATCTTCCATTAGTGGGAATGATTTTTGCATAGGAAAAGACTGATTTAGTTAAATTATTGTTGTTAATCATTGATTTTATAATTAAGCTAGTTTTGTATGAATTTGCATGGCAAAGCAGTAGGTAAGAATATATAATTGATCTCAAGTCACAATTTATTATAAAGCCTAGCTAGGACTTGTAACAATATAGATGTTACTTTTCTTTAGCCACTATATATTCATCATCTTTTTCAATTTCCAAATCTCTTCTCCATGGAGTAGAGAAGATAATAACCAGATCAAAACAGATACATCAAACATGCAGATACAAAGCAATAATGGAATTCAAAAGCCTTTTGTCCCCACTACTCAACTCTTTTATCAACAAAATGAAAAGCCACCATTTTTAAAAGAGAATAGCTTGCTTTCAGGATCAAACAGAATATGCATGGCCAGCTATCCATATTCTGAATATGGTTTTTATTTTCTCCCCACCTTTTAGTTTTCATCAACCACATAATGCCACCTTTTCCTCTCTGCAAAGCTTTGCCAATATACTAAAACCATCCCCTCTCCAAATTCCCCATCACTACCCCATACATTAGTGCCCCACTTTAATTATTACCACCTTTCCATAAAACCCTTTTTTCCAGAATACTATTATAAACTTCCACCAAAACCAAAAAAAATAAAATGTATAAAAACAAAAAAGAAAAAAGAAAAAAGAAAAAAAAAAGGACATTAATATTATCACATCCATCCACTGATTGAAGATGGATGGCAAATGGACTGTTCTCCAACGCCAAGAAAATCCCTAGTGTGATCTCCTCCTGCTGTTGCCTCCTCATGGCTCATCTGTATATGGCGGCGCTTTGACGGGTACATTTGCAGCTGGTTTAGGGTTGAGAGATGGTCATTATTTACTGAATTCTGCAGAGTACTTGTTACTGTGGCTGTACCATACAAGCAAGAGGAGAATTTGTGTCCATCTTCATTAATGGGGCCAAAGCTTCCTAGGAAATGTTCAGAAGTTGTAGCTCCAATCTGGGCAGCTTTCTGAAGTAAAGCTGTGGCAGACATATCTGGAGCTGTGGAATGTGTCTGATGTTGTGTGCTAAACAAGGATGGCACAGTCATGACCATCTGATTCCGTTCCTTATTCGGCATGTCGTCGGAATTCGCAGTACTGTTGGAGCAGAGTTTATTTCCAAAGTCCCAGTTCAGATTTGAGACAAAAGAATCAGTGGGAAACAGCATCCCAGCTGATGAACTCACTAACTGATGATGATGAGGCATTTCTGGGAGATTAATGGTGGGAGTTTTTTCTGCATGGCCCATCCACAATGGAAGCCCTTGTTGTCTTATTGGCATTGTTGATTCATCATTAATATTGCTGCTTGTAGGGATTGGCTTAAAGATTGAAGAGAATTGTTGACCCACAAAATGATAATTGGCTGCCACAACATTGGATGCTGCTGTCATTCTTGCTGTTTCTTCTGCTAAGGCATCACAAAAGGCCCTATGTGTGATGAAGCTATCTCTTCTGCTCCATCATGCATGCACCATATCATCAACCAAATTAGCGGAAATCAAGGAAACTATGAGCAAACAAGCAATCCAAAGGGGACATGATCAACTTTATTAAAATAAGATAGAATGGCCAAGGCCTAAGAAACTACAAAAAGGGAGCCATCATTAGGTTGCTCATGAAAAGTTACTAATCATCATTTTACTTGTGTACATATATGATTAAGTGATCATTTTGTGAAGAATATATAACCTTATTAGCTTATGATTAAACTACCTATTCATAATAGGTAGTATACAAACACTGTGAATATATATACATACCTATTCATAATTAGCTTATGATTAAACTAGTCCATGCTTATTACGTAGATCTCAAGAAATTTGGGAAAACCGAAACACAATAAAAATATTAACATGATGATCAGTTCCGGAAAACTGGATTAAAATTTGTATAAACTACTCTATGTGATGCTAAAACAAGAGCATGCATACAAATAATTGTGTTAAACAAGAAAGCCCATGCCAACCTTAGTCATGACCAAGACAAAACACATGACAACAGTAGTTAAGAAGAAACATTCTCTTCAAGACATAAAATTGTTAATTTTCTGAATAATTTTCCAAAAAGTTTTATATCATAATCATGGATTAAAGACGAGTGAGTGTGAATACAAACCTTGAAAAAATAGTGCCGCAGCCGCATTTGTATTCCC
Organism: Cruciata laevipes; assembly: GCA_963678965.1. Lineage (NCBI taxonomy): Eukaryota > Viridiplantae > Streptophyta > Magnoliopsida > Gentianales > Rubiaceae > Cruciata > Cruciata laevipes. The sequence goes on from OY787642.1 coordinate 11,465,844, forward strand.
TGGTGCCGCAGGTTTTTGAGTGCGCTTTCCAGTCTGACTGCACAGCGTAGCGTTTAGAGCACTTGTCACACTTCCACTTCTTCTCCCCATGCTTTCTGCAGAAGTGCTTCTTTATCCCGGTCAAGTCCCCCAGCGCCCTAGATGGGTGGTGGTGCACGCATGATTTCTCAGGGCACACATAAACACGCTTTCTCACTTCTTTGCTGCTTCTCTGCTTCAGCTTCCATGGCAGATTATGCCCTCTCCGGTGCAGTTGCAGGTTTTGATCCCTCTGGAAACCCTTTCCGCATATCTCGCACAGGAATCTGTTGGTGGCCATCAGAGTCTTCGGAGACAGGGCGATCACTTCAGCTTCAGGATCTGCACACACACAGATAACAACCCATTATTTATGAATATAACAATCAAGGACAATAAATTAAACTGTGAAAAATGAAAGATATATGATTTTTGTTTTGCCTGGTGTTCCTGGAAGGTTTCTCTTCTTCTTTAGAGGAGGAAGGTGGTGGCTATTGGCTTCTCCAGAAGGATTCTGGGTGATGGAACTTGAGATTACTTCCTCTGTCATCTTCTTTTTGATCTCTCGCAGTGTTTTCAAGCTATATACATATCCATATTTTGATTAAAGGAAGAGTTAGTTCTGAGTTCAGAGATATATTCAAGATCAAGAAATGGTGTGAAACTGAAAGATATGTACCTTATTTCCAAGAACTGCAGTGTGTGTTTGTGTGTAGCAAATATATATCCAGGGAATGAATATATATGAGCTAAAGAGAGAAGAAGTGAAGTGCCAAAGTTTCCAATAAGTTATATGTATTAAGGGAATTATATATAACTAACAGTAACAGATATATATGTTGATTTCTGCAGTCTTTTAACTGCTTTCTGTCTGAATAGAATATGGCTTCCTTCATGTGAGGCGGTGAAAAAAAGAGGTGAGGATTATTGGCTTGGCTTGGCTTGGCTTAAGAGGTGCATGATGACACATATGATGAGGTCCCTAAAAAGGTGTACTGCGAGCCTTTCCCCTTGGAATGATTATACCATAATTGTTATCTTTTTGTTTCTGTTTTTTTTATTAACCTATGAACCTCAAAATATTTGTTTTCTTCCATAAAGTATAAGTGTTAAATTTTGTATAAGAACCCCACACTTAGGTCCTTGAGATAAATATCTGTGATTAATCTATACAAAATTGACTCCTAGCTTAATTAGGTCAATTGATTCATGTTAATTGAACCATTATCGATAAAATTTGAACCTAGCTAGTTACTTGACCTTATTGTTTTTGCACTACTCTTTCTTTTTATCTACAAACACCTAGTTCAAAACATGGTTAATTCCATTCACGTGCTATAAGGAATAAGGATGACTTTTCGTACCTTATTTACACAAATAGAATTCGAGACCAAGGTAAGTTTTGTTTATGGCCAGTGAAATTTCAAAATCAGTTTTTTTTTTTAAATTGGGTAATAAACCAAATGAACCCCCAATAAAATACCACCGTCCCCTTACCTCCAGCAGGAATCGAACCCAGTACCTCTGGGCAATTCTATAGTGTAATTTTCAAAAAAAATGTTATTTTTTAATATGAATCATCAAGAGTAGTGAGGAAATTTATATTTCTACTTTAGTTCAATTCAGTTCATGCTTTTTGATTATACAATTCAGTTTAGTTCGATATTTGTTCCATTTAATTTTGTGATTAAAAAAGATTAAGTTCCGCACCACAACGACATTAAAGTGGCGGTTAGAAATAATATGTAAAAGTTACATCATACATACTGAAAGTTTTACTATCTCTGGATCATATTTTTGATAAACATTTAGTGTACATGGTGTAGATACTACAAAACATGAATGTTATTATATATTAAGATTTAAAAAAAAAAAAAAACATGTAAAAGATCACACTCATTCCAATTTTTTGAGAGGAAATGCAAGAGTAGTGCATGGCTAGGGCCAAGGAGACTTTCCCAAATGTATACATCTCTTTTTTACTTTCTTTTACTTTGATAAGAACACTTTTGCATCTCTCTTTTCTTAACGTGTGTGTTATGTGAATCTTTGAGATGTACTAGAAAAGAAGCCATGCACGTGCCAAACTGTGAATAAATAGGGTAAAATCCAAAGAAAACGACGAGAAAACACTCACAAAAGGGAATAATCGTCCTTATGATACTCTACAAAAATGCACATTCAAGTGTAGATCGGTGTTGCCCACATAGCTTGACTGGACATTTTTCTCCAACAGCTTTGAAAGAGTATGGAGAATCCCTTTATTGAAAAGACGGGAAAATATTAGCTTGTTGAAGTTTCCCATGGAATTGAAATGGGACTTTAATTTTATTGTTGGATTTAGACTCCCTTGAATGGTAGATAACGATTCCTGTTCACCACTTTTTTTATGTTCTACTTTTCCATAAAGCAATCTTGGAATGAGCTGATAGAATCACTACTGATTGAGAAGTAATCGAACTGAACTCCCAAGCCGATTAAACTTTACCATTTGTGTATTATACAGGAACGCTCTCTTGTGAAACCGCGGTCCCTGGTTATTCATCTAATCTTTGGCGCATACTTGAGTTTTGTTGACAATTCGCATTACATGGCCTAGGTTAGGGCAGGGCCGGCCCTGTATAGAAGCGGGTTACGCACCCGCTTCAGGGTCCCAAATATTTTTGGAAAAAAGAGCTCCGTTTTTAGAAAAAATAAGTTGTATTTTTATTAATTTGAATATGATAAATAAAATTTGTTAATTTTTTCAAAATACAATTCTTATACATTATTAGAACTAAATATAATAAGAAAATTTGATATTTATAGGCATTTTTATGTATAATTTATAATATTTTTGTTATAACCCTAAAAATATAAAATTTTACTTTTAAAACCATACGAAAAATTATTTTTGCTTGAGGCCTCTAAAATCCCAGGACCGGCCCTGGTTAGGGGATGTACACCAGCTGGCCAATCTTTTGTTAATTTTAAGTAGCTCTTACTGTCCCTATCACTCTTTTGAGAGCTCACACTAAGCTCTGCTACAATTAGTAATATTTGTAACAAACTTTTATTCGGTTCATGGCTAAAAAACCATGGCAGTCTTGGGGGAGACAAATAAACATACCCTCCACATTTCCAAGGTGGTTTTGATAAAATAAATAAAAATAAACCGCGATCAATCATAATTACATGATATAGCACCGCTCTATACTTCAAAAATTTCAGAGATTAGTTTTGTAATTGTTTTAGGCAATTTCTTTATGCAGTTACATTTTTTATGCAGGTCCATATTTTTACTAAAATACCCTCAGATGTCCCTTTGCATTTTTGCTAGCATTTTTTGCCTTAGTAATATTAAGCGCATTGTAAAAATTTGGACCTGCATAAGAAAAACGTAATTGCATGGAGCAACCCCTTGTTTTATTAGACTCTAATTAGTAAGGTACATTTCATTACATGTTGTATATCCAAAGTATATATATATATATATATATATATATATATATATATATGTATTTGTGTCATTAATTCTATTTTATTGTACTTTTATTGGTTTACTAATTTGTATTTATATATATATATATATAAACTTTATATTAGAATAAAAGTGAGTTAGGCCTTGTTTGCTACAATTTATTTCTTGCTGAATTGAACTGAAGTGAAAATGAATGTATTAAAAAAGGAATCAGTCATGAATTCCATCAAATTACATATTTATTTAACTGAATTAAAGTAAACTGATATGATCTACGGAAAAGACAAACATGACATAGAAAGATGCACAACACTTACATGCACAAAAACAAAATTCAAGTTTGGTCCATGGAAAATCATTTTGATTAAATCTATTTTGAAAACCGAATGTTGATTAATAGTTTGGAAAAGTAAAGTTAGGATTAATAAAGTAGTATTAGGACTAAAATGAGGGCTTAAAATTGATTTAAAAGACTGGGCGGGGCTAGTGAATTTTTGGAGATGGGAGTCGGTGTGGGCTGACTTCTCCTGTTGAGCACTAATCATAATCTAATCATGATTTTGCTTTTTTAACTTTGTTTAGAATTCTAGGTTTGGAGTTTAGCCCTTGAACTTTGGTGGCCTTTGAATATTCTTCCCTTCCCCCAAAGGCTTCACCTTTCGATGCCCACGTTTATTATATTGCCACTGTTAGATATTCTGGATCCACCTCTTGATTTTACCAACTCGATCGGTCTTGCAATTTATAATTGACTGTGAAAACATTTGAAATTTCAATTGTTCGGGAAAAGTAAATTATTGTCACTTTGGGGTATGTTTGTTTCTTTGTTGTCTTTTATTTAATAATTCGTATAGTTGAGTAAGAGATGCACAACCATTTCATTTATACTTTTTTCAAGGCTTTCGTCCCATACTGAATTCTTCCTAGCAAGAGTTGCGCGGAACGAAAATATCAATCTATATATATATATATATACTGGCAAGGTGACACAATAACTTAAATATGTAACCATCTCCACTTTCAATTCTTGATTTTGCTGTTGTTTCATCCTACATTGTAATGAAATTTGTTATGAAAACCACGATTTTAATTTTTTATTGATAGTAATATACTTAAGATTCATGATTGTTCATTTACAGGTTTTTGTTTTTTTGGTCATTTGAATGAGTGGTATATCATTTTTGAAATCCTTGTTTCTGCTTCTTGTACATTAATTAGGTTCAGGTTCGGTAATCAGTGGGGAGAAATAATTAGTTCAAGACACTTGAAAAATGACTTAAAAAATGTTTAAGACTTTTATCATCCTCCAAATCTTGATATTTGTCTGTCTTTTTCTTGTTCTGTTATAATTGAAAGATTATATTATATGAAGTATTTTTGAATTCAAAAACACCTGATTGGCATTTTTTTAAATAAAATAATTTAATGTTGGTGTAGTACCTTTAGATAGCCGTCCTTTCTTTATTAGACTTTTGAACTGAACACCGTCTTCCTTATCTTTGTTTTTGTTGATAGATATTATTTTTGAGTATGATGATTCTATTTCATCTTTGTCTCCAAAAGATATGACAATGTATCTGGGGCTTATTTCACTATCTTTTTTTTGGTAACAAATTGAACCTTTGTAGCTTTGTCCATTGCTTGCACATCAATTAAAAAATTCGTAATCATTCCAGTTTCATTCATCAAATTAGCTTTCATTTTACACCTATGTAAGTTGGTGATATGATTAAAATAGAGAGTTAATATTTTTATTGAAACAAATAAATGTTTAGAAAACTTTCAATATAAGTGACGACATATCTAATTATGTTTCTTATATAAGTGTGTCGATATAAATTTATACATATTTAACCATCTTAGCTTTGTTTTTAAAAAAGATTATGGCTAATCAATCTCCTGCTAAAATTTGATGAAATTTAATATGGAATGTAAGTGAAAATTTTGAAACACATGATGAGCATACATAAATCCATAAAATGTAACACTCCAGAATTATGAGAAGGATATTTAATAATGTAAGGCATGAGTGGTTTAACAAAATAAAAATACAATGCAAGGCATACAAAATCATCTTATAGACTAAACACGACATTGTTAATTAAGGTTGGGATCATATGGTGATGAAATTATAGCATGATAATGAATGAGAAAAAAAATGTAGTTCAAATTTAAATTGGTGTTTTACCTTGGTGTCGAAGTTTGCTTTTGTCCACATATGCTGCATAGAAATTCATACACTTACAAGTTATATAATGATAGTTTTGAGGCATATCTAAAAAGAAAATTGTAATTTTTTTAGTTACCCTCTGAAATATGATAAAATTAATTTAAATTATTTATAAAATATGGTAAGTGATGCTACTAAAGATGACTCATCCCAGATGCTAATGATGACTCATCCCAGATGCTAATGATGACTCATCACGCAAGACGGGTTCCCAGGCTACAAGATGATGACTCAGCAGTAGAAAATGGTACTTCATCATTTAGCTGGATTGCTACTATAAATACCCAAAGAAATCAACAAAACAAGGTAAGTTCTCTAACTCTAAACTTTAGCTATTGGGTTTTATCTCATTTAAGTACACGAAATCTCATCATCAAATTGAAACTGCTACCCTCGGGTGGGCCTGGGGTTCTGTTTTGCATGCTAAGATGAATAATTCCCAGCCTTATCAAACCTCGGCACGAAAGTGAGATCCTCGAACTATCTGTTCGGTCCGAGAAACTCACTCATCCGAAACGCACGACATTAGTAAGTTAAAGAACAAATAATGTTGACTAAAATATTTTAATTAGCCTTTGATTTTTTGTGATTTTTGCAATAGGAATGTATATTGTACTTTCTTTTATGGGTATTGCAAATCAATTTCCTTTGTCTATTGCAAATGCGTTTTTTTCTCAATGTTGACTGGCCCTGCAAAATAATATAAAATTGATAAATTATTATGGACATTAAAATATTGTATACAAACCAATCGGTAAAGTTCTTAACATATAAAATCATGTCTATTATTTTTAGAAATATAAAAATGGTTGTAAATGTATAACACGGTGCATGTAATTTAGCTTTCGTAAACATATAGAATTAGTTAAAGCAATTTACACATCATTTGTGCATATTCATAAGCTAATTTGATGGTTGGAGTGTTACCATTGTTTTAATTTTGTTGATTTTTCACTCTCATCTTCAATCTGAAATGTTGTCCTCTTGTTGTTTGTAACTTGTATACCTACAAATTATGTTGAATAACTATTGTAATGAAATATCTGATTGAAAAAATTGAAATACAATCATTTGTATTTTAATTACCATTGAAACAGGTAACATGGAGAGATGTTCCACTAATGATTGGCATTGATTGAATTTTTCATATCAAAACTTGTCTTTTAGATTGAATAGATTCTTCCCACAATGATAGTGTTTGCAGCCTAATGTAATCATTAAAATTTGAATATAAATTTGATGTGTATTTCTTATGATAAGCATGCATTTGTTTTTAAAAAACAAATCTTATTTGTCATACATTAGAACGAATTTCTGCATATCTTTAAGTTCATACTTGGTCTTGATCTTGGTCATGGTAGATGTTGCACTACCACTCCTATTAGAGGCGTAGCTACATAGGAACCCGGGGTGCACGTGCACCCCGGAAATTATTATATTTTAAAATATTTATAATTGTTATAAGACAAAATTTACATTTAATATGTTTGTACACCTCAAAATATTCTATTTTATTATACTTTCTTCTTCCAAAATTGTCGAATGATTGTTTGGTTACATATATAGAGGAAAATTTGATCTTGGATGTTAGTATTGATATGTTTGTAAGTCGGTTTCAAAGTATGAAAACTGAACAAGTGACTATTTAGTATTTTATATTGTACTATTTAGACATTGAATATTATGATTCTGTCAAGATTCAAGATATTCGTATTAAAACTTAATATTTTGAATTCAATTGTATAAAAATATTACTTTCAACCCTAAAGGGAACTTGAAAAGTTATTCGGTTCAAAAAGTGTGTGGAATAAATGGCGTCGTTTCGTTTCGTATAAAGTAACAATTTTTGCCTTAAATATTTTAAATATAGTAAATTCAAAATTGGACATATAATGATATATATCTTAAGCCGTCATTTTATAAATATAGTAAATTTAAAATTGGACATACGCGTTTAATGATCTATAATATAATGCATATACCATAATTTATTGATTAGCATCCGTCATTTTTTAAAATATAGTAAATTTATTGTGTATGATCTTAAGATATTACCATAATCAATTAATTGCTTAAGATTTCTTCTGTCAATATTTTAAATATAGTAAATACAAAATTGGATTTTTGGTTGATTCCATAATTTAATTATTCCAATACCCGTTAATTTAAATATGGAAAAAATGTACTATATCATTATTTACCATAATGTTTTAATTGTGTTTTATGTACCAACTTTATTATGTGTTTATTTACCGTATTACTTTTATTATGCTCCATGTACGTACCAACTTTTCTTAGCTGTTTGATTATTTACAAATTTATGATATATTATTTGGGTTATTAATATTATTTTATTGTTAGGTTAAACGGAGAATGATATATTCTTGTGATCTTTACCTATGTATGTATTATTAGCCATCAATTTAAATATGACAATAATGTATAATTGTCAACTTTTCATACCTTTCGGATACCGTATATTACCATACTAACACAATTCTAAGTAAAATAATATATTTTGTGATTCTTCATAATGGAATTGGTGGACCAAAGAAGGCATTTAGACGTAGGAGATTATTATTTGTCAACTAAAATATTAAATTTATACCATATCTCATGTAATATATACTTTTAATTATTTCCAAAAATAAACCACCTATACTCAATATATTATATATACTCATATTCAACGTCGACCATATAGTGTAGGAATCATTATAGCGTGCTTTCTTGAGGTAATGTATAATTTTTGATACCAAAATTATACCAAAATTTTGATACTATTTGTTTGGTGTTAAATTTGATTTTTATGTTTCAGGCATATATGTGTGTTAGGTTGCATGCATATGAGATTTAGTAAGAATCATCTTCTTCTTCCGGGTATTGTCAAATTATCTAATCTTATTTATTTTCATACTATTTGGTGTTAAATTTATAGCTTTATGTAATGTTTGATCAATTCTGTTAATTAACCGTGTTTGTAGACTTTGATTTGTTTGTTGCATTAAAGTTACTGTTGATAAACCAGGGTTGTCCCATCCTTGGACAAGACCTGATGAGTCCAATGTACCTTGTAAAAAAAAGGCGTGATCAGAATTTCTGGTAATTTACCTGCAGCAGGTGTAATGAAGATCGAGCCTGTAATCATCCCCTGAATCACGCCGATTATCAACCAAGACCCTACGTACACCAAAAATGTGGTTCGGAGGTTAAAACATGAGAGACTAACATAGGTATATTAAAAAGTCTTATATTTTGTGCAGGTTGTGATATGGAACATGCACATCAATTGGATAAGAATGCTAAAAAAGGACATGGTATGAAAAATAGATTTACAAAAAAGGCGAAAGTATTCATATCAGAATAAACGAAATATAGCTAAAAATTGAAGGTCTCATCAATACATCATTTCTCATACATCATTATTATAATACATCATTTTTTTATTTCTCATCAAAGTTTTTTTGACTATTTTAATTGTTGCAGGTGAAGTAAGGAGCAAAAAAATACCTATTGGATTTTGAGTAATTCTCCTGTGATGCAGCCTCACCCATGAGACAAGGCCAAACAAGAAAAATTCCACCCAAAGTTAAACAATAAACCACCCATTCAAACAATATCCAAAGGCAATAAAAAAATAAACTAAAATATTAATTATGAGTGTTTTTAGATTAATACAAGTCTAATTCAAAACTCAAAATGCAATCTTATCTAATTATATAAAACGATATTCACAATAGTTAATTATATCAATTATGATCATCTCAAATATATATATTCTATTCTTACCTTTGCTAAATATCTAATTATATCAATTATGATCACCTCAAATACCAGGAGCAATATGTGATTTTCCTACCGCATAAATGATCCTCTGGTGAACACGGCTAAGATGTTTTTTAGGATAATAATCTCTAATAATAGTTTTGGACGGATTCTTTTTATGCTAAATTTATGATTAAAAAAATATATTCTTTGAGCTTCCGGATGAATTTAGTGCCAAAGATATGTTGTTTTGGAGCTTCATACGTGTGTATTACCATTATATGCTTTTTTTGTAATGTTTGATAATCTAATCATAATTGTTTTTAATACTATTTGATGCTGAATTTGTTATTTGCTTTGATTTGTGTGTGGAATATACATGTTAACCGAATAAATGTTTTTGTATGTACTAATATATTTACATTATTTAAGTCATGAGATATTATACTTTTATATTGGATGATTTGTTTCCTCAATTTAAACTATTTGCTTTTCCATAATTACCATATCTGGGCTGTGAAAATATATACAAAATATCAGCACTCCACTGCTGCTGTGCCTACGTAATCATAGTCTCTAAAAAAGGACTATATTTTTAGAATAATACAAAGCATACATTATAATTGTATAATAGTTGATTTTAGTTATTAATTTTTATTATTACAAGTGGTCAAATACACCGTGCAACACACGGTACAACGCTCAACTAGAAAATATATCTAATATTTAGATATTTTAGTTATAATTATCACACGTATGGAGATCATGAAATACATATATTACTGTAATTATATGAAATCTTCCAATGAATCAATATAATTTGCTTTCGTTGTTGTTCTAAAAAAACCAACTGTGTCGATAGTTGTGACAATTTTGAATAGGTGTGACGATTCTGGAAAATGGGTTCGCATTAAGAATCTTGACTATATAATATGCTTGCATAATGGAAATTCATTAATATTTTTGTTTTGAGTAATTTTAGGCCATGTTTGCTAGAGGTTATTTCTTAATGTACTGAACTGAACTGAATTGAACTGATCTACAGATAAGCTCTGGTAAACAGGACCCATATATAGTTGTGTTTCGTCGAATTTGTTAGAGTAAAAAAATTGATTTTAGCGTTCCTAAATTTGCATTCCATGCGTTTTAATTAATTTTTTAACTTCTAGACTAGGTTATGGTTGCATCTATGAATCTCAGATCCTTCCTTTTAAAATTAATTATTAGATGAATTGACTCAATTGAGGTTTGTTCGTTTTCATTGTAGTGAAAGACTATCATTACTATGAACATGTTGGATACAATAGTGCAATAGACACATATTTAACTTTGGGGTATAGAGAGATTGAGTCATTTAGACAAGATTATGGATGTATTTTGATAAAGAATTTAAAGGAGATTGATGAAATTCGGATTAATTTAGTCACACTGATTTTTTTTAAATACATTAATTTTCAATTCATTTTAATCCAGCTCAATTTAGTTCAGCAAAATATAAGTTCGTACAAACAGGATCTAAATCTATATTCTTTTTTACTTAAACAACATAATATTAAAATTTATGTAATTATCATTTACATAAGCATGCAATCTATAATAATAACCAAAAATTCAATTAGTAAGTGATCAAATACGCCGTGCAACGCACGGTGGAGCCATGCTAGTTTATATTAGAATAAGTTTAAAATACGTAAAGTTAATTTAAATATTTATAGGCGCACCCCAATTTTAAACTCCTGGCTTCGCCTCTGACTCCTATTATATTTTTAAGAAACTAATTAGTGAATATATATAAACATTAAAAGTGTAAAGTGTCATGAATTGAATGAAAATGATACCAAAATATGATATTGTGTTTAGTAAAAGGGATAATCTTTTGATCATCATCTTAAACCTGTGGTATTTTGTTGATATTAATATTTAAGAAACCCAGAAGGAGAGATCAGAAATCCGAAAGGACAAGGTCGATTTTGCATTCAAATAAAATTAGAAACCTAGAAGGAGAAGGTCAATTACGCATATTCAGTTACCTAAGTATTCCATGCGCGTTGGATTTGTGCATATTCAGAATAGTTGGTCTTTGATATGCACAAATATCTACTCATTCACGCAACTATTTCACGTAAAGAGTGGGGTAGATTCTATGAATAAGAGTTTGATTAGGACTAAGTTTCATAATAATAGCTAACTAAAATTAAAATTTAAAAAAAGGATATTTTAGTAAAATTTACCCTAAATGGGTTGTGGATTTAGGATATTGGGTTGTGGAAATTACATTAAAATTAAATATGCGAGATTGGTGTTAGTAGTTATTATTCGGCACGTTCATTGGTAAATGGTAAAATTAGTAAATAGATAGTAAATAGACAGATGGCGGGAAAAGAATGGAGGAAACAGCGACACGTGTACAAAATGGGGGGAAAACGACGTCAGTTGTTTCCTTCTTTAGTTATAGTAATAGATTCTCCAAGTTATTATTAAAAAGTTGTTTGAGTTGGGTAAGAAATAAATCAGTTGTACAAGATAAAAAATCTTGCATCCACAGGCTAGTGCAATCCATGTTATAACAACAACAACAACCTCTTTCCTAGTTTCAAGTTCGGAGATAATAGTCAATGAAGTCTCGAGAGAGGTGGCCCAGTCCTAATAGACCGAAGGGTTTCGGTTCATTCGGATTGTCAATAAGGGACTTGTAAATCCATTGTATAAAACAGTGGTTGATATGTAAAATTCTAGAGTAAAGTTTGTACTCTATATTGACATTCTAGTGGATGCATGAATTCTGGACTAGGCAAAGCGCCACAGTTGTAGGTGTTAGATTTTCAAAGTCAACGCTTTCAAAACTCAAGGGTAAAATATAATTTCGCGTTATACGTTTATCAAACTCCGTGTAAGTCTCTAAAAAATAAAATATTGGAGTCTCTATCGAACTTGTTCTTACACCAAAATGCATAATCTATGCATGTCTTTTTATTTTCATGTTACAACATGCACTACATTACAATATTTTACAACATTTGCTTTACAGATTAGACACGTAGGATTAGTTCTTAAATTCTTAATGGATAAATTGGTAGACTTTCATCCATGGCTAAGGCAATGCTGCTGAATTATTAGCATGACGAAATTAAGTAATATTGAGTGTGGTATTGATTGTGGGTTAGCCTTTTAGGCAATTCGGTTGATTTTGTACCCACTGGAATCAATACTTCTTAAAGTAAATATAATACTACAGCAAAATATCTATCTTTTGTTTATTGACAAAATAAAAAGAGCAGAGAGGAGAAGAAAAGATTCAGTTATCATTTAATATATGTGTAAACTTTCAAGAGCAATACATAATTGGTTTATAAAATCATACTTCTTAAGAATGAAATAGACAATGCTACTGTTATGGACTTTGCACGAAACTTATTTACTAAAAAAAATCATTAACAACGTGATGGCACAAATGTAACCAACTATTAGACTAAAACATAAGAAGTAATCCTCTGAATTTGTATACTTCCGTGTGTGATTTCCAAGTCAAGTTATCAACTTCACCAAAATTGACCATCAAGCAGTCCTCTTAGGAGGAGCCATGTTATATATAAGTGACCTCGTTACACTCGTCGTAACGACTTGGATTAACAATGCTGCGGAGATATCCAAACATTAAATGTGTCAAAAGGAAGTAAAATCTAAACAACTGATCTGTGTTAAGTTTAAGATAATAATTACGTACCCAGCAACATTGCAGCCGTCTTAGTAAGTTCCAATATTGATGTGTCCCAGGTACTAAAATCTTTGATCACCTGTTCGGATCATAGAAATTTTACAAGATCACATTTCCAATCTTATGTAAACAAGTTCAATCAAGCCTATATAGTAAATTCTGGAGGCACTCCTCACAAATACACAACAGAAACTCTTCTTCTATAAGTCTTGAAACAGTTCTATCCTTCACAAGACCTATTACATACAGTTGAGATAATGTTTCAACGATTTAGTTCCATTTATTAAAAAATAACAATATATATTCCACCAGATACCTTCTCCGTACTACAAACATGACTCTTTAATTGAAATGGACGAAACACTATTTTCAGCTCAGTTCCGTTCATTAATAGAGACAATCCAAAGCTGTGAAAATAATCTTACTTGTAACAAATAATTATTCCTTGCTAGACTAGCTATTGTGACCAGTGAAGCTATTGAAGATCCGAAGAGATAAAACTTTAACAAGTTCACCCGGCTCCTTCTTCTACCTTCAAACAACAAGCAACATATATCGAGCATATAATGAGATATACAATTATTATGTTTCAATCTCAATATAAATTACTAGTACAGCATATATCTCCCAGTCATTACCGAATTCCCCCACTGCAATGGACATCAAGCATATAATGCCAGATGAGAGAGAAAGTTTATCAAGCTGCCACTTCATTGGTGACGATAGTAATGATAGAAGTAACTGAACCGCAGTCTGCAAAAAATAAAATGCAGTTACACCATTTCAAAAGATTAAAATGGAAGTTTCTGATATCAAACAGAAAGTTGCAGGTTCATACTGATGGAGGAAACTAGAAGAAAAATAAGGACACCAAGAAACTTTAATAGCTAATACATAATAAGAAGTCAGCTTCACAAAAAATCACTCTAACACGTAAACGTTACAAAGTTGAATATAACTGGTATTACAGCCCTACATGTCTTTCTGTACCTGAACGGCCAATACTACAGAAAGGCGATGCTTGTACTGAGTGACCTTTTTGTACCCTATATGAATTAAAAATCAGAGCATAAAACTCTCAAATACTTTCATAAAAATCACATTGCTGAAACCCAAAAATATGCTCTTTAAATCACATAAAAGAAGAAAAAGAACAAGTTTCAAGATAAAACTGCTTACTCGAGTCCACAACCATGCGAAAAGAGAAATCTGAGCCATCAGTTCCAGATGGCCTGCCATAAGCTGCGGTCCTCTGATGCATAATTACTCTGACCAGCTCTAATTCTACAAGTGTAAACAATATAATCAACACATCCAAAAACCAAGGATTATAAAAGATATGATGAAAGAATTAATGAGAGCTCGATGTAGAGAAATAAGTATAGGAAATATTATGGTTTAAAATCCTTTTTTACTGACAAAATTCCACCCAAGAAAAGAACGCTAAACTCATTTACAGCTATCAGTTTTTTACATCACTAGCTATTACAAAGACACCAAAATTATTCCAAGCCAAGCCAAAGAGCTGCATAAGCTCAGCAAGGAAAAAGGCAAAGCACCAGGAAAGAATGTTAGTAGACAACTATCTGCATTCAACACGCAGAAAACCTTATACAGTACAATTACAGCCAGCTCAGCAAGAACATCCTAAGCATGCCTTTTCCTTCTTTAATCCTTAAACAAACCTCTCAGCAAAAATCATATTGTATAGTTATCATAATTTCTGAATTCAAACAATAAAACAATGAAAAAACGTCCTAGAAAACTAAAGATGAGCATTTTTAAAAGGAAACCATAGTTATGTCCATGTACTGATTGAGTTGTTCCAGTAGGTTGGTAGGAAATGCCTCTAAAGAAAAGATATTGGTCACTCCCATTCGACCATCAGCTGTGGGAGGACATTCCAACATAGATTTTTTCTTCCTAAAAGTTTGAGTTACTCAACAAGCTTATTGAAAAAATTATGGCAACATCAATGGGGAGAATTAAGGAGATAAGAATATTGCTGATGAATTTACAAAATTGGGCACGCTAATCGAGCAGGCTTCAAGGCATTTACAGATTTGTCAACAAGTACAACTATCTCAGACTGCAATCTATAGCTTTCAACAGATTACAGATTTTTTTATACCTAGAAGCATTTGACTAAATCCACCAACACCAATAATATTAGGAAATAAAATATGAGGAAGTAAATGGCAGGCCTAAAGGGTAAAATAAACAACTCAGTCCTAGGTCTTTGTTCTTTCCATAGTCAAAAACCAACCCGTATAATCAACATTTATCCCATTTATCAAATGTATTAGTCATATAGATTAAATAAGGTAGAGACAAACGTAAACAGGTAATACTAAGCATAAGTAACTGCAGAACCTTTGGATCAAGATGAGAGGCTGAAAGAACCTTGAAACAGCTAAGTGTCAATAGAACTGAACTTTAGTAGGCCTTGGTGTTCCTGCTACTTTCGGAGTGATGAGTTTGCTTTGAACTGCCAGAGCATCAGTCCTGCCCTATCATTAACACAAAAGCAAAGAAAGAGATCATTAAAACTTACGATGGTGTGAAAAAATTGTACATGTCTTATTACCGAGACTAAGAACATAAATCATCGGACAAACAAAGGACCAATTCAAGCTCAGGCCTGCAAGAAATGACACATTCTACATCCCTCACTGAAGGATTTCTAACCAAGCTTCAAATACAAAGGTTAGAAAATAACACCTTCATGAAAACACCAATTCCAACCAAAATCACATCTTTTCCCAATTTTCAAATTAACTCAACATAGCACATAAAAAATCACTACAACAAAGCTGAATCGGAAAACCCACAACGTATATTCGTGATTTTCAACCAAAAAAAAAAGCAACGGGGCTTTGCTATTTGGGGATTTCAATAACCCCTAAACCGAGAAGAACAATTGTCAAAACTGAGAAATTTGAAGTTGGGTTTTGAAAGTTAGAGAATAGAAGTGAAATTACCTGGAAATATGTTGGAACGACAACGGCGATGGCGGTGGAGGTGACGGCAGAGTATGGTTCAGTCAGAACAGAGACGAGAAAGACAGTAATGTATATGACCCGCTTTATTCTTATAACCCGATTTCGAACCGAAAAGGACCCGCGAGTTCACTGAATTGTTGTTGTGTTTAATTCATACAGAGTTACCTTAACAGTTCAGATTTCATTGAATAAACCACCGGAAACTGAACCGGCCGCCCCTCACCGCCGGGAATCCTCCCCAACTCCCTAACGGCACCACCTTCGTCCTCTTCCTCCACCTCGTGCACTGGATCCCAGGCCTTGCAGCAAACGTTTCACCACGTGCATCATACAGCAGCCCCGTTTTCCGATCGTGCGTTTTCCTTGATCGCGTTCCTCAGATCCCCTCTGCAACTCGCCCCTGCGTTCGTCACATTCCTTACAACCCATCCGTTAGGGTTTAACAAGCTCCAGATCATCGGACCCTGCGATTCCTGCAAGGATGGATGCAAAAGCCCTGGCGAAATCAAAGAGAGCTCATTCTTTGCATCACAGCAAACATCATCACCCCAGTTCTAAAGCAACATCCGCTGCTAGTGTTAAAAAGGCAGCCGACAAACTCCCGTCGAATTGGGACCGGTTCGAGTTAGATGCTCAAGAGTTACCTACCAGCCACGCATCTGATACCGTGGCTCCAAAGAGCAAAGGCGCGGACTTTGCTTTCTTACTTTCCGAGGCTAAATCCCAATCTGCCCATGATTTCTGCTTTGCTGACGAGGTTCTAGACGGTATGCTTTTGCTCACCTGACTAAATCCCAACTTTAGTGTTTAGTACTCCCCTGCTTGTCCATCTTTTTTTTTTTTTGTTGCACATGAAAAGTCCTCTTTCAATTTTCGGATGGGATGTTTGATCATATGTTAAACATTTAACGGAATATTTGGCAAGATTTTACATTGGGCAAACATCACTCTTGTATGAAGGGGAGCAATTTGGGTTACAACCTACATCTGCCCCCACGTTAATATTACTGTTTCTACAATGTAGCACTGAGGTAGCATATTGTGTATCTGCAATGTATGGGATCTTTGCTGCTTCTGTATTTTATGTTTCTGAAATCTTAAAACAAGACTGCCAGCTTTGTTGGAAGTATCATTGTATACATGGTGCACACTTATATTGTGTCATTATGTACGTGTGTGTGAAGGATGGAGTAGGTAAACTTATGCTTTATACGTGATCTCTGCAAGGATGTCATTATGTATTTTATGCTTTATTATGGAGTAGGTCCATAATAAATGTATATATGTATGAATGTATTTCTAGTTTATGTGTGTAGTTATACTTGTATCGTATTTTTTTCTACATTTTATAGTTATTTAATTTGCAGTACTAAAATGATCTTTATACTTTTTAGGTGTCCATCAAGGTCAGGGTCCATTACTTTTTGCTGAAGGTCAACGTATGCTATCAAGCATTTTGGATTACAGTTTTCCATTTGGTGAAAATGAAACCAGAAGCCAAGAGGTGATATTTTCTTCATATGTAAACATACTATTTTCTCTGGACTTTTAATGCTTATGAATGAGAAGAATTTGTCTAAGTAAATGGAACAGTGTCATTTGGATGTTTCTTAAATAAACCTGAGTTATGGACTAAACAAGCTAAACCATTAGATTTTAGTTAGTTTTGTTTTCTAGAATAAAGCTCTAATGGGAGCAGATATACTCTATTAAGTTTCAACTGTGGTAGTTGAAATATAATCCATTTTATATCCCTTTAGAAGAGTCCTGTTTGTTAAACTCTTTTTTCGTTTTGAAAACATGGCTCTTCAATTAGAATACCAGCTTATTGATTTAGTCGATATGATAAACATTAAAATTAATCTTGCTTCTTGCAGTTCATTCTCCTATAGTTAAATTAACTCTCTGTTTAAGAGGTGATCTTATATTAATTTATTAAATTTGTTGATGTGACATTCTCATGTTTTCATTAAGTTACAAGTTAATTTGTTGATGCAGATTTGTTTGTTCTAAAGAAGTTTAGAGTAGAGCTTAGAAGGAATTCTAAGGGACCCTTTAGGACTTCTTGTACTAAATTTGTTGAAGCACTTTTGATTGTTCTCTTTTCACTTTTTAACTTACTTCTTTGTGTTTCAGGAATCTTTTTTCTCCCTCGATTTTCAATCTCTTGCAAAACAACTTTCAAAAGCAAGTTTGATGGAGAGGCTTTTTATTGACCCTGATGTGATTCCTCCGCAGTTGGTATGTACAATTCCTCTCAGTAAATATTGGTCTAATGATCTTTCTTCATGTTGGTGAAGTAAACGTTTTTGTTATTTTGCAAATTTTCTTTCACTGTCTCTTCAAAAACTTTCTATTTTCATCAAAGGTTGTATTGGTGTTCTGTCACCAGTGCGGTGGTGATATGGCAGTCCACCAATCTCTCACACCATAATAACCTTGATATGATTTGTTATATGTTCCTTTATTTAATTTGGTGTTGCTTGGTATCTTGGCAGTTGATGTAAACAGTTGATGTAAATAGTTGTACCTTTCTGACTGTTCTTATCAAGGATATGTTGGCCCAAGTTTGTAGGTAGTAGTGAATGGTATCTCTCAATATTAATAATATCAAGATTTACAACTTAATAGTAAGTCAATTTGCTGAATGAAAATATTTTCTTAGTTTCCAGAATGAGAATATCTTATATAAATCTTTATAACTAATTGCAGTTAATAAAAATTTTAAGGCCAGATTTATAAGAAAGACGTCCGCCAGTGATCAAATTTTTTTATTGCTACTGTATATCATAACATATTAAATTATATGATTGAATTTTAATCATGACATTGTTTAAATTCATCACATTAATATCATTTCCGTCAGAGATCTGAAATGAGTCATTATGATTTTTCATTAGTTTTCATTTCTATGTATTCTTCCATTAACTAGCACATTAAATTAATGATGAATTGATAAATGATTTTTTTAGCATTAAGAAAAGAAATCAGAAAAAAAGAAGGAGAAGCTGAAATCATGATTGTAAGGGGAAAGGGAGTCAACTTGGGGGTGTCATTCTGGAACTTTGATATTGACTACTGTCAAAGGTGGTATAAGTTGAGTTGAGTTACAGTATAGTAGATAATTTGGTATTATAAGTTTGTATTGTGAAACCTATGATATCTGTTTATTTGAAGAAATTTGACTAAAACTATTAAGGAGTGAAGCTCTAAGTCCGATGGCAAGTGTGAACGAGGTTAAAAAAGGCTGACTCTGATTGAATAATCTTTTGGAAAAGAAGTCCACTGAAAGGCCATCAAATTTTAGTGAATATTGGTGGTGGAATTTGTTTGGAAAAAATTGTCATGTTTTTGTCGACAAAATCAAATTCAAATATATTATTGTTCTCATTTTGGACAAATACTTGGAAAATATATAGATGAATGTTTATAGTATACATTGTGAGGATTCATTTATATGTAAAAGGTAGTGAGACCATACTTTGATTTAGAGGTGACGGATGAATTATTTTTATGAGATTGAATGTTCCAAACAAATCTTATACGTAGTAAAAGTAATGCTAAGTTAAACTTCCTGAAGAGCTGATGTAATGCTAGGCGATAACTGATAATCTATCAGAATCTGCAATGGTTCTTTTACTTGTATAAAAAAATTACCTTTTCGATAAGAACAGAAGAAGCTTCCTTGGGAATAGTAGTTCATTTGAAAACAATGGTCAAATTTAAAGTAGATTAAGTACTTGTGGAATTAGATTACAGTGTAAGAAGACATGTGTAGTCTTTGCAATGTATTGATGCCACTCTCCTGGAATAAAGAAATGCATACTTTATATATTTACTTGCTTTTGTTTACCTGCTAGAACACATTAGTCAAACAAAGTATGATAGGGAAAGCAAACCCCAATACTTGAGAAAGGGAATGAAAGTTTAGGACTGCAAGTAGGAATAAAGGTTTATTTCACTTGGAAATACATTATAGGTCGTACAAGTTCTTAAGTATAGTCTATGGATCATTTGATTGTAGATAACCACGCATCGTGATTCTACTAATGAAAAAAAACTATAAATGCAGTGGGGAAGAAAATCAACATACTGTTGTCCTTTATCTAAAATTTGCAAATGAGAAATTGACATGGGTTAAATTTATCTTGTAAATCTAACTGTAAGTATTATAATCATTAGAAATTTAGTGATTAAGTCTCATGAAGATATAATACTGATCAAGGTACATAGAGGAATCATTATGAAATTGAGAAGTCAACATGAGAATCAAAATATTATTTAAGGTGTAAATACATGTTTAAGTGATTAGATTACAGTGTAAGAAGACATGTAGTCTTTGCAATGGAATGATGCCACTCTCCTGGGATAACGAAATGCATACTTTATATATTTACTTGCTTTTGTTTACCTATCAAACAAAGTATGATAGGGAAAACAAACCCCAATATTTGAGAAAGGGAATGAAAGTTTAGCACTGCAAGTAGGAATAAAGGTTTATTTCACTAGGAAATACATTATAGGTCGTACAAGTTCTTAAGTATAGTCTGTGGATCATTTGATTGTAGATAACCACGCATCGTGATTCTACTATTGAAAAAAAAACTATAAATGCAGTGGGGAAGAAAATCAACAAATTGTTGTCCTTTATCTAAAATTTGCAAATGAGAAATTAACATGGGTTAAATTTACCTTAAAAATGTGACTGTAAGTATTATAATTATTAGAAATTTATTGATCAAGTCTCATGAAGATATAATACTGATCAAGGTACAGGGCAATCATTATGAAATTGACAAGTCAACATGAGAATCAAAATACTATTTAAGATGTAAACACATTTTAAGTGAGTATACTCTGTGGATTTTGGGATGAAATCCTCTTAAGGAGTGGGGTGATTGTATAAAAATTTAAGGACAAATATATAAGAATGAAGAATCTATGGAATACACTATAAATCATTATATTTCTGAAAAAGAAAAGACACTGGCTGTGGTTCTGAATTTAATATGATCAGACAAACCTTGCTACCTTCTTTCTGATCCATTCTCAATCTGTAATTCGAAACTCTCAGGACAGAGTGGCGATTTAAAGATGTCTGGGATTTTGAGTAATAACTGTATTTGTGCAAGTTTATGTGCAGGAATATGATGAAAGAAAACACATGGCTGTGGTTCTGATACTTAAAAAAAATTAGGTGTGGATATTGAAATTGTGTACTCAGAGAATTACTTGGATAATCTCAACAAATTTTAAAAACAATTCTTATTGATATGATCAATATGTGGGTTATGGTAGAAATTAATTAAAGTAAGAGCAGTGGTGGATTGTGAGGGCGGTAGAGATAATAAATCTGACACCGATTCAAGGATTATGAAACGAGCTGTGATGAATCTTGTTTGAATATAATTATGGGAAAAAGAATTAGAGGTGGAAAAAAAGGAAATTTGATTTTAAAAAAAAACGAATGACGAATAAGTAAAAAACAAAAATTAAAAAAACGAGAAAAGGAAAAAAAGGTAAGTAATTGGATTAGATGTTAATGAAGGGTTAGGATTTTGAGTAAAAATTTGAGTAGAAATAAGTGAGTGTATTGAACCCATATATATAGGAGAAGGTTCTGGTGTGACACCCCTTTTATGTGTGGCACGTTTAAACATGACGAATTTAATTCAAAACTTGATTTTTTTAAAGCAAAACAAAAATTTTATATGTAATCTTAAAACATGAGGACATTGACCCAAAACATGAACATTAAATTTTATGTATGGGCAACGTGAGGAAATTGACTCAAAACATGAACATTAACCTTATGTATGGGCATTGGCAACATGAGCATTTTAAAGCAAAAGGTGTAATACAAAATGTGCATGATATAAACTAAAACATGAGGTATTTGAATTAAAAGATGAGTTGTTAAATCCGTAAAAATGAGTATTTTCACACAAAACATGAACATGAGGAATTTAGAACCTTCTGTAGAATCTGCAGAAGATGAGCTTTTGTTTTGCTTTAAAATGATCAAGTTTTGAACTAAATTCCTCATGTTTAAACGTGCCACACATAAGAAAAGTGTCACACATAAGATGGAGTGTAACACCTGATCCTAATTCTATATATTTCAAATGTAAATATGATATACAATACTTGTATAAACTTACACATTGAAGGATATGATTAAATCCCGTTACAGTACATATTAAAAGATAGTATGATTCTGGGGTGTTACATCTTTTGCACATACTTACATTCTTCAGTTAGTACTGTTGTTGTGTTTAATTCGTACAGAGATACCTTAATTGAATATACTCTAGTATTTTGAAAATAGCAGGTTGTCAATATGACTCAATTGTTTTCAGTATTAGCCACCTCTTGTTTATATCTTGTATTTGCATTTTTAAAAGTTGAGAATGTATGTCCTACCATGCCGGGATGCTGTTTATTTTCCCATATAGTGTCTTAAATAGTAATCTACATCCATGGCAGCTGTCCGAGTATGAAGGACTTAATCATTGTCATCAAGCTGAAGACACATCCGAAAGTGCTTCGTATAGTATTTCAAACAAAAACTCTGCCCCAACTTGTTTAAACCAGCCGGTTGAGGAGGACTTTCTGCACAGTGGGAGTTCTAGAGAAAAGTTGGGTCCAGATGTTGGTTCTGTTGCTAAAAGACCTTCAATGTTTGAGGCAACAAGTGCAGAGTCCGAGCTTGATATGCTTCTAGATTCATTTAGTGAAACCAAGCTCTCTGACTCCACAAGTGTAACAGAGAGGCCAAGTTACACAAAAGCTTCGGTATTGGGGGGTCATTTGGCAAACATGGGAGGTATGAGCTCTAGCCTGGACGACAGTCTTGATGATTTGCTCAAAGAAACCTCTAATAATCAGATCGTGTCAAGAAGTGCCAAAGGAAAATTACCCACAAAAGATCCTGGACTGGACGAGAGTCTTGACGATCTACTCAAAGAAACTTCCAACCGGGCCATGTCAATTACTACAAAAGCAGAATTCCCTGTACAAGAGGTAAATGCTGCAACCAGTCATGGCAAAGCCGCTAGTTCCAAGTCTAAAATTCTGGATGACTTTGATTCATGGTTCGACTCAGTGTAGCGATGAACATGTACACATCCTGTTCATGTAGTTGTAATTCGCCTGTACAATTATCTACTGACATCAATTTCTGTGCCAGTATGTTAGTAATGCCAATAGAAGATGCTCACTTCACATTACCAGTTTTTTGGTGTTTTGCGAAATTTCAAAGAAGTCTTCTTTCAGGAAGTTGCAGCATTCGCATGTTAATCGCCAGCCAATAGTCAACTCGAAAATATGGTTTTATGATACTCATGAACCCTTAAGTTCAACTTTTGACAAAAGAAGCACACGCTATTTTGAGACCTTTTTTGTTGTTAGGTTTATTACTCTTTTTTCATTCCAGCTTTCTACAAAGAATAGTTGGCCCAAATTGAAAATTCGCATGTAGCAGACGTGTATACAAGCAAATAACATTGACCCTAAATGCTTGAAAAAAAAAGTGCAATTTTTATAATTTTTATTTCTTTTCATGTAGTGGAAATTTACTCCATACCTATTTTACAAAGTTAATAGGGTAGTTCAGTATTTGCCTTCCACCTCAAGTTATTCAAGGCTTGAATTTTTTTCTCAGGAGGAAAATTACTAAATAAATTAAAATTACTAAATAAATTAAGTAGAACTAATTGTTAAAATAAATAAAAAAACACTATGATATGTGATAATTACTGAAGGTAGCTAGCTTTACAGCCACAAGGCCCCAGCTCGTTTCAGAATTGGAGTCAATTCCCCTGTAATATGAGTAGCCATAACCCGATCCAGTCCTCCGAACATTTGACCACCGATGAAAACCACCGGAAACTGAACCGGCCGCCCCTCACCGCCGGAAATCCTCCCCAGCTCCCTAACGACGCCACCTTCGTCCTCCTCCTCCACCTCGTGCACCGGAGGATTCACTCCCAGGCCTTGCAGCAAGCGTTTCACCACGTGCATCATACAGCAGCCCCGTTTTCCGATCACGATCACCGCGTTTTCCTCGATCGCATTCCTCAGATCACCTCTGCCACTCACCCCTGCTTTTAGTCGAAAAGCCGACGAGGCGGTGGAGGTGGTTAACGGGCTGTCTCTGCTCTGCACCGGAAGCCATGTTTTGAAAGGAAGAGCTTCTTGCATGTTTTCTTCTGTGTGTTTGTAGAATGTTAGAATGGTGCTGGTTATATATATATATATATATATATATATATATATGCAGAGGAGGAGTGGAGGTGGGGAAAGTGGGGTAGGGCGGTGGCTTGAAAGAGTCCGGCGTCAACGGCAATTGCGTAATCGTACGCGTTACATTACATATGTTGTTGTGGTGGCTTACGTTTTCATCATGTCATGCGTACTAGATGCCTTTACTTCTTTTCTACCTGTTTATATTTAATTATTCATCTTTTATTCTTCCCAAAATTTCTCATACATGCACATGAATATCCACGTAATCTCCACGAAGGTCCTAGTCTCAAACTGAACTACATTGAAATAAAGTAATTTTTGGGAAAAAAATAAAAAAATAATATTAAATTAACTTAAATTTCAATAAATTATTATTAAATTGGATTGAATTGAATTAAATTAATATAAGACCATCTGACCATAAGTTTATGGTAAAACAAATGATTTCTCGTGTGTTGATGATGTTTGATTGTGTGTTTGTAAGATTTGTTTGTCAAAGTTAATTTACTTAATTGATCATAGACCAATTCTTGGGTAATTAAGGCAATCTCGCCCAAGAGGCAGGACAAATTAAACCCTCTTTTTAGTAAGATTTGATGAACTGACACCGAAGTTTTGATGAGGTGGCAAGTTTGATGAACTGGAATCGAGGTTTGATGAGGTGATAGTCATAAAAGCTTCAACCTCATCCGAAACCACAGTAACTTTCTCTCTCAAAAAGTCTCCTCCCTCTTCAGTTTCAGATCGGGGAGGAGATCGCCGGCGTCTCGCCGAGATGATCTCCTCCCCACCCCTATTAGTTTTAGCTTACTGTTTTTCTTTCCCCCACCTATTTTTCCTTGAAAAACTACAGACCCAAGCTCCTATGCCGTTCAGTCGCCGTCAAGCCGCTGTTCTTCATCGCCGGGGTATCGAGCCACGCCGGATCGGGTCACCCTTAAAGATCCGGTGATCACCGGTCCCCTGCTCGGGATCGGACCAGAGGCCCTCGAGTCGGAGCCCAGCTCCACGCCGGCTCAGTTCCCAGATCCCCAGACGCGCCGAAGCCACGCACCAGAGTCCGACGGGGCAGCGTCGGAGCCCCGCTCCAGCGACAGATCGGATCCCCCCACGGGGTCCCCTCATTGCTTTCTGGTGTCCTCCACGACGCCCCGTGCAGCTTGACGACGCCGGCCCTCGCACTCTGGCTATAGGAACGCATCAGAGACGGGGCGGCGCCAGGCCCAGCCCAACCGCTCCAGGCCGGTCCCAGATCCAGTCCTCCAGGCCGGTCCCAGATCCAGGTCGACTGACCGGATCCCCCCGAGGGGTCCCCTCGTCACCCGTTGGTGCTCTTCGACGCGTCCACCGCTATGGGCACATAGCCGGCTCGGGTCGTTTCCGACCGGCTCGATTTGGTTAAGACCGGGTCGGGTCGGTTCGGCCGGTTCGAGTCGGGTAGGTAAATGGTCTCTTGGTTCTGGCCAAACTAGAGGATGAAGTGGCTTTTATTTTTCTATTTTATTATAGTAGTTTTTATAAATAAGGTCGGGAATATTTGATCTGGGTATTATTTGTCAACTTTAGTTTACCGGACGGGTACGTTTCTGTTTCGGAGAAACTTTAGTTGTGGGTCAACTCTTGTTTATGTTGTGGGTAAGGAGAAATTCGAGTCAGAGTAGTAATCATACATACTTCTGGCGATATATCCTCAAATATAAACTAGATTTGTAGACCGTGGGAGTTAGCTTGGCAGCTCTTCTCGTGTTACATAATACTTTTGTTTCAATTTTCTATATTGTGTGTTATTTGCTAGCTAGTTAGACCCGAATTGGTTGGAATCTGCACATAGTATTGACCTTATAGTAGGGGATATGATTTGGAACCGGTCTTTTTTTGCGAAACTGTCCTGACAGACTTGGGGAGTATCCTTGCCCATTTGTTTGTTATATCTCTCTTAACCCTTAATTGGCGAGAGGGAAAACCCCATGGGCTTCTGGACTAGGTAACATTTGTGCTGAGACTAGTAGACTTTGATTTGATAGTTTAGAATGCAAAGTTAAGGTGCTACGCTTGTCAGGTAGTTTCAGACAGTAGATTTGTAAGATGTATCCCCTTTTTTATGTAAGCCTTCGGGCACTACTGCCTTCAGGAAACACCCTGCTTCCGGGCGAAAACCTAGGAATTACAGCCTTCGGGCAACCTCCTGTAGATACAGGGAAGATTAGAATAGCCTTACGTTCCAGGAATTTTCCTGTTATCTACCAAATTGCCTCCACTTGTGGAGAAACAGCCTTCGGGCAACTTGTAGCCACTAAGACTCTTATTTGGTCTTATGTGTATTATGTACTATATTTTATTTCGGTTGAGGAGCCATGAATAATCCTCCCATCTCTGATGGTTTTGACGGGAAAAAAAAAAGATGATAGTGAGTTATGATGAGGTGGTAGCAATGAAATTTTTCTTATTTGACCTTGACTCATAGGAGAATTACTCTTAATAATATTTGAAAAATAAAATAAAAGAGAAGGTTTTGGGTGAGACCGTTCTACTATAAACTTGTGGTATGACGAATGACAGTTCATGTATTTATTATACTTGTTTATGTGTTTCACAAATTTGTTTTCTATAAGCTGAGTTTGTATAAAAGGAATTAGTAAAAGAAGGAAATTACAATGAATTTGAACTAATAACGCAAACACTTGAACTAATAACATAAAAACCTGAACTAACTATATACACACATTATAACATTTAAATGAAGTTTTATTAAAATAATAATTAACAATACCATAATTAGAGAGTCTAATAATAAAAACACATTAATTAACATAAAAATATCTTAACTAAAAAATGGTCCTATTATAACATTATGGTCAGACTAACTAAAATGAACTAAACCGATCTACAAATAATCTTAAAAGAAAAGATTTAAAACTGGTTTAGCACAAATTTATGTTTATGAATGTTGTGGTTAAACGGAACAAATTATATTTAATTTTAGATTGAGATTTGTCATTAATGCTTTGAGGAATGGATTAATTAATAATTCAAGTTTATTAATTCTCTGAGCCATTGGTAATGGAAATCTCAGGTTTGGAGGTTGTAGACATTACCAGAACTGAAGCAAATGAGGAGAATATCACAGCCCTTGAGATTTCTCTCTAGAGCAAATGCTCTGCCTTCTCTCTACGAGTCAACTACACGCGCCCCCTTCCGCTTTTACTGTTTCAGTTGCCAACGGATAGATTCCCCCAATAACGGTCACTTCCATGGCGGATCCGCCATGGGAACCACTGGAACAGCAGCCAAAAACCTCAGAAACAACCATTCCGACCACTCTGACTACTGAATCAACCACCCCAGCCATAAAAACACAGAACCCAGCCAATAAAAACCTCTCCAGACCACCGCGCTCCATCGCCGAAAAGTTTAAACTTCCAATCTTTTCTCCACCAAAGCTGGATCTGCATCCCATTTTCAACTACAAAGGTGAATTGGCGGTGCTATATCCAGATGAAGAAATCGATCTCCTTGCAGCTCCATACTCAAGGGCATTGATTGGCAAATTCACAATGGGACGACCTGCTATGATATTCCTGAGGAAGCAATTCGAAACAATTTGTTTCAAAGGTATGACACGAATGGCAGCCATGGACGCCAACCATGTACGGATCACCTTTGATCTTGAAGAAGACTACCACAGGTGTTGGTTAAAACGTACCTAGCAATTAGGAGGTGCAGTGATGAAGGTTCTGAAATGGACTAAGGATTTTGATTATGAATCAGAATCCTCTCTAGCACCGGTATGGTTAACAGTTGAGTTTCCTCCAGTTCATTATTTTCATCCAAATGCTTTGAATGATATAGGAACTGCCCTAGGAGAACTTTTGTTTGCTGATGCCCCCACTCAAGCTGACCCTCAGAATCTAGCTAGGCCCTCCACTATTAGAATCTGTGTTGAAATGGATGTTTGCAAGGATAGACCTTCAAAACTGAGGCTTGGTTCAGTCTCTAGGAATAAGGTTTTCTCTTTGACATATAAGGATGTGCCATCCTATTGTAAGAGTTGTAGAAAGTTGGGACACTCTGATAAGGAGTGTATACCAAAAGATTCTCAGCCTCAGAAGCTCACAAATATTACTCCCCAGATGAATAAACCCCAACATTGGAACAAACCCCATCCTAAGCCCCTGGTGGAGAACCCCAAAATTGCAAGGAAAAGAAATGAAAAGGCCATCTCCCTTGAATCCAAATCATTGCCTCAACCCAAACTCACAAAAGCCAAGGGTAAGGGAAAGGTACATAATACAGTCCAGCAAATGCAAAAAGCAACTTCAGCCAACATTGTGGAGACATCAAACAGCTTCTCACTCTTGGATGAACCAGAAAAAGTGGATATGGTAGTGCCAATATTGGAAGTGATAGAACCATCAGATGAACCTGTAATGGAAGAGTTGGCTATAGTTTCTGAAGAATTTTCTCTTCTAGAGCCTGTAGCTGAGGAACCTAAGAAGACAGTGCCTGAGGTTACACAGGTTTCTAAAGTTTCTGAGGTTTCTAAGCCCAAGTCAAATGAGACAGTGCCTGAGGTTTCTGAGGTTTCTAAATCAGATTCTGAGTCAGTTTCTGAGGTTTCAAGATCAGTTTATGAGTCAGAGGCTAGATCAGTTTCTGAGATTTCTAAGCCTAAGGTAGATGAGCCTGAGCCATTGGTAATGGAAATCTCAGGTTTGGAGGTTGTAGACATTACCAGAACTGAAGCAAATGAGGAGAATATCACAGCCCTTGATATCATTCATGCAGACTTGGAGAGGGACTTTGCTAAGGAGAATGATATAGAGATAAACATGGGATTCAACACAGGCCCATCATCACCACAGAAATACACATTGGAAAACACCTCTAAGGATGACATTTTCACAGAGAAAACTGAGCCTTTCAACATCCTATCAGGGAAGTTATGGGCTGACACGACTGAAGATAGGGAGAAAATGGAAAACACCAGTACCTTCTTTAATGCACCCCCAATACCTCCAATAATCCCTCTAAAACCAAATCCTTTCCTACCTGATCACCACACAATGGTGGAAACTCAAACACAGGTTGATAAAGGCTCAGAGAATCTTAAACATCACACAAGTGTTAAGGATACTCCAGCCATGCAAACTCCAGCACATTCATCAGCAGTTGGGAGCTCAAAAGTGAGAACCAGCAATAGGTTAGCTTCTAAAAACCAAAATGTTTCAACATGATAAGTACACCATATGGAATGTTAGGGGTTTAGGAACTTCCTCAATTAATCTGGCTAGATTAGTCAGGAAACACAATACACAATTGCTTGCTGTCATAGAACCTAAGCAACCTAATGAGAAAAAGGAATTTTATCAGAAGGTTTTAGGTTTTAAACATTTTGTACATACTCACCACACAAAAATCTGGATTTTTTACACTGATAATGTCCAGGTGCACCAAGTAAAGGAAAACAGTCAGTTTATCAGTCTTGATATAACTATGCAATCTTTGAAACGGAAAATTTCTTTTTTGGTAATATATGGAGATCCATACTGCCACAAAGAGAGAGAAAAATGTTTGATGAAATAAGAACCATGTCTTTTCTGAACCCAACACTCATTGGTGGAGATTTTAATGTAATAAGATCTTTATCTGAGTATAGTGAGCCCTCAGCTCCTCCTCTACCTCCTATAAGGGATTTCAATGAATTTATCAATGATATTCAATTTGAAAACCTTAATACAGTAGGGAATGAGTTCACCTAGTGTAGTGATCACAGAAAAGCCACTTCTAAAACACTGGATAGAATCTTAGCTAATAATTTATTCATCCAGTGTTTTAGAAATTCTACTGTCCAAGTTATGAGTAGAACTAACTCTGACCATGCCCCATTATTGCTAGAAATTAGGACAGACTGTCCAAGTTATGAGTAGAACTAACTCTGACCATGCCCCATTATTGCTAGAAATTAGGACAGACAGTGACACCAAACCCAAGCCATTCAGGTTTCAAGAAATGCGGCTTCTTAGGAAAGACTTCATGGATATAATAAAGCTTAGTTGGTCTCAACCCCTAACAAAACAGGGGCAGATAGGCTTTGCTCTCAAACTGAAGAGACTTAAAACAGCCATAAAAAGCTGGAATAAGGACAAGTTTGGGAATCTAAATGACAATATCCAAAAAGCAGAAATTCTGGTTCAAAACCTGGAAACCAAATGTGACATAACCCATGACCCACAGGATAGAACTCTTCTACACAAAGCCTCAGCTGATTTGAAAACCTTTCTTTTAGAGGAACACACCTTCTGGAAACAGAAATCCAGATCAAGATGGTTAAAGGATGGTGATTGTAATACTGAGTACTTTCATAAAAGTGTCAAAGAGAAACACAGCAGGCTTGGCATACACAAAATCAGAAACCAATCATCACAATGGTTGGAGGACGATGATAGTATAGCAAGTGAAGCTGTTAATTTCTTTCAAACACTCTTGACTGATGAGAATACTGACAACACAGGTCAAAGTATGAGCTTTTTGCTCCAATCCATTCCCAAAGAGGTAACAGATGAAGATAATCAGAAATTGTTAGCTCAAATCTCAATGAAGAAGACTGAGGCAGGAGTTTTTAGTCTTGGAGCATTCAGTGCTCCAGGACCTGATGGATTCACAGGCTCAATTTTTAGACATGCATGGGAGGTGATTAAGAATGACCTTCTGCAAGCAGTGCAAGAATACCACTGTGGTGTTGGAATTCCAAAATCCATTGGTAGCACCTTCATAGCCTTAATACCTAAAAATCCCAGTCCTTCATCCTTCTCTGAATTCAGACCTATCAGTCTTTCCAACTTCACCAATAAAGTCATGTCAAAGATTATGGTGGATCGAATTAAGCCATTAATGCCTAAGATTATCTCAGAGGAACAATCAGCATTCATAGCTGGTAGAGATATTGCTGAGAATACCTTGTTAATGAAAGAAGCTATAAGGCTTCTTGATAAACAAGAGGAATCTCTCAATTTAATCTTTAAGTTGGACATGATGAAATCTTTTGATAGAGTGTCCTGGATCACTTCGAATACTCTACTCCTTAGACTGGGTTTTCATGGACATATAGTTAGAAATATCATGAATAACATAAATGCAGCATGGTTCTCTGTTATTATCAATGGAAGTGCATATGGATTTTTCAAACCTACAAGGGGATTAAAACAAGGTAATTCAATGTCCTCTTTTCTATTTAACATGCTAACAGAGCTTCTCACAAGGAATTTAAAGCTGCAGTTTGCATCAGGAAATCTCTCATCCTTTAGAACTCCACCAGGATCACTTCAACTCACTCAATTGTCCTTTGCTGATGATACTGCCATCATTTTGAAAGGAACTAAAAAATCCCTTACAAATATTATGTCCTTTCTAGATATACATCAACAAGCAACAGGACAAAAGATCAACTTCAGCAAAAAGCTCTTTCTTTGCTAGACATAAACTGAGCTCATCCAAGAAGAGAGAGATAGAAAGTATTACTGGAATGGTTCAAGGGAATTTCCCTTTTCAATACCTAGGGTTCAACATTTTCAAAGGGAAAAAGATGAATATCTATTTCCATGGAATTCTTGATAAAATATCCCATAGGTTAGAAAACTGGAAGAATCAATGGCTTTTAAATGGGGGGAAGCTGGTTTTAATCAACCATGTATTGGCAGCCATCCCTCAGCATATATGGGCAGTATACTCTCCAACTGCACAGAATAGGGGTGATTGAGTCAATGTTCAATAATTTCTTCTGGGGGCAGAAGGACACAGGTCAAAATCAGAAACATTGGGCTTCATGGCAAAAGATAACCAGACCCAAACATGCAAATGGATTGGGAGTAACATCAGTTATGTCTACAGCGGAGGCTTCTTCACTAAAAATCTGGTGGAATCTACAACAAGGCAAATCACCTTGGGCTAAATTTATGTGGTCACTTCCTGACCATGCAAAATCCTCTGAATCATGGACTAGGTTCAAAGCTGTAAACAACCATGGCACAGCCAACTCACAGGTTTTATTGGGAGATGGTTCATTTACCTTTTGGGAGGCAAAATGGACAGGGGAAGGAGCTTTGATTGATAAATGGCCACATTCTACCCCACCAATGCCCTTTTTGCAGGTTAAGGAAATGGAAGGAGCAAGAATTTCTCTACTACCACTGCTCAATTCTCAATTGGATTCTCATACCATTCATACAATTGAAAGGGGGGCTAAGCTGTGGGAAAATTACAAAGATACTTTGGTCTGAAAACCTCATCTCTCAGGTCATTTCAGTACTAAATCAGCTTTCAAGTCCCTGCAACCACAATACAGTCCACTCAGATGCCACTCCAAGCTATGGAGTAACCGGGTTCCTTCTAAAATATCTATTTTCATATGGAAATTGCTCAATACTTGGCTTCCTTTTGCAAATGTTTTGAGAAAAAGTGGTTTCAACATTGTCTCTAAATGTCCAGCATGTAACCATGTTGATAATATGTCACATTTTTTCAACTCATGCCCCTTAAGCCTAAATCTATGGAAAAAGATGCATGCTCATATAGGACTGCCTCAGTTAACCTTTGCAACAATTTTTGATAGGATGGCATATTACTGGTCCTGTAAATCCAAATCAGCTGTCACTCAATCTCTTTTAGTCAATTTTTCAATGATTATCTATTGGGAACTTTGGAAGGGTAGAAATAAATTCTTATATGAAAATGAGAGTTTCCAGCCACAAAGTATTTGGAAAAAGATTTTGAATCTTTCTTTCTCGATTTACACATCCAAACCTCTTTGTTTGTCTCTTCAATCAAACAAATATTACATTACACAAGGGATAATTCCCTTCCTTCAGAAAAAGAGAACTAAAATTATCAGAGTTATTAAGTGGAACCCTCCTGACAGAGGTTATAAGGCTAATTGTGATGCATCTTTCACTGACTCTAATAAGGCTGGTTTAGGTTGCATTGTAAGAGATAATACTGGCACATTCATCATAGGAATGCAGGATTATGATATGACTGCTACCTCACCATTGCATGCAGAACTTCTTGCAGCTAGTGCAGGTCTATCCTTAGCAATTCAGAAAGGACTACATCCACTGCAGATAGAGACAAACAGTTTGCAGCTCACTCAGATCATCAGGAAGGAGCAGCCACCACCATGGCCTATCAGGAACCAAGTGATGAATTTAATCAATGAAATGGAGACAAAAGATATCAGCATTTCCCATGTCTACAGGGAGATCAATGCAGCAGCAGATTTTTTGGCAAGAAAAGGTAGAGAGTCTCATCAGAGAAGGATTTTCTCAATCTGCAGTTCCACAAGAGCTGAGAGCTATTCTACTAACTGAGCAATCAGTACCTCACTTTAGGAGGTTCAATGCCTAGTAAGCTCCTTTTTATAGGAAGCATTCTTTTGTACAGGCATTTTTGATCAATAGAATGACACTACTCTATCCTTCTGATTGATTATGGAATACTCGGCCTATGATCACTTCACCACAAGGGGCAGGACACCGAGGGGAATGGTGATCCAGGGGTGGTGATTATGGTCTAGGAAAGTTTTCCAATAATCAATCTCACGGAATGAAAAGTGTTATCATTAGCTTTTTCACTATTTGTATAACAAGTGATTTGTAAAACACTTATTCTATTTAATAATGCTTGGGGAAGCTATAAACACCCCCCATCTTTGGTGGCCTTTTAAATTAAAAAAAATAAAAAAATAATTCAAGTTTATGAAATTGATATAGTGTTCTAAGTAGAAAGGTAGAAATTAAGTTTGTATATAAACTTTTTTTTTCTCATTACTAGTGAAGTCAAGGAAGTCTTGTTGTTAATGCTTATATTGTTAAACCCTTTTTAATCATTATCATATATTGGTATTGCTAGTTTCGGATTTTGCATAAATGGGTTATATATACCACCAAAACCTAACATTGCAAAGCTTAAAAGGGTGAAACCATTTAGTGGGGTAAAAATAGTGTGGATATTGTAGTCTGGAATCAAGTTTCCAATAGAGCAGGTGAGTGAAAGGAGTGGCTGAAAAGATGAGTTTATCGAGAAAAGGTGAATAAGCTAAAGCAATTTCTTTATGCAGGTCCATTTTTCTCTTGCAGATCCGTATTTTTACCATAATGCCCCTGATGGAACCCTATGATTTCAAGCCCATTTTTGTCTTAACAATATTAGGGGTATTATGGTAAAAATACGGACCTGCAAGAGAAAAATAGGCCTGCATGGAGCAACCCCTAAGTTAAAAAGGGCAAAATTGTTTTTTTGCAGAGTTGAAAGAAATAAGTTGTTCTTTCTCTCTGCAGATCCAAATTGACCTAAGGGAGTTGGTTCAAACGATGTTATCATTGAATCAAACTAGATGCAAGTACTCAAAAGTCCATTGAATCAATCTCCAATGGGATGTAGACTGCAGAAAAATATGATGGTGTTAAGGATGACAAAAAAACTCGGTTCACGGTGCTATAATTGGAATCAGCCCTCAAGGACTAAGCTGATAAAAAGAACTTAGCAACATCCCAAAGTCATACTTGTTGATAGTTTTTGCCCTAAAATTGCATGATATATGGATACGTCGTGCTTTAACTAGTTAATCACTAATGTGTCGTCTGAACTTTTGAAGTAGATTTTAAATTCATTTTCAATCTCTTGTCATACAAACTCGAATGAATGTGAAATAAAAACCCTCTCCGTCTCCTAAACCCTACCGCCCCCAACACAAAAAAAACCTCATCTTCTTCAATCTTTTCCCCATTTTCCCATCATGGGGAGATTCTGTTTATTGATTCTTTATTACATTAAATAAGTGAGATTGACACATTAAAATTGTTCTCGATTTGATCGGCTGAATCCATGATTTAGTTGTTCGTCGAAGTTTTGTTCCCGATCTAATTGGACAGGTCGTGGTTTATGTTTTTTGTTTATAGTTCTTGATCTGGTTATACGGATCGTGTTTCCGTTCGTGATCTATGATTTTCAAGGTGTTTATAGTTTGAATAACATAGATCGTGGTTTGGATCTAGTGGTGTTGCGGTTGTAGCAGATCCCTAATTAACGCAGTGATTGATGCATGAGACGCTCCTCTCTGCCAAGCGGTTGTGGTGTTCGTGATTACAAGATAATATCCCCGGGTAAATGAGAATGACGTCCCAATAAGATCACAATATGAAATTATCTCAT
This sequence comes from Cruciata laevipes, assembly GCA_963678965.1. Taxonomy (NCBI): domain Eukaryota; kingdom Viridiplantae; phylum Streptophyta; class Magnoliopsida; order Gentianales; family Rubiaceae; genus Cruciata; species Cruciata laevipes. Next base: position 11,501,486 of record OY787642.1, read on the forward strand.
TTGCATCGGAAGAAGAAACATTGGAAGAATCGGAAGATGAAATAAATTTTCCATAGTTCCCCTTTATCCACGGGGAAAATGTGCTCCTCTTAAAGATGAGAGGAGAGTCCGAATATGTACCTTTCACCACGGTGCCGCTGTCGATGCTATTGAAGAAAGCTTAAATAGATTCCCTAGTTTGGCCAACAGACATAGAGAACGCGCTGAATTCGTCCAAGCGGGATGTCATACTTGTCATGAATCTGACACATCGAGGCACATTGATTGTGGGATTTCGGTCCAATCCCTCCCCGTGGAGACTTTTTAGAGTTTGTAAGAGTGCATGGACGAGGGGAACTTGGCCGCGGAGAACTTCAGAGGACATCTCTAGTACCGCGTAGATCTAGGTCGTTCTCTTCTTGATGCTAGGTGTTCTCTTCTTGATGCTATTTATGATGATGTATTTTTTTCATTTATTTTTATTGTTGGTCTCCGCCCCAATTCTTTTGTTGGTTATTTAGGATAATTTGAGAGTTTTTTGCCTAAATAACCTTGTTTGTGAAACTAATTTTCAAAATAACACTCTTTTGAAACTAATTCCATAACTAATACTCTTTGACTAAAATTTAATCAGTATAAAATTCATAAATATTCATATATTCCAATTAAACCCATAAATTTTCGACAAATGTTCATGTTGATCCCTTTCACGGTGGCGAAATGACAGCAAGCTCAGGAGTGAACGCCCAGCCGTTCTCTAGAACCCTCGTCGAGGTGCTCTACAACATCAACGAGCAGCTCCAGACGGAGTACGTTGATGTCATGTTGACCAAAGCTCGAATCAAGAAGCTGAAAAATCTCGCCTCGAATAAGTTTTCGTTAGCTTCAAGAAAAGGGCAAATCAAATTTCCTCCGGTGGCCATACATGGTGAATAAGAACTTTGAAGGGACCAACATCCATTCGCCGCCGCCACGACGTCTTCTCTCCAATAGAAGCTCATTCCATCGCCGAGGACGCCTTCTCCATCTTTATTTCCGAAGAACTACTTATCCACCTGTAGCATGTTGCAGGTCGTTTAGAGCAGGAGGCAAGATCTACTGGTCCTATTTTAAGGGGGCAAATAATGACTGAATCTGTGTAATTATGTGCTACTATGCAACATTTTGGTGCACTGCTTGTAGAGCTTGAGAGAACAATAATGAGTATTGTTTTGTTCATATTGGGTAACTATTACTGATGGCTTTAAGCTTTTATGTTCATAATTTCTAGTTCTTTACATTTGTAGTGCGAGTTTTCTGTGAATGATGGGCATGCTATTTGAATCAATTTGATAACCTCTACATTGCCTTCCTGGCTTTATATAGTTAGCAAGTTGATTATGTTGGAGAAATGTAAATTTACAACAGAGTTTTAATGAGCAATGTGGCAAAGGAAGGAAATTCTAGATACATGAACCAAACAAACAACCCAGTACAAGGATGGGGAATTTATTTTTGCGTGCGAACATTTGTGGTGGAGGATTAGGTAGGTAGTTAAATTCGTGGGTCTAATTGAAATATATGAATATTTATGAATTTTAATACTAATTAAACTTTAGTCCAAGAGTGTTAGTCATGGAATTAGTTTCAGGGAGTGTTATTTTACTCCCTGAATCGGATGTTAATAAGATACATGTCATTATATGTCCAATTTTTAATTTACTATATTTAAAAAATTTACGGCAAAAATTGTTGCTTTATACGAAACGAAACGACGTCGTTTATTCGACACACTTTTTGAAGCGAATAACTTTTCAAGTTTTCTTTAGAGATTAAACTTTAGTCCAAGAGTGTTAGTCAGGGAATTAGTTTCAGAGAGTGTTATTTTGAGAATTAGTTTCACAAATAATGTTATTTAGACAAATAACTCATAATTTGGATTTGATGTAATCTGAAAAATCCGAAAGTTGATTTTTGACTTGATAATATTCAGACCCGATCCCAGCATGAACCCGATCTAAATATGAACCCAAACCGGAACCCAACATGAACTCAACCTGAAATTGATTATACCCGGTAACCTAGATCGAATATGTGTCCAAACCCATAATCAAGTAATTAAGGATGCCTAGTTACGTGACGTGAACTTACTTATTAGCAGTGTTGATTGACGGGTGAGTAAAAATTAATCGATGATTATGTACACCGTATATTCTTCCGAAATCTTGTCTTCTGTGATTCTCATCTCTAACTCCTCACGATCTCCTTAGTAGTTAGGCTTCCAACCTCGACCTCGGTATCATCTGCCATTATCTTCATCAATAGCTGCAAGTACACAAGATAATATTATCTCTCAAAAATCCATCGGACTAAACGTACGTTGATGAAATTAAAATTTGAAAAAAAAAGTGTTACAGTAAAAATCAAATATACCTAGTTTACAACAATTACAAAATTACATAGTGAGTTAGAGATGTGTTAAAAGTTGAATCAATATCAATTCGTAGCTAGTTTATGGTATAGAGAGCGGTACATGAAAGTGGTACAAAACATCATGAACCATTTTTATTGGTATGAGGACCACTGATGGTTCATTTTTAAAAAATTGAATAAATTGTTCCATATAAATAAAAATTAAAATGCATTACGAAAAGTAAATACTTAAAAAAAAAGTTGTAAGGGGGATTTTTTAATTTTACATTTGTTTTCGGAACAATTAATTTTTTATTTTAATTCTGGCTTTATTTAGGACTAACTAGATCATTAAATTACTTAAATCCTATTTAGTTGGGAAATTTTCAAAACCTGCATTATTCGCCATTTGAATAATTTGTTAGAACTCCCATTGTCGCTGTGATATTTGAGCCTGACATTACAGCCGATCAAATGGCCATCTACGATACTGAATGAATAGACATTATACTATTTTTCTGTCATTTAATTAATATTTAGAGCGCAGATTGACATTTACAGGGAATCAAAACATGTGAGATATACTCCACACAAATCAAAAGAAGTCAATCGCGTAGGCATTCAAGTACGAAAATGTATAACATACCATGTGCTTATTAGTTTTATGTTATTAAAAACCTAAAATGGAGATTAATTGTTAAACCCTCCCTAACTGATTAGTATGTCCTGGTTATTATTGTTATGAATTCACTTCCATCCATTTAATAACTTCTCCTTTTTGTTACAACTACAAATAATACTTATTTATTAAATAGTGTTTTTCTCTCAAGGAATATTTTATGGTTTTTTTTTTTTTTTTTTGTTGAAGGCAAATTCTCATTTGAGACCTGTCTCAAATGAGACCAAAGATTATATGAGACTGTTATTGATTGAATTTATTGTTGGTGAGCTTTAAACCCGCCGATTTCCTTGATTGAATTTGTCGTTGGTGAAATTGACCAAGGAAATGATCAAGAAAATTGACCGAAAGATCAAGCAAATTGAACGAAAGATCAAATTAACTGAAAAATCAAGGCAAAACAAAAATACTCAAGGACATTGATTGAAAGATCAAACAAACTGACTAAAAGATCAAGCAGAAACAGTAAATGCTCATTCCCCTGCTCTTGGTCTCCACAAGGACAGGTCTCACCCAAGACTTTCTCTTTGTTGAATAGCATCATATTATTTATTGTTCCAATTTTATCCGATCATGTCACCAAAGGGGCCATCATGTTATATATCTGGTCAAAAGAACACAACAAAATTGCATGTTTCTGTCTAGCTATCTGTAGATGATGTTGGATCCAGTTCATTATTTCACATAAAATCATATGATATTATTCATGATGAAATCATTGAAAGGAGTGTTCGGAGCTTTAAATAAGCGGCGATGGAAGGAAAGGAGAAGTCGTAGAAAATAAAGGATGGTTTTTTTCCATTTCAAAGTCGTAGTCATTTATCTCCTAACATTTTAATGTTTCAACATAAGAAATTTTAAAATGATATATAAAACTAGCCAAATTATAAATCTTGTATTTACCTTTTACCTATGACAACTTTTTTTTTGTTTTTTTTTTCACCTATATATGACAACTTATTTATGAATTTAGTAACAACATAATTTAATGGTATTCAAGTTGATGCAATCATGCTAATTATTTTTCCAGTATACTAATTTTTTTACTTTTGTTCAGTTCTGTTTATTTTAATTCCATTCACTTCTGCCAGAAGAACTCAGGAGAATAGGGTATAAGTGTTCATAATGTTACGTTATATTCTCAAAATTGGACAGTACTAGGTGTTTAATTTTGATCAACTGACATGAAGTATCAACTATACACTTTGTTTTTGTTTGGAAAAAATGGAGCATTAATTGGTAGTTCATCTTTCAGAATATATATATATATATATCAGTGTGATTTGTCTTGATTCAATTCAAATCCAGCTCATTCCAACAAATTAGTCCCAATTGTCCAGCCTCATCTTCCATTCCCATCTCCTCCATAAAACCCCATCCCCATTCCCCCCATTCATTCCACAACCAAAACACCATGGCTCAAACATCATCATCTCTCCTCCTAAACCTCACTCCCATACTACTCTTCCTCATCATCTCCTCTGCCAATGCCCAATCAGCCCCGGCACCGGCCGCACCAGAAGACGGGCCCATCAACATTCTCTCCCTCCTCAACAAGACCGGCAACTACGCCGTCCTCAGCCGCCTCCTAAACCAGACCCAAGTGGCCAACCAGATCAACAGCCAGGTCAACAATTCCGATGTCGGCCTGACCCTTTTCGCCCCCACCGACAACGCGTTCCAGAGCCTCAAACCGGGCGCACTGAACAATCTCAGCACGCAGCAGCAAGTCCAGCTTCTGCTGTACCACACCCTTCCCAAGTTCTACACCTTCCAGAGCCTTGCAACCGCGAGCAACCCTCTCAGGACTCAGTCTTCGGGAAGCGACAGCTTGCCCTTCACGCTTTCCGTCTCCGGCGAGACGAATCAGAACCAGATCAACGTGACGTCGTCTTCCGGGGTTCAGGTCACTGTCAATAATGCGGTGAGGAAGGAGTTTCCGTTGGCTGTTTTTCAGGTGGACAGAGTTTTGTGGCCGGAGGAGTTTAACATAACCAAGGCCTCCACGGTTCCTCCGGCTGCATCGCCGGCGCCGAAGAAGACTGGTGGTGACAATGCTACGGCGGCGGCTGAACCAGCTGGGGCTGAAAAGAACGGTGCTACAAGTTTGAGCTTTGTTTCAGGCCTTTCATTGCTTTGCATGGCTATCATGGGATTGCTCTTTTAATTTGAGTCCAAAAAGAGCCCTGGAATTGATATACACCCGTATTTTGAAGCGCACTAGTACTTTTTTTTCTTTTTTCTTTTTGCAGTTAATTGTTTTTTTTTTTGAATTATTTTCTAGATTTTCTTGATCTTTCTGTACATTAATGTACAGTTGTATACTTGATTTTTGATTATTTTTTTCCCTTTTTGAGATGTTCTGGATTATTGATGTGAATAATATTCATTGATTTACAAGATTAGTAGTTAATTAGTGTGTTTTCATCTTATTCAAACTTATATGAACTTATTTAAATGGCTAAAGATTAATGTTTTGAAAGACTAGCACTAATTGCTATTTAATAACCATTGCTTATTATTGTCTTAATTTTACTGCATGCATATGATGTTATAACATGAAACAGTAAATTAAAAGACACAATAATTATTGATGCAGTTTGGTGTATTACACCGATATTTACGGGTAATGTGTTTATAAATGAATGATCGTGTTGTACATCCAAGGTATGAATTACATCCAATCATCCATCCATAGTGATGGTTTTATTAAAAAGTATCTCATTCACAAAACCGATTTATTGGGCCAACTCTAATTAATTGTGATGGAGAAATGGCTACTGACTATTATTTAAAATACCACATAGATCTAAATTTAGAAACCTTTTTAAAATGCCACTACGTACGTATTTTTATTTTTATTTTTAAAATTACTATCGCATAATTTGTTGGAAAGTCAATCAATTGACTAACTAATTAAGCACGTACGTTGGACACTGGAATTTCCCAACTGGACATAAAATATGTTTTCTGCATCTTTAATTTACTTCCTGAAATTGATTAAAATGTAGATGCAATGGTTCCTGACAATTGATGTATATTTCCTACTCCAGCATGCTGATTGCTATACACCACGTACGGTTTTCTACTAGGTGATCCCTACTATCCAATTAGCTCTTGTATAGAATCTGGATTGCTTAACTGCCATTGATATGATCAAACATATCCCACTAAATTAGCTCCATGGAAATTGTATGATTACATAATTTTTGCACTTATATTTTCCTACATGTTTATAGAGAGAGGGCAATCAATCTACTCTTTCGATAATTTTCATATGATTAGGTGAATAGAATAATATTTATTTTTGATAGGGGCTAAATTGATCATTTCGCAAATGATAAGGGGTTCGGGAAATTCTCTCCATATTTTTTATTCATTGAGATTCCATCTCTTATTTTCGTGGAAGTAAAGCTTACGCTTCCTGAGGTCCCATACTTTTTTTTTGTACTAAATGCAACACTCACGGGCAAATCTTGTAACGGTTAGTTTTGTAGGGCTTGAGAACCCTTAAAAAGCCTCCTGCCATATATATGGCTTTCAATTATTAAAAAAAATATTTATTTTGTACTTCGTTGATGGTATTTGTGATTTGGAGCTTTCTAAAACAAAATCAAAAAAACTGTCAGATGGATCAGAGGCAGACTTAGGGGTGGCCCGGCCAACAAATTTTTATTTTTTTTTTTGCAATACCCATGTAATTTTTAATATATTAACATTTAGTGATATAATTTTACTTTTATTCTATTATGGTCACCCTCAACTTTAATTTCTGGGTCCGCCCCTGAGATGAATTATTTTGGGACAAGAACTTAGGGTTGCAGAGAAGATAACATGTCTATGTTGATGTTGCAGAACAATAGCAAGTGCTTAATTAAGCATTCGTGAATACACACATTTTACTCCCAACACGCTTCACAATCCATCTCCGATCGAATCCTCCTCAGTAGCCGTCCTCCACTTTACCTCGATTCCTCAACTGCACATGAAGTCTCGATCAAGTTACGCTTTGAGCAACTACAAGTGTTTGCATGTGGTGGCTTCAACAATATATAAGCATTCAATGTGTTTTACGCTAAATAAATGATCATCCACCATCCAAATATTAAGTGATTAACGTGGTTAAGTTTTTTTGGGTCAGAATTATTATTTTTGTGATGTAGTAAAAAAATTGTCATATTCAACAATATTGAACATGATTTTTGCACAAGTGTATTACTGATTCGGGATTCTCTTCACGCATTGAGGTATTTTTATTAACCATAAGAAAGAAAAAGTGTTGAAATTTGTAGGGAAGGAATAAAGGAAAGAGAGAAGAAGATACTAGAGGTTAGGGCTATTGGTTAAAAAATAAATAATTAAATAAGACTATAGTAAGTAAATTTAGGAGCACCACCAAATAAAATTTTATCACTCATAAAAAATAAACCGTTTATTCCAAAACTTATTCATAAATAAACTCAAAGTTCAAATCTACATTTTAGGACTTATGAATAAAATTTGAATAAAGACAATAAAATTGGACTTATAATCTTAGGACTTATGAATAAAATTGGAGATAGTAGTAGAGATGTTTAGAATTTAGTTACAAGAAAAAAATAATGTGCATTTAATGACACGTGAATAAGACAAACATCTGCCGTGATCTTAATTCTCTTAAGCAAAAAGCAAGAGAAAGTAATAAAATTTGCACAAACCTTCCCTCCCTTAACAAAAAAACTTTCAAGTCATTCATCTCCTTCCGGCACGGCGGTGGTGGATGGCAAAGACCAACAAATATTCCTCCATCAATTTCAATGACATCTTCGACAAAAAACTGACCTCTCCTTCATCCTCAAAGAACCCAGCAACAGGCAAAACCGCTTTGGCCAATTCCAGAATACATGGCCACATGCTCGTTTTAACCAAGCCCGCCGCCGCGAAGCCCAAACCCATCATTGCTTCTCCTCCCCCTCCATCTCAATCTCAATCTCAATCTCCATCTCCATCTCCATCTCCTCCGGTTGCAGATCAAGTCGGGCCTGTGCCGGCGGACTCCATTTCTCTCCGTTCGCAGGGTCGGACCGGAACCGGTTCGCCGCTTGCTTTTTCTCCGGCGAAGCCCGCTTCGCCTCTGCCCAAGTCCGACCGCTTTGTGCCTCCCCATCTGAGGCCGGGGTTTGCGGGCCGGGAGGAGAAGCCTGTTCCGCAAGGGTATTCCGATGGGAGGCCTAAATCTGGAGGTGGCTATGATAGGATGAGGATTATCGGTGAACCGGAGCACTTCACTAGACCCGGTTCTAGTGGATGAAGGTCGTTTCTTTACTGTTTCTTCTCATCCTCTTTTTGTTTCTCTGAATTTTCTTAATTTCGCGTAATTGATGTTCTGTTTTTTTCTGAGACGAAGGTTTAGTTCATTACAAAATTATCAGGCACATAAGTTTAGCTAGAGCCTATACTAAAACTCAATGATAGAGGAAGGTAGGATCATAGTGTCAGAGTTTAAAACTGAACAAGATTAATACACAATATATCATTGCAAGTGACCTAAGTTACCCTAGGTCTTCCAATGCAAGGTTAATACTTCCTGTAGCTAGGAAGTTAAATTTATTGGCAATTTGTTCTTGAGTTTGATCAAGTCACCACTCCAACAATCACTAATAGGATAAAATGTGTATTGCCTTATTCATTTTTTGTGAACCTGATATTGTTAAACAGTTTTGCAGCTTTGGCTGACTAGCTGAGCGTCTGATTCACACATCATTTCTTGCTATTTATTACCCTTTATGAAGAATCAAAATAAGTCTTTTCCTTTTATTAACAATAGTTGCTCTTTCAAAGATACCTTAAGTAGTTATCTAGAAGTTTCTAGATGTCAATATGGCAAGGCGCTTAGGATTACATGAGAATAGGAAGAAATTTTATTATTCTCGGAAGTCTTATGTGTATTCACATTAGCAAGGATTGCCAATTTTGGTGACTGCTCATTGGGAAATAATTATGATGGATATGCAAATCTTTGTTGCTTTCTTGCAATATCTGTATTCAGTTATAAACTTTAGTGTTTAATTTAGACCATTTCCCCTTTGAAGGAGTGGTTCTGCTTTTTGAGTTCTTTCTTTTATACTGGAGAATTATTCATCATGATTTAAAAGTAGTTGGCAATGAGCCATTTGGGCTAGTACATACCTGGAATTTCATAAATAGATATTTTGATGAGATACTATCTTCATGGGTGAAATGGTCTGCTGATATAATGCTCAAACTTATTTCTGATTTAAATACAACTATTTCACTCTTGAGGCAGATTCTTAATTCTCTATTAATACCTTCATTTTTGTATGGCTGCGTAGTTTGATGGTTATCTAATGATTGGTTGCTTTCTAAACTTTATCTTTGTCACTTATTTTCTGATGTAGATTTGCTTGTTATGCGTTGTCCTTTTTCCGGTAGATTCAGTTATTCTTGTAATTTTTGTTCACTTTTTATTGCTTTTCTGGAGTTATGGAACACTTAATTGACCTTCTACCTATGGAGATATTATATAGACTAGATCCTGAGAGCTTTTCTTTCTGGTTAAATGTAGCTATCAATCTCTCCACGATGAGCTTGTTTCCACTGTTTTGTTGACTTTATATCTGATCGAAAGTGATAGAAGAACATGATCCCTTCGTTGAATTCATTGACACTGAAAAGACTGCCTTTACGGCTAAATGAAATCAGTTTTCATTGTAGACATGTCTAACCTTTTATGCCATTCGGTAGTCGCTGTTTATTAACACTTTTTAAACCACTACAGTTGCAGGATGTATGTACTGATGGATGTGGATGCTAGGTGTTGTTGACCTGGTGGCTTCTATCTGCATTTTCTCTCTACTCAAGAGTGTGGAAAGCCTCAGTCTTCTTAATCTTAGGGCTAGGGGTCCTGGATTTTATAATTTGCAGTTGACAATTTTCAATCACAATGCAAACTTTTGTGCTGCTTCTCATTCATTGTCTTGTTGCTGTTGTTTATGTTCGGATGGATGCCGTGAATAACAGATTTGGAACAAAAGAAATGCTTGAAAGAACTGAACCAAATTCTGCTTTAGCTAAAAAGGGACATAAATATGCCTATTTCGTTAATCACAATTCACAAAACACAGATGGTATATACTATTTAGCAACTAACCAACCCCCGTGGTTATGGAAAACACAACGCCATCTGTTTTTAAACATTTACATTCCAACTTGACAGCATTCCTTAACTGGTTTGCAATACAAACTATATATCTAGTATATTATTCTTGATTAGTAAAGATCAGATCCAGATCCAGATCGGGTAGCAGCGCCCCATGGCGTCCCCGATCGCGCCCGAGCCGTGCTCCCCTGACGCCGGATCGGGTACCCAGCGCCCCGACGGCGCTGGAGCCGAGCTTCCAGATCCAGATCGTCGGCCTTACGGCGATCTGGGCGACGACGGACCAACACCGGCGAGACGACGATGACGGCCTGCAGCTGAACGTCGAGCGGATCAGCGGTTAGCAGGTTGGCCCAAATCCGGGTCGGGTCGGCATCAGCCGGGTCGGGTCGGCATCAACGGGTCGGGTCGGTTCAACCGGGTCGGTCCGATCAGGGTTTCTGGTTCTGGTCCAACTAGAGGGTGAGGTGGTTTATCCTTTTCTTTTATTGTAGTAGATTTTATGTTAAGGTCGGGAAAGTTTTGATTCTGGGTAATATCTGTCAACTTTAGTTTACCGGACGGGTACGTTTCTGTTTCGGAAACTTTAGTTTACTTCAACTCTGGTTTGTACTGTGGGTAAGGAGAAATCCGAGTCAAAGTAGTAATTATACTTATTTCTGGCGATTTTCACAAATACAAACCAGAGTTGTAGACCGGGGAAGTTAGCTTTTGCAGCTTTTCTCGTGTTAGATAATATCTTTTTCAATTTTCTATACTATGTGTTATTTGCTAGCTAGTTAGACCCGAATTAGTTGGAACATGCACATGGTATTGACCTGATAGTAGGGGATATGATTTGGAACTGGTCTTTTTTGCGAAACTGTCCTGACAAACTTGGGGAGTATCCTTGCCCATTTGTTTGATATATCTCTCTTAACCCTTAATTGGCGAGAAGGAAATCCCCATGGGCTTCTGGACTATGTAACATTTGTGCCTAGACTAGTAGACTTTGATTAGATAGTTTAGAATGCAAATTTAAGGTGCTACGCTTGTCAGGTAGTTTCAGACAGTAGATTTGTAAGATGCATCCCCTTTTTGATGTAAGCCTTCGGGCACCCCAGCCTTCGGGCATCACAGCCTTCGGGCAACACATTGCTTCCGGGCGAAAGTCCAGGAAATTGCCTTCGGGCCACCTTGTATTTTATTTTATTTTATTTGCTTGGGTTGAGGAGCCGTCAATAATCCTCAAGATTCGCCTTCGGACAAAAAAAAAGATTAGTAAAAACAATTATGTACTTTTGTAATATGCATGCAATACTTTGATTCCAGTGATAAATTTCATCAGTTAAATCAGTAGATAAGTTCAAACTACAGAATTTCAATACTCCCTCCGGTTGTATTTTCCCTTTGTGATGAAGACTTGTTTTGCTTCATTGTTGATGATGGCCTATTCAAATAATACAAATTCAGCAGCCATACAAAAATGAAGGCAGCATATGAGAGTTGTCACGTGATGTGATTAATTAAGGCGACTTCTGTTTTTGTTTCAAAATGTATAAGTTTTGTTCGACGTGCAATAGCAGAGTGGAGCTTTCATGCTGTGAATATTGACCCTTTTTTCCCTTAAGATCAATTAACTTTCCTTCCCTTTTTTTTTCTTCTTCTGCTGGAATTAGATACAAAAGCAAATCTTAAATCTTGATTTGTGCAAGATTCTCATCAGTTTGAGTTCAACGTTTCTTCACATCTTCGAAGGCTTACCCTGAGAGACTTGGAGTTGAGTGAGAGCGAAATTGCTGCAGTTGGGAAATTCCACATTAACCATATCCATCATACCATCTTGGAAGGATATATACAATATTATATATGTTTGTTAGGGATATAATGTGAACATTTTTTCCTTTCAAAATTTACTGGGTTTTTTTATGCATGTACGTTTTTCTTATGTAGGTCCACATTTTTACCAAAATGCCCTTTGCATTTTGGTTAGCATTTTTATCCTTAATAATATTAAGGGCATTCTTATAAAAATTTGGACCTGCATAAGAAAAACGTAGCTGCATGGAGCTATAAAAATGCTTTAAACTTATTGAAACGTGGAATATTTGTAAATACAAATTATCAATTGATCGCATTGTATAATTATGCTTAATATGTAAAAGATCAGTTTTGAAAGTGAAAAGATCATACATGAAAGTGAAAAGATCAGCAACATTACACTGAATGATCATGCTTAATATGTAAGAGGTCAGATTAATTTGAAAGTGAGAAGATCAACATTTTTTCCTAATATTAATGGATATCGGTCCCACAGTCACAGTGTCCTTTATCGTTTGTAAATATGGAAATTGGGTCATGCGTACTTAGTGAAGAATCATCTAACAATAAAACCTCTATAAATAAATAATGTTGGGATCGAAATATTTTATTAATTTAGTGAGATATTATTATATCGATAAATTAATAATTTATTAATTTAAAGAGATTTTACAAGTGACATTTAAATTTCCAAGTCCAATATACTAGTTAGTAGTTACAATATAATATAGATGAAAACTAAATAAAAAAAACAAGTTCAAAGGCACATTATGAATGTAAAATCATAAATTACTTGAGTTTATCAAGTTCATTGTTTTTGAATAAAAACTAGTTCATGGTACCAAAAAGTTGGTCCATGGTACAAACGCACTACATTAAACATGGTTAGAAATTGATTAATGTAGAATGTCCATAGATTTGAAGTTCAAAAAAAAAACAAGTTAATATATATTCTTTTTTTACTATACAATTTTAGAATTTTGAAATATATATGGAATTTATTTGTAGTAATTATTAATTTATATATACATTGGGGTTTCAAAAAAATCATTATCTTATTATTTAATCGAGTGAGGTCCGATTTAATACTGGTCCCGAATTGGGACCAGACAAATTATTAATTTTATCGAGATTATTAGTTTACCGAGTATTAATTTATAGAGGTTTCATTGTATTTTATATGGATTTGTTTGGTGGAACTTAACTTATAAGGAAATTTGGCTACAAAGTGTTTTTCTAAAAAAAACAATTCTGACCAGTTTATACTTTTGGTCCCAAAAACAGCTTCTGCTTTTATAAAAAAAAAATTGCTGTTTACCAAACACAAAAAACTGTTGTTGTGCTTCTAAGCACAATAGAGGAAAAGTTGTGTTAAACAAAGTATATCAAGTTGAACAATGTAGAGATCGAGCATAGGGACTCTTTGGGGGTATTTGGTGAAGAGTTTTTTGAGCTCAAATTAGCTGATTTGACCAAGATTAGCTTATTTGACCGTTAAACAACTAATTTAAAGTGTTTGGTGATGAGCTCATTGAATTAGCTTTTTGGCCAAAAAAACTCTTTTTCAAAACGCTAATAAAAGGAGCGTTTCTGAAACAACTAGTAATTGATTTCACCGATTTATTTCCTCCGATACCCTTATTAGTTAATACATCAGATGACATACATAATAAGATTCTCAATTGCTCTTTATCACATATTTATAGAGAAGACAATCAGGCAGCTGATTCTTTTGCAAAGTGGATTCTAAATAATAATATGTGCATTGCAAATGTTTCTTTTGGTTCACTACCTTCATCTGTCCAAGGTTGCATTAGGATGGACCAAATGTCCACTCCAAGTCTTATAATTTCTAAAGAATAGATATTGTTGCTTGTTTGTTTATTTATGCAGGTTCTTTGGACATCTCAAATCACTCATGCTTTTCCTGCTACCACTTCTTGTACATTGGTATATGGCTGGTACTTCCAATATCTCAGTAAAGATGATATCTCCATCATTCTTAAACCATCTGGATCTCCACTCTGCACTGGACCATGGCCCTTGTCTTAATTTTTTATCCACTTGGCCTGCAATTTATGTAAACAGATCCTATTCTTTTGTTGCCATAACCAATTCTTTTTGACAGCCCCGTGGGTCGCTTGAAAACGACCTGCTAATATGTTTGAAAGGATGGGTTTTGGTATCCAAGTCCTAGCCTTTTATAGGCCACTTTCATTCTTTTGATAACAAATTCAGGTTGTTTTAGCATCTCTCACCTTTGGGTGATTTGATTGCTCTTTATTTTTGTACAAACTGAGCTTACGCTCTTGACGATATTTTTCCTCATTTTTTATTATTGCAGGCTTGGGGAAGCCAAATAAAATTCCCTCCATCTATAAGATGTTTTAATTTTTTTAAAAAAAAATATTAGTTAATACATACTTTCACTTCATTAGAACTTATGGAGGCGGGCAGGTTTTCATACTTTACATTGCATTTTCTTTTAGGTTAGTTTTGCTTATTGGATAAAAATAATATTTTAATATATTTGATGTAGATTCATATTCTCTTTTTATGTCCATAGTTTTTTGGTTAATGGTGAATTTTAATATTACTAGATTTTTTATATTTATAAATTTATTCTTAATATTCAATTTTTGTAGTTATTTCCGTTGAAAAATATTTTTATTTATTTAGTTAATGTATAAGGTTTTGTGTAAGTGGGTGGATTTTCTTTAAAAAAACTAGCATGGCCTCTTCGCGCGTTGCGCGAAGTACTTGACAAATATTAGTTGTTACATATTTAATGTTTATTTTACTTTTAAAATAACATGCAAAATCTTAGGCCTTGTTATCATCAGTGATTCCATAGATTAGTTCAGTTAAATATATTTATTTTTTTCCAGTCCAACTCAATTTGATAATTTTAAATGTAGTAAACCCTTATTTCCTAAGCTTATAGTTCAATTCATTTCAGAATATGAGTGCTCTTACGTATAGTAGAATTTTTGCTGATTTTGTGGCATGGCAAATGGTTTAAAGTTTAAACCTTGTTTCTCTCTCTTCAAATATCCTTTCTGAATTTGGTATATGTTGAATATTTCTTTAAAAAATATGTTTATCACCAACACTTTGAATCATTTTGAATCATTAACTACAGATACAACGTTACATGAACATTTATACTTTCAACAATTTAATTTGGTATACAGTACTTTGGAGCTTCCTTTTTATGCTCAGAACCCTATAATTGTATAAAGATTTTGAGCAAGCGTAACAAAGAAAAATAATATCCTGGAATATAGGCAAAGAGTATTCAAAGACAAAATTTTGAATCATTAAAAAGGCTAAATATATATACTTTATATATATACCAACATTTAACAACATTTAACAACTCCTTCACTCCAAATATCTTTCAATCGCTCTTTTCCATGCTACTCTAACACTCTCTATTAACTGATGAAATTTAAATTCACACAATACAATCATAATAAATAACAAACACACATACATTGAGTATATAAATAGACTTTAAGAAAAGGCCTTGATGTTAATGATTTCTGGCAGGCTTAACTTTCAATATTGTACCTCTTCTTTAACATCTGCAGCTAGTGGATGTTTATCAAAAGACCTCCTTCTGTTATATGATCTTCCCAATACTTTTGTAATCAAGAATATCATATCAAAATCATGGAGAATCAGCTTCAAATCTTATCAGTTTCTCTACAAGAACAACAGACCCTCAAAGACCAATTTAGATAAACCAGCACGGGTGCCAATACAAAATATCAATCGAATAGAGCACATAAGAGTCGTATCACACCAAGAACCAGATATCCACACAATGATAATACAACCATTAAGCTTTCAAAAACCATTTAAGTCACCAATGATGCTCCAAGTATACTCAGAGAGGCAATACAATCATTCCTAGGCTTGTTTGAAGCCTAAGTAGCTACATTCATTGTCAGAATTGCTTCCATTTATAGAACTGCCACACTTGAAACACAGTACTCAAGAAAATTTTACTGTCTACAGAAACACTCTCTTACTATTCTTAAATTTATGTCAATCTAATATCTTATAATAGAAAAATAACAACTTCCAAGTTACCACTAAAACTGAATATTGGTGTTTGTTTGTTCAATAAAGTATGGTTTACAGAGTTACTTAAGAATCCTGTGAAACCCAAAACTTTCCAGCTCTATTCCTCATAGAAATTACATAAAAACACACAAAACAAATGTTGCTCATCCAGCATTTAAGCCATAAACCATGATAAACTACATTGTAGAGGTCAGAAGAAACTACCTAGAATGCATTAAGCTCCAGAAGACTTGGTGCACCAAACCTATGGGGCAAATGTAATTCGTACCATCTGCATCTCAACTTCATAGCATATGCTTTTTTTGTAAACCTTTTTTATTCATATGATCCAACAACTTGATTATAATGTTCCACCCTTCTCATATTTCGCTAGCATTAGAAAATGGTTGCAGAATATGATAATTAGTCAGGTAAGTGAGATTATAAGTTCTCAGGAAAATATCAAGGTCGGCAAACAGTTTACCTTGGTCCCATCTAAAATACTCCCTCATAGCACTCTCTTTCGTGTACACCAAAAATCAAGTGAATCTGCTATCTACAAATACATAACAAATAAATTTTTGTAGTTTATAACACCCTACAAATACAATAATACATCAAATAAAAACCAAGCCCAGAAACGGTGTAGGGATTGTTTCGGTTAGCTCCAGATAAACCCTCTCCAAACAAAACTCTCAACACACAAAATAACTACTATCGTTAAGGTGCCATTAAATCGAGGATTTCACGCAGAAATTAAGATTGAGGAATCATCCAACATAAAGGGAATATCTAAGAAAACCCAAAATAAACGGCAATGCAAAACCTTTTCCATGTCATTGCTATTTGCAGCCATATACGCCTCCACAAACTGCTTCCAATACTTTGCAATTAAACTATCCAGTCTGCAAATAAAAAACACAAACAGTTAAACAATAGAGAACTTTTAACCTACAATATGATAATTTTCAGATATTAAGGGCATTCTACAATATGATAATGGCAACAATAAACCATAATCAGCTACGAAAATTATCTGCGATATTCTTTGATGCTCAGGATTTTTGCAAACCATGGGAATATCTGGCCATACAGAATGCAAATGATTAACATTAATGCTATTTCTAGTTTGACAACTATTTTCCCTGTTTATTAGCAGTCCATACCCATGGTTATGCAAGACTCTTTTATCCGTTTACAGATATGGTAGTAAATGACTGTACGGACACCTTCGACCATGGAATAATACAGTTCAAGCACCAGATAAGCACGATGAATAAAGACTAAATAACTCAATAGAAATTAAATAGTTATTCAAGCTCCAGGCCTGAAAGTGCCCACACTAACTCAACCCCCCTTAGCACAAAAAGTGGACATAAATTTAAAAAGTATCTCAAGCCTGCAAAATATGCACAAATAATTAACAATTAACAACACTGCAACAATATATTTATAGAAAATTAATAACACAAAATAGCATTTTAGCTAAAGTTATCACCTATATAATCAGAGCATATAGTTTAGGTTATCACCTGTGTAAACTATTGCATTGCCATCTCATTTGGTTCAAGAACCCACCACATTCTTTTCTTTCACCAAATGTCAAGGAACTTCTTTGGATGGATCTTCTTGTACGATGCACACGGAAAAATAGGTGAAACCATAATACTTCAATCCAGTCATGCACCACTCTGAAACAGCAATGTAGCATAACATTAAACTAATTTGAACAAAAAATATTAATCTTCACAGCATATATAAAAGAAAAAAATTAACACATTCAAACTACAAGAGAACTTGACCGTAATGAGATTTGTGTCATAGGCCTCAAGATCAAATCTGCTATCATGTAAATATTGCGTTTTGATGGCTGCAATTAGTCTCAAATGCTCGATATCCTTCCTGTAAACACACCGGTATCTAAATTTACTAAACGGAGATAAGCCATACAAAACAATCAGAATGAGTTCAAATTATGCATGCAAGTGAAAATGCCACTTTATCAGAGTAAAAAAGCGGTTGAATATACACTAATTATGTCATAATAAGTGTCCATTCACCAAATTATAGAGATAACCTGCATCTCATAACCAACTAATTAGCAGTGAGTGAATACTCAGGATAAATTCTCGAGAACCATCTTATGTGGGGAAACTAATTAGACAATATTTCAAAGAAGAAAGTTCACATGATGAGATGCTGCATATATTATTCTATTGAATCAGAAGCAAACCTTCATCACCGTGACAATTCTTGTTCACATTTATTAACAAAACACGAGAAAAAACACAATTAAATTAAGGGACTAATAAAAAATGTCTCTAGCCAATAAGACATACAATGATAAAAATCAAAGTACGAGATTGAAATCAAACAAACATACCTTCAGTTTAACACATTTCATACTAAGACCCACACAGCCTTACAAACCAAAAGTTGGTTAGTAAATGAAGTTCTTTGTATCTTAAAGTACATATATAATTAGAACCCAAAATTTCTTATGCAGTTCTGTAAATTCTGTAACAAACAAACAAACAAGTATCAACATTATTTTGCAATTCTGTAACACTAAATAAAATCCTACAAGGAAGTACTAAACTTCATATAACATACTAAAGTGCTTCCAAGAAAATCCTTCTTTTTTCCACAGCAAAATAGCACTATGATTATTACACCTCGCATATTTCACTCTTTCAACCATTTCAGGAAAACCCAGAAAAAACAAAAGGAGGAAGCATTAACATCACCACTGCCACCCTGTGTTTTATCTGGGACGGCTATATTCATCCCAGACATGCTTTGGATACTGACTCAAAGAAATTATCACGTCTTTGCATTCTAATGGTTATTATATGTGCCTTTGTCGATGCATGTATAGCCCATTTAATGCATGTATAGCCCATCAGCATAAATGAATATCTCAATCAATAATCCACCACATAAGAAACACAAACTGAATAAATTAATTCACCTACCAGCTCTGATATATTATCGGATTTAGTAATTCAATCCAGCCGACGATAAGAAAACTCCCTCCGCCGCCACCCACGGCCTTCATCACCAGGCCCCCGGCAAGTGGAACCCACAATTACCGTCACCTCCAGCAGCAGCAGTCACCGCCGCCACAAACCCCGGCAAGTAGACGGCGGAAGCAGGCCAGAACCCGTTGTCTCCTCCCTTCTCCGCCGCATCGCCGCCCTCGAATCATCCCTCCGCGACCAGTCCCCCAGAAGAGCTCCCTACGCAACTCCCACTTCAAAAAATTGCTGGTGCGCAGATCGAGTCTCCGACAGCTCCGACATGAATCCTATTTTCGATAAAGCCTCCAGATTGTATTTACAAATTCGACCTCGTCCAGGTAGCGGAGAAGAAAGCAGAATCGAATTCGGATATGGGTCAGATCTTTAAACGACGTCGTTTTTGCTAAGTGGGGTTTTAAAAAAAAGGAAAATCTCTAAGAGCATCTCCAATGCATAGAGCCTCACCCATATTTATAGGAGCCATTTGGCGAATTTTTATTGGGCGTCTCTATGACATGGATAAAGAGACATTGAAAATGAAATTTTGTTCTCCAATGCAAGTATCATGAATCAATCTTCATCATGATATATTTGAACAAAATGAATTGATTTTAATGCATTAAATGAGCTATACATGGTAAATTAATTATTGAAAGCCTCAATATAAGCCTCTATTTTGAGAGTGTCAATAATTAATGTTGACACATAGGATTAAAGGTTTCAAAAAATGTTTGCATTGGAGATTGTTTTTCAAGTTGAGAGCCTCTAAAATGACATGGCTAGTGAAGTTTACCTATTTGATGCTTGCATTGGAGATGCTCTAAGGGGAGAAACCGAGAAACAACCCAATAACTGTTACATATTACTCTGGGATTAAAGTCAAACTTAAGGCAAGTCCAAGACTCGACCAACTTTGAATATGAATATACAAATAATTTTTTATTTTTTTTTAGTAGAAACCACCATTGGTGGAGGGATGTATATTGCCTTCTTCATGCCTTTTAAATGACTTAAACAAGAAATAAATAATATAGGAACCGCATCAAAAGATACTAGTTGAAAGGAAATCCTAATGATTTCCACTGATGTAGAGTTTGTGAAAACTCTATATGAAGCTAAGCAAGCTTCCAAAAAGAATGAGTTAGAAATATACTCATTCTATGCTAAAAAAGCCTAACAGATGAGAGGACTTTTGAAAAGAAATCTTAAATTCCACTTGCTTGTTAAAGAATCCGAAGCGCGAGGCAATTTAGACTCAAATCAACCTATGAATAAAGACTAAATCCCAAAAAACAATCTCAGTTTGAAAGCAGGAACAGAAGGTCCTCATGAGGTGAAACAGTGAATATACAAATAAAGATATTCATATCTTTGAATATGAATATGAATGGTTAATTGACCTTTTTAAAGTCAAACTCAACCAACTTTTGAAAAAATTAATTGAATATCTTTATTTTTATATTTTATTTTAAAAATTAATAATTTAAATATATATGATATGATGAATTTAAAAATGCATATACTGTATTAATTAATTAATGAGAGAATCCTTTGATACACCTGCTCTGAATTCTTTAGCAAATCAATGCATGTGGTGGGGTTTACAGCGTGATGCATGTGATCACTGTACATTTATTGGCTACTTGCAGTATAAAATCACCAATCCGGCCAACCATTTCCAGCTCAAGGAAAACTCCAAAACCTCAAAAAACACCATGGATTTTTTGGTCAAAAATGGTGATGATAGCAACAGCACTGAGGAGATGCTCGCAACTCAAGCTCACATATGGAACCACATATTCAACTTCATAAACTCCATGTCCCTAAAATGCGCAGTCGAGCTAGGCATCCCCGACATCATCCACAGACATGGCCGCCCAATCACCCTTAACCAGCTGGTCCGTTCGCTTCCGGTCAACCAATCCAAATCCCAACACATCCATCGTCTCATGCGTATTCTAACCCATTCTGGCTTCTTTGTCAAGGAAAATAGCTGCAGCAATGGCGACGCTGATGATGAAGAAGAAACAGAGTTTTATAAACTCACTCCATCTTCGAAACTCCTCTTGAAAGACAACCCTCTAAGCGTGGCGCCGTTTCTGCTTGCCATGCTGGACCCGGCTCTGGTTAGCCCGTGGCATAAACTGAGTCAGTGGTTTCAGAGCGGTTCTGATCATGAGACCCCTTTTGAAGGCTTCCATGGGAGCCCGTTTTGGGAGCTCGCCGGCCGGGACGACCGGCTGAACCAGTTCTTCAACGAAGGGATGGCCAGCGATGCCCGTCTGGTTAGTCGGGTTTTGTTGAAAACTGGCGGAGCGGTTTTCTCCGGGTTGGAGTCGATGGTTGATGTCGGAGGTGGAACCGGGACGTTTGCTCGAGCCATTGCGGATGCTTTCCCGGAGTTGAAGTGTACTGTGTTGGAGCTTCCTCATGTGGTTGATGGGTTGAAGAGTGTTGGAAATCTGGCTTTTGTTGAAGGAGATATGTTTCAATCCATTCCACCTGCAGATGCTGTTCTACTTAAGGTAGTGAATTATTTCATTTCTTTAAATATTCATGTCCAAGATTTATTTTACTTATATTAATCTCCCACTTATGATTTATTTAACTTATATTATTATAACTTAGTCATTAATTAGCTGTTCAAACAGTTCTAGTGAAGTAAAATTTATTTTTTCAATAAATTATTTTTCATTTTAGTTCAGTTTTTTGAGTGTTGCAAAAAATCAAAATCTTGTTCGAAAGAGGTAGCGTACGTGCATATATATATATACCCTTTGGTAACATTAATTATGAGCACGTACGAAAGCTACAGGTAATAATGTGAAATCACACCATGACTCACGTACACAAAACGTACGTAATTATTTAAATTTAAAATATTTACTTGGATTAAAATTTAATTTGTAAATGTACATATACTGACGCCATTGGAATCAAACAGTGGATATTGCATGATTGGAGCGACGAAGAATGCGTTGAAATACTTGAGAAATGTAAAGAAGCGATTCCGAGCAAGAAAAAAGGAGGCAAGGTGATAATTCTTGATATGGTGTTGAAAGAAGAACAAGTAAAAGCCGGAGCGGGAGAGGGAAATAAGAAAGCCACTGAAACACAGCTTTTCTTTGATATGCTGATGATGGTTCTGGTCACCGGAAGAGAAAGGAAGGAGGAGCAGTGGGCAAAACTCTTCCTCGATGCCGGTTTTGATGGTTACAAGATTACTCCTTTGCTCGGCCTCAGATCTCTTATCCAAGTTTATTACTAAGTTTGCAAGGCTGTTTGATTTTGGTATATGCCCATTTTCACCTTCAAACTGTTGCCCTTTGGAATAAAGTACATGAAATTGTACTCTTTTTAGTTTTTGTTTGATTTGAACAGCTAAATTGGATTTTAGGCCACGTTTGCCAAACTTTTTCGATAGATTAATTTATTTCAGTTATATATATATATATTTATATGTTTCCGTTTAATTCAATATATTTTTAAAAAAATAGTTTAGATAAATAAACTTAATTTTTTTTAGTTCAGTTCATTTCCTTTTTTTTATTAAATATTAATTTTAAATTTACCATAGATTACAATGATAAACAATAAATTAAAATTATTTCTTTTTAGTTAAATTTATTTTGGCTCAGTTATATACATTTAGGCAATTTAAAGAATCAAGCCCGGTAAGTAGAGCACGGTATCCCCATGGTTAAATTATATTTATTAAACTTTACCTATTTTTAATTATCAGTAAAATAACTTTCACACTAGATGTCTAAGTCAAATAGAACTGCACGTAAGAAAGAAAGTAATGTGCAATATAATTCTTTAACTGGTACATTTTGTTGATAGTGCATTCTAACACTAATTCATATATTTTTCAATTACTATTTTTGTGCATACTAATTCTATTAAATGTACATACCAATAATTATTGAAGTGCATTGTTAAAAATTAATAATTACTTTCTACTAAATTGACTAATGAGTACATTGTAAAATATTAATAATTATTTTCTATAATAAGGCATTTTATAATTCTATAAATTGTGCAATTAGTTAATCGTGGAAGTGCATTCCTCCAACTAGTTGAGCATTATTATTTTTATTCGTAATTAATGTGCATACTAAATAATTCTGTCAAGGGTAAATAGGTAATTTTCTATTTTTCTTTTAGTTTTTCATTTTTCAGTCTTTAAAATTGAAAATTAAAGGAATAAATTACAAAATAAAAGGAATAAAAACCCATTCCAATATTTATTCTTGTTTTCTCCTCCACCAGAGCGACTCAGCAGCACTCCTTATCCCACTCCCACCCTTCTTCGCACTCCTTTCTTCATCGTCCTCCTTCAATCATTCTCTCCATTATTTCATTCTCTCCTTCCTCCTTCCTCCTTCCTCCTTCCTCATTCATTTGGGAAGGATTTGGTTTACCTTCTCTATTCTCCATGACCACCATCTCGCCACCACTTTCTGATTCCGATTCCGTTGGCACTGAATTTATTAATTTGATTATAGATTCGATTCCCAGTAGCAAATGTTTGATATGTTGATCATTACAGAAAAGAGAGAGTTCAGGGATTTGTACAGGGACTGGACTGTGCTGAATTAATTAGATGAGAATCAAGCAATTAATTTCAGATCGGAAAAGTGTAAAGTACATATTTTGTTTGCTGCTTCTGTGGAAGGTCATGTTGCAACATGACTAGTCTGGCAGGAAAAAAAAATATTTTTCATGTTCGCGCAGGTTTTGATAGATGGAAAGAAATATTGTGTGCTGATTTTCTATGGAAACTACAGTACAATGCGTCTTGCAGCGGTATTAAAATGGGAATATTCGTGGAGCTGAATTTTCCATTAATCAATATCCTTGGTTTCCTTTTCTTCAAGGTTTTTGATATGGAATAGAAGTGTATTGAAGGAAGGAATTCAGAGTAGTGAAAAAGGAATTGCACACCCTATGACAGTATCATAGGGTGTGCAGACTATAAGGTACAGAAGACTACCTATTTGTATAGTTGTTCTTTCAATTTCTGTATTTCAGTTTTGATAAAACCTGAAAATACCAAAAATATGGCTTTGGAGTTCAGTTGCATTTCGTGTTGTAACATGGAGATATAAGACACGTGTTGACAGACAAGGCGCGTGTGCAGTGGGAGACAGTTGGGGCTAAGTGTATTTATGTGGTGTTTTTCCGATGGGCCGTCTTCAATTCTCACGTAAAAAGGTGGGAAAGTAATTCTCTCTTCTCTTATATTCGCGCCTAAGAAGAAACCCTTCCAAATTCCTATTGCAACATTCGAACCCCTCCAAAATTTCTTCTCTCTATCATCGTGAATCAGTTGCAGATGCTTTCTACCGGGAATTTCATTGGACTCACAGAGGTCATCGGAATCTTGTTATCATTTTCTATTAAGGTATTAACTATATTCCAACTTTTGCCGGAGATTTTGTGAGTTTATTTGTGAGTTGCATGCTAGGGTTTCTGTAGTTCTTGAATACTATATGGGATTCGATTTGATTAAGTAATTCTGAAGTATGTATTTTCGAGATAACTATCGATTTTTCATGGGGTTGATGGTCAAGCGTTGACAAATTTAGGGGGAGTTTTTGATACTCGATGGGCTAGGGGTATGTGGGATCCTTATTGTGACAATTAGGGATGACAATGGATTTCCGATCCAGTCCAAATCCATGGATTTAAATCCATTTTTGACGGATATGGATGTTAAAAAATGAAATCCAATGGATATGGATCGGATACGGATTTATAGCTTGCGGAGCGTATTTGGATATGGATTTTGTCGTAAATATCCATATCCAGTCCATATCCAATCCATGGATCCATTTAATATATAATAAATAATATATAAATATTTAATAATAAAATATATATCTAATAATATATTAAATAATTAAAATTAAATTAAAAATATATAAAGTCACCTATCGTTAGATACTGGCATATAATCTTCTAACCCTACCAATTCACTCGTTTGGAAGAATAGATCAAGGGAAAAAGAAAGAGACTTATACTTTAAACTGATTTACGTATTTTTTGGGAACTTTGACTAGTTTTTCCACGTATTTATTTTTAGCACATTGTGTATTTTGAATCACTTAGTTGTAATTTTAATTTCATAAATTTTTATAGAACTTATTTTGGAATTTATTCATCATTGTATGAATTGTAATTTATATGTGGATATGGATATCCACAGATATCCATGGATTTAGCGGATATAGATTGGGATGTTAATATTTTAGATCCAACGGATTTGGATCGGATACGGATTTAGGCACCAACAAGCGGATATGGATATGAATATTGTCAAATCCAACCCATATCCAATCCATTGCCATCCCTAGTGACAATAGAAGATTTGGATGATGATTAAAATAATATTTTTATGTAAATTGCACATATGTGTCTAGGATTTTCTTATTTTGCTATCGGGCCTCACTTAAATAGCTATGTAAATTCTATTAGAAATAAGTTTGGAAAATTCTCTTTACATGGTATCAGTCGCCATCTGCGATCCTCCTTCTTATTCTTAGGGTTTCGAAAACCTTTCTTCCTCTCTTTGGCCGCCGACCTCCCCTCTCCCTCAAATTTTTCATTGCAATTTTGTTTTTATGTTTTTCCTCCACCATGGCCGATGATAAGAATTCCGACAAGTTGTCGTTCAACACGATGATCCATCTCCTCAACACCAAACTTGATGCTACGACGTATTTACAATGGAAGCAACAGGTTCAGCATGTGCTTCGACCTCAGGGTTTGTTTGGCCATCTTGATGGCTCTTGTCCGTGCCCCGCCGTCCCGATCATGCCGACGGTGGCTTCTTCCTCCTCTTCGCCGCCTGATATTTCCGCCACCCAGAAGTCTCAGGAAGCTTATGATGCCGCCAAAGTCGCTTATGATCAATGGGTGCTTGAAGATCAACGATTGTGTAGCGTTCTTTACGTTTCTCTCTCTTCCGACGCCAAGAATGAAGTTTTTCAATGCAACACTGCAATGGACATGTGGTATGCCTTTGCCACTGCTTATCAACACGACACTGCGATCGCTGCGTTCACTCTTCGTCAACAGTCTGCCCTTGTTCGCAAAATTGGTACTGTTCATGATCTTCATCTCTCTTTAATGAAAATCATTGATCAATTATCTGCTATGGGTGAACCTGCTACAAATCGTGAGAAGTTATTGTGGTTTCTTACTGCTTTGGGTTTTGATTACAAAGATTTTAGTACTCCTATTTCTGCCCGTAATCCTCTTCCGGCTTATGTTAATGTTGCTAATGAGGCCAAGGTTATGAAGCATTTTTGATTAATTTGGAGAAAACCAGATTACCCATTAGGCCGACCCAACCCAGTTCTGGCCCGATTGTTTTCATGGCAGCAGAACAAACCCAACTCCAGGAGCAGGCCCAACTCCAGGCTCAGGCCCAGCTCCAGGCGCAAGCCCAACTCCAGGGGAAGGCCCAACAGACGCAGCAGTACCAGCAAGAAGGCGCGTGGAGAGGCCGCGCGTGGCGCACACGCGCGGTTGGCGGCGGCGTTCCGGCAGTCGGCGCGGTGACCGTGGTTCCTGGAGGTCTTCTGGGCGTGGTGGTTGGTCCAGATCCTCTACCAATCCTTCTCAGATCCAGTGCTATAACTGTGAAGGCTTTGGGCATATTTCCAGTCAATGCCCGTCATCCAATTTGCGTCCTATGACTCCGGCTGTCCAGCCCTATGCTCCTCAACATTATTCAACCCCTGTTCATCATCAGTATCCAGTTCAGGCACATACGGCTCAGCAGTTTCCGTCGTATGCTCATCCGATGATTCAGGCTCCTCCAGCTCAGCAGACTCTAGTTGCACCTCAGTATTCGCCATCTGCTCCACCATATTTGACCTATCCTACTCAGCAATTTCAGCCACCTGCTTCTCCGGCTCCATCTTTTGTTTCCTTGGACTGGTATGTGGATTCAGGCGCCACTAATCACATGAGCTCTACTGCCTCGAACCTGTCAAGTGTCGCTCCTTATACTGGTAACACTCTTGTCTCTGTTGGTAATGGTGCTTCACTTTCTATAGCTGCTGTTGGTGATGCTCGAATTAGCCCTACTTTACATTTGTCTGATGTGTTGCATGTGCCTGCTATTACTAAGAATCTGTTATCGATCAACAAACTTAATCGGGATCTCTGTGCTATTATTTCCTTTGATGATCGATCTTTTGTCATTCAGCACAAGGTCACCAAGGCAGTTCTGGGGCGGGGACACAGTGAGGATGGAATTTATGTGCTGGATCGTGGTGAAGCATCTCTTATTTCTTTTGTTAGGCAGAATAATAATAGAGTATCTTTTGAGACTTGGCATGCTCGTTTGGGACATGTGTCCACTAGTGTTGTTTCTTTGTTGAACAAGAATGGTTTTTTATCTCTTACTTCCGTGCTTCCTAAACCTGGGGTTTGTGAGTCCTGTGTTATGGCAAAGGGGCAGAAGTTGTCTTTTATTGAGAACTCCAAACGTGTGAATCATGTTCTTCAGTTAATTCATTGTGATTTATGGGGGCCTTCTCCGGTTTTATCAGGGAATGGATTTGCTTACTATGTTGTATTTATTGATGATTACTCGCGATTTACCTGGTTTTATCCTCTTCGTCATAAATCCGATTTTGTTGAGGTCTATTTTCAGTTTGAGGCGCTAGTTAAGAATCAGTTTTCTTCTCGTATCAAAGTTTTTCAAAGTGATGGTGGCACTGAATTCATTAATAACAGACTACAGTCTCACTTTGATACTCGGGGTATTCATCACCAGGTGTCTTGTCCCTATACCCCAGAACAAAATGGTAGGGCTGAACGAAAACATCGACACATCATGGAAATGGGGCTATCCATGCTACTTCATTCTCACATGCCACTTTCGCACTGGGATGATGCTTTTGGAGTTGCGGTCTTTACCATTAACCGTCTTCCAACTCCGATTCTCAATAACATATCTCCTTTTGAAGTGCTCTTTAGCCGGCCTCCAGAGTACTCCAATCTTCACTCTTTTGGATGCAGAGTTTTTCCCTATGTCCGACCCACTGCGGCTCACAAACTCGCTCCTCATAGTCTTCCATGTGTCTTTATTGGATACAGTGCTCAGTATAAGGGATTTAAGTGCTTGGACACATCTTCTGGACACATCTTCTGGACGCATATATATGTCTCGCCATGCTCAATTTGACGAATTCCACTTTCCATTCTCCACCAAGTCTTCAGAGGCCTCCTTTACTTCTCTAGATGTTTCCTCATTTTTGGACCCCACTGATCCAGAACTACCACCCCTTGACACTGAGCTTACTCCAGGATTGTCCCATTCTTCGTGCTCATTATGCCCCGAGTCTTCATCTGCAGCAGCTACTCCTCAGGTCCTTCCAGATGATGACAGTACTGCCACTCCACCTAGATCGCCTACATCTCCGAGCTCCTCGTCTGGGTCTTCTGTTGGCACACCTGCTTCTTCTGATTTTAGTTCTGCTTCTGCATCAGATATTTCCTCTGGAAATGCTTTTCCGACTCCTCCTGTGCCTCGTGCTCATCCGATGATCACTCGCCATCAGGATGGGACGTGTGTTGCTCGTGATCTTGGACCGGATTTGTGGCAACGGGGTTGGTTGCTGAGCTTCTTGTTCAGAGAGAGCCTCGCACGTATCGAGCTGCGGTCAAGGATTCCAGATGGGTTTCTTCCATGGACGAAGAAATGGCTGCTCTTCGCCATCAACGGACTTGGGATCTGGTGCCTTGTCCTCCAAATGTCAACGTTGTTGGTTCTAAATGGGTCTATCGGCTAAAATATCGACATGATGGTTCTATTGATCGTTTTAAGGTTCGCCTGGTGGCACAGGCAGGGCCGGCCCTGTTTGGAAGCAACTTACGCAACCGCTTGAGGCCCCCAAATATTTTTGGAAAAAAGGGCCCCATTTTTAGAAAAATATGTAGTATTTTTATTAATTTGAATATATTTATATAAATAAAATATATTGATTCTTTCAAAATAGAGTCTTATACATTATGAGAACTAAATATAGATAAGAAAATTTGATATTTATAGGCATTTTTATGTATAATTTATAAAATTTTTGGTATAACCCTAAAAATATTAAATTTTACTTTTAAAGTCCTAAGAAATATTATTTTTGCTTGAGGCCCCCAAAATCCCAGGACCGGCCCTGGGCACAGGGCTATTCTCAGATTCCGGGATTTGATTTTGATCACACTTTTAGCTCCGTGATCAAGGCTGGTATTATTCGCATTGTTCTTGCCATAGCCACTATGAGGAAGTGGCCGTTACATCAGTTGGATGTCAAGAATGCCTTTCTTAATGGTGTTCTTGATACTCCTGTGTTCATGGCTCAGCCAGCTGGATACCACACTAGTGCAGAAAATAGCCTTTCACGACGGTTTTTATGAGGTTTTACGGCGGTTTTAAACCGCCGTGGTTGGCTGCGTTGTGGCTGGTCATCGACAAAACCACGGCGGTTTTAACCGCCGTGGCTGGTTTTTTTGGTTCGGATGTCGGAAGCTGTCCAGGCTAGGGGTTTCCGATGTCGGAAACTGTCTAGGCTATGGGCTTCCGACTTCGGAAACACCCCAGGAAGTAGTAAAAAAAATAGCCGGCCAAATTTGGCCAGCAAAATTATGAGGAAACATATGCAGCTTCTTTATAACATCAATAGAGATGAGAGAAGCTAAAAAACACATAATTTGAACCATTAACAAGTCTTGGCATTTTAATACACCATTTTTGCGAAAGTAAACCAGTCACTGCATAAACTCTGCTGATACACCCATCTTTGCAAGTGAAATACTGAAATTTGAGGATGTTTTACTCACCCAGCACATCTGAGAAATGGTGATAGCAACCAACTTTGTTTTCTTAGAGAGCATTCCTCATAGACTTTCCATATCTCCAACTTCATCTCAGTGAGGTTCACATATTTGAGCTTTGTACCAGTCTTCTGAGCCAAAGTGTGCCATGGAACAATATTATTGTGGTGCTCTGCAACTGTGAGTATAATCTGCAGCATATTACAACAGCAATGTTAACAGACAATAACTCCAATCTACTAAGAAAAACTAAAACTGGACTCCTTCAAAATATTACACAAACTAAACGGTAATTAGCATCCAATAACTCTCAAAACCTTTTAAACATGAAATTCCAACATTTACTTCAAGTTAATCTACAAGAAGAGACGTCTCTTTAAGACTTTAAGCCACAACATCCCCAAGAAAAGTCATAATTATGTCTCTAAAGCATGATCAAGTGCATGGAATCTTTCACATTGCACAATAATATAAACTAGTGTTGTAGATTACAAAATATATCAGCCACTACATTCCTGTACATGTAAGCAAACTAAAAAATGTACCAGGCTTGTCAACGGTGTACATGCCAGGATAATGATCACAGCCCAAGCATCAAACAATTTAATGTAGGAAAAGGAAAATCAAAATATAATTAGATGTCATATCTTTCTAGTGACAACAACTAGATTGATAGCTTCAGTACCACTGTACCAGTGACACTAAAGTAACATATCATATCTTTCTAACATAAATTTTCAACCATCAAAAGATAGAAAGTTCTAAAGCATGATTCACGATCTACTTACGTGTCGCCAAAAGAAAAAGGTTCAGTTTCCGCTCTTTTCACAGTTATTCCATAAAGATATCTCATGGTTCGCGCAACCAGCTTGAATAAGAAAGAAGGTCATGCAAGCAAAAAAAGTGAACTTCAATAAGACACTTCAATTTGGAAATTTTAACATATTCATGACAAGATGAATTTAACTTACTAGGAGCTAAAATAACGCTTCATCACAACTTCGTACTTGGCTTTGCAGGCCTGCATTTTAAAAATACACATTGATCATAAGAACAAGTGAAACAAAAAAACTCTCTGCTTACTTTCAAAATTCAACAATTATACAAAGTTAACATATCACATAAAATCTTTTAATAACTTACTTCCCTTTTCAGCAGAAAGGTATAGCATGAAAGGTAACAAGAATGAGCACATATAACACAGATTAAAACACTACACCCCGTGCCCTAATCCTTGTTTATAAACCATGTGCTCGGAACCAGCGCATAGAAGTCTTAAGCTCTATCATTCTAAGCTTTATCTACAAAAAACTCCATGCTAAGCTCTTTATCTACAAACAACCAACTGAATAAAAAACCCACCAAAAATGGTCATCATCATGTATCATAAGCTTTCAGTTCATACGACCCAAAAAAGAAAGCAAGCTATATCAATAAACACATCACAATCATACTACACTCAAGAAAATGTTTAATCTTTTGTGAGCTGACTTCACATCCCGGAAATTGGACTAAGGGAAATTGGATTCAAACCTTGAAAAATTGGATTTCACATCCCGGAAATTGGATTCAAACCTCGAAGTGTGCAAGAGGACCTTGAGGCATTTGCTGGACTTCACATCATTTGTCTTGTCTCATCGAAGGAATTGGATACGAGCATCTTGGCCTGGTGGTTGTAACTGACGCAAATGACATAGTTGATGTGCCCGACTAGGGTTCCTGTGGCGACATCCCAGAAGCGCACAATCTGGCAATGGGAGGTTGGAGAAGAAGGCGAGGTCGGAGACTCCTTGTTTCGTGGCCTTGGAATCCTCGGAGGAAGGAGGTGGAGCTGAGGAGGCGATCTTGTCGGCGGACGCAGAGCGAGGAGGCTATGAACTCGGAAGTCCAAAAACAAAGCAAGGCCTTCCAAAAAAAAGGTTATCATATATGCCTTTCTGGATGAGCTTCCGACATCGTACCGCAACAGATAGGATTAGGCGGTATGACTGATTGCAGTTCCGGTTATGAATACAATATCAGAAACCAAAAATTGACGGCGGTTTTTTACAAACCGCCGTTAAAATTCGTTCAAGCGCCTCCCTAAAGTTTTCCGATATCGGAACCTCTCCAACCTATAGGGTTCCGACGTCGTAAGCTTCCAGCTACAGCGGTCTTTCAAAACCGCCGTGAATGCAGCGCCGTGAATGGAGTGTTCAGCACTAGTGCCAGGATCCTGCCCATCCTCAGTATGTCTGTCGTTTGCGGAAGGCTATCTACGGACTCAGGCAGGCGCCTAGAATATGGTTTGACCGGTTTAGTGCTTTTGTTCGGCAGTTGGGGTTTATTGGCAGTCTGTCGGATCCATCGTTGTTTGTCTTCTCTCGCGGCTCCATTGTTCTCTACCTTCTTGTTTATGTTGACGATATCATCCTCACCGGGAATAATGGTGTTGCTATTCAGCAGTTCATTGCACGTGCTGATAGCGAATTTTTAGTTAAGGATCTTGGTTCTCTTAGCTACTTTCTTGGTTTGGAGGTTACCCCTACTGCTACTGGACTGTTTTTGGGACAAGCCAAGTATGCCAGGGACATTCTTCAGCGGGCTGGAATGTTGGAAGCTTCTCCAGTCTCTACGCCTTTTTTGCCCTTATCACAGCTCCATAGTAGTACGAGTGGCCCGTTTCACAATCCTAAGTTGTATCGTTCGTTAGTTGGGGCCCTCTAGCATCTTACCATCACTCGATCGGATTTGGCCTTTGCTGTTAATTCAGTGAGTCAGTTTCTTCAGGATCCACGCGACGATCATTTCTCTGCTGTTACCAGGATTCTTCGGTACGTTCGTGGTACTCAGCATCGTGGTTTGACCTTTGATGCTGGTGGTGTTTCGGAGGTTATTGTTTATTCCGATGCTGACTGGACACGATGCTTGGAGAAGCGTCGGTCCACTTATGGCTATGCAGTTTTTCTTGGTGGAAATTTGGTTTCGTGGAGTGCGAAGAAACAGCCCACAGTTTCTCGCTCAAGCTCGGAATCGGAGTACCGGGCTCTCGCTAACACTGCTTCAGAGGTTGTTTGGTTGGTGCATCTTCTTCTTGATCTTCAGTTTCCGCTACAGGGTTCACCTTTGCTACTGTGTGACAATAATAGTGCTATCTTTCTTGCTGAGAATCCTGTCGCTCATATGCGGGCTAAGCATATTGACATTGACTACCATTTTGTGCGGGAGCTAGTGGCTGTTGGTAAACTTCGTGTTGGTCATGTCTCCACTTCTTTATAAGCTGCGGACATTTTCACCAAAGGACTGAATCGAGCTTCGTTTGACTTCTTTCGATCCAAGCTTTGCGTCTCGGTCAACCCGACGCTTTGCTTGAGGGGGGGTGTGACAATAGAGGATTTGGATGATGATTAAAATAATCTTTTTATGTAAATTGCACATATGTGTCTATGGTTTTCTTATTTAGTTATAGGGTCTCACTTGTAATATAAATAGCTATGTAAATCCTAATAGAAATCAGTTTGGCAAATTCTCTTTACACTTATGTTGAAATGATTGAGCCCGAGGCTAATCTTAATGGAACTATCCAAACCATACCTGAACCACCCCCTGCCCCTGCTTTGGAAGTGATTCCAGAAAATTTTATCCCTGCTCCTGGCTCCAAGGATGTAGTAAGAATAAAGGAGTATTAATATGAGAAGCTGAACATTTGGGAGTATGCTAAAGGGTTAGATAATTTTCTTCATGGTACCTTTGGTAGTAGAAATAACACTCATAGATGCTCATTTGATGGCAAGATGAGGCCAAAACCCCCAAAAACTGATATCAAGATAACTTCTGATCTTTACAAGCCAACTTTATGATAACTTCTGATCTTCATGGTTTTAGATATGGAATAGAAGTGTATTGAAGGAAGGAATTGAGAGCCGTGAAAAAAGAAGTTTTCTCACGGCATTGAGCTATAAAAAGAGGACATCAGTTGCGTGCTCGAGCCCTGATCTTCACAGTAAAATTCTGTAATTCAGAGTTTTTATTATTCGAGCAAGGAGACAACACAGTCCAAGATTTTCAACAACCATAAACACTTGGGACGTGTGTATAAGCTCGGGTGGAAGAGATATTGCCGCCGCCTTCGTGGAAAAGAAGGTAATCATAGAAGCAACTACTAGAGAGCGAACTAGTAGTGTGATAGGCTAGCTGGAATTGCTATTAGATTGTAATAGACCGGACATATTTGTTACTATCTAGTGAATGACCTTTACATCGGGTTACGGTCCCCCAGACGTAGGTGTTTTGCTTTGAACTGGGTGATCAGATCATGTCTTTTTTTAATTTCTGCACTTAATTTTAATTTGTTGTTTAGATCACAGTAAACAGGCACTTTCAAAAAGAAGCAGACCCGCCTCAGTTGACTTGGCTTTGCCCTCCTCCATTGAGTCGGCGGCTTCCTTGGCCTTTCGTTGGTTGAGCAAAAACAAGTGGATGTAAAAGAAGCAAGCCAATTGAAAAAGACTGGAGCAGATCCCAATCCTAATTATGTGAAGGGATACTGACTAGGAATTTATGATATCTAATTTGTACTGCAAATCAGAGATCAACATAACAAAACAGCAGCGGTGTGGGAACAGTCGGCTGGCGATGTTATTTTGACTTTGTTAAATAAATAAATAAGAAATTACCCTTGACGGAAAATTGCTGTTATAACAGAAACAGACCAAGGGTATAAATTGATCAAATTTATATATTGGGGCCATAAATTAAGCACTTTTAAGTTGGGGCTATAAAAAACATTTTATTCTATAAATAAACCAAAGCTACACCAAAACTCCCCCAAAATCACATGGATACATCCAAATACAGTGATGATAGCAGCAGAGAAGAGCTCCTGGCTGCTCATGCTCACATCTGGAACCACATATTCAGCTACATAAACTCCATGTCTCTCAAATGCGCAGTCGAATTAGGCATCCCCGACATCATTCACAAACACGGCCGCCCCATCTCCCTCAACCAGTTGGTCCAATCTCTTCCGATCAACCAATCCAAATCCCAACACATCCATCGTCTCATGAGGATTCTAATTCACTCAGGCTTCTTTGCCAAGGAAAAGATCTGCAATACCGATGGCGGCGAAGAAGAGGGCTATAAACTCACTCCATCTTCGAAACTCCTCTTAAAAGACAACCCTTTAAGTGTTGCGCCGTTTTTGCTAGCCATGCTGGACCCAAACATCGTGAATCCATTTCACCATCTCAGCCAGTGGTTTCGGAGCAGCGGTTCGGTTGATGTGACCCCTTTTCATGTCTCCCATGGCAGTCTGTTCTTCGAGTTTGTCGGCCGCGATGCGCGGCTGCACCAGTTCTTCCACGACGGCATGGCTAGCGATGCTCGGTTTGTCAGCACGGTTTTGTTGACGAGTAGTAAGGAGGTTTTCTCCGGGCTGAACTCGATGGTCGACGTCGGGGGCGGAATCGGGACCTTCGCTCGAGCCGTGGCGGATGCTTTCCCGGACGTGATGTGTACTGTGTTGGAGCTTCCAAGGGTGGTTGATGGGTTGAAGAGTTGTGGCAATTTGGCTTTTGTTGTCGGTGACATGTTTCAGTCCATTCCGGCGGCAGATGCTGTTTTACTTAAGGTAATCAATAATATATATATATATATATATATATATATATATTTAATATTTTAGTGAGTTTGCATACATAAGATGAAAATAGAGCAGTTGACTGACTTTCCATTACAAATATTGAGGTAGACGGACTTTAAAAAAAAATCATTTTAGAATCATTCATCGTTCTAGATAGCGTACACGTACGTGTGATGGACTTTTTGAAATATATACAAGCATGAAAGTTACAGTAAGTAATATCTAAGGCGAGTTGAATATTCAGCCTCGCTATAACTTTATTATCGGATCAAATTAAAAAAAACTTTTATTACATCACCGTGAAAATGACGGTCAATAATGTGAGAATTTTCTTCAATCACGCATGGCTTCGGATATAATATGTATCCTTGATTCGAAACAGTGGGTATTGCATGATTGGAGCGACCAGGAATGCGTGAAAATACTTGAGAAATGTAAGGAAGCGATTCCGAGCAAGGAAAAGGGCGGGAAGGTGATGATTGTTGAAATGGTGTTGAAAGAAGAAGTAAAAGTAGTGGGAGATAGCGAGGCAATCGAAACTCAGTTTTTGTTTGATATGCTGATGATGGTTGTGACTACCGGAAAACAAAGAACTGAGAAAGAGTGGGCGAAACTCTTTTCCGACGCCGGTTTCAATGGCTACAAGGTGACTCCTTTGCTGGGCTTGAGATCTCTCATTGAAGTTTATTATTGATCAGAGTCTCGCATTTATGTTTGTTTTCTACCTCTCGTTCTCCTCAATAAAAATTGAAATATGTGTACAATCATGTTTATCAATTTAGAACTGTTGTTGTATTTGAGAATATTATTCGTAGAACTTTAATCAAGATTAAGGCCCTGTTTACTAGAGCTTATTTCTTGATGTACTGAATTGAATTGAACTGAACTGAACTGAACTGAAGTAAAAAATGATGTATTGAAAAATGGAATCAGCATGACTCAATTAACCTGAATTTCATCAAATTACATTTTCACTGAACTAAACTGATCTACAGATAAGCTCTGGTAAACAGGCCTAAATCGTCAAAAGCTACTCTTTTCAAAAAAATTGAAACCTGTCATAGGCGGGGTGAACTAGAAATGAAATCTAACAGTTTTTTATGGTCCTCTTATATGTCCAGGAAAATTGAAAACTGTGAAACACATGAACAAAATTGTGAAACACATGAACTATCATTCGTCCTACCATAAGCTTATGGTAGGACGGTGTCACCCAAAACTTTGTATCCTGTGTTTAACTTAAAAATACAGGGGAATTTCCTATGCATAATTCTAGTTCTCTGTTCTATTCTTTTAGTAATAATCAAAGTAGGGACTGGGATCATCTTAGTTTTAAAGCATGAGCATTGAAAATATTTATCTTGGAAAATGTTCAAGATTCTCTTTATCATGTTGTTTATTTGGTACTCCACTTCATCATGTAAGAATTTTTTCTAGTGCACCAATAACCCACACAACTATGCAAGGTAACATTCTTATCTTTTCCTTAGAGTTTAGTGACCAGTAGTAAAAGTATATATTCCATATCATATCAAAATCTTGCAAAGCACTTATGAAAGGACGTGAATTAAAACTATGATGTATATGATCGGATTCAGATTCACAAATGAAGCAAAGAGATTTTCTGGACATGTTAACGACATGAAACCACTATGATCAAGTAACGGAAGAGGCCTATTAATCAACTTCCAGTTAACTACAGTAATTTTCCTGGACATATAAGAGGACCATAAAAAACTGTTAGATTTCATTTCTAGCATTTTCTTCCTTGCCAAGTTATATGCATTTCTCAGTGGCAGGTAACGACATGAAACCACTATGATCTACTCCCTCTTGTTCCAACCAAAACGGTTAAGTTGACTTTTCAGACTCAAATTGAGTCGGCTTTAACCATGAATATATTCATTTTTATGTTTATTTATTTTTCAGAAAAAATAATTATTTGAAAATATTTGATATGATGAATCTAAAAATATGTACTATACTATATCAACTCTAAAAATATGTAAAATATGATGAATCTAAAAATATTTGTTATTTACCAAACATTCTTATACAAACAACTAGTCAAAACGTAAAATCGCTAATAACTAACAGCTAATTGAGTTACAACTAAACGATGTTTAAGCAAATATTGAAGATTTCATAACCTATTTATATGTTAAGAAATATTTAAATATTCCATGTGTCCCACAAATAATTTTCTTTTTTAAGATAAAGTTCTAAATCCACATTTGAATATCAATAAGTTTAATTAGTTATACTATGTTATTTTCAAAAAAACAAATCAGTTATACTATGTTAGTTTTGTATAAAATGTTGAGCTTTTAAAGAATAGATGTTTCATAGAATTCAAAAATATATCACACGAGCAATTGTAGTTTATAATTATTATACCAATTGAAATCAATGCTCAAACATTGCTTAAAAAAAGTTGACCAAAAAATAAGAAGTTATTTCTAAATCAGAGAGAGTAATTCGTAAATTAAAATATGTAATTATTAGCAATTATGCAAACTTTTATAATAATAATAATAATAATAATAATAATAATAATACACGTATATTAAATATATAGTTGGAAAAGAATAACTCACATGATGAATGTTGCTCAAAACACTCTATGCCAAATGGGACCAAGGGTATAAATGCATTTTTCAATTATTTAAAGGCAGAAAATTAAGAAAACTTCATTTCCGGATAGAAAAATTATATTCGTGTTTTGAAGTCGGTGGAGTTGCAGAAGCTGACAATAATCGTTGTAGTTGTAGTTGTAGTGATGATATTACCACTAGCTAAGCTAGGAACGCTTGCTCTTAAGACATTCTGCAAACCCATCGCCAAACGCATCAAGAAAGAAGCCGGCTTCCATCCTCAATTCAGACTAGTCATCACCAGTATTGCTCAGGTCTGCTTTCCATCCACTCAATTTGCTCAATTCTGGTGGTCGATTTATAATCTGTGATTTTTGATTCATGGATTTATAACAGCAGCAAAGTATATTTGTTATCTGCTACTTTTTTTCAGGATGAAATGGTTTGGTTAAATGAGTGGTTGTTATTTTAGTTGTGTAATAGTGGTCTAGTACCCATCTTTTTTATTTGTTTGGAACAGATTTAGTTGTGTTGGTGAATGAAGAGGATTTTCTAATGGCTTATTGGGAAAAGGGATCAAGAAAGTTGGATCCTAATGAAGATAAAAGGAATGTGATAAAACCTTAACTGAACTTGAAGTTTGCAAAGGTGTCTTTTTAAAGTCTATGTTGGTTCGTCCCATGATCTTGCTGAATAGTGATCAAGTTATTAAAAGATGTTACTTATTAATGCTCCACAGATTGTAGTATTAGTGTATTACAAAATTGGAAAACATCTGACGAAGAGTATTCGTAATGGGAGAGTTTTGAAACTCTCATCTTCTGTGAAGAAACTTATATGTATAGGTTTTTAACATATGGTGTTCTGATGTTCCATTAGGCAAATCATCGGCTGTCTACAAAACTGCAGAGGCAGATTTATGGCCGAGCAACAGATGTAGTCATTCGCCCCCTGAATGAAGATAAAGCTATTCAAGCTGCTGCTGAACTTCTAGGCGAACTCTTTGTCTTTTCGGTATTTATGAACTCTTTCATTTTATTTGTTTCTCAAATCGAATCCCCCCATTTATATGTCACTTATTTGGTTTAATATACCCTCAGTGCTTTCTTAAGACAAGGACACTTTTTTGTTTAATCAGACTTCTTTTTGCTATATGATGCAATCACACACGTGTTTAGCAGATTGTATATTATTGGGGCTGTGATTTATGCACTTAGTATCTTCTAGTGTATGTAGGGAATCAGATTTGTTTGGTTCTTTCTGTGGTATCTGTAGCCAATCATTTCTCGTATGACTCTAAGATGCAGTAAGAACATGTCTGCAGGACTTTTGAGCATAATTCTGGTTGTCTCCTTTGGTTATTGAAATATTAAGTCTCTTCAGCTGGAACTTGGAACATATATATCCAACAGAAAAAGGAATGTGAATGCAGAAGCATGTTATTAGCTTGAGTATATTTGACTTGTAATGTGCTGAAGTGGTATATTTATCATTAGTGATATATTTATAAATTGTCCAAACGATAAAAGTGAATTTGTTTATCATGTATGAGTGGAGGTTTTTGGAATGTTTTGGTGGGAGAAATGGGTTTGAAATATAGATGCATGTTTAAATCATCATTAGAGACAATACTATTTGAAGTACAGTTATTTGAGCCAGAGTGCTTTTCTGTATGGTGTTTGATTGTATATCTTTTATGGATAGGTTGCCGGTGCTGCTGTTATTCTTGAAGTCCAAAGAAGCTCAAGAGCAGAAGCCAGAAAGGAGGCTCTCCGCCGACAAGAAATAGAGGTCCATAGTCCAAACTTCTTCCTCGTCATTTTTTGAGTCTCTAACTTATTTCTGAGTTCATCCATGAACTTATATAAGGTCATTCAGTAAAGTGAAAGATTATATAGTCTCTCATTATGACTTTCGTATAAGTATAATTCTGCATTGTTACTGTTCTGGCATCTTGATCCGCCCTCTTTGATTTATCGGTCTCACACTCTCACTTACTAAGAACTAATTTTGACTGGTTTTGGATGTCAGGCATTGAAGAAAAGAGATGATGATCTACACAATGAGGTTGAATTTCTGAAGCATCGAACAGCTGAACTGGAGCTATGTATCAAAGAGCGAGAACACGGAATCTTCAGCTTTAGGCCATCTAACGGTGCTCTTGTAAGTAAAATGGAGAATTGAGTTTGAGTTAGACAATTTTAGGCCATGTAGGAACCTTTGGATACAGCATTAGATAATATCAACTCGTGTATGGTAAATAAACATCATATTTCGTGAACATTATTGAAGGTTACTGGTTCGTTTACATCAAATTAAAAAAGGTAGCCTTTTACACACAATGCACACATTTGAACCAAATGCTGATACTCGATTCCCAGGGATCCCAGCAACATTTCCATGTTCCAGGCTTTCATATCAAGAAACCAGGTCGATTTTATCATGTTTTTGGAAAACCAATTGCAAAAAAAAAAGGTTGAGAATTGGAAAGCTGAGCATCTGCAACCAGGTCGATTTTATCATGTTTTTGGAAAACCAATTGAAACAAAAAAAAAATTTGAGAATTGGAAGGCTGAGCATCTGCAAAGGAACAGGATAATGCATATTTACTTGAGAAACAGGATCCGTTTGCAGGAGCGGCAAATTGTTCCTTTTTTTTACAAATTCCAGCCGGTTACTGAATATCATTAAAATAGTTAGGTGAACCGTGAACACATAAAATTACTTATAAGCAAACGCAAATAAAATTATGTTCAATCATAAATATTAATAATTTATGTATTTGGAAATGCGTAGCTATGATCATCAAGTAAAATATATGTATTTGAATGATTATAAATTACTTAGCAAAATCAATCATGATTATTGTTCTTATTATTATTTTAATATAATAATTAAATATTTATGATGGTCGGACTAATTGTAGCCAAACAAGTTGTATTTATTGGGATGGAGTTCTTCAATTCAAACCCTGATAGCTTCATTTCTCGGGATGGCGAATATTGCACCCCCTTTGCTTTTCCTCATATCATGTAAATTATGAATCACATTTTGTTATGATTCACTAAGGGGAAAAAGATCAAATGTGAAATAAGGACTCGATATTTATCTAGTAATTTTTGTTCAGATCAGTCCCTTCACATTAAAATATGATTTGATCTAGTTCAGTTTAATTTAGTTAAGTTGTCACTATTTTATAATACACATATTTTTATTTCAGTTTAAAATCAAGTTTGTATAATCACTTTTTGGCTGCTTTATGTAAGTGGTATTATAACATCAATACCTGGTGTCATGTTATAACATCGATTTGCGGACAGTTATGGATAATGCATAGTGGTTAAAGATTTATTATTTACTGCAATGGATCAAAATCTGTTTCGCGAAATCCTAAGTTGGTTCTGCTGTGCCGATGGCCATCCAGAAAAACAATAACGATAATTCTGCCGAGAGCTCTCCCGAAGCCTGGATGCTTCGATTCTCCCTGAATTTTACCTTCGAGAAAATAAGGTATTTTACTATAAAACCTTGTAT
This sequence comes from Cruciata laevipes, assembly GCA_963678965.1. Classification (NCBI taxonomy): domain Eukaryota; kingdom Viridiplantae; phylum Streptophyta; class Magnoliopsida; order Gentianales; family Rubiaceae; genus Cruciata; species Cruciata laevipes. Next base: position 11,543,184 of record OY787642.1, read on the forward strand.
ACGAAGTTTTCGTGTTTCTATCCAATTATCTAATGGTAGGGTTATAGTAATTTTTTTAATGAAATTTCAAATGCTCTAGAGCATGTAAACACATAATGTTGATTGAGTGGTTATCCAATTTTGAAGTTATGTTCTTGTTCTTCTTTGGAGTCAACAGGTCAGATTGGAGGGTTTAGTTTTGTGTAATTGCATGATGCTCATCAGTGAACTCAATCGAGAAAAGGTGTGTTTAATATTGTGACACATAGTTTAAGTTTATATGTTGAATATTAGCACCTTTTTTATTCATGCATTCAAGTTTGATGCGGATGTGCACATGCTTCTTCTGGAGATTTTGCTTTTGTTAAAGTCATGCTAATGTTAGCTAGCTCTTATACTTAACACTACCTGTACAATTTTCTAGTCCTTACATTTAAAACGTGAGGATTTTTAGCTCTTTGGACGGAACCGTTTAGTCATTTTTTTCATTTAAGCAATTAGGATGGTTTTTTAATTATTATGAAAAGACAATTTTTACCCCTACCATATGGCGTTGGCCAATGTATGACTAAACGGTTCTGTTTGAAGGGCAAAAAATCCCCATATGTAAGAATTAGAGAATTGTAAATTTCAAAGTAGGGACCAAAATCCTTAGCTCGACCAAAAGATGGGCCAACTGACACTATTCAGTTTTAGCTTTTGTGTATACTTTGATGAAATTAGTCTTTTTTTAGGGACTTTGATGGTATTAGTTTGTCTACAAGTATGTAGAACTTGGGATCTAAAAGAAACTGCTCTAGTGTTCTGGATGCTTTTGCTTGGGTAGAACTTTGATGTACATGTTTATGTGAATTATTTGATGTTCTTGGTATGTAGGCAGTTACAAAGAGAAATTTTTTATTACAAAAAATATAAAAATGTATTTGAGGAGGTCTAATATAACATGCATTGGAAGATTTATTTTAGTAAGGGGTCTATTCTAATTATGTGGTAATTGCATTTAACCATATTGAGGGTGGCGTTGGAGATGCTACCAGCAATGAGGTTAAATTTTTGAAGCAGTGAACCAGTGGACAATGGACAGCAACTTATGAAACAGCAAGTACACATAATCTTCAACTTTATACCAGCTAACGCTAAATGGATAATCTTCAACTGGAGAATTGAAATGCAACGTTTCATAATCTTCAACTCTAGACCAACTATTGAAATGCAATGTTAGATAATATTAATGTATACTTGTATGGTACGAAAGGAAAAATATCTTATTTGTATGAACACCACATCCTGAACATTATTAAACTGTGGTTACTGGTAGCTTTTACACACAATGCACTTATTTGAACAAAATGCGAAATGCGAAATCCGAAATCCATCTTTCCTTGAGTGTGTGAACGTGGCATCTTCACGAGAAGCTAGTTTTTCACAGAGGACCATGCATTGGCCTCGATCCAGTTGAAAGCAATAGGGCCCAAGAATGCATCAGGAATACCGAAGGAGTCGATTAATGAAAGGGAATGTGGTCTCAGTTCACCACAAAGTTTTGCAACTTCTTTCCTCACTGCTGCTGCATTATCTGTTGAGAGATATCCATAACGCAGGAATGCAGCATCTTCTTCCAAAACAATCAGGGCATACATGGATCTCAAAAGACCTAACATTCTCTGCAATAAGATTCATGAATAAAAGTTTCTCAGGACCATCAGTTAATCTTAAACCAATGTGATTTGATCAATGTTTTTTAACACATTACCTTAACAGAGCCATCTGTTACAGCTGTCTCGGCCTCGACAAAAGTTTGCAAGATAGACCGATCAGAAAAGGCTCTCCCCAAGTCTTCCGCAAGTTGATGGCTCTGGGAACATCAAGGGGAGATCAGAGACATGCAAATTGTCATGCAAAATTGAAAATTGGGTTTGAGAAGAAGTCCTTACCATTACAAAAGCCTGTTCCTTGCTATCTCCTTGCGCTTGACGTTTTGAAATTTCAGTAGCAAAACGATGCAAGAGATCTCGTTCTCTTAAGCATAATATGTCATACTGCAATTGAATACATCTAGCTATTCACATTATGTTTAAATTAACAAAAATTATAGGACTAACAAAGGCACGAGCCGCTACCTGGAAGTCAACACTCCTCATAGCAGAGCTTGTAAGTTGTGGGGGTATAACAGGACAAGATTTGTTCATGTGCTCCAATCCTAGTCCCTTAAACGGTTTATTCTGCTTCTTTGCTGCCCCAAATTCGGCCAATAGAGCCTTGCTAACCTGGTATAATGATAATAGGCTCCTTAGCTTCTTTAATAAGTAGCAAATTTAACTCGTAAATAATGGCTGTAATAAGAGTTCTACTATTCTGCCCAAAGAAATTCTCAACTTCTGAACAATATTCACCAGCATGCTAAAAAAATAATGAGCAACCACCTCACAGCTAAGATTGCAAGACATAAGATAACGTGACAACATGTTTGAGCCCCGAATTTTCAGATATCTTCAAGAACACAGAATAGTTCGTATTTTAATCATATGATTCCCCAAGCCAAAATCAATCACCACATGTCCCATCAGATTAAAATCTTTCATTCAATTACAGACCTGTTGCATAAGAACATTGTTGTCGCCTTCAAAAGTAGACTGCACATCATATTCACCCTTAAGATGCCCAACCCGATTATCAGTCTTCATACCTTGTCCACCACATGCTTCACGACATTCCTGATTCATACCAGTAAGATTTCAGGGATACCAGTTGATGAAGATATATTATCTCAGTTTTAATCATTTCCTTGTACCTGAAGAGTTTGCATGTTGTGCCAGGTTAAAGCAGCCTTGAATGCACTAGAAATTATATGAATTGTTTTAATCAACTGAGGAGTCCTCTTTACATACAAGTTCTTCAAATAGTTGGCAGCAAAGCTCATGGCATATCTGCATCACAATAATTCGCAACTTAGGAATTTCTGCCATTAGTTCTATCAGATGAAAATAAAACATCGTACAAAGCCAAGAGTTTCTGTTCACTTATTTGAAACCAAAATCAAAGAACACTCTTTGGACTGAAATCAACACTCTTTAATCATACACCCCAAGGAAATAAAAAACATTATAAGTTCTAAGAAAGCCATGACGCTGAGTAAGGTATTTAGTACCAAAAGTTGACTGGTGTAGGTGTTTAAAAAAACAGATTTTCCATTTTAAAACATCAAAAAGCAACAGCCTGAGGCACTTACGTTTTTGCAAGAAGGGGCAAAAGTCTCCTTTGATGACTAGGATAATCAAGCAAAAGAACTTCTGGCTCATTGGTCACAACAGAAAATGCCCTCCTTGTCAACGAGTATCTAATTGCAATTGCTAAGCTAATCTATTAGGGAAGAAAACATACAGAGTTTAAGGACACCGAAACAGAAACCTGGTCACAGAAAGCACTTTGCAATCTACTAATCAAACCTTAGACTGGTAGATTGCGCTAACAGCAATGGTCACACGTCCTGAAGTCAAAGGTGCCAAAAATGCTGCAAACCTCTACAAACAAATCAAAGGTTTCCATATTATTTTCACCAAGCAAGGTATGTTTAGAGAGAAGCCTTCTAATGCTGTCTTTGTTAAGCTGAGAAATGTGATAGAGAATGCATGTTATCAGAAAAATTATCTTCAGTGTGGTTGTGGTTTTGATACAATTGAGAAGTTACTCTGACAACATTAAGAGCACTATTCCCTTGATACACAAAAAAATAAAAATAAGCAGTCTTAACAGCTTAAATATGCTCATTCTCGTCACAGTGATGATCTTTCCTACTACCAGTCTAACACCCATGATATGATATCATAGTACAAACAATGTCTATAAAAATACCTGGTCAGGATCCTTGATTGCGCTGAGATATTTCCCATCCTGAGAGACATCAGCTACAGAATTCAGCAAGTTTTCTCTAGGTATCCTGATATTGTCAAACCTAGAAAAATACATAGATGAAAGCTTTAAGGTTTTATGATTGTAGAGGACTTAAGCTACACTGCAAAGTTTCAGTTCAGTCTATAAAAAATTATCCAAGATTTTTTTGCTTACCAGATCCGTCCATTATCTACACCATTTAAGCCAACTTTATGACCACAATCAGCTATACGAACATTAGGGCATATGTCCCCATTTGCATCTCTGATTTGGGCTATAAAAGCATGGACACCTTGATTTGTTCCATCAATATTTAGCTGCGAGAAAACTATTGTGTGTGTTGCATGCTACAAAACAGTCAATGGAAGATACTGTTTAGTTTAATCATCCAGAGTGAGGAAGAGAAAATTGCAATTAAGAATATAATAATAAAAAAAACAAAGAATTCCATAGACAAAGGTTTAAAAAATAAAGAATTCCATAGAAAAAGGTTTAAAAAAATAAAGAATTCCATAGACAAAGGTTTAATAAAATAAAGAATTCCATAGACAAAGGTTTAAAAAAACAAAGAAGAATATTACATTAGCTGCACCTCCAATCCAATATTTTTGAGCAGATTCACAAGGAGTGTTGATGATAAATTCTCCAGTCTTTGAATCATAAGTCGTAATTGTTTCAATGCCTCTCACCTAAGAGTAATAGATACAGAAGCTCAATCAATCCCCTACTGGCATAAGAATAACTCTTTTAACAAGTCAACAAACAAATAAAAAACACAAACTTCACATACATTACTTCCATGGCCCAATTCTGTCATCGCAAAGCAACCTTTAACTGCATAATTTTCAGTGTCCTTCAACCATTTATCATGGTGACGTTTTGTACCAAAAAACTGAATAGCACCTCCCCTGCAACCATCAAGTCATAACACCAAATCAGTCTTCAGCCTCAGGATCAAAACAATTTGAGTTCTATATAAGAATAGGTGAGATACCAAGAATTGTTCTATATAACAATTTGAGTTCAACCAAGAATTGTTTAATATAGAACTCAAAAATTAAAACCAAGAATAGTGACAAATGAGATACCAATTTACAAAGGGATCTTTCACTAGAATAAATCAATAAAATTAATTTAATACAATGACGAGCTCATTATGGCACAAAATTTGTAGAGGTAAGGAAACATGCTGAACAAAAAACAAGCGGCATTAGCATGAAAATCGACTCCCTCAAACTGAGATACAAACAACACAGAGATACTTTCTACGGGCTAAAGCATCATATACATGAAAAGTACAAAATTTAGTGACTAAGAAAAAAAAGAAACACCAACAATAGCTAGTGCATGTGTGTGCAGACACTACGGAAGTATAAAATGTATTTTTGACAAAACAAAAAATATACATCACAATCAAATACCTGTGTCCTGCCAGACTGTATCCATTAACAGGAAAACCAATTTAACACAAATCGAATGAATCCACAAACAGAAAATTTACCAGAGGAAGAAATGAACCCCAACTTTGATAGCAAGAGAGTGATCAAAAATTCCAATAACATCCAAAAACGCAAACTTTCTCAATTCAGCCTCGGGCCCAGTTCGAGTAAGCCACCCCTGAAACACCCCCTGAGCCAAGAGGTACTCGATCCTCTTCATGGTCATCACCCTCTGCTGCTCCATGGACTGGTTGTAATCAGGCAAAACAAAGGTCTTCCCGCCCTTCTCCACCGGATTGAATAGCTTGCTCTGCAGCATCAGATTGTACAGCCAGTCCCTCTCCTCCACGTTCTGACCGTCCATCAGGTTTCGCATCAGACTCACATCGAAATCCGAGCCGGGCTCGGAAAGCTCCGGCGGGGTGTAGCTCAGACATAGCGATGCTTGTACGTGTGAATTGTGATTGCTTTGGGTGTGATTAAGGTGCCTGGCAAGGACCTTGGTTCGGAAGCTAATTTTCTCCATTGGTTAAACGAAGAAGATGATGAAGAATGGATCGATTGTGAGCAGGTTGGCAAGCACCGGGAATAGAAATGGGAGAAGACGATGATTTATAGGATGTGCCGAGTAACGAAAGATGTAAAGTCTAACGTTTGGATTGTTGGATTTGTACGGCAAAATTTGACTAATCCATTTGTTTTCTCATTTCCCTACCTATCCCAAGTTTATCTCAATATAAATTCCCCTTTTAAAATCAAATTTAGCTACAGATTACCAAACAAAATTAATTTTGTAAAGAATACAATATACAGTGGTGTACATTAAAAATGTTCTAGCAATACTTTTTTTAGACGATTTTCAAGAGTAAAATTAGTTTATTCCAATAAATAAGATTATACAATCTTTAGTAATGTAATCTAAAATTTAAAGGTTGGGCAGTTAATATTTTATAATTTTATATTAATATTTTTAATAATTTTTTGGTGTTGATTATGTATTATAGTTGACAGTACAATTTATTTTTTGAATGTCACTTTATTTTTAATTGTTATTAATTTGTTACCTTCGATTATATTGAGTTTGTGTAAAAATTAAATTTGATTAATACTTATGATGGTAAATATCTAACATTTAGACCCTGTTTGCCAGATCTTATATATCAGTTCAGTCCAGTTCAATTCAATTTAGTGAAATTGTAATTTGATGAAATTTAGGTTAATTCAATCATGATTCAATTTTTCAATACATCAATTTTCACTTCAGTTCAGTACATCAAAAAATAATCTCTAGCAAGCGGCCTTAGAATGCTTTCATATAAAAGTTTGTGAATAATAAATATAATTATCCCACCTCTTAGGCCCTGTTTGCCAGAGCTTATCTGTAGATCAGTTCAGTTCAATTCAGTTCAGTTCAGTTCAGTGAAAATGTAATTGATGAAATTCAGGTTAATTCAGTTATGCTGATTCCATTTTTCAATACATCATTTTTACTTCAGTTCAGTTCAGTTCAGTTCGATTCAGTTCAGTTCAATTCAGTTCAGTTCAATTCAGTACATGGTGGAAATAACATCTAGCAAACAGGGCCTTACTTTTATCCTACGAGTTATTTACAAGAAGTATACTCCATTTGTCTTTCATTATAGTTTATTACCATTTATTTATCTCCACCCATTCATACTTATCTTTCATTTTCGTATCCATCAAACCTTCTGAATATAATACTCCCTCTGATTAGTTTTAAAACCGAACTGGTTAGACTTAATAAAACAGGAAATTATTTAAATTAGGACAATATGCTGTTAGATTATATACGGAGTACAATGAACCGTAGGCCCGTAACTGTAACGGTGGCTCAAACGCATATGTTACGCCGTCTCCTCCACGGCCCATGCGACTGATGATAACGGCGTTAAGAAGCCGTTACGTACGCTGGGCAGGAAGTCAGCATGGACAAATATTTGATTTCCAATATGTTATGGCATTACTCTTCTCGAAAGGTGTGCAATTAAATTAAATTATCTTTGAACAGTTTCTTTATTGAACATCTAGAAATTAAATTACCATAAAATTGGTAATTACTCGGTTTTTAATTCATTGCTAAAATTGTCATAATCTGGTAAAATTGTTTGCTAAAATTGTCAGAATCTGGTAAAATTGTTTGGTTGCATGTACGTAGTTTGTAATTTTTTGAACAAGTATTGGAGAAAAGTAAAAAAGTGTAATAATACGGCAACGTACGCAAATTTGTAACTACCTAGGTTTTCTGCGTTTCGTGGGAAGTTTAAATTACGTGTAATTGTAAATTACTGCATTTTATGTATTCTCCGTCAACCAAACAATCACACGTTAATTCCCACATAATTTACGCGTACCAAACGACTCCCGAGATAAATACAAAAAGTTTGCTATTTGTTTTCTTGTATTTTGCTTATTTGCTTACTACTAAAACATGAATAATAAATTAATATACACTTAAAAATTAAGATTTTAAAATTTTGGACAACATTATATTGTTATGAATCGATACCATTTCATATAAGAAATGTATCGAAATAGTAATATATTCATTTTTATACATGATGCAATACAGTAAAATACTGATCATTATTTGTAGGTCGTAGGATTAGTATTAAATTAAGAATCTGATTGCATTTGAATTTGAGATTATCTCATCCAAACCGACCAAACCTAATCTTTTCTTAAACAATTTTATAACCCCGAAAATTAGATATAATCGAATGAGATTCGTACCTAATGAGTGAGTCTCACCCATACCCCAACCGAAGTAACATGTTTGCCAGATTTGTTTTTGTGCTGAGTTGAAGTAATAGTCTTGACATAGAGGATCAATAAAATCATGAACACAAGTTGAATAAATCACAAAGCAGCCACAAACTACAAGTACATAGAATAGAATATGGCATTGCCATTCAAATAACCTTCAAAACTTTGTTTTTTGAAAAATCTCCAACTTTAAGCTAGGTTTAGGCTTTAAGATTCATTAATATTGAATTCAAGATGCAAAATATATTTTCCTCAAAACCTCAGAGGCTCAGAGTTGATAAAAGACAGTTCCCAGAAATCTTACTACGCTACAGTCAGTCAATAGCAGTACACTACAGGCCGGTGCTGGATAAAACTTCCGGCAGGCCAAAAGAAGACAGCGAGGAGCACGGAGCTGTAGCATTGTAGATAAGTTTTTTTATATAATTGGTATTTTGCTATAGGGTCTGAAATAATTTGACTCCTAAACACAGTCCAACCTAAATCATCTGTAAATTCTATTTCGTCAAGTAAAGTTTTGAAATATAATAGACAATTTAAAACAAGGGCCAGACTAAAGAGTAATCAGTCAAGATCCTACCTCTTGAATGAATGTATAACTGAAGACAGGGACATTATCAGACTTTCAATTACATAATATGCTAATGAAAAGCTTACTAGAAATGTCATACAATGAAGCAAAAGATTTCAAGAACAGCAAATCTATGTAGAGAAATACCACAGAGCCCCATGGATATGAAATGAGAACTGGAGAAAAGCCAGCCACTTTCCCTCACTGAATTTATCTATCTAAGCCGAGCAGCATCCAACCTTCTTTACAGCTGAAACTTCATCTTTAGAACCCATGCTGATTGTCTGCCCTTTGGGTAATGCGGCGGGATCATCACCAACATCAAGAGCCTTCTTGCTGGTGACACGGTGTATCTGAGTAAGCACTTCTGTGAAGGCATTTTCCACATTCATTGATTCCAACGCTGAGGTTTCCATGAAAAAAGTGCTTTCCCTTTCGGCAAAGGCCTTGGCATCTTCTGTCGAAACAGCCCTGAGGTGGCGCAGATCTGCCTTGTTACCCACAAGCATAATTACAATGTTGGAATCTGTGTGATCTCGAAGCTCCTTCAACCATCTCTCCACGTTTTCAAATGTAACATGACGAGTAACATCATAGACTAACAGTGCACCAACTGCTCCACGATAATACGCACTAGTGATTGCTCGGTATCTATAACAATAACAGATAGCAGAGACACAGTCTTTAGGCAAATGGTAGATTAGGAAGCAAAATATAAATACACAACAAAAAATAAATGTTAGCAAGTCATTTATATAGCTGTTAGACAACATAAAGACAGATTTTACAAGATGACCAATACTAGTGCATCACATTAATACCATGTAAAAAACAAGTTCATATCAAGTAAAAGTAGTGCCATTCATACACAGTACCGATATACTTATCTTGGCAGCAAATAAATCTCTAGCAACATAGAAACAGTGAAAGACATGTACGTAGACATAAGATCAATGGGCTGCAATACGAAAAGTGCATAATCTAAGAAAAGTGTTAAAAGCAACACAATATTGAGTTCTAACAATTTCAAGTCCCACCTAGAGCTCAACATTTATCAAGCCCCACCTAAAGTCTAAGAAAAGAAAGTAATGCAAGTCCCACACCCAGAGTTCAACAATTTCAGAGCTAGGAGTCATTCATCCCTTTAGACATTGGCAAGGGTAACCGATTGACATTGACAAGGGTCAATGCAGAGAGGATCAATAAAATCATGTACACGAGTTGATTAAATCACAAAGCAGCCAGAAAACAGTACAAGTACATTGAAAAGCAAAAGAGATGTAAAATGCCATCAATCAGACACAACAAGACACAAGTTACACATTTACACATCTCAACTAGCATTAAGTCATTCGGCAGCCTAAAGCATTGTCAGCAGCACCACATTCTACTCACCTCCCACAAAGATCCATCCATAAACCCTACTTAAAACACACCAAATCAATCAGATCTGAGTTCGAATTTCACAAATCACCTTAGATCCGCATGCATAAAAACCACCCGGGTAAAAAAGGCATTAATAACCACAATGTAAGAGCTTAAAAAATAAGCGTTACCTCTCCTGGCCGGCGGTGTCCCAAATCTGAGCCTTGACGACTTTATCGTCGACGTGGATGCTCCTGGTAGCGAACTCGACGCCGATGGTGGATTTAGACTCCAAGCTGAACTCGTTGCGGGTGAATCTAGACAAGAGGTTGGATTTGCCGACCCCAGAATCCCCGATTAGGACAACCTTGAACAAGTAATCGTAATCATCGTCGGCTCGGTAAGCTCCCATTGCGAAGAATCCAGAAGTTGGACCAAGCTGATGGAAGGAAGGGAGAAACTGGGGCGGTGGATGAGTTTGAAGGAGAGAGGAGGGAGATTGGTGTTTTCAAAGCTTTTTGTAATTGCGAAGTTATGCCCTTGTGCCAACTCCAGCGGTGGCCTTCCTGTAAGATTTGCGTGTTCCTTTTTCGCTTCATTTAATGCCATTTTCAAAAAACAAAATTGGCTTCCCGAATATAAAATGAAAGGTAATATTCTAAGCTCCACATATTATGAAAGTTTCCAAAAAAAAAGTACCCAGGATAAATATTTAAAAATCCTCTTTTCTGAAAGACATATAACATTTTATAATCAATATAATACATGTATGAATATTCAAAAATTGCTACAAGTTTAGTTTTGTTCTATTCAGTTCGGTTATGTGATAAAATAGTTTGATAACATTTAGGTCAATTCAATCATTATGATTCTTTTTTTCAATGCATTAATTTTCACTTCAGTTCATCCAAGTTCAGTTAAAGTTCCACTTAAAATATATACTTCTTATATTTCATTGTAATTGACACTGTTTGACCAAGACACTATTTGACGGCAAGTTTGACTAATATTAAGAAAATTTGCGTTCAAAAGGATCTAAAACTATATTACATAATGATACATTACTCGTATGCTAATTCAAATTACGATTAAACAGGCAATAAACTTATGATGAATAGAGGAAGTATTAATCTTTCCCATCACATGTCTCTAAAACCTGCACAAATGTGTTACGACTTACGACCGCCCTTTAGATTGTCAAAGTTCCTTTGCTGATCTTTGCAATTCCGTTGATAGATTGGAGGGGCTTCTTGCGATTATTTTGCATCTTAGCATCATTTTCAGTCGGAAGTTGGTTTATGAGGGTGAGAAAAAGTAGCAGAGCGAACTCAGGCAGTGTATCGAAGGTGTAGAGGGGTGAGGGAAATTAAATACCAGTTTATTATATTTTTGTAATCCTTAACTGTGATTTTCGTGATCAAAATATTCAGATTCAATCGAATATTTTAAACGGTGATTGGTGAACAATGAGAATGAGTATACTACTGTAACAAAACAAATGGAAAACCAGCTTCACTGAAAGGAGGAGGGGTAACTACCGACTTCAAGGAATGAAAACAGAGTCAGGTATGGTTGGGAACTTGGGAGCAGGCTGCAGACTATTTAACTAATGAAATCAATAATGGAATTAATAATGTTGTAGAGTCAATAACATTAATTTAACATAAACTTGAGATTAGATATAGATTCATTGTACATAACATAACATATAATTGGACAGTAGTTAATTTTCTCCATCAAACCCACTCATCATATACGTTTTTTTATTATGCCTGACTGTATACTTATTAGGAATCAATGCATTCTATACTAACTGAGAACATGTATTATTTCCTAAGTTTCTTTTACCCTATCCTACCCTCGTCCTATAGTATACATCAGATGCCCAAACACCTGACCTCTGAAGACTATGTGTATACAACCCATTGCAAGGTGAAAAAATGGTCCAAGATGATTAATGAGAGTGATAGGAGGTAATAGTAGAGGCAGAATGCTTGAGAGTCATCTATTGTTTGCTTTTGCCTCTCATTGCTTTACGCTTGGTTACATCGAGGTATCTCTTTCTCAACCTGATTGCCTTCGGTGTAACCTGCACGATGACAAGCCAGATGGAATCAGAAATAGGGAAAAGGCTGCATACACTTGGCATGTAGAAAGGGAGGGATGATGCTTCACAAAGAGGATATAAAATGACTGATAGAAAAACAGACTTCTCAGAATCTCCAGCATTGTATCTTGCTATAGAAACTAGTTGATGTAAGAATGTAAAAACTATGAGAACAAAAATTACGCCTAACATTTTCTAATTTAATAACCAATGAGATACCTCGATTAGTTCATCAGCTGCAACATATCCAATAGCTTCTTCAAGAGTCATCTGCACCAGAGGAAAGTAAATTAAATCTTGTAGGACTTGCTTGCTAAATGGTAGGACTTGCTTGCTAAATCACCAGAATAGCTAAAATTATTCCAATGTTGTGAGAATCATTAACAAGGACAGAGGGCTAAGTTATAAAAACATGTGCACCAAGGAGCTGCAGAAAATGTAAGTAGTTGTCACTTCTAAAAGCCTCCTAAGTCCTCTTTTTTTATGCTAAGTAATGACTTGCCTCCTAAGTCATTAGATGCTCATAAACTCCTAAGAAGCTACTGATACTGAATTCATTTCTGCATTCCGTGGGATTTTACAGTATTATGCTAGAAAGAGCAATGACTTAATATAATAGCTTCACATACAAGGCGGGGTGGAGATAGCTTCACATTCTCATCCTTTGTAACAGATCGTATATTTGTAAGTTCCTTGCTCCTTACAGGATTCACCTGTGATGGCAAACACATCAGGTCATTGTCATCTAAGTACAGCGTGCACAATTGAACCGTAATGAGAAACATAAACTTACATCAAGATCTGTGTCTCGTGAATGCTCACCAACAATCATGCCATCATATGACTGCATGTTTTACAATCAGAAGTAATCATCAATAACATAACAAATAAAATATAAAGAACCATACTGCTCATAGTAGAAGTATATCCTAAATTAAATTTAATGTTCAGATTGAATGTACCCGAAGAGATATCACATTGCAATCCAACAAAAGTGTTCTTAGATCTAAGATTTTTCTTTTTTTGAAACTTCGGACACTAAATCTTTCATATGATCAGATAAATGCTACTAAAGCTCATCCAAGATTAACACCAAATTATCAGAATTTAAAGGTTAAGTTCACCATGGAAAAACCCTTACCAAAAAACTCAATTGGACCAGAATGTATAAAAGGAAAAACTAAATTGTTTTTTTATAGCCCCAACATATGTAATGAGCAATTTCTAGCCCCAACTTAAAAAGTGCCTAATTTATGGCCCCAACATATAAATTTGATCAATTTATAGCCAAATTTGATCAATTTATAGCCCTTGGTCTGTTTCTGTTATAACAGCAATTTTCTGTCAAGAGTAAATAGGTAATTTCTTATTCAAAAAGAATTCATCATTCAGTAGTTACCTCCATTCCAGGATTGACGAATAGAGTCCCGCGAGGTTCTAGACTTATCAATGCATAAGCTGTAATTGTTCCATAGCCCATCGAAACCTGATAGACAGTGCATGTAAAAATAAACAATTAGAAGGGATATGCCCAGAACTATACCATGAAGGTAACCATTCCTGTAGAGAAGATAGAGCTGTACCAATACTCCCTTCCTGACATTTCCAAGAGGACCACGAAACTTTTCATAAGCTGCATAATAGACAGTGTAGAGTATGTCATAAACAACCAATCCATAAGAGCACGCCTAGGTAAAAAACCTAAAAAATAGCTCTGGTTACTAGTAATATTAATGACACCTGACTTGGTGAGCGCAGAGTAGTAAGTGCCACAAATTGATTAACCAGATAGATACATGACATCAGAGGAGAACACTTAGAAGCAGAAAAAAAACAGAGAATAATCAACCGAGTATGCAATCGTCTCCTTAATAAAACTATAAATCACAACATCAAAATCAAAAGTAATGATTCCAAGGTCGGTTAAGTTTGTTGAGAGCAGCTCAAAATAGGACGCCGATCACTCTCTTTTGTTTTCAATAATTATATATTTACTCAAGATTTTTAAGAGTATTACAAAACCACCCAGTACACCAAATAGAGACTTCAACCAAATGAGCCCAAGAATGACACTTGAATTTTGATCAGTGATCGCAGCATAAAGAACACAGTTTTAGACTATCTTGCAATAAAGAGAATACATGCGAAAATGAAGCAATTGAGAATGTCAAATTAAAGATACAGAGACCAAAGAAAAATATTATCCAGCAAAATGAATACAGTTACTTGATCTTCCTGCAACGCACCCAGATCTTAGTACACACTGCACACATAGAATGATTGATGGGAGAGAAGACATACCCATGAAAGCACGGTGCATAAATCCAGTTCCTCTTGTGTCACTGCTAAATACACTTCTGTATCCGACTAATCCCCTGTGGTTAAGAAAACAAGTAAATCATGGATTACTTCCTCTAAAACAGGAAGCTATCAAACAAAATGACATTTCACTAAAGAAACAAGGATATTAAGAACGTTGACCAGAATGTTGTTATACTTAATTTTTATTGCTGAAAGCAGTCTTTTCCTTAAAACATTCACAAAATAATTTTCTGTGCATGAAAACTATAGAAGAAGTTGATCAACAACTATGACACTGGAATTTGATTTACTAAGAAGGGTTTGTTGGTTGAATTCCATATCATCACAAACTTCGATATAGGTGGAATAGATTAGAGCATCCACAATGGTAGTAGATTTAAGGAGCACTTCTTAAGTGCCACATCAAAAAATTTAAGAAATCTATGTAAAAAGAAAAATGCTCAACAATGGAAGAACAAATAAGAACCACTTCTTAAATTTCTTAATTATTAATATTAATTTTTATTCAAATTTAGGAGACAATAAATAGGAGGTGTCATTTTTTTTATTTGTTAGATTAGCACAAATAAAGAGGTGCCCACTCCTTAATTAAGGAGTAAGTCCTTATTAAGTAGTGTTCTTAAAAAGTCCACAATGGTGCAAATTAAATAAGGAGCACTCCTTATTAAGAAAAGTGCTACTAAGGAGCACCATTGTGGATGCTCTTAGGGCACTGCAACCATTTAAAAGGTCCAGATGATTATACATTAAGCTTATAGTCTACAAACAGCAAGTCTTCCTCCAGTTCAATGGCAGTTATAGTAGCGTTTACTTTAAGAAAAATAAAAACATAAGAAGGCACGTGTAGCAACAGAGTAGAAAGCGATTAGAACCTTGAAGGACAAGTCAGACATATTTTAGTTCGATCAGCATGGCCTGGAACCGGACCCATCTCCGTAACCTCAGCCCGCCTGTGAGAAAGTGCATCCAGGATTAAACCCACATGCTCTTCATTAACCTACAATTGACATAGTGATACCTGAGTACAAGCGCAAGTCAGAAAAGTATAGTACCTATTTAGAATAGCTCACCTCAATGGTAACTTCTTCAATTGGTTCTAACTTCTGACCACTCTCGGTTTTATACCTGGAACAATAAAAATTAGCAGGAATTAGAGAGCAGCATTATACACGGTATTTTTCCATGCATATGATTGAGAATAATAACAGAAGATGTACACAAAAGATCATATAGTGAAGCATCAAAGGATGAAATTTTGGATATTTGTTTTGTGTTTATTTTTTGGAGCAATTTCCAGAACTTCAATTACTGGTAAACAATCTTCAACGTTACAACCAACCAATGGCTACATGTATAACAGTAAGAAACTTGGCACTAATTCTCAATATCCATCATATTCTAGCACATATGTTGCTTATTCGTTCAAGAACTTTTAAAATTCCAGCCAAGAGATTTTTTCAAGGGCCTGAAGACAGGATATCTCATTATTTTTCTCAGTTTCCCGTCTGTTTAAGTCTCAACTTGAGAGACGTTTTGACATATGAATTTGTACAGCATAAAAGCAACTATACTGATGAACAAATCAATGAATAAGAGAACATATGGTGACAACAATATACATCTTGTGACAGCAAGTCAGTCAAGCTGTTGGTGCAGTGAATGGGTCAAAAGAGCATCGGCACTTTATGTTTGTCAGATCCCTAAATTTATCTAAAGTTATATAGCCATATTTAAAACTTAAAAAGGCATGACAGTAACAACATCCAGTATATCATGATTCATGATGATGATAATAGTAATAAAACGACATGCAATACATGTAAGGAATCCATGCAGTGAAATATTAAGGCTTACATGACTTTAGGTGGTGAAACAGACAATTCAAATCCTTCACGCCTCATATTCTCTATCAAGATACCTGAACCACACAGCAATACAGTCAAACTGGTGTCAATTGAAATGCCCTAATTCCTTAGAAAAATGTGGCGGTGAAAGGTGAAAAACATAGGCTACCAATGTAATCCAAAAACTTAAACACGGAACTTTATGCACGGTCACTAATACAACCAAACAAAAGGTAAAGAAAAACTCACCCAATTGAAGCTCTCCTCTTCCCTGAACTTCAAAGGAATCTGACATTCCAGGAATAACATTTATGGCCAGATTTGTTTCTGCTTCGCCTAATAGGCGATCCCCAATTTTTCCTCCAGTCAACTGAAATACAAATAGGCAACAGCATCCATAAATTATTATGAAGATCAGAGATGTGGCGGTGAATATAGTAGAAAATAAATGTCTGTCATTAGGAACACATCAAATATGCAACTAAAGGATGTAATTAATGACATCTAGATGGACATGTTTACATCTTGGTCATCCACATGCATAAAAATCACATGTCATTTTCAAATGGCCTAACAGAGTGGTGATAAACAATAAGCCTAAATGAATACAAGGGAAGAGACAACTGGACTCCTAGAATCAAGAATACTCTAAAGACCAACGGATGCAGGAAAAAATAACAAGTTTGAGCCTTTGAGGTACTTCTGTTTATATGACTCAATTTTTTAAGCATGAGATACAAAGTACTACATACAAATTGGAACAGATTTCATGCTTTTAGAGAATGGTTAGACTCTGCATGACTCAAAATTATAAACGTGATACATTTATCTTAAATTGTTATTGAGGGAAGACTGTAGCTTCGCCCCACATAGTACTATAAGGTTCTGAAACAAACGAAACTTCTACCATCAGATGAGATAATTTCAATTTCAAACTAGTACAATTGTTCATTTGGCATTTGTTCATAGAGTACAACATTATTGAGTCATTTCAATATAATTGACCTTGTTGAAATGCCATGCTGTATATGCTGCTTACTGGATTATTTGGTATTCATCAATGTGACATTATTGAGTTTTTATTGTACGAGACCTGAATGATATAGAGAGTTGCCAAGATAAAAAACAAGACTGGTTTTATTGTTTTATTATGCTCTCTCAACTCTTGTTGGAGCATTTCCATAGATCTGAATGCTTAAATAACTAGTTAGTCAAACTAAACCATAGTATGTCCACTGTTGCTAAGAATTATCACTCTTGTCATTCTAAGAATAAGTCTACCACCAAAGTATACTAGCAATACTTAATGAGACCAAATCAGCATAATTCGTTTGCTTGAGAGTGAGACAGACAAAATCCTACTCACATGTGTACCATCACGTCCAGCCAATGGAGAGTCATTAACACCGAAGGTCATTGAGATAGTTGGAGGATCAAGATCAACAGTAGGTAAGGCAGCTGTAACCTGCCAACAAATGAAAGATTACCAGATTACACATGTCCAACATAAAAAGATATCATATATTCAAATCCAGTGCAAAGAGGCATTGCTGTAACTTTGACTCTTAGAATTACAATATAAATGCTTTCATGTGGATACCTTAATTTAACAACAAGGCAACTGGAAAGTTAGACAAATTACTGGAAAATGACTGCAGAAATATTGGCATAACATATTTAGTACAATAACGATTCTCATTTTCCCACTAAGGCCAAATTAAGGGAAAAATTATAGATGGAAGTGCAACATCGGGTCACAGATCTGAGCATTAAAAACTAGTTTCGATGTTAACACATCCCTCAAAACTAGAGGAAGAGAGAGTACTGCATAGTTTCTGCAGTAAAGCCGTGTAGCAAGAGCTGATTCTATAATGCTAAAGCAGAAGGACACAAAATATATGTAATGAACCAAAATAACTAACCTCCATATTTGCAACTGTGTGGCCTATTGCAGGCTTTGTCAGCCCAGCCATTAGCACAATGTCACCCGCACAGGCACTATCAACTACAATCATGCTAGTGCCCTTCTTTTTCATCAGCTTTATAACCTGTAATGGTTATTTATGTCAAAAAATATTGCCAAAGATCTCTCTGGTACACACGGGAGATACGTTCATAAAGATCAATCATTTCTCATTTTGCAAAGATGCAAGGGAAGGGAGCAGCAAGAGACAAGCTGTAGTTCCTTATTGAAGTACAGATTATGTCTACCCAGCCATAAGATTACCCAGCAAGGTACAGTGATGTATAGAAGTGTTGCAGAACTTTGTAATAACACAGATTAGAAAACTCATCCAGGGATAAGAGAACTAAAAAACATGAACAGAAATCCAGAAAAGAGAATAGCAAACCTTTCCTTCTTCAATCTTGATAGTTCCAGATTCAGTATCACGCAGTCCCTGAACTTTGTCACCCATACGCAGTACTCCAGAATAAATACGCCCGGTCAGAATTCTTCCGAGATAAGAATCCCGTTCCATCATGGAAACCTAAGAATGGCTGTTAAGCATCTTTTTCAATTTTTCCAAACAAATGTATCAAAGAAGGTAATATAACCACGAAAAAATAAGGAAATTCACAAAGATAGAATATCTAATAAAGTGATTAACAAAATGGCAAGATCAACAAAAAGTACCAACAAAAAGTACAGACATTTTTGTCAAGTAGTCAAAAGTATGCCATGGAACAGACGCAGGACCACAACTTGAGTGGTGTGTCCATCCCTTCACTATTTGCGCAAATGGAACCATTTCCAGGCATTCATTGAGCATAGATACTCAGAGCACAGATAATACTATAGTAGAAGTTATAGTATTAAAATCTTGGGAGACTTTTTTCTCCAAGTGATGAGAGATTATTCACATGACCAGCACCATGAATGTTTCATAGTTCTAGAAGATTATACTTGTTTAGTTATTTTAAGAATGTTATCTTTTATGTCCATTTTAGTTTTAGAAACATATTAGGACATTATCTATTTAGGAGACTAGAGGGAATTCCATTCCTACCAGGACTAACTTTTCTTAGCTATATAAACATGACAATGCAGCTTAACATGAAGATGACGCCTGAAGGTATGATTCCAAAATTTAATTTTGCTTTCAAATTTTCTGCACTTTCATTCTTAACCTACAGCCATAAAATCTACAATAGCCACTCTAAAGCCAAGTTCTAACCCTATGTTCTGTTTGTAAGCCAACGATACGTTGTACTGCATCAGCACTTTTTTATGGCTTTGTTGCCGAATTTGTTGCCGAATGTGGCATACCATCTTATATTTGCATAAGAACCAACAGACCACTGTTTCCAAGATTGAAGAGCCCCTGCCCCATGACCTACCATATCCTAGCAGTTAAATCATACAAGAGGAAGAAAGCACTAGAAGTGGCCAAAGGAGCTCCACTACCCCATAAAACTCAAAAAGTGATATTTAAATCTCACTCAGTTTAAGCTCTAAAGAATCTCCCTGCACAGTCTCTACTAATACCTATCGTATCTTTTAGTATCTGGCCAAATAGTTGAAAAGTTTTTTTTTAATCTGGTCACCTAGTGGTCTTATTTTAGTTAAGTTTTCCTCTATGAACTTCTCAACATGGTAATATGAAAAATTAATAAAAGCAGAAATGGAAGCTAGAGATATTGCAAGTTGTACAACAATAGCAACAAAGACTTGAGTAACATATACTGAATTAGACAGTTAAAAGTGTTTCAATACAAACCAGCATTTGGAACGGGGCATCAATGTTGACAGATGGAGGAAGAACATGGCTTATTACTGCATCAAGCAACTGGGACATATTCCTGGCATCATCGTTAGGAGATTTTGTATACGTGGATGAAGCCCAGCCTTCTTTTGCAGAAGCATAAAGAACCGGAAAATCAAGTTGCTCCTCTGAATTGACAAAAAGAAGCAAATAATAATAAGAAACTGACTGCATCAGAGGGAATAAGAAACTATTTACACGTCAATCTAAAAATCAAAATCGTCAAGCACCTGTAGCACCAAGATTTGCGAAAAGATCAAAAACAAGGCTCTCAACTTCATTGCACCTTTCCTCCGTAACTGTATACACAAACGAAAACCATAAGATCACTACCAGGTAAAGAAGTAAAACGGTTGATCTCTTGGACCTCTTTATCAACTATTAAAAGCTAACCCTGACCCTGATCCACACATAAATAAATGAAAAAATTTGTAAGCAACATCAAGCTTAAGGGTTGGAGGCGGCAGTAAATTTCCATAAACACAAAATGTCATCTGATAAAACTCACGCAATTCAGTTATTAACTTCCTGAAAGGATGTCAGAACACTGATGCAATAAAATCGCTTGTATCAAACTTAAAAGGAACACTCACTTAAATCATAAATTCAGGTAACGGAAGTAGAATTAAGGGGGTGCTTGGTTGAGGGGTTTGGAGGTGGGTAATGGGTTTGATTATAGAGTAGGGGTGTTTGGTTGGGTATTATGATTATATGGGGCCCACCTTCATTGCCCAAAACTGGCCAATCACCCAAACCCCCCAAAATTGACAACTATGGGTTTCATTACCTAGTTGTTTACTATATTTAGGCACTCCGTCATTTTAGTTTACTATTTTTATCCATTCCCTTATGCAAACCAAACGACAACATTATAATCATTACCCCTATAATCATTATACCCTATTATCATTCCCATTCCGATTCCCATTCCTCTATTTCAACCAAGCACCCCCTAAAGGTATTTATCACTTTCAAAGCTTGTTAGTAAAGCAATAAGCCAAAGACTCATGTGAAAACTCACTAGAAACCACTCCAACACTTGAACTGTACGAAAACTGTGAGAACGCGAGCTTCAAAACCTAAAATTATTGCCGTCAGCTTGACCAACAATCTCACCTTCAGGTTGATGTGGCAAATGATTGTTAGCTATGGGAGAATCTATTGGTTGTTTACATTAGCTATTTGAACTTATTAATGTGTTCTGTAAATTATTTGCTAAATAAATGTTGGTTGTTTGTTCAAAAATCTCTTTACCAAGCATTTTTCAACTAATTGACCAGATAAAAAAGGCAAATAGAATGTAACCAATAAGCCAAATCCAAACGACATCATACATGCAAACATGCCAATTCCAAACGACATCATACATGCAAACATTCCTTACAGCATTCAAATTAAACTACATGAGAATGCCTTCTGATGTTATACCTGATGGTCGGTCTACTTTGTTCAGAAGAAGAATGGGGCGCAGTCCATACTTCAATGCCTTAGCAAGGACAAACTTTGTCTGTGCGAGTGGGCCCTCACCAGCATCTACCACTAATATTGCCCCCTCAACCATGCCAACTACTCGCTCAACCTAGCACGAGGTGAAAGGAAATAAGAAATGTTATTTCTTGGTGAAAACTGCAAAAGAATATTCAAACTGCTACGAGAGCAGTTAAAAAATATTGGTTACTCAGTTATAGTGTTCATGTGCAATACTTTTGTTGGTCCAACACAATTTTTATCTCCAAGACAGTAAATCTTGGTCATTCATTAAAGAATTTTTCATGTAGGAGGGGTGGGGTGGGGTACAGCGTTATCTTCATCGTACAGCCTAGAAAGTTCATGCTATTCTTTCATTTATCATGTAGTTCATCACTTCATATCAGTCACTACATGCAGAACAAATCAAACCACATAAAATTTCACATTTTGCATAATATAGCTTCCAAACACATTTACATTTAACAAATCGCATCAATATGAATCAAATTTCTAAGAAGAGAGAAGAATAAGCAAGGTCATCCATAATAAGTGACTCACATTAGCTACATGGCAAATACCAGCTACAGTGATAGTAACATTATACTGAAAATTCAGATAAATGTCCACGAAATGCAATCTTTGATATTTTATTACTTCAATTATCTGGTACTCTGACATGAAAATATATTACATAGATGAAATAAGTCAGATAATATAGTCATTTACGATGCTAAGAATCCTCATAAGTGCCATACTTCACCGCCAAAATCTGCATGTCCAGGAGTATCAACCATGTTAAGCTCGTTATCCTTCCATGAAATTGATGTCACCTGCAAACGATGAACATTGTAACATAAACAGCTTAATCATCCCCAACAAGGAAATATAAGGAATGGCAGTTTATTAATCACTACAAGAAATGATTACATATCAACCTGACTAATGTCTTGACAAACTAAGTATTAAGATCCGCTTATAAATAAAAATGTTGTCACAATTTTTTAATATGAACTACATCGATTAGTCTATGATCTGGCTCAGAAAAAGATACCTTAGTGCATATTCATCAATCTACTGCCAACCAATATGTGAGATGGTAGCCATAAGTCCGGCCTTTTGTCATCATTGCCAGTCATCAGACTATAGGATGTCTAATATAACAGTACAATTCAAATTTAAATAAGCATCTTTCCCTCGCATATAAGCAGAAGATGTGGTGATCAATACCTAAAGAGTTATAAATCAGATATAAGATGGGGTCTCTCCTAGTTTATAATCAATTAAAGTCAGCCATAACAATTTTAAATATTCACGAGTATATTGAGTAGTGAAAGAATAGCGCCTCTTGATGGAAATAGTATTCATAAGTGTACTATACTTGGGTTATCTTTTCTGCTGACACTTCTTGAAGGGTGGATAAGTTTATGATACCTACTTCCGAATCCTATACTGGCTCAGAAAATTATACCTTGGTGCAAGTTTCATCAATCTACCGCCAACCAATTTTTCAATTAGGCGGCCGTAAGTCCGGCCTTTTTGTCATCATTGCCAGTTGTCAGATTAGGATGAATAATTTCTCCCAGGGCACCGAATACATGAATACATAAAAATACGATGATGTAGACCTACATAATTCTCTATCACAGAGGAAATGAAGTCCCTTAGCGCTTAAAAATCTAACATTCTAGTAACCGCAAACAACATTATAATTCATGAAATGTGGTCACCCATTTCTACTCACACTTCTCAAATGACAGAGTGAGTAAGTGTCATTTCTAATTTCAATTTATGTAGATTTTACACTGGCTCAGAAAGAAATACCTAGAGCGGATTTCATCAATCTACTACCAAATACCAAACAATAGGTTAGGCAGGCAGCCATAAGTCCGGCCTTTTTACTATCACTGCCAGTCATCACACTAAAGATGTCTATTTTACCTGAATTTTAATTTGTTTTATTTTAAAAGCTTCATACTCTTTATGTGTGCATATTCAGGGACAGAAAAACAAAGATACAGTGATCCACAACTACGAATATCTATCTTTCACCTTTTTCAAGGGAGGTAATACTTATATGTAATCAATCTCATCATTACATTTAACTCTTAAGCTAGTTCTACTGTTGTTCTGATACATAAGTTCTGTAAGCAGAGCAGTAAGTAACTTCTCTAAAATTGACAATTCCAATACAAACAGATTAAAAAACTAATCAACACATTGAGGAGGTAACAAAGTAGGAACCTTGGAAGAAATAGTAATCCCCCGCTCGCGCTCCAGACTGATTGAATCCATGGCGCGTTCATGGGGAATGTCAGCGCCACACTGCCTGAGAAGGCGATCCATGAGCGTAGTCTTTCCGTGATCGACGTGAGCAATCACCGCCACGTTTCTGAGACGCGCTGGGTCTAGGGCTTCTCCAGCCCCCGGACTAGAAGCCGCCGCTACCGCTGAGAAGCTGCGTAGCATTCCAGTAAATTTGGTTGAGGCATTGTTATTACTGCAGAAATGGGAATAGGAATATGAGGAGGGAAGGGATTTGGTGGTAGCCGTGTACCACAGCGAACGGAGAAGCAAACCGACCATTGGCTGAAGAACTGAAGAGAGATGGGTGGTTGGGTTTGCAGAAGAGGACTGAGCATTGGCTTGGGGTTTAGGGTTGTAGGAATGTGTATAAAATATATTCTAATGTGTGTAAAATATATTCTAAAATTATTCTGCTTGATTTACTAAATTCACTACAATTTAAATTTTATCTGAATTCATTTGAATTGAAGTAATAAAAAATACTTAGCTTAACTGATCAGAACTAAAATAAATAAAATATACTTGACTAAAATAAAAAGAATCAATTTCAACGTATTCAAAAATTATTAAACGGACATATAATATAATACATCTGTTAAAATATGGTTATGTTGGATGAGTCGAACTGAAATTTATACGGAGAAGTAGACGGACCATTTCTAACGTCGAATTGGAGATGGGTCGGGTTTGCAGAGGAGGTTCACTTCTGAGCATTGGGGTTTAGGGTTGTAGGAATGTGCGTAAAATAACAAAATAATCAAAAATTCTAAAATTATCCAGCTTGATTCTAAAATTATTTGGCTCGTCAAATATATCTATATTTAAAGTTTTATTTGAACTCATTTAAATTGAAAAAATTAAAAGATACTTAGCTTAACTGATCAAAACTAAAATAAATAAAATATACTTGACTAAAATAAAAACAATCAATTTCAACTGAACACTATTAAACGGAAATATAATATAATATATTTTACATTAAAAAAATGGTTATGTTGGTTAAAATATACGGGAATGAGTTGAACTGAAATTTATAGATAAACTGAACTAAACTAAATAGAACTGAACTAAAATATATATGATCAATTTCAATATATTTGAAATTTATTAATCTAAATATAACATAATACATTTAATTTTAAAATATAATAAAATTATCTGAATTGATCTAAACTGAATTGATCCAAACTAAATTGAATTATATTGAACTGAGGTGATATAAATTGAATTGAACTTAAGTGAAAATCAATGTATTGAAGAAGAAAATACAATATGACTAAATTAACTTAAATTTCCTCAAAATATATCTTTGTGAACTACACTGAAATGAATTGTATTGAATTAAACTAAACTGAACTTGATGCTACTCAACTCCGCATGTCCTCTATGCGCTCCGGGGCTCCTCTGTGGGAAGTTTTCAAAGGACCTACAATCAGACCTCGGGGCTACCCAGGGGTAGCAGCTCCGGTGTGATGATGAGATGGGGGTGACGGAAGTGGGAAACCATACGGAAATACTCTCAATAAGAAGTAGAGAGATAAAAGACACATACCTGATTCACTATTGGAGTAGTATTTATAGTAGAGGCTCCCTGGGATAAGGGTAAGGACTACTTCCTGCTTGTCGCTTTCCCTGTCTCATCCCTTGGACGGACGTGCCCGCCTGGCAGGAAATCCATTGTCTCATGGGTTGGGCAGGGTGCAGACCTTTCGACCCATCTTAGCATCTGGGCCGGTATTATCAGATGGATCTTAACAATTAAGGTCAAGAGAACATGGACTACGACGCATGATAGTAAAATCACATGTTATTTTTAGCATTATTTAATTTATTTATTATAATAGAGAATATTGAATAGAACTGAAATGAAATGAAATGAAAATGTAAATATTTTAAACTGATTTTAAAAATGAATAAGTTTACTGAATTGATCTGAGCTGTAATATAAATAAGTTTACTGAACTGAACTTATCATAACTGGAAAACATTATCTGAATTGAAAAAAAATCATCCGATCTATAAAAATAATTCTGATAAGTTGGAGAGAACATGTTAATTTGGCACCACTACTGGTATATACTGGGCTAGACAGCCTATTAGGGCTTTCGGCCCATAATGAATAGAGAATTCATTCAGTCAAACACATGACTGAAGAGATAATGGCGGTGCCATGATTAAGAAGTGGAACCGAGAAAAGAGGATGATGGCATTTTCTCTATAAATAGTAGAAAACACCAGAAGAAAGGTAAGTACTCTCTGAACTAATACTAACTTAGGCATCGGGTGATAATTTTTAAATCAACGGGACGAGAAGCTAAATCCTTAATAAATTTCGCCTACAAAATAGATAAGCCCCGCCCAGGGGAGGTCTGGAGTTCGAAACTCCTCAGAGGCAACATTTCACGCAATTCTCCCAGATCCCCTGGGTCAAGTCTCCAGTCGTACTCAACTCAAGAGTTGGAGCTGCATCGATGATGTCAAGAGCAGAGGAGCATCGACGGTGTAAGTGAGATCTTCACTCCACTCTAAGCATCATGGTGAGGACCTCGACCACTCAACATACGGGATCGGTAGAGTAGAGTAGATTAGTGTACGATTAGATTAGAGTAGATTAGTGTAGGATTAGATTATAGTAGAGTAGGATCCTTATATCAGATTCGGTCGTTGTAGTGTTCCCTTCAAAAAAAAAGTTACAAATATAATTAAAGGTAAAAAACACGGAGGTCCTTAAGTGCAAATTCTGAAAATTTTAATTTTTCACGCGCTTTTTTGCTTTCACACGCGCTTGGAAACTGGAATTATTCATGTTCCCAGTGGGCTCCACAATATCAACATGTCTTCTTTTTGACCTTTTTTACCTCAGCAACCTGCAGAATATGCATAACATACGCCTTAAATTAATGTGTTTAAGTTTATCAATAATCCCATGTACTTTATATTGTTTATAATAAAAAGTTATGGTGTTTTTAATAAAAGGTTAAAATGTTACTTTTATATTTTTATAGTAAAAGATTAATATTATAAAGTAGATAGAACATCCATGTTTTATGATAGAACTTCCAGGTTTTAAGATAGAACATAGAGGTTGATAGTACATGCATGATTTATGATAGAATCTGCAGGCTTTAAGATATAACATGCAAGGAGATAGAACATACATGTTTTATCATACAACTGCAGAGAAGATAGAATGCAGGTTTTATCATAGAACATGCATGTTTTATCATGAAACTTATAACTTAAAACGTGAAGATTTTAAAACAGAATCTGAAAGGTAGTTTATCATGTAAAATATTGGAAGAGTATTAATTATCTAAAACCTAAAGCATTAACTCAATACATAAATATTTTAACTTAAAACATGAGGGTTTTAAAACAAAACCTGAAATATTCGTCTTCATTTTAAACATGGAGAAAAAACATAGAGGTTGTAAGTTAAAACATGAAAATTGTAAAACATGAACATTTTAAACTTAAACATAAAGGTTATATGTTAAAACATGAACATTTTAAACTCAAACATAAAAGTTATACGTTAAAACATGAACATCAACATTATAAACATAAACATAAAAATTATAAGTCAAAACATGATGATTAACTATTTTCCTTCAACATCATCATCAACAATTCATCAAAATAATCATCATCAACAACAAATTCACCATCATTGTTCTTATCTCCACCACGTCGCCATGCCACCGCCTTCCGGAAGTAACAATCGCGACCAGCCGCAATGCAATCCAATCCACCACCGCGACTTCCAAACGATAGATCAAAATGATCTGATCGGAGACGAGCAGACAACCACCGCACTGTTGCCGTCGTTGTGAGGAATCAATTCGTTAGTGTCGAAGGGACATCCGCAAAATCGCCACCGATTTGAAAATGCAGAGCTGATCTCGCCTCCACCGCGCGACTGCAACCACTATTGTCAAATCCCCGCTACGAATCTTCATCTCTGGGATAACTGCCACCATCGGAAAATTGCTGAATTGTTGCTTCCAGTCGTCGCCTTTGTAATTGCTGATCATTCGCCGTCGAAAAATTTGGAATCTGCGTTCTGCAATTTTAATTTGGGATTTGTATTCAGCAATTGGGAATATCGAGTGGGGTCCACCATTTTCCAAAAAAAAAAAGATAAATGTAAGGGATTGTTGCCCAAGCAATTCACGTGAGGTTTTGTACGTCCCAAATTAGTTTACACGCGTAATGCAGAGGCGACTGATATAGAGGCGAATGCTCATGATGTGCCTATAATGCCAGCTGTGGAGTCGCTAGTGACTGGGTCCGCGAATGAGGAGAATATCGCCACTAATGATGTTAGTAATCTTCCCAAGTAGATTAAAGAATTTTAGTTTATTGTTGTTGTATTTGAGATATTTATGTTATTTGTAAGAATTACGTCCACTCGTTAATAGTTGCTATTTATCTATTGAATAAGTCTTGGAATAGACGGTGTATATAGACCAAAGCCTGTTTCATAAATATAGAAACAATGAAGAGTTTAAATTGCAATATTTAATTACAATAATCTACTTGGGAAGATTACTAACATCATTAGTGGCGATATTCTCCTCATTCGCGGACCCAGTCACTAGCGACTCCACAGCTGGCATTATAGGCACATCATGAGCATTCGCCTCTATATCAGTCGCCTCTGCATTACGCTCCTCGGCTGTAACCTTCTGCGCGACACTAAGCTCTAAGGGATTCCCTCCAACAGAGGCGTTTCCTATAGAGGAATCGCCTACATCTTTCTCAGGGGTGTAACATCCTCATCATTATAAGCAAGCAACTCCTCTATGCTCATAGGTTGCTCAAGATTCTTGCAATACTCTATTAAGCCATAAGTATGTCCCTCCATCTTGAATCTTGGAGTCAAACAGAGCATTGGTTTTGGCATTCTGAGCATCCATGTCAGCTTGGATCACTCATCCATTCGATGTTAGATAGGTCTGGATGCTGATCCTTCATAGTTTGATAATACTCGATATCACCAATCTCCTTCCCAGCAGCCAAATTTCGGCAAACAACTCAAAAAATTATTGAGTTTTAACCAGCTTGTTCATAAACACTTCCTGATAGTGGGAGTTGAGAGGACCATTGGCCTTGAAATCGTCAAATGACTTGAGAAGCACATATCTATGAGAATTTGCCTTCGCAGCCAACTCATCCCTCTTACTGAGCTCAACATTTCAGACGTTAACCCTTTTCTTATACTGCGCATCCAAAGCGGCGCAAGCTTCAATAAATGAGGTAGCTTTCTTGTTAACTACCCGAACAACATCAGTTATCTGAAAGGCATATGTAAAAAATAAATATAAAACACAAACATATAACGGTAATGAAATAGCCTCAAGAATTCAGTCATACCACTTGCATTGACTCGCTAAAGGAGAGCTTGTCAATCTGATCCATGAACGATCCCTCCTGAAAGGGACCAGTGAGAGAAGCATCAGGCACAACATCATGCTTGGGCCTCTTAGACTGTTGGACGAGTACATCCTTGGCATCCTTACGCTTACAACGATCCTGGCAATCGTGAGGAGGGGTCGCCTGACTCCCACTAACCAAAGTACCATGAGTACCAGGCTTAACCGGCGATTGCTTCTTAGCAGCACCTCTAGAGAAAGACGCCGCCCCAAACTTGTAGGTAGCCTTGACGGATGCAATGTTTCTCATATCTATAATAACAAAAAAGAGCTTGTTAATAAAATCATATAAATGCCAACCAAAAAGGCCAAATAATATCTAGACAACTATCCCTACAAATCTATCCATTCTCGCACAAGTATCATAACACATAGCACGTAACAACCTTTATAAGGAAGAGGAGGTTTCGGTTTAGTGACAAGCTTCTTCTTAGTATAATAAGACTGTTTCGCCTTTTTGGTCGGCTGAACCTCCTTGTCAGCCTTGAAAGCAGAAACCATCAACTTCACGCAATCACGGTCACTCAAGCTAATTCGACCCGAAGGGGATATATACCTTTCAATCCCAAACGCCCTATTCCAAGAAGGTATCTCCATATCCACACATCTTTATAACAAATATAGTAGAATCCCTTTCGACAGGTCTTGAAATTATTGGGAAAATCAATCACAAACGCTAGTTCATGGAAATACCCAATCAAAGTATACCGTTGTTGCCCAGTCCTAACAGCTTTCAAGTAATAGAGGGATTTCACTAGGTCGAATTCAAATTTCACATTTTCCTGCTCACAGGTAGAGTGAAGCGCATTCAAGATCATCAAGCTCTTAGAGCAACTCCAACCCCAAACACTATATTTGGTGTGTACCACACCAAATTTGGTGTTGCTACAGTAATTTTACTCCAACCCACAACACCAAATTTTACACCAAAAAGAATATTCCATTTTATACTATTCAAAATATATTTTTTTATTACTTTCTTTTACTTTTATTTTATGTTATAATTGAAACAAAAATAATATAATTAAGTTTTAGCTACTATGCATTTTATCACATTACATAGGACTCTAATAATTCAATTTAAATTACTAGTTAAATGGTACATAAAACTTTAATATCAAAATTGTATTTGATTTAATATGCGAAATAATCACTTGAACTTATCCAATTTTATTTCATTAATTATGAAAGTAACTGAATATATATAATAATAAAATATATGTATCCATTGATTCAAATTTTAAATATGTTAAATACATTTAAATAAACTCAAATTATTTTCGATCATAAATAGTTATTATTTTATCAATTACTAATACTATAAAAATCTAAAAATAAAAAGATTAAAAGAAAAAGAAAAACGTTGAAGTTCTGAATAAAACAAAACAACAAAATGGTAAACAATGAAGGGCAAAGAAAAGAAATGGAAGTAAAGATTCAAACTTGGGAATAAAATATACATTCTCTATATATAGCGTGAGGCTACAGGAAAACCTCATATTTGGTGTTTCACTGTGCACAACGCCAGAAATAGAGTACGCGTTGGAACTGGCCAAATTATAGCGCAGACACAAAATAAATCCGTTAGACACATAACTCTCTATATATAGCGCACGGTTGGAGTTGCTCTTAGGGGTTAACTGAACTAAAGCAATATCACACCCCTTAAGAACCTCGACTAACCACACAGGAAAGGGTAGGGATATATCATACTTAAAATACTCTCTATAAACAGAAAAACAACCAGCAGGAGGCCTATCAACAGTCTCTCATGCATGAGGAATAATAATCTCACAATCTTGCAAACTAGCGGATTTACCTAGATCCATCTTTACCATTCGCTCAGTTACATTACTAAATATGGGAACAAGGACATCTTCTTCCCCATCTTCCTCGACTCCCTCACCTCCAGTTTTCGATGATCCCACCGGAATACTGTTATCCCCCTCATCCCCGACACTACTAAACAATTCAATAGGGGGGATCTATTATCAGGAACAGGAAAATCATCCATATCAATGGAAGGGTTAGTGATATTGTTAAAACCCTCGCCAGAATCCATCCTTAGCCCTTATAATTCTACAAATCAACACATCATGCAAGCTAGATTAACAAAGAACAACACAAGCAATAAAAGTCTACAAATAAACGACAGAAATTATACCAGAGAGAAGAATAGAGTTTTACTTGAAATGGGAAAACCTCGGAGATTTATTCAAAAAAATTCGCAAGGAAGACGAAGAAAATTGAATAATGAGAAAGGAAAATAACATTCACCTTTACCTTTAAATATGCGGCAATATTCAATTGAGTAATGGGGAAACTCAACCCAGCCGTCAAACCGTAAAAAGAGGTAAGATATCAATGATGGGCGTGGATATCTAAGGCATCTTTTATAATAAAGACAATAACTAATCAACGAAAGAAAAGGGGAAAGAAAGTCGGAACGACATTAATTCAACGTGTGAGTTTAGTGTTGTCAATATTTTTTGAAATTCAATTTTGAATTTCAAATAGCTATACTTAAGGACACAATTCACCAAAATACATATATTATTTTCATAGTCAATATGGCCAAATACTAAGGTAAAACTAACTGATCGCCCAAAAAGTAAATCACCCATGTTCCCAAAAAGAAAACTAACTCGTATAGACGATCAGTCACTTGTCTTAACAATTTCCTAGTTAGATATTTCGTACTCGACTATACTGACTAGGGGGCTTATGGTATATACTGGGCTAGACAACTCATTAGGGGTTACGGCCCATAATGAATAGAGAAGTCATTCAGTCAAACACATGACTGAAGAAGAGATAATGGCGGTACCACGATCAAGAAGTGGAACTGAGAAAAGAGGATGATGGCATCCTCTCTATAAATAGCGGAAAACACCAGAAGAAAGGTAAGCACTCTGAATACTGGATTATTAATCTCTAAACTAAAACTAACTTAGGCATCAGAGAGTTTTTCCCGGATTCATTACGGGACCTTGCAGGAGAAATCCGACGGCTAGACGGATATCATCAAAAGGCTGTGGGCGATCAAACCATAACAACTACTATTTACCAAAATATCAAAATACATCACTAATCTTTTAAACTTCAAAATATACCACCAAACTATCGATTTCATCCCAAAGCATATCACTTTGTCTCAAACGGAGACAATCAACAGTTCCGCCCATTTAATCAAGGGTAATATTGTGCGGACATAATTAATTAGGTACTCTATACAAAGAATAAAAAGTCTGACACCGCCGCCGTTGCTTTTCATCATCTCTAGTACAATTGATATCAATTTGAGATCCTCCTCCGTCTCCAGTAAGCGACAACGGAATAAATACCTAGTCCCGATCCCACTTTTCCAGATAAATGAAACTTATGTATCCTCGGCGAATGACATTTTGGTTTCTAGTTGAATTGGTGGTGGCCATATTAGTGACTGCCATAGCTCAAAGCTTATGTTTGGGATGGTGTAATTGCCTATGTACTGTATGTACATGAACCGATTAATTATCTGGATTTATCTCGCTGCTTGTTGTGTCTAATTTTGTTCCTCGTCATGTAACCACCAACTCCTTCTTCGCTACTACTTAGTGAGAAGAAACTATCAATTTCCCGACCTTTGATCTACCTCAATTAAAGGTTGAGAATGTCTCTTGTGAGACCGGTCTCAATTGAGACAAGGACAAATATTGATCTCCTTAATTTTGAATCCAACCTTTTACATATTAAACATGCTCATCCAGTGTATTATTGCTGATGTTTGATCTTCTTACTTTCAAGAGTGATCTTTTACCTATTAAGCATTATTATTCAGTATCAATAGAGGATTTGTCTTACAAATTATTAACTTAAAACTATGGTTACTACTATCGAAAGGTACGACTCTCATATTCATCAAAAGTTTCTAACATTATATGTATTTTCTATATTTTTATTTTCCGTGATTAATTTTGTCAAAATGGTTCATGTTATTTGTTATGTAGTTTTTTATCATTAGGCAATATAATTAGTTTTTTATCATTAGTTTTTTTATCGGAGGGAGTATTGCAATAACAGCTTCATCGACCTTATTGCTTCTTATACGAAACCAACTACTATGCAATCGATTGCTGGTATTGTAATACTCTCTCCGATTCATTAATATTGGCTTCACCTCTTAGGCACTTTTTCAAGAAAGGAGAGAATGAATGGTGAAGATTGGATAAAAAAAAGTAAAAGAAAAAGTAAATTGAGTGGCTGAAATTAATCTAGAATTTACTAAGAAAGGCATGAGACATTATTAGAGAACTTTCCATAAAAGGAAAGTAGGAAGCTAATAGTGAATCAGAGGAAGTACTAGATTCACAATCAACTATAGTGGCATCTGAGCAACTGATTGCCCGTACAACGATGCCATAAGGATGCCAGAGGAGCTGACCATGGTAGATTGGACGGGGAGGGGCAACGACGAATTGATTGTGGAAGTGATTAGCAAACGTTGCCCCAATCGGAAATAAATTGCCGTAATGTCCGATTTCCCCTAAATAAATTTGATTAACATATTGATTATCAAAAATAAATCCATGGACAAATTCACCTCTAGTAATAATAAATGGGGGTTGCTCCATGCAGGTCCATTTTTCTCTTGCAGGTCCGTATTTTTACCATAATACCCCTAATATTGTTAAGGCAAAAAATGGGCTTGAAATCATAGGGTTCCATCAGGGGGCATTATGGTAAAAATACGGACCTGCAAGAGAAAAATGGACCTACATGGAGAAATTGCTTAATAAATACATCGACCTGCCAGCTAAATAATTCTGACGCGCCACTGTTGACTATGTTACAGTCCACCAAGGAAAACTCATTCATGAGGTAGTTCATCCTCGTCATGTCGTTGCATTCGTTAATAGATTTATTGCTTAGTGATCACTATAGAAGCTGGTTTGGGTTATTTAGAAATTTTGACGATTGAAGTTGAGCAACACATGTTGAATGAAGATTTGTTCGCCTTGTTGTGGTTTGGAAATTTGGAATTTTGGTAATGTGGTTTGGGTTAAGATAGTGAGGTTTTGGGTCCCTAACAGTGG
Source organism: Cruciata laevipes (assembly GCA_963678965.1). Classification (NCBI taxonomy): domain Eukaryota; kingdom Viridiplantae; phylum Streptophyta; class Magnoliopsida; order Gentianales; family Rubiaceae; genus Cruciata; species Cruciata laevipes. Next base: position 11,577,534 of record OY787642.1, read on the forward strand.
GTTTGGATCTCGAACGGTAAGATTTGGGTGCCTAGCGGTGACTTTTGGGTCATCGACGATGAGGTATTATTTTTTGTTTATATCTGGGTAACCGAATGTTGAGGTTTGGGTCAATAGCGTTAAGATTTAGGTCACTGACATTGAGGTTGGGTCACCAATATTAAGCTTTGGGTCGTCAGCTGTGAGGTTTATTTCACCGAATGTGGTGTTTGTTTTGCCACCATTGAGGTCTGGGTTGCCAACGATGAATTTAGGATTGGCGGTAGTGTTTTGGTGGGCTTGAAGTGGCAGGAAGGTGAGAGAGTATATGAGAAAAAATTGAAGGAATGGGTAGTAAAGATAAAATATTTATTTTTTATCTATAGAACTTTACCTTATATTTACTTATAGCTATGGGAGCCTATGAGTCTACGCCTCACTATTTGGTTGTGTCGTGAGTATTGAAAGTTTCACTACCCCTAATCTAAAATTTCCCAAATGTTTTAAAATATGTTCAAAAGGTTAAGTGTATAAAATTTTATATGAGAAATACTATTTTAAAATTAAAATTAAAAGTACGCTGTTTAAATTAAACATATATTTATCTTTCCAAATTTTAATAAATGTTGAATTTCATTTCAGAGAAGGTCTTGGGTGAGACCGTCCTACCATAAACTTATGGTTCATGTGTTTCACAGTTTTGTTTGTGCGTTTCACACATTTGTTTGTCTTTCTAAATTTATTAGTTCATTTACACATAAACACAAATTTTGGTAAACAAAGGTGTGAAACACATAAACAAAACTGCGAAACGCATGAACTATCATTCGGCTTACCATAAACTTATGGTAGGATGGTCTCACCCAAAACTTTGTATTTCATGAGACGGCCTTAAATATTTTAGGTTATGATAATCCTATACTTTACTGGAAAATAAAAATTAGTAAACAACAGATAATACGATAAGAAGGAAGAAGGAAGAAGCTAGTACTCATGCTATGTCTTTCTAACGTCCGAAGTGTGTAGCGTATGCACTATGCGTGAGCTGTCTTCCACTAACCATATCCTTGTTTACGTCCCAATTCATTGTAGTAGTTTCTCCTACTTCCTACCTTAGTCGGTATTTTTTTATTATATTTCTCAGATCTCGGCTAAAGAGACAAATTAAGAAATAAATAAAGAGCATAATTAAATGTTTTCCATTCAAACACTTGCAATATAAAAAGAATATATAGGTGGTGTATGAGAGGAAAAAAACCATCACTAGATCTTGCAGGAATCTCAATCATGGACTTCAGGCAGGTAGTTGCAGCCATCCTCACCATGTCAATGTTCGCAATGCTAGGGAACATGATCAAGAAGGAACATATTGATCCGTGGATTACTGTAAGTCTCAATCTTTCCTTACAAATCTGGTAGTATAATCATAACTTGTGGCGCAACATGGATTATCAAACTTTAATATATATCTCATGTGTATCGATCTAATTTTATCATATATCTATGAAAGAACAATTTTCATATGATTATGACCATCTGAATTTCTGAAACACAAGTTAAGTTGGAGTTTGGTGCAAGTTGGTACAAATTAATAATGATCTTAGTTCCAATTTGTAAGAATGTGTTAGGTTTGTGACTATCAAATTTAATCCATAAGTTGCATAAATTCTTCTATATTTTCCATTATTATAGTGAAAACCAATTTTCCACATTTTTTAAAAAATTTTAAAATTAATTTTTCAATTAAACCATGACTATTTGATCGGTGCAATATGTGTTTTGCTCTTTCTTTAGCAGACTGTTGAATTACACCAACATGGTATATCATTTTCTCTTGATGAACCATTTTTCCGACTTATTATTTTTCAACCATCCAATTTAGACTTCGCTATAATTATCATTTATGACAAATAATGTTTTTCTTCATCAAAATAATAAATCATTAATATCTTTATTTATTTTTTAGCCCATTTAATATTATTTAATTCTTTAAAAACAGTAAAACTATTATCTCCAAATTATCTATGCCATAAATAGAAATCAAACACAAACACTTTCATTCTATCTTTTTTAGTTGATGTTCCAACTTCTAAATCTTACTTTCTAATTTCCAGAGCAATCCACGGAAAGGGTAATATTACTGCATTTTTTGTATTTTATATCACTAGTACACATTTTTTCTCTACAAAGAAAAAAAAAGATTTCAAGTTAATAATTGTTTAATCTTAATACCAAAACCATTTTATTTTCTAAAATAATGTTTGTTGCTTGAAACAATGAATTGTTTTATCGCCGTAGAATATTTTAATTTATTATTTTATTTGTCTTATAGCTAAAAAAAAGTCAGACTGATGATGTAACAACTTGTGAGAAAACCGACACAAACACTTCATTCATAGTTTTCTTCCATCACAATTACATTTTAAGGCAACTTTTAACAAAATGAAATTTTAAACATTTATTGTTGGGTCTTTACAACTTAAAAAATGTTCGTATAAATTTAAAGAGCTATCTTATTTAATTATAAAAAAACAGTTGTACCTTATATTTTACCTCTCTTGTTTTATTGGAAAAATGATTGCCAAAAAATTTTAATTGACATACAATATGATATAATACTTAAACAAAAAACTGACCATTTTTAACTACCTTCTTTATAAAGAGAAAATATCCTATGAGACTATTTCATTATATGTTTTTGGTGATACAATAGATTAGCTCATGTCTATTTCATTTATTTGTTTCATTAATTATGTTGTTTTTTGATACTTTTGTTAGTTAAAAAAAAAATCCCCAAATCAAAAAAGAATTCCTTTGTTAGTTCACTTCAAATATTTTAGTTGAATGTTGTACATTCTTGGGAAAAAAATGAATATGTTAACTGATTATTTTTAAAGTGATCAAACATACGTACAAACCAAATGAATATTTGAAATATTTCTCACTGTACTATATTCTATGATGAAACGTTCTTATATGAGTGTTTACATTTCTTAAAATATCAAAAGGTCAAAAAATAAAAATAAAAGACGAAAATGAAAATGAAAAAAAAAACACCTTTAGATCGGATGAACACCTTGACTCATTTATAACCCTTTCAGGGGAAATTGAACCCATAATTGTACAATGTCACTCGATTTGAAAACATATAATTTACTTCATCGCATATTTTAAATTAACATTAATTTACCTTTTCACATGGAGAACAAAAACATTTACCACTCAAAATATCTCTATATTTCCTTTACCAATACAATCTCATGTTTTTCTCTCAAAATAAAATTAATTACAGCCACATCAAGTTTTATTTTGTGATCATTTATTTTATGCAATTAAAAATATAATATTTTTCCCCTATCAACAAAAAGCTAATATATCATCATCCTTCCTTATATATTTTTTTCTTTCTAACGCAATTTGTTTTCAAACCATAAACTTTATTAACATAAAACAAAAGCCAACATTGTCTTTTCTAGATATGAGTAGCGAAGACAAGATTCTTATTAACCTTATCTAATACAGTCTTAGAAACAAAAATATTCAGTTTGAATTCAACAATCAATGGTGAAACCCAGAGCGCGGGCTTTGATGACCATCGTATGTGTTCAATCATAGCAATATTATTTGAGATTTTAACTGAATTGAAACTATTTTTTATTATTGACATTATTACTTGGATGATTACCATTAGTTCAACCACTTTTTGTTGAGTTGGAATAGAGGATCTGATTGTTATGATCCCCTGTTTTACACTATTGAAAGCTGTAAGACCGGGTAGCCACCCCTATATTTCTTGCCCTGTTTTAATGATTAATGCTTATGCTGGAGGTCATCAATTAACTTAATGTTATAGTCGATCCGCTAATCTATAACATCAATATTGCCGCCTGCTCCTCAAATCAATCCTTGTGTATGCATATAGACTTTGTCATTTCTCATATTTGAAAAAGAACCCATTTTTGTACACTGCCTTAATACACAAACTACCTCATAGCAAAACTTTCATACACTTAAGTATATGTAGACAAATAGTTGCAAACACTATAAGTCCGATACTTGAGATATTTTTGTTTAGCCATGTAGAGAAAACTCAACTACTAGAGTTAAAATCAAAATCTTATGTTGTTAGCCTCTATACTTACATGACCTACTCACAACCTACATACATATGGTTTGTTGATTCTAATTGTTCATCACAGATTCTGTGAATTGGGCTAACTATGCCACCACGCTTGAAGAGTGACTTGGTTGTAGGAATTGCATTTGGAAAGATTGTTCAAATATGCTTAATAACTCATAACTTTTCAAACTTCTACAATTAGTTCCTTCACTCAAGTATTATTTTTATTATAATATGAAATTTACAATATTACCCATTACATGATATAGAAAGGATGTGCGTGTCATCTATAATTTATAATTATATGAGTAATTTTATATGCACAGTGAAACTTGATAGGGGCTCTCTGCATCCTATGAAACTTGTATAATTATGATTCTAATTTTATCATATGTTTTGAAAGGTTCCTGTTTCTTTGGACGTCCAACAAACCGTTTTCAACGTGAAACTTACACGTTTACGAGAATGGGAAATGGAAGTTGATGCTATGAGACTTTGCTCAAACAAGATTTATGATCTAAGTAAATTTCAATTTCAAATCTAATTAACTAGAAAATAATAATACATTTGCATTTATTATTGAATTTGTTTTCTTCTGTGCAGAACAACAAAGGGAGCAAAATCAAGGTTATGTATTCTTCTCACTCACAAATGGCCCTGAGTATCATGCCTTACAGGTATATCTGCAAAAGATATACTAACTACATTTTCAATTGAAGATATAATTAGATGAATTATAAGAAAATTTTTAAGTTCTACATCTAGTAAATGATATGCACACCTAATTCCTTGTCATTTGGGAAAACAATCAGGTTGCTCACGCGGTTTTCATAGCCAAGCATCTTCATGCCACACTTGTTATTCCCGATATAACAAGTATTAGAGGTACCGAAAAAAGGTGAGTAAATTACCAAACCTTTTCTTTTCATTTTTTGTTTTTATACCTTTTAGATATGTGTTTGTAGTTGGCAAATTGATTAAAAAAGATATCATTCAAATCACAATGGGCTGATATAATTTTTAGTGATGGTTAGATACTAGGCCTATCTTAAATTGATAAAAGGACCAGCATCTCCAATCTGAAATTTAGCCCTAACTATCATTACATGACAATTTATATATTTTGACACTTTCTTTCCTTTTAATAAAATGGACTCTTGTTGCTTAAAATATTTGGGCCTGAGTTATTTTTGACTTATTGTATAACAATTTGTAGATTTTTAAATATTTTTTGTCCTTGCAAGCTCTTTCAAAGAATATATGTTTGAAGTTTAAAACCTCTTTAAAACAACACTACAATATTCAATATAAAATATTTATTTATCTTTATTCTTTAATCCGTGGCTAAGAGGTGTTTCCCGTAGTGTCTATATATTAACATGATAGAATTGTGCACAATTTTATTGTTTCAGGACTTTTGGAGAGGTTTATGACGTCATAAACTTTATGGCAAGATTATATGGTATTGTTCAAGTAGCAGAAAGAGATGAAGCTCCTTATGAATTTGATAGAGATCTCAGCACTACCATAAACATAACCAATAGAGTCACCAAAGAGTTTGTGAGTTCCAAAATTGAACCCATTTTCAAGAAAAACAAACAAGTGACACTTGCAAGTTATTATCCCTCTTCAACTGTTGAAAAGGCATATGAAACAAGTGATGAAAGTGATGATTTCATGGAACCCTACACATGTTTGGCCATTTTTGGAAGTCTTAGATTGAATCAAGAGTTGCGAGCGTTAGTGAATACAATGGTCAGAACACTGCAATTTCTGAGTTTGAAATCATCTACGGGGCAGTTTGTTGCTATGGATTTGAATGTCAAGGACTTGGAGGGAAATTGTCAAAACAATGACACTTCAACGAATAACAGATGTTTAAATATCCAAGAAATTGGAGAATCGTTGAATAGTATGGGTTTCAAAAAAGATACCACATTGTATATCACTCAAACCGGTTGGCATCCAACTCTTCAACCATTGAGGAAATATTATCCAAATCTACTGACCAAGGTAATTTACTCATTTTATTTAATTGTATATGCCTATAGTGTGAAACTTTATTTATTTAGAATTTTTGTTGACATCTATTAGATTACTGATATAATAATAGTTTTAAGTTGGTATGATTTCTGAGGTTAATATACTTAATATATTTTCAATTTCATATATAAATAGCTATAATTATTCATTTGTTTGGGAAATGATTGCATTAAAAAAATTCATGATTTATAGAATTAGATAAATTTAAAAATGAGAACATTGTAATAAATTAAAAAAATGATAGATCCCTGATATGGAACTTTTTCTTTTCAGGATTCTCTAATGCCTATTGATATGAAGGCAACATATTTGGGGACTAATGATTTTCAATATGAAAAGTACATCGACTTCCATCTATGCGCAAAAAGCAAGATTTTTACATCTACATTTAGTAACTTGTTTTATGCAAGTGTTTCCGGGATGAGAATTGCACTGGGAAACACAAAAATTCTCGTTCCTCCGACAAAAGTGGGAAGATCTTCGGCCTCTGGTGTGATGAATAATCTTTCTCCTCATGTGATAAACAAAACACATGTAGCCTTTTCATGTCTGTGCTAGATCTTCAACAAAATGATTGTTGTGTTATCCTGAAGTATGGATTCAAGAGTACTTTGATAGCATACAGTTCTGTACTGCATGCAGCTGAATAAATATGTAAAAGATACAGTTGAATAATTTTATGTGTTGTGTTATGTTAATGTCTAATTTAGTAGATGAAATATAAATGGACTAAAAATGGAGTAGATATGAATCAAAGCTTGTGAATTTTTGATTTTGGTTATGTTTGTAGCTTTGTTCCTAATTAAGAATTGCAATCACAATTGAGTTTACACATTATTGCCTAAAAAACAATGAATTAGATCAGAAACAGAGTGCCAAATTATAGATCGTTCCCCTTGTTCACTATTGATATTCAGCGAACTGATTTTGCTAGAAAATATACATGAGTTCAGAGTGTTCAAAACCTTGTTCGTAAGGTGTGTAAAGTTAGCAGATTGCACATAATTGTTAGGATACGTCGATTTTCTTGCACAAAATTCCACAAGACTATGTAGTTATGTTGTAAGGATATTACACTAGTCCATACAAAATTAAGTTTGTCATAGGCTAGTTTGATAATTTTCACCAAGACTTCAAATAAGTCATAATATCTCGTTAAGATGGTATTGATTACCAACAATCAAGTGAATTTATCTGGTACACACAATATAAAGTACTCGTTGTTAGTTACCAAGCATTCAAGTAATTCAATTCACATAACTTTACAAGTCCGCGAAATATTATCAAGCTATTATAAACCATGCATTCAAGTCCGAGAAATATTATCAAGCTATTATAAACCATGCTATTATAAGGTGCTTATGCTCAGAATTTCTCAAGTAGTCAAGCTTGCTAAAATTGGTAAAGCCGAAATCGTTTTTCATCAACCATGCAACTTAATTAGTTTCTATTACTAGAAAATATTTCAGCTTCTAATGTATATTGTTTATTTTGTAGACTCTTTCTGAACACTTGACATCCATGAGTTTATGTTTGGTATTTTTAGTCCACTTGAATGTTTATCATGTACACTAAGTGAGCAATATCAATAGAAAAATTAAAGCGTCTAAATGACCAATTTCTTTACCGGTTTCACCTGAAACTATTTCGGAGATCAATTGTACCCCAAATTGCAACAGATTTACCGATGTATCACATATTTAAACCATTTTTAAAGAGTGTTGTAAAAATTATGTCGTAAATTTGGTACATTAAATAATGTGGTTATGACTTAGCAAAAACAAATTGACTTAAAAAGGTCGCAAATAAATAACACACTGACATAAGTATGCAAATTAACGAAATTTACACATTGGTCGCACGTATATATGTCGCAAAAGTCAGTTCTCTTGTAGTGGCATATATTTAACATGGAAATAATGAAACCTAATTAATAAGAAATAGATACAAAACTAATTCAACTTGCAAACTTTACAACTCCTCATAATCAATGTGCATGCATGGCTACAAAAACAAAACAAAAATGAGTGTACATGTAAAAATGATGAATCTATAATCTTACCTTGACAAGATGTTGTCTGAAGAAGGATTTGCCAGTTGGTTGATTTCTGCTCCGGCCACCGGTCCGATCACCTACAAGATAGCCAAAGGGTTAGGTGGGGCGACAATGTGCCGTAGCCCGCTCCGACGCCCAAGTTAGTATTGGGGTATTATAGAGCTATTTTGAATGTGGAGAAGGGTACATTGAACTTACCCTCTCTCTTCTGTGTGTTTGGGCTTATATACCAAGTGGAACTGGGTCCACTCAATGTTGTTGCGCCTGTCTGCATATGTTTGGTTGGCTGTGGCAGACTAAGGGGATACCTTGTGCATAAGGGATGAGCATTACAAGACCATCCCTGCAAGTCCCCCAATCCATGTTTGGGGAGGCACGATTCGAGCATTTGACTAAGCCCGGTAGATGAACAATGCACAGCCTAATTCCCCATCATGAGGCCGACGTGTGCCCCCGCCCTACCATGAGTGGCTAGTTACTTTTGCGGTTTTCCGAGATGGCTGTCTCCTGGCCTTTAATACGTTGCCGGTTGGGGTTCTCCCTCTCTCACATCTTTTCAAATACATTCACCGAGGCCCGATATACCGTCGTCCCCGCCTTTCTCGTACTTTTCACCGGATTTATTTTCTATCGCCGCCGACCCTCTTTTTTCCCTTCTCTGCTGCTTTTCTTCTTTTCTCTTCAATTGCGATGACGCATAATCCAATTGAATCTCTCTATTGCGAATTGGGCGACCGCCAATTTCTTTACTTTAGGGCCGTGGGTGAGTTTTCCCCAGAAGAGATTGAGTCGCTGGTCATCAGACCTACGCCTAAGCAGATCGCTCTGGATGCGCTGGCCGGTATGACGTCGTGTATTCTAAACACATTGCCGACTACGGCTGCGATTCCCGTTAACTTCCTTCTTTCAAACTGTACTTTGCTACTTCGGCCTCTCTTTTCTTGACCTTACTCCTAATGCTGTTCGGACCCTTGTCGGGTTTGAAGTCCTATGCTTTCTCCGGAAAGTCACTCCTGATCATCTATGAGACGTTCGTGGTTCCCTCCAACGTGCTGATTCTTTCCCGCATGTTGCAGGGCAACAACTTCACCAAGCTAGTCAAGGAGACCTTAGCCAAATACACCGTCAAGCTGGAGTGGGAGAAGAGATTCTTTGAGCTGCGGGCCGAGGACATGTTGAGGGCCGCTGAATGCCTTTCCTCCCGGCCGATTCCGATTGTATACCCCTTGGGCATACCGGGATAGGTTCATAATAGTCTGGTAAAATTGTTTTCTTTCCCATTCTTATTCCTTGCAGCCATGAACATGCTCAATTGTTCAATGATTTATCCGACATCGCCATCGTGCCAAAACAGGAGAGGGCTGAGTCAAGCAGGAAGATGAAGTCGGATGGTGAGAAGGCTCAGGGAAACAGGGTACCAGAACAAGGAGCCGCACCCAGCTAGGGCAGCGTGATGGATCTGATGACTCCGTGCGGGAGGTTGGTCGACCCTCTAAGAAGCATAAGGCAACTAGCCGTCGCTCTCAGGAGATTGTCATGGACACCCAACCACCGGTTAGTCCGACCCAGGACGACATGGTTAACATGTTCTTCATGGGTGACAACAGTGCATCCTTTCCCAACGTCTCTGACCTCCTTGCTGCGACCACTGAGCCGCTCGGTTCTACCCCTTCCCGTGTCATTTTCCTAGATAACTCTATCCCTCTTTCTCAGATGGAAACATGGAAATACAACTTAGCTGCCAACCTGACTAGCTTGGCCACACTAGATGATCGGCAGGTTTCCATTGCCATGGAGGTAAACATCGTCGTCTTTAATCATGGGTTTGGTACTCCCTTCATTCCTGCTATTTTGTAACTCTTGTAATTCCTTTGCGCAGGTTCTGTGCACCACCATCGCAATCAGGGCTGAGATTCAATAGCCTAAAGGTCAACAATGCCTAGGCTGCAGAGGAAGTGGATGCTCAGAAGGAGGAACTGGCACAGGTAAAGGCTGAACTTGCTGGGGTCCGTGAAGAGCTAGGCTCGATAAGGATGAGCTGACTAAGTTTGCCAGGTATCCATCGACTCTGCGAAGATAGAGCACCTCGAGTTAAAGGTAGAGAGGATGAGCGCTCAAGTGAAGGATCTGGAGAAAGATCTCTCTGTTGAGAGGAGTATGGTTGCTGGAAAGGTTGTTCAGCTACAGGAGGTTGATGTCAAGCTGGCTGCCCTAGATGCTGAGAAAGGGAGAATCCTGCCTCGTGGCCTTGCTCATGTTTGCCGTTAGATCGTCACCAGTCGTGAGGCGGGGCTCCTGTTCATGAAGACCATTAAGGCGGACATCAAACTGCGTGTCCAGCATGAGGATGACAATGATCTACGGGCGGCCCTGCTCGAGTTGTTTGAAGGCTTCTCCCACTACTCTTTTGGCGAGTACTTCAACTCCTTCCATCCTGGCATGAGTGCGGATGATGTAGAAGCCTGGGTTCCTCCTCAGCCTACTGGGGCATCTCTTTCTGTGACCAGTACCTCCACCATTCAGAACAGGGCGGGGTCGAGCTATGTTGACAGCCGTTCTGTAGCTTGAGGCCGTGTTGGCTCTCTTTTTTGTGTGAACCCTGTTTTGCGCTTCGTCTTGCATTTTATGGGATAATATTTTTCGGCCGTGACGACCTGTACTTTCTGAATATTTGTTTTCTTGGTGCCTGCCTCTGTTGGCGCGACATCTTTTAATTTGATGTTTCTTTGGTTTGACATTTTGGTGTTCTGTATATGCATGTATGCCCCCGATCAGGATGAGTTGTCCCTCTTGTCCCTTTGGCATCGCGTCCTAATCGACCTGCATATAACCAAATATTAATGCATTCTAACCTTATTATCACGTCTTTTTCTTACGCATGCCCTCGATCAGGATTGGATGTTCTGGTTGGCATCCAACCGGTTAAGATTCTCTTCGGCTTGCTGCCTATTGGAGAACCTGTCTCAACCTATCCTGAATAACTTAAGCGCAAATATGTAGCCCTTCGTCGTCCGGGCGACAACATCCATGAACAGGTCCGGTCTTACCCGACCGTGTATCCATGTACTATTTGTTCACTTTTGAGAACACGACTGATCAGGTCATGTTCCTCTCTTGCCAGAAGTGACGATTGGTAAGATCGTTGATAGGTCCTAGATATACTCTTATTTTGTAGCATTTGAGAGCTGTTTTAGATAGTATTTTGTACTTTATACTAGACTTTTGGACCGAATCATTCATGATGGTTTGAAATTGAAGACGTGCATTTCGACCTTGAATTGCACTTGCGATAGATTTGGATGATTTGAAGACCTTCTATGACCGTCTTGGAGGAAGCAGATACATTGAAGAACCGGTCGTAGAAGTGGCGTGAAGGCACACTCTCGCGGACCGCGAAACCTAGGTCGCGAACCGCGAGGGTGTGTGTTGCTGTTTTGAAGATGCCGAGTTTCGCGCGTCCGCGAAACTCCGGTCGCGATCCGCGAGACATCGGCCGCGGTTCGCGAAGCCGAAGACGCGCGGTCCGCGAAACTCCGGTCGCGAACCGCGAGGACCAGCGCGAGAACCGCAGCGAAGCCAAGACGCGCGATCCGCGAAACGTCGGCCGCGGTTCGCGAGGATCAGACGCGCGGTCCGCGAAACCTCGGTCGCGGACCGCGGACGCCATGGACGCTCGGGCCGCGAATCCTCGGCCGCGCGGCCCGCGAAAAACTCCTGCAACTTGCATTTTTTTTGCTTTAATTTTAATTATTTTTAGACTATAAAAGAAACTTATCCTCATTGTTAGATGATCGGATTTTTACAGAGTTGAACTCACTTTCCTTCATTTTCCTTTTGATTTTGATCTTTGAATTCATCATGGTTTGTAGTATTGATTTTGGTTTTGATAATATAACTATGGTAGTAGGCTAAAACCCTTCTTGGATATATGTGATTGGACTTCTTGTTATGGATTGAGAACATGATTCATGAAGCTTAGGAATGGTGATTTGCTATTGAATGATCATAATTTATATGTGTATTTGATGCTTGAAATGATTAGGAATGATTTCCTAGTGATAGATATGTGTTGGATATGTGTTAGATATTGCTTTTCCATGGTTAGAATGTTATCATTCTTTCTATGTAGGAGTAGTAAATTAGGAATCGAATGCATGTTGTTATCAATTGTATTTGTTCTTAAGATCATTCATTAGCATTGTACCTATGTCAAGTTTGTTATCAAATTGCATGGGTAGAGTTGAGAAACATCTAATTTGAAGTAATATTGATTCAATTGAACTAGTTGTTATCATCTAGTAAAGTTGTCAATTGAAGTTGTGAAGATGCTTTCATTTTTCATAACTATGGTTAAAGATAGTTTCTCACTAACATTCACCATTCTCAAGGCATCATGATAAAGTTTGAGGAAAATCTCATAATAAGAAGTCACCAATCTCATATGTCCAAGTCTAGTATTCTCATTAGTTAATCCTTTAGTTAAAATCTTAAATGCTAAACTAGTTGTAATCATAGAATTCTAGTTGCTTTACTTAGTAGTGTTTCTTACAAAAACTCAACTCAAACCCCCCCCCCCCCTTATTTACATTGCTTTTATATATGCATATATATATATATATATATATATATATACTACAAGATATACATAGAAATAACCTTTTCCCTGTGGAACGAACCTTACTTGCCACTATATGCTTAATTGTGTGTAGAGGTAGTAAGTGAACATAAATAGTATATTTGAGAGGTACGGCGAAGACCTCCCAAATTTTGGCGCCGCTGCCGGGGAAATAGGCGTATTTTTATGTGTGTATTGTAGTTTTATTTCTAATCTATCTTTCTTTTTAGGTTCTATTTTGGTTTGGAACCCTATTGCTCTAGCTCTTGGTGCATGGTTCTTACACGATCCTCGAACCAAGACCCTTTGCAATACGATTCCGAGCTAGTAAGAAGTCTCCGCCAACTTAGGAGGCAAGTGCAAGAGTCACTAGCATCTAATCCTTTCTCCCTTGAAAGTGAATCACTACCTTTCAACATGGCGGACGATGAAGAGGATACCGGCCAAAACCCTCCCCGAAACCAATTCTACAACCCTTTCCAAAACCCTAACCCTTCTCCTACCAACATTTCTATGAGAGAGTACATGTCCCCCAACTATGAGCAACAACAATCGAGCATTGTTTACCCGAACTCTCAATACGAAATCAAGACGGGAGTGATAAATTTGCTTTCAACTTTCCATGGTAGAGAAGTGGATGATCCGAATGACTTCCTTGAGGCTTTTCATAGGGTGTGTAGTAGTTTGAAACCTTCCGAGATGAGTGTGGATGAGTTTAAGTTGAAAACCTTCACCTTCACCTTGAAGGACAAGGCCGCTAAATGGTTAAGCCGTTTACCTTCATCATCAATCACTACATGGCCACAATTGAAGAAAAAGTTCTTAGACAAGTACTTTCCTCCCTCTAAGTCCTCGGTCTTGATACAAGCCATTAGCAACATCACTCAAGACGATGATGAGACGTTGTATGAGTATTGGGAAAGATTCCAAACTCTCCTCTCAAGTTGCCCATACCATAGCTTCACCGAACCTCAATTGGTGTGTTTCTATTACAATGGTTTGAATGATAGAGAAACCGAGTTGATAAATCGATCTTGCTATGGCTCCATTGCTAACCTTGGCTCTTCCGATGCCATGATGCTATTTGAGCAACTAGCCGAAGGATGCAAACCAAAGAGAGACCGGAGGCTACGAGTGGGTAACTCCGGTGGGAACAATGATGGCTCTCGTCAAGATATCAAGGAGCTTACGGCATTGATGAAAGGTTTCATGATGGGAAATAGCTCCGGAGGGAACCAACCAAGGCAACAAGTGATGACATGTGGGATTTGTGCTTCGAACCATCTCACCGAATCTTGTCCTCAAGCAAACGAGGATTATAACGAAGAAGTCAATGCCATGGGGGTCTATGGGGGAAACCAAGGTTTTAGAGGCGATCAAGGAGGAAACCAAGGTTTTAGGGGCTACCAAGGAGGACGAGGCTACCAAAGTGGTAGGGGTTTTCAAGGTGGACAAGGCCAAGGTGGTGATAGGGGTAACCAAAGGAAGTATGATCCTTTCGCTCAACATTACAACCCCGGAACTAGAGATCACCCCAACTTTCGGTGGAGAGATGAACCGATGGGGCAACAAGGCCAACAAGGTGGCTGCCAAGGGGGTTACCAAGGTCAAAGTGGTCAATCCTTTGATAGATCGAGGGGGAAAAATGACCAAGGCTACCAAGGAGACCAAAGCCACCAAAATCAAGGGTACCAAGGTTACCAAAACCAAGGGTACCAAGATTTTGGCTATCAAGGGTACCAAGATCATCCACCACAACAATACCCAAGGAACCAAGGTCAAGGCCGTTTCAACAACCGCAACCCTCAAAATGCTTACCCGAGGTTGGAAGATAAATCTCGTGATCAAGGTGAAAGCTCTGGCCAATTCCCACAAGACGCTCGATTCAAAAGCATTGAGGTGCAAATGAGTCAAATGGCCACTGTTTTAGGGAAATTGGAAGCACAAAACTCCGGGAAATTACCCGCACAACCGGAGTTAAATCCAAGGCCTCATGCGAGTGCCATGACCTTGAGGAGTGGTAAACAAGCGGTTGAACCCGAAGTGGTTGTGAAAAAGGCACCCAAGAGAGGCCTTGTGAAGAAGAACTTGACCAACGATGAAGTTGAGGTAACCTTGGCCGATGAAGAAGTGATTCTTGAGGGGCTAACCAAAGAAAAAGGTGATGCCGAGGTTGAGAAGGAGAAGGAACTAATTGATGAGGAACATGTGGACTCAACCGCTCATGTTGAACCAATGTCACCTCCATTCTCACCTCTCCACAAGAAAACTAGAGTAGACACTCCCTTCGAAGTGGAAGCACCATTTCCCGAGGCTTTGAAGAATACTCGCAAAAAGGAGATGGACAAGGAAGCTTTCGAAGTTCTTCGAAAGTGTGAGGTAAACATTCCTTTGCTCGATGCTATTGATCAAGTTCCTAGATATTCTAAGTTCTTGAAAGAATTATGTGTGAACCATCGTCAACAAAGGTCTAAGCATGTTAAAAATGAAAGAGTCAATGAACATGTGTCGGCTTTGTTTCAAGATAAAATGCCTACTAAGTGTGGTGATCCCGGCATGTTTACAATTCCTTGCATTTTAGGAAACACTTATTTTCCTAGAGCCATGCTAGATTTAGGTGCATCCATAAATGTCATCCCATACACATTGTATGAATCATTGAATCTTGGCACTTTGCATAAAACCGATATAGTGATCCAACTTGCCGACCGCTCTAATGCATACCCTAAGGGTATTGTTGAAGATGTCTTGGTGAAAGTCGACAAGTTGGTGTTCCCGGCCGATTTTTACGTTCTTGACATGGAACATGATAAATTTGCTACCCCTGTCTTGTTAGGGCGTCCCTTTTTGAAAACGTCAAGAACTATTATTGATGTGCATAGTGGTAGGCTTACCATGGAATTTGATGAGGATAAAATAGAGTTCAACATTTATGGTGCAATGAAATACGATGATGAGGAAACTTCTTGCAATGCTATTGATGTAATTGAATCTATCGTGCAAAAAGTTTATGAAAATGATGGTGATGATCCCTTGTTAAATGCTTTAGCCAATAGTTTACACACAAGTAATGTTCATACATATGCTTTGAGTGCTAACTTGAAGGAAAGCATTTTTGAGCTAGATACTTTCGAGGAACTTTCTCTTGATGCACCACTTTTAGACCTCGAGGTATTGAAAGGCTCGGGCAACCGACCATCTCTCAATAAACCTCCGGTGGTGGAATTGAAACCACTACCCGAGAATCTTAAATATGCATTCCTTGGTGACGGTGAGAAATTACCGGTGATCATCTCCAACAAGCTCACCAAGGAACAAGAGGAAAGGTTGATGAAAGTGCTCCAAGATCATAAGGAAGCCATTGGATGGACTATTGCCGACATCAAAGGTATGAGTCCAAGTACTTGCATGCACCGTATTCTATTGGAGGATGATGCTAAACCCATCCGACAACCTCAAAGGCGATTGAACCCTCCCATGATGGAGGTAGTAAAAGCCGAAGTGCTTAAATTGTTGGATGCGGGAATGATCTATCCAATCTCCGATAGTAAATGGGTAAGCCCGACGCAAGTGGTACCAAAGAAAACCGGAGTGACCGTAGTGGAGAATAGCCATGGCGAGTTGATCCCCACTCGTATTCAAAATGGATGGCGTGTTTGCATTGATTACCGAAGGCTAAATGCGGTAACGAGGAAAGACCATTTCCCTTTGCCATTTATTGATCAAATGCTTAACCGGCTTGCAGGCCACTCTTTCTATTGTTTTCTTGATGGCTATTCAGGGTACTTTCAGGTTGCCATTGCACCAGAAGATCAAGAGAAGACAACCTTCACATGTCCCTTTGGCACCTTTGCATATCGACGCATGCCTTTTGGCCTTTGCAATGCACCGGCCACATTCCAGAGGTGTATGGTTAGCATATTTTCAGAATACCTTGAGAAGTTTGTAGAGGTTTTTATGGATGACTTTACTGTTCATGGAAACTCTTTTGACAATTGCTTAATCCATTTGTCATTAGTCCTAAAAACTTGCATTGATAAGAACCTTGTGCTTAATTCTGAAAAATGTCATTTCATGGTTGAAAAGGGCATTGTGTTAGGACATGAAGTGTCATCTAAGGGTATTGAAGTAGACAAAGCAAAAATTGATACCATCCAATCTCTTCCTTACCCTACTTGTGTGCGTGATGTGAGATCCTTTCTAGGCCACGCGGGTTTCTACCGCCGTTTCATAAAAGATTTTTCAAAAATTTCTTCCCCTTTATGTAGATTGTTACAAAAGGATGTGGAATTTGTGGTAGATGAAGGTTGTAAGAGGGCATTTGATTGTTTGAAGTCTTTGTTAGTGTCGGCCCATATCATACAACCTCCAAATTGGTCCCTTCCTTTTGAGATCATGTGTGATG
This sequence comes from Cruciata laevipes, assembly GCA_963678965.1. NCBI lineage: Eukaryota > Viridiplantae > Streptophyta > Magnoliopsida > Gentianales > Rubiaceae > Cruciata > Cruciata laevipes. Next base: position 11,594,752 of record OY787642.1, read on the forward strand.
CTAGTGACTATGCCGTTGGTGCGGTGTTAGGTCAAAGAGTGGGGAAAATCCCCCATGCCATCTATTATGCATCCATGACTCTCAATGATGCTCAAAGGAACTATACCACTACTGAAAAAGAATTGCTAGCGGTAGTCTTTTCCTTAGAAAAGTTTAGGCCATATTTGCTTGGTACAAAGATTATTGTTTTCACTGACCATGCAGCTCTTCGTTACTTGATGACGAAGAAAGAAGCAAAGCCTAGGTTACTCCGATGGATCTTACTCTTGAGCGAGTTCGACTTGGAGGTCAAGGACAAGAAAGGAGCTGAAAATCTAGTGGCCGACCATTTAAGTCATTTGGTGCCCAATGAGGAGTTTGGGACCAAAGCATTGAAGGACCATCTTCACGAAGAGTTTCCCGACGAGCAATTGTTTGCTCTTAGTGTTTCTCTTCCATGGTATGCCAACATTGTGAATTTCCTTGTCACAAGTAAATGTCCTTCTCATTTCACAAAAGCACAAAAAGATAAGCTAAAGCATGATGCTAGGTTTTATGTGTGGGATGATCCTTATGTGTGGAAACATTGTTCCGACCAAGTGATTAGGAGATGCATTCCCAATAATGAAACCAACTCAATCCTTGCTTTTTGCCATTCATATGCATGTGGAGGTCATTTTGGTGCTAGGCGAACTGCTAGAAAAGTGCTAGACTGTGGTTTTTATTGGCCTAGTTTGAATAAGGATGCATACACCTTTTGCAAATCTTGTGATAAATGCCAAAGAGTGGGAAATATCTCTTCTAGGAATGAAATGCCCCAACATTGCCCTTTATATTGTGAACTCTTTGATGTATGGGGAATCGATTTTATGGGACCTTTCCCTACTTCCTTTGGTTTCAAATATATCTTGCTTGCGGTTGACTATGTTTCTAAGTGGGTTGAAGCAATCCCCACTCGTACTGATGATTCTAAAGTGGTTGCAGAGTTCATCAAATCTCACATCTTCTCTAGGTTCGGGGTACCCCGAGCTCTGATCAGTGATCGAGGCACTCACTTTTGCAATAGAACCATTGCCGCATTGTTGAAGAAATATGGGGTAAATCACAAAACTTCTACCGCCTATCACCCACAAACAAATGGACAAGCCGAAGTTTCCAATAGGGAAATCAAGTCCATCCTTGAGAAAACGGTTAGGCCGACTCGCAAGGATTGGAGTACTCGGTTGGATGATGGATTGTGGGCATATAGGACGGCTTATAAGACTCCAATTGGTATGTCTCCATACCGATTAGTCTTTGGAAAGCCGTGTCATTTACCGGTGGAGTTAGCACACAAAGCTTATTGGGCGATCACAAGGTTCAATTTGAACTTGGACGAAGCCGGGAATGAAAGGAAGCTTCAATTACAAGAGCTTGAGGAGATCCGGAATGAGTCCTATGAGAACGCTGCCATTTACAAGGAGAAGACGAAGGCATGGCATGACAAGATGATAATTAGGAAAACTTTTGAGGTAGGTCAAAAGGTTCTCCTATTTCAATCACGCCTTCGTTTGTTTCCAGGTAAACTGCGTTCTCGGTGGACTGGGCCATTTGTAGTTGTGAAAGTTTTCCCTCATGATGCGGTGGAGATCCAAAGCGACGAGGATGCCAAAGTCATCAAGGTCAACGGCCAAAGGTTGAAACCGTATTATGAGGGTTTCAAATCGGAGATCCTAGAGGACATGTCTCTAGGCAACCCAACCTACGATTGATCTTTACCATGGAGGTACATCGTGCCGACGATGTTAAATAAACGAGTTTTGATCTTTAAAAGCATTTCGTCGAACAATTTCAACATTTGGAACATTACTCTATTTCTATATATTGTAGTTTACATGCATTGTATTAAACTTGCAATTCAGACATAATGCGAATTTTTGATTTATTATTTTTGTAGAAAAAGATGTGAAATGGATTTGTTATTTTTGTAGAAAAAGGCTAGAGAAGCCATTTCTTCGCGGTCCGCAACTTCATCGCGCGGACCGCGAGCGAGGAATTCGCGAACCGCGACTGGGATCGCGCGGACCGCGACTAAAAAATTCGCGAACCGCGAACGGAGCGCGCGAGCCGCGAAGGAACTTCTTGTTTTCGGGGAATCCCTGCCACCAAAACGCCAAGTTTCGCGGTCCGCGACTTGATCGCGCGGACCGCGACACAGTGCGCGCGGTCCGCGAATTCATCACGCGGACCGCGAGGAACTTGCGCGCGCGGGGCGCGATTTCACCGCGCGCACCTCGGCGAAGTATTGCGCGCGCGGCTCGCGAATAAGGCGCGAGGCCCGCGAAGAGTTTACGCGCGGTCCGCGAAGACGACCGCGCGACCCGCGAAAAACCAGAGGATTTTCAGAAATCCCTGGAACGAAAACGCCAGATTTCGCGGTCCGCGGCTTGATCGCGTGGACCGCGGCACTGTGCTCGCGGTCCGCGGTTACACCGCGCGGACCGCGAGGATTTACCATGCGCGGCGCGCGAATTCATCGCGCGCGCCGCGACGAGCACCGAGCGCGCGGTCCGCGGTTTCATCGCGCGGACCGCGAAAGCTCGGCGTGCGGTCCGCGAATTCCTCGTCGCGACCCGCGACAAAACCAGGGATTTTCGGCAATCCCTGGGACGAAATGGCACGTTTTCGCGGCCCGCTAAGATGGCGCGCGGCCCGCGGCGGAGTTTCGCGGCCCGCGAAGAGGAACTCGCGATCCGCGAGGTTTCGAGCTCTACTTCTTCCAAAATTCCTCTATCTTTTTCTCCTCCTTCTTCCCTATTCCCTCCCGACCCAACCTCTCTTTTTCCGGCCACCTTCACAAATCCCTCATTCCGGCGAGTTTTGAACCAATTTCTTCCACCCAAATGAATCCCCCTAGCTTTCCCAACAAAACCCACCAAAAATTCACATCCAAAACACCATCTTTTACCCACATTGCCCGAATTCCAACCCAAACTTCTCCATTCCGATTCGCCGGACTCCGACGACTTTTTCTCCAAACCCAATACATCAAAACCTTCCCTCCACCACCCTTATCCTTTTCGCCATCTCAATTTTCAAATTCCTAAACAAACTTAAATATCCCCAAATCTCAAGAACCCTAATTTTTGGGCATTTTTGATTTGGTGATATTTTGGTTCAATTGATGATCTCCTCAACCTACATTGCTTCCAAAGGCTTCAATTGACGGTACCCTACTGAATTTACTTGAATTTTGGGTGATTTAGGGCTTGCCGCCAATAGATTTTATTGCAATTTCAAAGGCTTGCCGCCTTTAGTTATATACTGAGCTTTTTGAGTAGGGGCTTGCCGCCTTATAGCTAGTTTAGTTGTGCTGGACTGTTGTTGAGTGGATTTTGATAATGGCACCGAGGAAAAGGTCTCGCCGAGGGGAAGCCTCTAGTTCACATGAGCCCGTGATCCCCGAATCACCCCCTCGCCAACCTAGCCCTCCTCCTGCAGAAAACCTACCTCCTATTGACCTTATGGGATTGCAAGGTTTGGATGGAGATGCCCAACAACGGTGGAGAAAGTTGATTGGGAATGGGAGGCGTACAATCATGGAAACGAAGTTCCTCTCCTCTGAGCTACTTCAAGAGCTAGGTTTGCAGCAGCCTGTGCTATTCTTATTGGATCGCGTTGGCATGAGAGGATTCATTGATCGGTCGGCACCGACCTACATCCGCTATACACTTGAATTCCTATCCACTCTAGCCAAGCACTACGACGAGGAGCATGATAGGCATTACATCACCTTTAGGTTGAATGATGTAGACCGCCGGGTGTCCTATGATGAAATCCAAACTGCTTTTGGATTCGAATATGCGGAGGGCTACAAGAATCTGAAAGATAATGCCCCGGATGGATTTGATCTAGCTTTCTTTTGGAATTGCTTGTCTGGATCTCCCAACATCACGGGCGCCACGAAGAACAACCACATCATACATCCAGCTGTTCGTATGGTGTACAAGCTCCTAGTGATGACGATCTTTTGCCAAGGAGAGTTGACACACATCAATAGGGAGCAGGTCCAATGCCTTTGGACCATGTTTTGGAGGCCGGAGCACCCGTGTTGGGTTGACCTCTTTGTGCAGAAATGTCTGGAGACCTCCCAGAAGAGCTCAGGGAAGATACCGCAGGGGGGTATGATTTCTCTTCTGGCAGCTTATTTGAACATCCACCTACCTCCAGACATTCAGGCAATAGGCAAGACAGTCGAGAGAGCTCACCAGTTCTACTCCATTGCTACTTTGGAGTCCACTAATGTCTTGGCCATGCACAGATTTCCTCCTCCTAGATTCATCTGGCTAGTAGCCAAGAGCCAGCATATGTACCTGCCGAATCCGAAGGCTGTGCAGCTGACTGGGCGCACTCGCATGGTGGATCTCACCTTGCCCACCCAGATCACAGTTCCTGCACCTACCATTGCCCTTGCTAGGCTAGAGGCACCTCCGGAGCATGAAGAGCAGTACGTTCCTCCACATCAGGACCCTCAGTTTGTCACTCAGCAGCAGTTCCAGGAGTTTACGCAGAGGCATGACGCGTTTACTCAGAGATATGAGGACGACATGGAGGTGATGTTCGCCATGATGGCATCCATGCACCCACATGGACCAGGGGCATTTGACTATGAGGGCCATCGCAGATCGCGAGCTCAGCGCCGTCGCGACGGTTCCGGCCCCTCACAGTGAGTATATCCTACACCCTTTCCTTTCACTATGGTTTTCATTGTTATATTAAAACATTGAGGGCAATGTTTAGACTAAGTGTGGGGGAAGAAATGTAGGACTATGATTCTGTTTTTGTTGCTGTTTTTGCTGCTGTGTTTTTACTACTGTATTTCTTTAAAATAAAAAAAAAATTCTTTTCTTTTGTATAGTTATAAAAAAAACTCTCAAATGTTATGTGCTTAATTATTCAGAGTATACACTTGGATCTTAATCGTTCTTTCTCGAGGACGAGAAAGGTTCGAGTGTGGGGGATTTTGATAGGTCCTAGATATACTCTTATTTTGTAGCATTTGAGAGCTGTTTTAGATAGTATTTTGTACTTTATATTAGACTTTTGGACCGAATCATTCATGATGGTTTGAAATTGAAGACGTGCATTTCGACCTTGAATTGCACTTGCGATAGATTTGGATGATTTGAAGACCTTCTATGACCGTCCTGGAGGAAGCAGATACATTGAAGAACCGGTCGTAGAAGTGGCGTGAAGGCACACTCTCGCGGACCGCGAAACCTAGGTCGCGAACCGCGAGGGTGTGTGTTGCTGTTTTGAAGATGCCGAGTTTCGCGCGTCCGATAAACTTCGGTCGCGATCCGCGAGACATCGGCCGCGGTTCGCGAAACTCCGGTCGCGAACCGCGAGGACCAGCGCGAGAACCGCAGCGAAGCCAAGACGCGCGATCCGCGAAACGTCGGCCGTGGTTCGCGAGGATCAGACGCGCGGTCCGCGGAACCTCGGTCGCGGACCGCGGACGCCATGGACGCGCGGGCCGCGAACCGCGAGAACCGAGCTCGCGGTCCGCAAAGGATTTCGCGCGGCCCGCGAAAAACTCCTGCAACTTGCATTTCGTTTGCTTTAATTTTAATTATTTTTAGACTATAAAAGAAACTTATCCTCATTGTTAGAGGATCGGATTTTTACAGAGTTGAACTCACTTTCCTTCATTTTCCTTTTGATTTTGATCTTTGAATTCATCATGGTTTGTAGTATTGATTTTGGTTTTGATAATATAACTATGGTAGTAGGCTAAAACCCTTCTTGGATATATGTGATTGGACTTCTTGTTATGGATTGAGAACATGATTCATGAAGCTTAGGAATGGTGATTTGCTATTGAATGATCATAATTTATATGTGTATTTGATGCTTGAAATGATTAGGAATGATTTCCTAGTGATAGATATGTGTTGGATATGTGTTAGATATTGCTTTTCCATGGTTAGAATGTTATCATTCTTTCTATGTAGGAGTAGTAAATTAGGAATCGAATGCATGTTGTTATCAATTGTATTTGTTCTTAAGATCATTCATTAGCATTGTACCTATGTCAAGTTTGTTATCAAATTGCATGGGTAGAGTTGAGAAACATCTAATTTGAAGTAATATTGATTCAATTGAACTAGTTGTTATCATCTAGTAAAGTTGTCAATTGAAGTTGTGAAGATGCTTTCATTTTTCATAACTATGGTTAAAGATAGTTTCTCACTAACATTCACCATTCTCAAGGCATCATGATAAAGTTTGAGGAAAATCTCATAATAAGAAGTCACCAATCTCATATGTCCAAGTCTAGTATTCTCATTAGTTAATCCTTTAGTTAAAATCTTAAATGCTAAACTAGTTGTAATCATAGAATTCTAGTTGCTTTACTTAGTAGTGTTTCTTACAAAAACTCAACTCAAACCCCCCCCCCCCTTATTTACATTGGTTTTATATATGCATATATATATATTTATATATATACTACAAGATATACATAGAAATAACCTTTTCCCTGTGGAACGAACCTTACTTGCCACTATATGCTTAATTGTGTGTAGAGGTAGTAAGTGAACATAAATAGTATATTTGAGAGGTACGGCAACGACCTCCCAATCGTCTACATGCTGGCAATGTGCGATGGTGTGTTTAGTGACTAAGGCTCTGAAAATACCATTCGTTCGTGCCTCAGCCACTCTGTTTGAGTAATACAAGATGGGGTATCCCTTTTTGCCTCATAGTTTTAAACCTATTTGAGCAACATAGAATGGGTTTCCTCTATTTGCCTCATACTTTTAAACCTATTTGAGCAATACATAATGGGTTTCCCCTCTTTGCCTCATATTTGAAAACCTATTTGGCTTATGCCTTAATGGTGAGATTCTGGTTTTCTGTGTTGGGGATCCGCCAACTCCCAGGAAAGTGACCATTCTTGGGGATGTGTTGGTCGCTGACATGCACTATCAGATTTCAACATTTTACAGCAAGCAATAAGGTATTTAACAAACAATATTATTAAAAAGGACCCATCAGTTTCATACAAATATTGTAAGAAAGGGGACTTATACTACAGTCATACCCTTATCGAGTCTAAAACCTGCTAAGACGGTGCTTTTAAAAGACTTGGCCTATTTAAATTCCCCCAGACTTTATGTTCGTAGCTTTATCATGACTCAACAAAAGGGGTAGAGGATACGGTACCTCTTAACCGTAATACCTGCAAAGGTTGCGCATGTTCCAAGTACGGGGAACAAGTTCCCCATTCTGGAAACTCCAGCATGTAAGCGCCTCCACCTAGTACTTCTTTCACCCCCTTTACGGGCCTCCCAGGTTGTGTCTAGCTTACGTTGTCCCTGTACCCGGCTGGCCTCTTTCAGCCTCATGGTTAGGTCTCCCACATTCAGGTTCTGGATCCAGACCCGGGAATTGTACCGCTGCTCTAGGTAGGACTTATTCGTTGCCTCTTTGAGCTGGGCCTTTTCCCGGGCCACCTCGAGCTCTTCCAACTCAATCAACCTTGATTCATCGGCTCATAACCCGCCAAGATCCTAGCAGACGGGATGCCCATTTCGGGTTGGATGACCGCTTTTGACCCAAAACACAAACGATATGGGGTCTCTCTGTTGGATTTACGAGGTGTGGTCTGGTATGCCCGTAAGACGCTCGGTAACTCTTCGACACAAGAACCCTTGATGGCTTCAAGGCGCTTCTTCAAGCCATCAACAATGGTCATGTTCGCTCTTTCGGTGTGCCCGTTGTTTCAGATCCTCACACCAACTCTTGAAAGGCTCGTTGGCGAACTGTCGTCCATTTTCCCGGATTATTACTTGCGGGATGCCAAACCTGCACACTATGCTTCGCCATGCAAAGTTGGTGATCTTCATTCCTGTGATGGTACTCAGTGTCGCGGCCTCGACCCACTTTGTGAAGTAATCCGTGGCCACGACCAAGAAAAACCTTCCTCCCACTGCGGTCGGGAAATGGCCTACTATGTTAATGCGCCATTTAGCAAATGGCCAAGGTGAGGTGATCCCGACCATCGGGTAGGCCTGCAACCTATCAACCTTAGCATGCTCATGGCATCTACGACACTTCTGCACAAGTGCAGCAGCCTCTTCCAGCATCTGCGACCAGTATTAGCTTAACCTGATCATTCTAAGGGTCAAGTTACGCGCTCTCTGATGACTGCCAATGCTTCATGCGTGCATCTCCTTCAGTAACAGGTTTGTCTATGCTCCTCCAATACATGAAGCCATGGCTCCACGAAGCCTTTTCGGTATAGCATTCTGTCTTTGATAGAATAAGAAAATGCATTTCTTTCAAAGGCTCTGGCCTTTTTTGGGTCAGCTGGAAGGTATCCTGTTGCGAGGTAGCTTTGAACCGGGGCATACCAATGGGCTCACCCTGTCTCGATGTATCCTATCACGTTGTCATCAGTGGACCGGTTCAGGAGGGTCTCGACTATCACCTTGTTGAGGTGGCCGCTGGCGCAAGATGCTAGTTTGCTTAATGCATCTGCTATGGTATTTTCCTACCTAGGGACGCAAGTAACCTCAAACTCTTTAAAACTGGTTGTCGGGTACTTGACTTCGCCAAGTATTTCTGTATGAAGGGTTCCTTTGCTGTGTATGACCCATTAACTTGATTGACCACTAGTGCCGAATCTCCGTATGCATCCAACCTCGTTGCCCCCAACTTCCGAACTATCTCCATACCCGTGATTAGAGCCTCGTATTCTGCCTCATTGTTGGTAGTTGGGAAGTCAAAGCGCATGGCATAAGTGGTCTCCGGGTAGCGTCGGGGGGACTTGTTTTGCAGGCATCGAATGACAGGTCCCTATTAGGTGTTATCTGAGGCCGAGGAGCTCGGATAGTCAAGAGTCATTAGCGAGCAGTCTGCATACTTCATCAACAATCAATACCCAGAAGCCCTCGGATACGTCAGCTATTTGAGGCCCAGATTACTAGTGCGGAATCACCCCGCATCAGTTGGCACGCCTAGTGGGACCCGACATCAAGGGTTCCCACCTTCTTCAGAAGAAGAGTTGTCCGACCACCTTAAGAAGGGATCCCGGCCTTTGAACTTCGTGTTCAAGACAATGGAGATGGTACATGACCAGGATGTTGAGATGGATCTATATTGGTAAGTGCAAACAAGATATGTGTCGCCAGGAGAGGGACAGGCTAAGAGGGTCCGGCTCGGAGGCACGCTAGAGTTCTCGACAATTGGAGAAGGTCTGATGCAAGTACCACATTCCGACCCTTTCCTAGTCATTGCTGAGGTTGGGGGGTTTAAGGCCAGGAAGGTGTTGATAGATAGCGGCAGTGGACTAGAGGTAATGTTTGCATCATGTCTTGATCAAATGAAAATCTGAAGAGAGAGCTTGTGTCCCCTGGAACGGTCCCTGGTAGAGTTCTCGAGGGAGTTAGGGATATCCATCGGGGAAGTGTCCCTAAGAGTGGTAGTAAGGAATGACATCGATCCTACTCGAAGGGTTTCGACATTCAACACTTTCGTTGTGATAGACTCAGCATCTCCATACAACATAGTCCTCGGAAGACCCTGGTTAAACCATGCCCGAGCTGCCAGTTGTCCTCATCTCTTAATGTTGAGATTTCCGATTGAGCAAGGAATGGCGACGATCCAAGGAAGCCAGTCAGAAGCCCGGGTTTGCTTACAGGCAGAGGTGGCAGAAGCCAGAAACGAAATGAGAGTGGTACCAGGGGCCCCTCTCAACCAAGAATTGGAAGATATGCCTATCAAAAATTTAGGAGTGGTGAAAATCGGGAGAGATCTTCCGGATGACATCAAAGGAAAATTGCGAAAGCTGCTAGCCAGGTATGCCGAGGTTTTTTCTTGGAATTCGGAAGACGTAGTTGGAATCCCCCTGCTATTGCGGCGCATTAGCTTAAGGTTGACCCGTCGGTAAAACCTATCTGACAAAAGAAAAGACCAATGGAAAAGCTCTGGAAGGCCGGAGTAATAGAAGAAACACCCAGAGTGGGTAGCCAATCCGGTATTGGTAAAGAAACATGACGGGAGTTGGCGGATGTGCATAGATCTCACGGATCTTAACAAATGCTGCCCAAAGGATAGATATCCATTGTCTTCATTAAACCAGCTAGCCGATGCTATTACCGGATATCCAGTATTAGCTTTCTTCGATGCACACAAGGGCTACCACCAGATACCCGTGGCAGAGGAGAATAAGGAAAAAAGTCTTTTATCACCAACGAAGGGACTTTCTGCTACAAGATGATGCCATTTGAATTAAAAAATGCAGGAGCCACATACCAGAGGATGGTGGATGACGTGTTTGGAGGACAAAAGGGAAGAAACATGGAGATTTACGTAGACGACATGGTGGTTAAGAGCCGAAGCCACCAAGGGTTCTTAAGCGACCTTCAGGAAACATTCGCTAAGTTGGAGGCAACCAACTTAAATTTGAATCCAAAGAATATTACTATAGGAGTAAGTGCGGGGAAGTTTCTCGGATTTATGGTATCAAGCCGAGGTATGGATGCAAATCCCGAGAAGGTTGAGGCGATCAAAAAGATGCAGACTCCTACTACTATGAAGGAGGTTCAGAAATTAACAGGGTCATTGGCGGCATTGAGCCGCTTCTTGTCCAAAGGAACAGAGAGGCAGTTGCCTTTCTTCAATGTTCTAAAAAAGGCAAAGGATTTCCAGAATTCCAGTGGACGGATAAGAGCGAAAAGGCTTTCCAGGAGTTGAAGCAGCATTTGCTGAAACTGCCCACTTTGAAGAAACCAATCCCAGGTGAAACTCTTTTTCTATACATAGCATCCTCGGCCGAGGCAATAAGTGCAGTATTAATCAAAGAAGAGCATAGAATTCAACATCCTGTATATTTTTTAAGCCGAGCATTAAGAGGGCCAAAAACGAGGTATACGGAGTTAGAGCAATTGGTGTTGGCATTAATGCATGCATCGAGGAGGTTGAAAACATACTTTCATGGTCATCCGATAGTGGTACTGACCAACTATCTGTTAAAGCAAATTATGCAAAAGCCTGAGGCTTCGGGAAGAATGATGAAATGGGCAGTAGAGATAGGAGAGTATGATGTGACATATCAGCCCAGGAATGCAATCAAGGGACAGGTGCTGGCAGATTTTCTAGTGGAATCTATGGCTAACAAAGAGGAATGTGCTAAGGAGGAGGTGATTGGAACAGAAAGAAAGGATCGGACGCCAAGGTTCGAGCACCATCTAAAGTTAAAAAGGGAAAGAAGGGTCAAGCTCCTGAAGAAGCTAAGGAGCCGGAGTGGAAGATGTTTGTGGATGGGTCGTCCCATCAAGGTGGAAACGGGGCATGGATATTGCTGGTTGATGCAGGGCAGTTCTGCACTAGTAATCTGGGCCTCGGATAGCTGATGATCATTGATGAAGTATGCAGACTGCTCGCTAATGACTCTTGACTATCCGAGCTCCTCAGCCTCGGATAGGACTTGCTTGAGACCTGTCCTCCGATGCCTGCAAAACAAGCTCCCCGGCGCTACCCCGGGAGTGGTAGCTCCGGTGTGATGATGAAATTTTGCGTACTGAAAGATAAAAACTCTGTATTCAAGAGTTAGAGAACTTTCCTGGAATGGCTGATTGTGGCCTCTATTTATAGGAGTCTTGGATCTAGTCCCATGCCTTCTCATCACACGTCACATTCTTGTACATCACTGTGGTCCTGGTCACGTGACTGTAATCTGTACCAGCCGAACCTCCCGTCTAGCTGTCTATTGTAAAAGAGAAACGTGTAGCCGCCAAAAGTTCAATGATAATGGCCCTTTATGGCCCAGGGGCCCAATTGCCAAAATAACAACAAACGCGTGTGAAGTGGAGACATCGGTAAGAAAGGAACAAAGGTGACAAGATGCAAGCCTCAAGTCTCGAAAGACCGAAACCTCTGTCTTGGGGGGTTTGTGATGATAGCAAAGGTGATTGGCTAAGGTGACTTTCAAGGCAATTTCCGATACACGTGATAGACAGCTAGATTTCGGCTGGGACTATTCGCAAAAGAGCTTCCAAGCCCACTTCGGACGCAATTTCTGATTCCAATCCCCGAACAGAGAAAACCCTGCCCAGAATATGGGAGAAGGGGCTGCATCTCTTGCTACTAAGAAGCCCCGTTCGGAGGCTCCTGGCAAGGGTTCCGATCCCCCTGCTAAAAGGAAAGTCTTTGTGAAAAAATCTGAGCCATCTCCTAGCAACAGTGCCCTGGAGAGAGGCTTCGACTCCTCTACTACAAAAACCCTCGGGAAAGCACCTGATCCTGGGGCTATCGGGACGCCCTTAATGAACCCTACGGTGCAACCCAATGACCCTCTCTCTCCGAAGGATCCTGACTCCCTTTGCTCGGCTCATCAAAAAGGCGATGTCTTTAACATGGAGTCTCTCGACTATGATCCCCTTGCATGCACTACCTAGCAAATTGAGTCCACTTCCCCTCTTCCAGAAGAAAAATATATTCCAATTTCCATGCAAGTCCTTGTTCAGCCGAAGGCTGTAACTCCTGCCGTCGAGAATCCGGCTATTGTGGCCTCAACCGCTGCAGGGTTTGCTCCTGTTACAACTCCCGTGGAGAGTTGCCCGAACATTTCCCTTTTCTCTCCTGTAAGCATCCTTATTGCCTTGTTTTCCTCTTTTCTTCCCTTTATCTTTTCTTTCATTAGTGCGCTCATCTTTATGCAGGAAGCCCAAGCTTTTGTGAAGGGTTTCAGCGAATCTCCCGACTTCCAATCCTTGTTGGCTGAAATGAGGGAGAAATGTTCCGGTAGCTTGCTCCACGACGTTCGGGCCTGCCGGCAGGCTTTAGACAAGGAAATGCACATTCTTCCCTCCTTCTAGATAAACTCAAGCCCCTCGAAGATAGGTCTTTGCTTCGTGAGTTCGGCGAGATTATCACCCAAGAAATTTTCAGCTCCAAGGCCCGTGACCAGTCTTTGTCTAAGCTTCTAGGGGAGTCGGACAACTATCGGAACACCCTACTTTACGAGAAGATCCAAGGTTGGCTTCCTGGGGCACTTCGTTTGTCTTTGCAGAAAAGTTTCTACCATGATGGAGTCCTGGCCCACTACGAACAGCGTCTTAGAGCCTTCCGCCTAAGTACTCTCCAAACTCTTGCCCCCAGTATTTGGGCTACCTTGCACTCATCCAAGCCACCTACTTTTGCCGCAGACCGTTTGAAGATCGGTGAAGAGAAGACTCTGATTCCTGCGGAGAAAAACTGTTCTTGAAGCAGACCTTCAAGACCCCATTTCATCGCTACTCTGTTGACTACAAGGGATACGTAGAGTGGTGTGCCGAGCCACAATTTTTCGGTTTCAAGGCTGCTTTTTCAAATGGTGCCCCTGTTATTGAGTTCTCAACATCGCTGGGTCCTGTTCAACTGGCCTAAGCTACCCAAGGCAATCTGTCTCCCGGAGAAGCATCTGGTTCTCATGTATAATTTCTTTTCTCCTGGCTTCGGCAATCTTCTTAGCTTCTTTTGTTCTGCTATTCATGTCCTTACCTTTGAGGCCAGGTTACACAAGAACACACACGTTCTTGATTCACATATATAGACAATGGAAAGTAGCCATGGTTAATTCTAAATCCATGATTACATATTTGGTTCCATAAAACTTTCTCTAAATACTAGAAAATAAACGGTGCAGTGGCAACGCTAAACCTGTTCCCCGTGGACATGGTCATAAGCTAGCCCAGAAGCATTTCGTCTTTCACATTCATTATCTTATAATCAATATCTGTCAAAGGCTGACGTGTTCCTCAGAGAGTACTCCAGGACATGTTAAAGGCTGACACGGTAGTTGAGTTAGGTAATAAGTCTTATGACTAAAATATGAGGCAAGGAATGGGAAATTTTACCCTGTAATGCTCAAACCAGACTAAAGTACGAGGCAAGGAAGGAGAAATTTTACTCTGTAATGCTCAAACCAGACTAAAATACGAGGCAATGAAGGGGAAATTTTACCCTGTAATGCTCAAACCAGACTAAAATACGAGGCAAGGAAAGGGAAATTTTACCCTATATTGCTCAAACTAGATTGAAATGCGAGGTAAGGAGGAAAAAAACTTATCTTTCCCCTGCCCAAAAAAGTCAAAGAAATGGTTAAGGATAGAAGCAACGATGATTTCGCTCAACCTTAGCCACCAAACACGTTAATAACGTAACCACCAGCATGTAGGCGACTTCATCAATCGTCACTTCTGGGGAGAAGGATGTGATCTGATTAATCATGTTCTCGAAAGACGCTACTAAGCGCAATTGAACCTGTTCAAACGAGACAGGTTCAAATCTGAAAAGAGTGGCCGAGGTGCGATTGGTATACTTGTCCTTGGGCACCAAACAAATTGTCAGCATGTAGGTGATCATACCAATCGTCACTTCTGACAACAGAGGAACATGGCACCACTAGTCATGTTCCCAAAAGCCAGAAAATGCAACCCGTTTCACGGACGGGCAAACCCGATCCGGTCCAGCGATGCAGCATCTCTGACGCGCGAGATGCGACCTGTTTCACAGTGGGTAAACTCGAACCGGTTCAGGGATGCAACATCTCAGACGCTCGAGATGCAACCTGTTTCATGGTCGGGTAAACTCGAACCGGTTCAGGGATGCAACATCTCAGACGCTCGAGATGCAACCCGTTTTACGGTCGGGTAAACCCGAACCGGTTCAGGGATACAACATCTCAGACAGGATGCAACCTGTTTCACGGTCGGGTAAACCCGAACCGGTTTAGGGATGCAACATCTCAGACGCTCGAGATGCAACCTATTTCACGGTCGGGTAAACCCGAACCGGTTCAGGGATGCAACATCTCAAACACTCGAGATGCAACATGTTTCACAGTCGGGTAAACCCGAACCGGTTCATGGATGCAACATCTCAGACGCTCGAGATGCAACCTGTTTCATGGTCGGGTAAACCCGAACCGGTTTAGGGATGCAACATGTTGACCCCAAACATCAACATGTTGACCTTGAACGTGAGGCAATAGGAAGAAATCCACTATCTTCTGCAACACGGAAAACTATATGCAACATGGGCCAGCTAAGTCTAAATCCAATGCACGGATCATGTTGCTCCGCACAAGGATTGGGGGACTTGTCAGAGATGGTCTGATACTAATATCCAGAGGTTATTCTTTTATGTTATTTCATGTGCCAAGGTCTGGAAGAAAGAAATTGTTCAATGTTCTCAATACTCTTATGAAACAAGTTTGTGGTGAATATTAGAAGAAGATGGGGGCTATGCTAATTATTACTCTCATTTCCGAAGATTGAAGTCGTGTAGAAGTTTTATTGAAGTGCCTTAAAAGAACCGACTAGGCCTTCAATTAATGGGTTGGTTCAACAACAATTTATCGCTTTATTATTTAGGTTATTTTATTGTTTTTATTTAAGAAATTCGTTCATACCTTTGTGTTATGGTATGATGAATTTTAATTATAGTTAAATAAGGTTTTACCTTGCAAAAGATGCCTTAAGTGTTTCCTTTTTGGTTAAGATGTAATATTCCTTACCTTATTGTATCCTGCACTTTTTAATCACCCTATAATCTTATAAATAGGGTGGTGAACGAATTTATTCAATACAATTCATACAACAATCATCTTATATTGAGTTTTATCTCATTCAACCGTTAGGTTAACCTCTAATCGCTAGATTAGGTCAATCGTTAGATTGAAACCCCCGATTTTGAGATCTAGGCGTGTCCATCTCAAGTTGGTGCAAGTAGTGCTTGGCGTGTGGAATTCGACCTTGTGTTACTGAAGTTCAAAAGTCGTGTCTTTCAAGTTCATCTCGAAGTGTGTCTTCTTCTTTGAAAGGGGGTGCTTTCGATCGACACTTCGGAGGGTGCTCTTAATCATTCCGCAAAACCAGGATCTTCGTAATGAGGTTCATATCCAGGATCTTCGTAAGGAGATTCATATCATGGTCCCTGGAAGACCATCCCAGGCTCCCAACATGTTGCCCCGCAACGCATCCAAGCTTCCGTCAGCCACTAGTGGGACCCCTCCTACTAGTATATATACCATGTGAGAGAAATGTAAAGGGGAGTTCAATCTGAGATATCCACAGTGATATATTACTTCCTCCTACACTATTCATCATCTTCTCCACCATATAATAGCTCCATAACCAAACCTGACTTGGGCGTCAGAGCGGACTACGACAACCTGCCGCTTCGCCCTAAGTAATCCCAGTGCTGATGTACACGTACAAAAGACCACCGTAGCGCCACCAACAGATCCAGATAGGAGGAAGAGCTTCCCGCCGGAGCATGACGCGTCTGTCACGTTGACGGCCAAATCCTGCTCTAGTGCTCTGACAAACCCCATTCACAATTTTTTATGAGGATAATCAATTAGTTGTACTGGATTAAAAGGAATTTCACAACAACTACCATTCGGAACCGCCACAATTCTATGCTGATTTCCTGCAATTGGCAATTGAAATGCCTAACAGTGGTCAAGGATAACAAAACAACCCCAAATGAAAGAAAATACTGTGGTACCCTTTAGGTAATTTCTAGTTCATGATACTTTTACCACTTTTAGAACAAGTTCAACCGTCCCCACATAATTGCTCAATTAGGGGTTCAACTAACCCTTTATAGTTTTCTACTCCCTCCGTCCCAACCGAAACTGCGCACTTTTTAGTCAACTTTGTCTGGGCATGTTTGACCGTAAATTGCAATTGGCATATGTGCTATAATAATATCATATGGGATATGGTTAGATTCACAATGCGCTCTATTTTTTAGTTATAAAAGTTTTAGACCATAATAATGTATAAAAATAAAGTTATTCATGGTCAAATATGCTCTGAAAAAATTGACCAAAAAGTGTGCAGTTATGACTGGGACGGAGTGATACAAATTATAAATATTATTTGAGGAGAGCTGTTGGAGCATCTTTCTTACCAAAATTCCCTACAATATCTATACGGAATCCCTGGTGTACGATTATTGTGCAATGTAGATATATTGTTTGTGTATTTTAATACTATAGATTGTGTATTCAACATTTATATGAAAATTATGCAATATATACAAAAACAAAAGGTTAAAAACCCTAGGGTTTAGAGAGAAAAAGACTTGCTTTCGCAAAAACCAGATCTTGGACGCCGCCTACGATAAATTCAAGCCGATCGAAGAGCAAAGCCAAGAATCAGAGAGTAGCAACCTTTTGCGCAGAAGTATCACCACTATGGAATTTATTGCACCGAGAATATGGGGTTTAACCCTAATAGCAGACGAACGGGAAGTGGTTTGTCCGGTGACAGAGGGCAACGATGTCCGTTTCATGCTAGCGGGGAAAATCAGACTCCGAAACCTCTATCCTCAAGAGCGGATCTCCAGCGTGTTCGAAAAAGTGTGGAAACCACCGTGGTGGTGCCGTCTGGTGGTTATTCCCGACCAAGATAGGTGGTGTAGAAAGCGGACCGATGACATCCACTTAAAGGAGATTGCGAAGAAGATGTGTATGGATTTTACAGAGAATCCGATGACGATAGCGACATCGAACCATGGTGCGGGGGCAGCGCTGCACAGTGGCGTGCTGATTGAGGAAATCCAGGATAAAAGGGACCAACAACACGCGGCCAGCAGTAACAAGATCACTACAGGTGAATCGGGATCAGGAAGTGAAGCCGGTAACCAGTCAATCGTACAGATAAATTTGGGGGCTGATATGGATATCTCGGAGTCGAATGCGCAGGTCACATTCATAAAGTTTTCGGTAGAGGCGGTGGTTGTAACCCCGACGAAAAGAGCAGTTGATGTGCCGCATTCTCGGAGTCCCTCTCTGGTGGAGGCGCCTATTGAGCTGGACACGCCAACAAAACAGTTCGTGGCTCAGAAGTAGAAAGCAACGAAGCCAAGAGGCAAAGGAAACAGCTTCGCTTCAAGAACACGAGGTCACGCGAAGGTTACAAAAGGCCGCGGGTGTGGCAGAAAAATGCCGGACGCCGAGGCTGAGGAAGTGCAACCACTAGGTGTTAAAAGGAAGTTAATTTTGGGAGAGAATGATATCGATCAGGATGATGCTTTTGTGGGGAGCAAGAAGACAAGAGTTAGCTATACAGACATCGTTTCTATTGACGACGAACTCACCACTTATTAGGCGGAGACTGGCGGTGAGGCCCAGTCCCGCCAAGATCCAAGAATAGACCCAGCTGGAACTGTCGGGATGGTCTTGAAGTTGAGCCGAAAGATCTACAGACAATTCAGAAATTGCGCACCATCGTGCGCCTATGCTTTCTTTTATTTCTTGTTATTTTTTCATTTCAGTATTTCAGTTTAGTCCCAATAACAGACGAGAAGCTTCATCTCGTCGAGGAAGAAGCAGATGCCCGAGGGTTTTCTAGAGGCATGTTAGGAGTGAAAGATGTTAGAGACCCCCTATGAAAGACCTTTGCCGTAAAGGAACGTTTTCCGGCAGTCGCGACAATGACATGGGAAAGGATCACATCTCAGTTAGAGGATAACACTTTTATGGGACCTTGTTGGTCACCTCGCTCTTCAGAATCTTTTATAGCTCATTCTCTAGTGATACTCACAAGTCGAGCACCCTGCTACTTAACGCATGAGGGGTTTCTCTTAACCCTGTTCTACCGTTGCTGGACGTTTTCCAGTAATCACGAATGCAATAAATATTTATTTTCAAAAACAACATTTATATGAAAATTTCAATCAAATTAGTAATAATCACAATTCAACCTACGAAAATACACATTATTATGATTTGAAACGCACAAATTGACATTGCACATGTGGTACTATGTCTACGAGACTACCATATGATTTTCCCTTTGGGACTTAGGCTCTGTTTATTAGAGCTTATTTCTTGATGTACTGAACTGAACTGAACTGAACTGAATTGAATTGAACTGAACTGAATTGAATTGAACTGAACTAAAAATTGATGTATTGAAAAATGGAATCAGTATGGCTGAATTAACCTGAATTTCATCAAATTACATTTTCACTGAACTGAACTGAACTGAACTGAACTGAATTGAACTGAACTGAACTGATCTACAGATAAGTTCTAGTAAACAGGGCCTTACATCATAACCCGGTTTTGACCCGCGAAATAAATTGCAATTTGGTCCCTAATCTCAGCAATTCTGCGCATTTCGAATGGGCGGTGATTGCATCCCTGTTCTGATCATCTACCTTTTCTCTGTGTTGACTCTTTCCTCTTCTGCTCCTCTGCCTTTTGGCGCTCATCCTTTAGGTGTCACTCCGGCCTCGTATATAATCATGCTTTGTTATTGGGATAAATGAATTTGATCCATTTTTCTAATGTGTTTATTACAGACGAGAAGTACTATGATTCTGAAGTAATCAAATGTAAAGACGGGTCTAATTATTTCACCAAAGACAGTACAAACGATGATTTTTGTGACTGCCCGGATGGATCGGATGAACCAGGTGCCCCACTTGTTCATTTTTGTTTTTTTTACTTTTTGCCAAGTGTTTGCATAAATTCAATTTTTGTTGTTAAATGGATTTTGGCTTCCAACTTACAAGTGTTTTGCACTTTGTTTCGCTGATCATTTGTTTGCACCAAAGTATATGAATTGCTGTAAATTAGTACTAAGCAGTGCTATCCGTAAATGCAGGCACCGCAGCATGTCCTGTTGGTAGGTTTTATTGCAAGAATTTAGGAAGTAAGCCCAGATTTTTGTTCTCCTCTCGCATTAACGATCGCATATGTGGTGAGTATTGTGGCTGGGATGTAGTGTGCTGTTTTTTTAATCATATACATTTAGGCTTATGGAGTTGTACTTGAGTTTCTTTTAAGGTGAAAAGTACAGGTTTAATCTAGTATAAGAACATTATATTGGCTACTTTATCTTTTTTTTCTTTCTTTTTCTAAGAAGCTAGTATCTAATAACCTACCATCATTTGAAGGTTTGTATATGAGAAAAGCTTTGCTACTTTCTGTTCCTAAGCATGCTTAAGAGTGAAGACTGCCCACTAGGTTCTTTAAGAGGTTAAGTTATAATGGGTGATTCTGCAATATCCATTGTCTAATTCTACCCCTGCAGTTAGCCTTCATTACCTTTTTTTTACAGAGCTTGTATTTGATTATTATCAATTTTCACCTGTGAATTTGGAGGGTTGCCAAAACACTTCTGCTCCCCCACCATCAAGTTGGAGCAAAATACTATTTTGTTTAGTGCTCTATCATGACTATGTTGCTTTCTATCTTCGTGGAATAATATTAGTTAGGGAAGCTCTGCTCTTGTATGAGATGGACAATTCCTTACATAAGAGTTTTGATTGTTGATCAAAATTTTGATATTCCTTCACCTGATTGTGAGAAATATAGTGCTGATTATTGGACCACACAAAATTGGCGCCTAATTTGTATGCAATGCCAACGTGATAAGAAATTCTGTTGTGTATGTCCAAATTCAAAATTGCTTTTTGCTCTTTTTAAATTCAAAGATGAACGATTATGCCTCTTTCAATCCCAGTGTGTGGACACAACTCTACCTCATGCTTAAGTTTGTGATCTCCATATTATACTTATAATTTTTTTGTTCTTGTGCTCTTAAACATCCCTAGATTGCTGTGATGGAAGTGATGAGTATGATGGAGTTGCCATTTGCCCTAATACTTGCATTATGGGTGGGACTGTTTCTTATCACTCCATAAATCGTAGTGCAGTGATCAAACGCCGGAGTTCTATTGGTGCAGAAAGGACTGATACTGGCTTGAATGCCCAAGACTCAGTGGAGAAACTCAATGGTAAATTAATTTTGTTCATCTGAGGATTATTGAAGCTATTGATGCCCTCTGATGATAACATCTGTTGTGGTAATTTCAGGTCTTAAGGTACTGGTGGTACTGCAGGTTATTGTTGTGGTGATTTTTGTGGCATTTTGGGTGCTCCGCCGACGTTTTAAGTCTAAAAGAAGGCATCATCATTAATATTCAATAATAGTCAACTTTTATAGAAGGCAGATAATCTAGCCCACCTATTCATCCCCATTCAAATTACTTAGATAGTTAGACGTTACAAGTGAGATATGGCAGCATTGAAGGTTCTCTCATCTCTCAATTCTGTCCGTTATTTCCTACGGTTTTCCTTGGCTCGGGGGATTTCTTCACTACATTCCTTGGAGGAATCAGTAAAAGCATCTGTTGAAGCAAAAAATTATGGGAAAATTCCTGATCTTCTGTCAGGCTCACAAATATCTGGCAAGAAGCCTAATCCCTTCTTGTTTCTCTCCAACTCTCCCGTAGAAGTAAGAACACGTATTATTGATGATATGTTACAATCTTTTCTTGTCCATAGACCCCGTTTTCGTCCTCGCATAGCATACTCTTGCCTCCTTACTTACACACTTCAGAGTTCTGATCCACTTCCACTTGCCTTTGCTGTCCTCCAACACATGCTTCGGTCTGGCTGTCTTCCTGCTCCTGAAACTCATGTCCTGCTTTCTACAGCATGGCTTGATCACCGAGCCCAATCTCAGTCTGTAGCAAACATACTTTTTGAGATGCAGTCTATTGGGTACAATCCAGATTGTGGCATTTGCAACTATCTAATATTGTCACTTTGCAGAGCGGGCCAGTTAAAAGAAGCAGTTAGAGTCCTAAAGAGTATGCATGGGGCTGGTTGCGTTCCTGATTTGGATAGTTATGGCACTCTTATCGGTGAAATGGCTGACCTCAGAATGACTAATGATGTAGTGAAAATGATAAAGGAGATGGTGGAAACCTTCAGCCTGAGCCCAAGGCAACAACTGATGGTCAAAGTAGCTAAAATGTTCCGTACAAATAAAGAGTTTCGTGGAGCAGCTGACATGATTGAATTTTTGGAGAGTGAGGATGTTCATGTTGGGTTTGATGTATATGAGTTGGTTCTGGAGGGGTGTTTGCACTGCCGTGAGTTTGTCATAGCAGGAAAACTTGCGATGAGAATGACTGGAAAAGGCTATATACCATACATAAATGTGAGGCAGAGGGTAGTTGAAGGCCTCTCCTCTATGGGTGAGGTGGAACTGGCTTCAGCTGTAAGAAGCAGACTTGCAAATGTGAACTCTTAGTTGCTCGCATCAAAATTTAATTCGTGTATTTTATGCAATATGAAATAGTGTTTCTTTCTGCCAATTGCTTCGGATCCCAAGCATGCAGGTTTAGACTGATGGTTAGTTTTTCCATACATGATATCAATGACAATTTTGTGCGTGTGTGTGTTTGTTTAAACCACACATAAGTGCCAGGATGTTATATTGGGTCCCAACCCATTTCCGAATGATGGATATATGTTGTACAAAATATGAATATGGAAGAAAATAGAGAGGAGAGGAAGATGGAAAAGGGGGGGAAATCCTGTTTTAAATTTACACCTGCAAGTTTTAGATGCAAAATCACTTGCTGTCTCTATTGCCATGGGAGTTAAATTTGAGGTCCAAACATCAGACATTGGCTTTGCTGAGTTTGCCATTCTGTGAGTTTGCCAAAAAAATCTGCCGGCCTATTGATACTTCTGAAGGTACAATCAATGTTGTAGTCCTGTATGTCCATTGTTACAATTCTTCCCGTCTTCTCCTACCTCCATGTCAGTTGCTCCATTTACTTTGCCATCTGAGCTCCTCTGTGATTTTTTGTTATGGAAAGTAATTTTCTCTTTACCAAGGTTCAGTCTCTCAAAATTTACCACAGTTCTGTTAGTAGGGGCCGTTCTTGCTATTGTATGTTGTGAGAAGGGTGCAATTATTAATGATATATGATTTTTGAATTAGCACCTAAGCCTCGAAGATCTAATGTGTGCTACCCATGCTAGCTGTTTTTTCTGTAACCCTGTTGTGAAAGAATCTAGTGTCTGAATCACCATCTTGTAGCCCTTTGATCCTGCTTCCGAAAATTCCCTCTTTGTTGAATTTTCTATTACCTTTGCATCAGAGAAAACCATTTTAAAAGTTTCTGGATTTTAATGTTTTTAAAGCTTTAGTCCTGCTCAAAGAAAGGCATAAGCCTGTAGCGATGCATTCCATGATTCCTGAAGTATGAAAAAACTTAAAAATCTCTCTTTGTCCACATTCTGGAATTCAAAAGCTTTAGGGTGGGTGTTGTATTGTGTTTTTTACTGTTCAATTTTACAACTCTTATGATCTTTATGCTATATAATTCTTGTATTTCTTAACTATAATTAATACAGTATGTTGTTTTGTTATAATAGGAGATAAGGCTCAGTTTAGGTATACAGCTGAGCATTTGGCTTATAAGCTTAAAGCTCCTAGTCACCACCCTTAATAGGATAGCTAGGCTCAATGTATATGCCGCATTTACCCTGACTTATACCCGTTCCTCGTACGAGCTTAAAGAAACCAGCTTCACCCCACGAGGCCCCCCATGAGTTCTTCACAATCCAGTACTTTTGCCCATCTTCTTCAC
This sequence comes from Cruciata laevipes, assembly GCA_963678965.1. Lineage (NCBI taxonomy): Eukaryota > Viridiplantae > Streptophyta > Magnoliopsida > Gentianales > Rubiaceae > Cruciata > Cruciata laevipes. Next base: position 11,618,173 of record OY787642.1, read on the forward strand.
CATAGCCAACTACAGCGACTCCGTGGTCAAGTCTGTCCCCACACTGACCTGAGAAGACCCCGTGGGAGTAGAGCTGGAAGGGAGAGCCACTAGCATCCATAGCAACTGAGATAGGCTGGCGAGCAACGGCAGCTAGGAGAGCCCTCTCATCATTTTGGGGTACCTTGACATAGCCATTTATTTTCACAGGATCTTCTCTTTCCCTGACTTTACTGCACCTATCGTTTTGTCCTGCATATGGGTAATCCCGTTCGCTTGTAACACCATTTGACTTGATGAACTGGAATGCTTTGTTCATGAGTCCACCTCGACAACCTTTGTTTATAGTGTTTTGATCACAGTCTATAAGCTCTTGCTCAGATAGGGACACTAGTTTTCCAGTCTTGATTTGGTTGATCCCTTCCACTGCTGCAATTGCAGAGAATGCCCAGCAACTTCCTGCATTAACACATAGTTAAATTTGCAGCTATTCAATTTTAAATGGCAAAATGCTTTAAGTATATGCTGAGAAATGGTGTTTATTTTTTACCACAGGAGCCTTGATCTTTGATTGCAGTGACAGCGCCCTTCTTTCGCCAGTCAATCTCATCTGGCAAGCTCCCGATATCTTTGACATCCTCAAGCTTCGCAGAGCTCATGATGTCATCTGAATTGTTAGGGCGTTTGTACCCGAAATAGGTTGATCTGAACTCGGCATTTGTCATGTCGGCATATTGATTATCTCCGAGTTTATAAGACAGGTTCTGAGAATTGACAAAGTCGATGAGCTGCACATTGGATTGGTAAATCCCGAATCGCATCTCCCATTCGTCCCTGTCACCGTAGACTTTGCCATATTTTGTCTGCCAGTCTTGATACCTTCTCAGCATCCCATCGGGGTCGAAGCACCCACCGCCTTCATTACTCAAGCATCTGGCTGTTGTAGTTGAACCCCAAAACAGGGTGGAGAAAAGTAGAGCTATTGTGGTAGCAGTAAAGCCAGCATTACTCAAGAAAAGCTTCATGCTGAAACTAGGTTGCATTGCATGTATTCTGTCGCATAGAGGTCCTTTTAAAACTAGGTGCGAGGGAAAGGTTATAACGTAGGAACTTGTGTAACGTGCTTAGGCTGTTCATTTTGGTCATTCAGTTGGATTCATGCAAATGTTCTTTCTCAATTGTTCAATGGGGCAAGTATACTAAGAATCGTTTTTCTGGGTAAGGGAAACTCGCTGTTAAGACAAAAAGTTCGGATTCTGGTTTTAAGTGGTATTTCATTGCGATTTTGTTTGGTATTATTTTCTTTTCTATATTGGTGTTGGATGGACCGGTAAAATGAAAAACAATTCCTTGTTTTACAGTAAAACTTTCATTTCCACACTTTTATTGCCTTAAGTAAATACTTGCTAATGAAAATACTTTTATCAAATATGTTTAGTTCTTTTACAATCTCATTCCTATCACCCAAACTTTACCCGAAATTAACATGGTGAAAATAGTAAATTATAATAATTTGTTACAAGGCTAAACAAATCCATTTTTTATTTAAAATAATATTTTTGTACTTTTTAAAAGTTAATATAATTTTAGGGGTGGTCTCTGGAGCGACCGTCTACATATGTAGACCAGAGACTAAATTATAAATAGGGTAATATATCAAAAACAAGGAAGAACCAATTTGCAATTTCTGAAAAAAAAATAAAAAAATCACGCACTACAGTAATTTGCTGCAGTAACTACTACCGTACTTTGCTACAGTAAATCTACGTTTAAAATTAAAAATCATACATTTTAAATTAAAAACATAACGTTTAAAACTATGCATGTTTTGAATAAAAATATAATATTTTAAATTAAAAGTGCAACCTTTTAAATTTAAAATCAAAGCTTTTCACTTAAAAATCATAACCTTTCAAATTAAAAACATAACGTTTAAAATTTTGAATCTTTTAAATTTAAAGCATGGAAAATTTAAACCAAAACCTTGGTCGGTATTTATTATATCACTCTGTCCCAGCCATAACTGCACACTTTTTGGTCAATTTTTTCAGAGCATGTTTGACCGTGAATAACTTTATTTTTATACATTATTATGGTCTAAGAATTTTATAGCTAAAAAATAGAGCGCATTGTGAATCTATCTATATCGCATATGATACTATTATAGAACATATGCCAATTGCAATTTACGGTCAAACATGCTCAGACAAAGTTGACTAAAAAGTGTGCAGGTTCGGCTGGGACGGAGGGAGTATAATAAATTGAACTTGTATCTCAGAAGATGATCATTATAACATAAAACATGGGGAATTAAACCAAAAACTAACAAGCATACATTAGTTAAAAAAATTGAACTTGTAACTCAGAAGATGAGGATTATTATTTAAAACACGGGGAATTAAAACAAAAACCTTGGCCGATATTTATTATCTAATAAACTGAATTTGTAACTCAGAAATTGATCAGTATAGCATAAAACATGGTGGATTTAAACCAAAGCATGGCAAACATACATTATTTCAAAAACTGAACTTGTAACTCAGAAGAGGATTATAACTTAAAGCATGGGGAATTTAAACCAAAATCTTTGTCGGTACTTATTATCTAATAAATTAAACTTGTAACTCAAAAGGTGATCATTATAACATAAAACATACATGGAGAATTTAAACCAAAATGTGTAACTCAAAACATGGATATTACATGAGGACAAAATCTGAAAGATGTTTAATCATCTAAATATTGGATGAATATTAATCATTTAAAAACCTAAAGATGTAATTCGAAGATGGATTTTCAAACAAAACCTGAAATTTGTAAAATAAAAAAGGTATTGTAGCAGTAATGTTCACGCGGTACTGTTCACGTGACACTGTTCACGCGCGCAATTACTATAGCGCGTGAATTTCCTATATATTCTGAAATTGCAAATTGGTCCCTCCGTATTTTTACATATAACACTATTTACAATTTAATCCGGTCTACATATGTAGACGGTCGATTCCAAGACTTTTCCTTATGTTAGAGTGTCTCATAAGACACGTAATTATAAGTACAAAAAAAAGTACACATGCTTGGAGAACCCAAATCTCAACACTACCGACCCAAATTTTACTGCACGAATGGTTATCTGAGTGCACGTTGGATAAACGGTGGCAGAAGATCTAAGCATGTGGTGGACGAACGATGACAGATCTAAGCCCGTGTCAATAGAGCATGAACAAAAAAATCTAAGTGGTGTGCGGCGACATGGTAGTTAAGGCACAATTCTGAGGCGTTTTGCCAACAAGCGCCTTAATGTTGCAGCGATAAGGCACTTGCCTTAAAGCAATTGACAATATGAATAAATGATAATTAAAAATGTATAAATATATATCTACAAATATTTTAAGAATATTTAATATTTAACTCACATAAATTGTAAATAAAATATCAAAAGAATTATAAATACTTCTCTGTGTAGATAAGGTTAGAAATAAGATCGGAAATTCTGATAGGAACTGAAAAAAAAAACCCTTGAAATCATTTAATTTTAGATACGACCGTCAAAACCCTAAAATTTATATCTTAATATCTTGCATTTTATTTTATATTTCCAATATAATTTTATTTTCTTAAAGAAAAAGCCTAGCCCAAGTAAATTAATGGGTCTAAGACGAGATTTAAGGCGTTAAGGTAATGTCATAACGCCACAGCTGCCTTAAGGAAGCGATCTTGAAAAAAACGCCTTATCAATATAGCGATGACGCGGCAAGCCGTGGCGAGCACCTTAACTAGCCGGTGAACGACGAAAGAACGATGGTAATCGTCCCACGGCCACCACCAACACTTCTCTCGACCTGGTAAATCTTTTTGGCATATTCAACAATTTTCACCGTCGGAGGCTGAGGTTCACCAGCTAAAAAAAGCCGGTGGCAAATTTATTTTTTTTGATTAACCTGCACACCCACACACTCACTCCCTAATCTAATTGGGGAATAAATGGCACATTGGCCTGGAATTGAACCCAGGACCTCCACCCCAGCCATGCATCTTGCATGTTGCTGATGGTCATCTCCTCTAGGGAGCTTGGTTAGTCGGTGGCAATTGAGTTTGAGAACTGGGTGCATGTTTAATTGAAACTTTCTCTTATTTGCATAAAATTTCTTGTAATTTTTTATTGATTTTACTATTGCGTTAAAAATGATTTTTTTTGACCCAAACACTTATAAAAGGTGTTTTATGTTGGTGATTAAATGCCAAATGTATCTACTGGTTTATGCATCTTATTCAAGTTTTATACGCACGAGATTGAATTACATATTGGTATTTTTTAGTTGCATGTTTTAAATAATACATTTGTAAAGGTGATTAGTGACCTATCACATATTCTTGTAAAAGAAAACCAGACATGTGTAATAAAACTTATTTATTGTAAAATCATTTTACACGATACAATTATAAATTGCATTATAAACTTGATGATTTAGTTTTTTCATATGATCATTTTACAACGTGCATTAAGGCCATGTTCAGTAGAACTAAAAATGTGGTAAGAGGTGCTGAAAGGTGGTGAACGGTGCTGAAGGGTGTTGAAGGGTGCTGAAAGGTGTTGAAGGGTGTTGAAGAGTGTTGAAGAGTGCTGAAATTGAATTACAATTGTACTGTATTATGTACATAATTATGTGTTGTGATTAATAAAATAATGTTAATGTTACATTTTGAAATGCATTTACTATTTTTTTTTAGAAGTTGAACATAAGTTTAGTTAGTCACAAGTGTATCATAAAATAATATCCAATACAATAACTGTAAAAAAACTTGAATAAATTATATTTATACCCCATCTACATATTATTAATATTAATTTTATATTCAGGTACAATATTTTAAAAAAATTATATTAATTCTACAATTTTACTTTAAAAACATGTAATTTTATCTCACAATTGTTTTTCTCACAGACCCTTGGATGTTTTGAATATTAAAAAAAAAAAAACCAAACCCATTCACAAATTTGGCATTCAGGAGGTGGTGGTTTAGAAGGTAATGATCTTGGCGAAGATGAATCATTAGATGATAGCGATTAGTAGTATATGTAATTTGTAATATTATTGGAAGTACTAATATGTTTGCAACAGTTGTAAAATATTTATTTATTAATTTGGATAACCAGTACGAAATCGTTATTTATATATATATTTGAAAAATGATTAATAATTATGAAACTATATATATATTTGAAAAATGATTAATTCGTACAAAACATATTGAAACTAATTCAAAAGAAAAATCATTCCTATTTTTTTAAAAAAAAATTAAAACAATTCATATATGTGAATAGTAACAAGTGTTGAAGGGTGCTGAAGGGTGTTGAAGGGGTGTTGTAGGGTGTTGAAGGGTGGTGAAGGGTGCTGAAAGGTGCTGAAGGTGTTGAAAATAAGTTGAACTGGACAGGGCCTAAATGGAAAAAAATTAAAAATTGTACAACCTTTTTAAATCATCGAATTTATATTTATAATTGATCAAATTTTATAGTTTTTGTGTCAGTATAACACACACAGTCCACACAAGAATTCGCGGGATGATTAATCTCATGATAATCTGTGTACATGCAATGAACCTAAATCACAAGAAATGCATCTTAAAACGCCAAAAACAGAGCCATTTCACGTACTCCACATAATCCATTGATATGGTAAACAGTAATCTGCACTACAGCTATGACTTGCACTAGTACTCACCTGCACTTACTACTGCCGAAAGAATCAGGTTCGCATCCAACTTCTGCACGTTCATTGCCTGCCAATATAATTCAAGATTTTACATCTGATTCGGGTAAAACAGTTGACTGAAAAAGTTAAATTTTAATTTGTAACGGATAAGGTACACAATCCGGTAAATATGGTCTCTATATTGTTCAGGCATTAGGCGTCACGTTTACAAATATAGTTCCATTAGATTGGCTAGAGCATTTGGACAAAAAAAAAAACTACGTTTACACTACATAATGAGATGATTCTAGATGTTGGGAAATAAATCCCCTCCGCACAGCTCATGATAAAGAAAATACATAAATTTGCTACTTCCACAACCAAAAACAAATTTATTAGACTCCCATACGAGACTCATATATGGTGGTGAATTTCTCAGACCAAAACGACCAATTATATACACAGACGAAAACGAGAGTGTATATATAATGCTCTATCCAGCTACGGATTCGTAAACAGAAAACTTTGCCTAAATGAAGTCATAAACAGTTAGATTTACCTAATCTATAAATCCAAAAACTTCCATTAATTACAGAAAATGTAATCAATTAAGATTAACCTTAACACTAGACACCTCCTAAAATGTAACTTGATCTAGCTGGGAACATAAAATAATCAGTGTTCCATCCTATTAAATAGGTTTTTAGTTAAAGGCAGGTAGCTATTCAATAAACACCACCGATGGATTTACTTCCAGATGCTCACAAGAATCTTTCTACATAAGGAAATTGACCTATAACGCAATTAACCAGACACTCAACCACCACTTAACGATGTTAATTGGTATTCTTGTACTAGTTGTGATTCCGGGAGGAGAAGGGAAGTTTCTTGATGACGCTGAATAGGCAATAAGGGAGCTCATGTGGGCATAGTTTGGGAACAAGGTAAAGGGGCATATATGAGTAGAGCGTGCATAGGTAATTCACATGGCTACACATTATCCCTTCCGAGCTTTCCACAGCTCATCGATCCTCCGAATTTGTATTCTTCTCCACATCTCCAACGACTTGCCCAGTAAGTATTAAGTCTTGTTTCTTAATCATCACTCATTATATGTATAATTAATTAATTTCAGAATAAATATAGTGTAGAGGCAGACAAGTACCACATGTACAACATAAAGATTACTCACAACATGGTCTTCATCCTAAAAGTGTATTAACTGGGGCGTAGCTCTAAGTGTCACACTAATGTATGCTTGTGTTACGAGTTGTGTGAACCATGCATCGATCTCACCATGTTTATCTATGCTAATTCCGCAATATTAACGTAATACCTCTGTTCGGTGACGGAACTAGACCCAAGTTCTTGGGGAGCGAAGTCAAATAGAGCAAAATTTTACTATATAAGCCTATTTTTCGAAGGTTAAACGTCTAATTGCTACAGTAATGTTATCTGAAATCCTGGGAGCGGTTGTGGTCCTGCGCTCCTCCAGTTCCGTCCATATCCTCTATTTTTGTTTTATTAGTGCCCTACTATTAAAAATAAATTATTACATGTTTCACTATAAATTTGAAATAATGATATTAATTTCTACTCCCTCCTGTCTCCTACAATGACTGAGGCAAAACATAATAAAAATATGTGGTTAAACCATTTTATTCCGAATCATTTTACCCGAACATGTCGAACTTTTAACCCGAAATGACACCTCTATCTAATTAATACTATTGCAAATCAAATATTCACTAATAACTCTTATTCCTTGTGTGTCAATTCAAACTGCGTACGTTGATTTTTGCGGTTCAACCACAAATTGTTTTGACAATCAATATCTTAATTATGAGTATAGTCAAAGGCCCTGTTTACCAGAGCGTAGATCAGTTCAGTTCAGTTCAATAAATTTAAATTTATTTTAGTTCAGTTCAGTTCAGTATATTCAAAATTATTTTAGTTCAGTTAAATACATTTAAATTTATTTCAGTTCAGTTCAGTGTATTCCTAAATATTTATTTTTTTATAAATTTTTGTAAGCATTTGTTTTACTTAAGTTTCTTTTGATTTCCACTGTTTAGTTTAGTTTAGTTCAGTTTAGTTCAGTGCAAATAATATGTCTCTAGAAGTTTATATTATTCGACTCAATTTTAATTTCGCAATACATTATTTTTTTCTTCAGTTCAAATTAAAATAGTCCAAGTTGGTTCAGTTCAGTTCAAATGAAGTAAAAGTTCATGAAATTCGGCTCGATTTGTTTATTATTTCCTTGTACATTTTGTTTAATTTAGTTAAAATCAGTTCAGTTCATGAAAAAAAAGTTTAGTTTAGTTCAGTTCTAATGATTACAATATAATTTATTAATAGAATAATTATTTATTCAACGCTGAGAAAATAATGAATATACCAAAATCGACTCAACCAAATATAATATGCTTCATTATATGACTATTTTTAATTAGTTCAATTCAGTTTGGTTCAGATAAATTCAGTTCAGATAAATTCAGTTCATATCCTCTGAAATATACTTTTATGATATACATGCAACTCAATGACTCATATCCTCTTTAATATAATATTATGATGTACAACTCAATATATTTCTTTAATATACCATAACATTTACTTTACATTCTCCAATATAATCGACTCAACCAAATATAATATGCTTCATTATATGACTATTTTAATTAGTTCAATTCAATTTGTTTCAGTTCAGTTCAGTTCAGATAAATTCAGTTCAGATCAGTTAATATCCTCTTAAATATACTTTTATGATATACATGCAACTCAATGACTCATATTCTCTTTAATATAATATTATGATATTCAACTCAATATATTTTTTTACTATACCAAAACCTTACTCTATAAACTCCAATATAATCGAGTCAACCAAATATAATATGCCTCATTATATGACTATTTTTAATTAGTTCAGTTCAGTTTGTTTCAGTTTAGTTCAGTTCAGATAAATTCAGTTTAGATCAGTTCATATCCTCTGAAATATAATTTTATGATATACAACTCAATTACTCATATCCTCTTTAATATAATATTATGATATCCGACTCAACCAAATATAATATGTATTCATTATATGATTAGTTTATTTTAGTTCATTTCAGATTAGTTAAATTCAATTCAGAACAATTCAGTTCAGTTTAGATAAGTTCCTATCATCTGCACTATAATTTGATGATATTTAACTCAATTCAGTTCAGATTATATCACCTCAACGTGTTTTTATATTTATTTCAGTTCAGTTAAATATATTTGAAATTATTTCAGTTCTGTTTAACAAATTTAAAATTATTTCAGTTCAGTTCAGTAAATTTAAATTTATTTCAGTTCAGTTCAGTACAGCAAAAAATAAGCTCTAGCAAACAGGGGCTAACAGATGATGAAAATTTGATACAATAAAAGTTCCAACGAATCTAGATTTAATGTATCATTTCTGGATTTAATAGAACTTTTAAAAAATAAGGATACCTTTTAAAGAACAAATCGAATTACTAAGACTTTGTTTGCTAGAGCTTATTTCTTGTTGCACTGAACTGAATTGAATTGATTGAAGTGCAAATTAGTGTATTAAAAAATGGAATCAGCATGACTGAATTAATCTGAATTTAATAAATTACATTATCACTGAACTGAACTAAATTGAACTGATCTACAGATCAATTTATTTCGGGCACAATGGAAGACGAAGTTATCATCTCCAACCCCATTTATAAAGACAACTATACGCGTTGGGGCTGAATCCTCGACGTACGACAAGCTAGTTCCCAATTAATGTGTTATGTCATTAATTAGCTTCATAATTAAAGGGGTTTGCTACACGACCATAATTATATGCAGGACCGGTTTTTTAACCAAAATGCCCCTTTTATTGTGAAGGCAAAAAAAGTTACTCAAAATGCAAGGGTACACTTGGGGGTATTATGGTAAAAAATCGGTCCTGCATATAGCAATTGAGTAATTAAATGACTAGATCCATGATTCATATCATGTGAGGTGCCAATCCTTGGATTGATCTACCTTAATTAGATCAAATGACTATGTAGTTCATCAATAGCGTTCATCACATCCTTTTAAGAGTATAATGGTAGCTCAATTACGTTGCATCTAGTTTCCATAAACTAGAAGGAACTTATTTGTAACAAAAATTTCAATTGTACTTTTGGAATTTGGAAATTGAACTTTGGAGCATAATGATCAAATGCCAGCCGCTTAGTTATTTTCTAGATGTGTTATGCGGAATTTGAGAAAGAATAAATAAAGAATTGAAAAACAAAAAACAAAAACACATATTTAGACGATTCATCAAGGTTGGCTACATCCACAACAGAAATAAGATGGATTTCCATAAGTGTCTGGAATCCTGATTAAACGGCTTTTGTAGAAATTAATATTGTTTTTAGTATCTGAAGTGATTTGCAATTACCGTCACCCCTTTCAATATGTTACAACATATGAGAAGCACTATAAACGCATGTTAAATCCTAACCTATTCGACCTGAGCCAGAAACTAACTGACTAATCCTGAACTAGTCATTTGAACCGGTTGATATATAATTCAAGGGGATACTAAATGTACAAGGGCACAGAGGAATGTTGTGCATGTAAATGTAAACAATTAATGGGAGCTTAATTAGTATTATTAAACTTTATAAGCAGCAGCTGATGAACATAATCATAATCATAATTACACATTATATATATGTATATGCATAATGTAGTATGATAAAGGAAGGGAAAGGGATGGTCACAAGGGCACGTGGTGTCTGATTCCCGTTAATAATTAAAACCAAAAACAAAGTCCTCTTCTTCACCAAAGACTCAACCCTATAATATAATCTCAAAGGCTAGCTGTTGATAGCTGTCCCAATCCCCCCACCACCATGTGACCCCACCTCCCTGCCATCCCACAAAAGCTACACCTTCAATTCCCATAAGATGCTCTTCCTCTTCCTCATCATCATCAATTCAACCCAACCTGCATTTTCATCATCATCATCAATTCAAGCGAACCTGCATTTTCATCATCATCGCAAGCTTCTTATATAAACAACCTGCATTTCCATTTTCAAGGAGGAAGGAGAAGAAGGATGGCGCAGTTACCGCCAAAAGTGCCGAACCTGGCGCCAAACTGGTCTGATTTTTCTCTGCAGAAGATTCCCACACTGGATGGAAGCGGCGGCGGCGGCGCTAGCCACCACAACAGCGCCTCGTGGGTGGACGAGTTCTTCGACTTCTCCTCGGCGAAGCGCGGCTCCCACCGTCGATCCATCAGCGACTCGATCGCGTTCCTCGAGGTGGCGCCGATGGTGGAGGACTGCCGGAGGTCGTCGGCCATGATGCCGGCGGGGTCCGGGATCGAGTTCGACAAGTTTGACGACGAGCAGCTCATGTCCATGTTCAACGATGACATTAACAACAATGCTGGGGGCTCTGTTGATCCATCCAATGCTTCGTCTCCCAATTCTGATCATAACAGCATCAATGATGATGAGAAGCAGCTGAATTCCTGCGATCTCCAGCTCCAGCGGATGATGATGAAGAGCGAGCCTGATGAAGACGGTTCTTCTGATGCACAATTCAATGATTCCATGGACAATTCCGGGGAAAAAATCTCCGATCCAAAGAGGATCAAAAGGTAACTTTTTAATCTACTTCATCTCAAATTTTATGATAATTCAGAAAACGTGCATGCATATGCATTACATTTTTAAGATCAGTGGTTTATGAATTATGGAAAATGGATCTTAACTGTTAACGTTTTGCTGTTTTAATAGAATCTTGGCCAATAGGCAATCGGCACAAAGGTCCCGTGTGCGGAAGTTGCAGTACATTTCGGAGTTGGAGAGAAGTGTAACATCACTGCAGGTAAATATATTTCTTGCTTTTTTTTTTATTATTGTTTGGAGATATTAAGGAGGATGGAGATTTTGTTTTATTCAATTCCTTTTTAATGATTTGCATTGATTTTCACATGGGATGGATGAGGTTGTTGAATTTAACGGTAAAATTTGTGCTGCAGGCTGAAGTTTCAGTACTGTCCCCAAGAGTAGCCTTTCTGGACCACCAACGTTTGGTTCTCAATGTTGACAACAGTGTTCTCAAACAAAGGATTGCTGCCCTTGCCCAAGATAAGATTTTCAAAGATGGTAAGCCTCAAAATCAATAAACTTTTTTTTTATTAATTTATACTTTTCCTGAACAATTGAACTTAACTGAATTGAAGTGAAAATTAATGTTTTGAAAGAAGAATTAGCATGATTGATTTAACTGGAATTTCATCGAAATACTAATAAACTCAAGAGAATAGAGCCTGATTTATTAGAGCATGTATTATATTATTAGATTCATAACTTCGCATTATATCAAATTTGATCATATATTTAAATAAATATATTAGTATCGACATTATCAAATTTGATATTGGTGAATTTATTCTGATGGTCTGTATAATTATTCTCAATTGTGCCATTAATTATATGGTCTTTTTGGGCTTGGGAACCCATAAACAAGTTTCCTACCACAAAAAAAAAAAAAGTGAATTTATCCTGATAAATAATATTTTATTATAAAAATTTTATGTGCAGTTAATATACATGATGATTAATAAGATTCATGCAATCTAGATAGCTAGGGATGGAGAAAGTATCATTTTTGTTACATGTATGTACTTGTATTTTGGTTACTTTGGAATTTGAATGGTGACCTCAGCTTGACAAGATGGCATAAAAGTTGCCTTATGAAAGTGATTATTACAAAAAGAAAAGACCTAAGTGTAATTTTCCGACATGAAGTGAAAGCACACACGTTGTGTAGTGCGTGTAGTATAATTTGATGTTATATATATCCATCGATCTTGGAACTAAATTCTGTGTCTTTAAAATTTTGTATATATAGTTACATCACAATATATATAATTTATGTTTATCCAGTGTATGATCACGAATAATGGGTGTTTACATAATTGCAGCACATCAAGAAGCCTTGAAAAGGGAAATAGAAAGGCTGAGGCAAATATACTACCAGCAAAACTTGAAGAAGATGGAAAACGCTGCTCCGACTGAGCCTAAATCGCAACCATCTCATGCAGCATGTGCAGAAAAGGAACAGCTTGTCAGCTAGAGAATCAGATCAAACTATATATTCCTAACATTTTATTTTCTTGAGGTGAGTAACATTAAATTAACCTTTTTGTTATATTTATGAGATTAAAATGGAGTTATATATAATTTGCTGCTATTTCTTTCATTATACATATATATGTTGAATCATGTTGCTGATGAACATGCATCTTCATCATTGATACGATGCAGGATTAAAGATGGCAGATTGATCACATGACCTCTTATCCGTCTCTTGAATAGTTTAAGGCCCACGGCAACTTCAATATTGTTGCAGAGGGACGACAAGATAAGGCCAACTTGCATCTCTGCAATCAAAGCCTCAGATATTAATATCATATTCATATGCATAGTCAAAACAAAACCTTGTTTTAATTTTACTCTTTTGCTTAGTTAACTATTCTATTATAGGGGTTAGATTTAAGTTAACCAATCATTAATTCTATCATTAGTTTTTTCTTCCTTCTGTAGAGCCTGGGGATGGGTGCATGTGGTTGCAGTTTTCGTAAACCACTTTTTTTTTTTTTTTAATCTTCTGTTTTCTTTTGATTATTGTGATGATCATGTTCAATGTTCTTGGGAAAGTTAGAGCTGTTTTAATGTTAGCCATGTGTTAATCAGCTTTAGTGGGGTGTTGGGAGGCATGAGAGCAAAGTAAGGGTTTGTCAGATGGTTTGATCCATGTCAGAAGTTCTGTAATCTTTTATTGTTTGTTTCCTTTGAGCGCTTTGCCTTGGGGCACTGTTTACTTGTAATTTACTTCATTAATTCAATGGCAAATTGTACATAATCTCCATTTTTTTGTGTGTTTAAACAATGTCTGAGGATTAGTTGGATCGGTGGATTATTTTATGGTGGAATTAGATGTGATTAAAGATTTTGATCAGAGATTTGGGTCATGTATATGAACTTTAATTTCTTTTTACTTCTATATTAGTTTTTAGGCAAAGTTTTAAAGATACCGCCTCTATTAAATTGTAAATAGTGTAAGTAAAAAACACGGATGTACCAATTTGCAATTTCTGAAAATTTTAAAAAATCACAAGCTATTGTGTCAAGCCACACGCTACAGTACCGAGTTGCTACAGTGTCAAGTTGCTACAGTACCGATTTTAACTTGAAACATTTTATCTTGAAACATGAACCTTTTAACTTGACACATAAAACATGAACATTTTAACTTAAAACATGAACAATTTTTGAAATGTAAAACATGAGCATTTTGACTTAAAACATGAACATGAACATTTTAACTTAAAACATAAAATCTGGACGTTTTAACGTGAAACATGAACACTTTAATTTGAAACATAAAACATGAACATGAACATTTTAAGTTAAAACATGAACATTTTTTGAAATATAAAACATGAACATTTTGACTTAAAACATGAACATGAACATTTTAACTTGAAACATGAACATTTTGACTTGAAATATGAACATTTTAACTTAAAACATAAAATCTGGACGATTTAACGTGAACATTTTAATTTGAAACATAAAACATGAACATGGACATTTTAACTTGAAACACTGTAGCGCACTATAGCAAACACTGTAACACACTGTAACAAAACACTGTATACGAGCAGAAACACTGTAGCGCGTGATTTTTTAAATTTTAAAAAATTACAAATTGGTCCTTTCTTGATTTTCTTTACTGCACTATTTATAATTTAGTCCAGTCTCTATGTAGAGACGGTCTCTTCAGAGACTTACTCGTTTTTAAGGATAATTTAATTTGAAGAGTTGTATGTTAACATTTTCTACGTAATTAAGGAAAAATTAATTACCATTTTATGTAAAAGAGTATTTATTTTTTTAATAATAATTGTATAATTGTATATTCTCATATTTTGAATGATAGGGCTAGAAAATTGTACTTTTTAAAGTTGGGGTCCTAAATTCAACAAAAATAGTGACTAATGGTACTATTTATTCTTTCGGTTCATTCCTACTTTCAATAATTTATTTTACCATCATTATTAAATTTTCAAGTCGGTGTATTTACATTTATTTCAGTTCATTTCACTATATTTATAGTTTTTACAAAATCTTGGTGAAACCGTCCTACCATAAGCTTATGATAGTTCATGTGTTTAATACATTTGTTTGTGTATTTCTAAACTTTGTTTGACATAATTTTTGTTCATGTGTATAATGCATTTGTTTGTGTGTTTCTAAATTTTGTTTGCTACAAATTGTGTTTAGATGTTAAAGGCAAACAAAACTTACAAACACACTAACAAAGCTAACAAACACATGAACTATCATTCGTCCTACCATAAACTTATGGTAGGACGGTATCACCCAAGACATTCTCCATAGTTTTTTAGTTAAGTTCAACATATTTTTTCTAACTCAATTTAGCATACTCCCTTCAAAAAAATCAGTTTAGTATACTTATATTTTCTAGTTAGTTCACATCAATTCAATTCAATTTTGTAAGAATCGATAAGGAAGAATTGTCTTTAAGATCATTTCCAGTTCAACTTATTTGCAGAAGTAATAAATTCAGTTCAATTCCATTAAATTCAATTCATTTCAACAACAATAAATTAAGTTCAATTAAATTCAATTCAATACAATTTAATTAAACAAATTAAAATTTGCTTAGTAAATAGGTGAGGTGATCTTTTGTGAGGCAGACTTACCGTGCATAATACCGCTTGATGTTGATATTAAACAAATTATCAAACAGCATAAACATATTAAAATAGTGAATTTTAAGCACTTTTAACTGTTTTTATGCACGTGATATGTGCAATTGTGCATACGATTGTTTTTCTTTTCAGCAGTTTAATTATTCTCACACATTAGCAAAAGTCGATACGATTATTTAGTAGTTGTATTCATAAAAAAATTTAAAGAATTTGAATTTGATGTGAGTACTCCTAACATGTACTAAGAAGAGTGTGCTCTTTTAATCTTTTATGTATTCTGCAGATAGATCAGCGATGATATTGATTGGAAAAAA
Source organism: Cruciata laevipes (assembly GCA_963678965.1). NCBI lineage: Eukaryota > Viridiplantae > Streptophyta > Magnoliopsida > Gentianales > Rubiaceae > Cruciata > Cruciata laevipes. The sequence continues at coordinate 11,633,961 of OY787642.1, forward strand.
ATCAAGATCATCGTGGTGTTTAGGACTCGTTTGTGTGTTCGATTTTGCGTTCTTGGCTTGAATTGAGGAAGAAGATAATATTAACTTTCAGTTAATGTTCAGAGTTTGGAACCCCTGTCAAGATATAAACTGGTTTACAAGTACACACTCGATTTAAAGTGGTCACACACCCTGTCAAGGGCGGTGTATCCGTAAAAAATTGTAATTTCCCTCCTTGGCGCCAAGATCACTTTTTTTGGGGATACCAAACAGAAATGTAAATTAGTAAAAATATAAAGCACTGCAGATTCAACCAACATAGCTGCTGGTTATGAGTGTCATATAAAACTACAGTAACCTACCTAATACATCCCATACTCGACTTCTTTAGAATGCCTAGATTTGGCAAGAAGAGGATTATAACACAGCTCTCTAAGATCTCATTCTAGCACACACAGCTCTAACTCATAACAAGGAAGCTAACACTACGGAGCATGCACATATCATATCCTAGTCTTTCTTTCTCAATCTGGTTAAGTGAGAATTGACACAAAGTGATTTCCTCCTGAGTTCCCACTGACAAGTTGTTCCAAGCAACTACAAGGTATGAAGAGCAAGGAATCAAGCAAAATACAGGCCAGAGCAATTATGCAATGAGCAGATGTATAACAGACTTGACACGCTAGTCTAAACTAACATGGGCATATAGCTCAAAACTGTTAGGATCTATGGCATAACTGCATAAGCATACAAAGTAGCAAAATATTGGGTAGAGTACAATATGAGATGCATAATGTGTGTCACATACAGAGCAGTCAACCAAGAAAGGAGATGAAAAATATTTGAATATGACAACATCAACTTTGATTGGATGGTAAGAAAACACGATACATAAAAAGTTTAGAAGTAACAGAGGGGCAGTGGTCACCTCCACTTCATCTACACAGGAGGAAATGAGCCAGCGGCACTTTATGCTTTTGTAGGGCCTTCCGGAATTTCCTCAACGTGCTGCTGCTTTTCTGAAGCTTTGGGCTTCGATTTTATTTCTCTAAGCACTCCCAAGGTCTTCTCAAGGCCAGTCAACCTCTTATCCTGTAAAGTAACCTTGTCCAAGAGCCTACCAAACTCAAGTGCATGACTTTCCTCAGCTTCCTTAAACGCCTCCTCCAAAATGGTACATTTCAATTGATATTCTTCTTCCTCTTTCAGTCGACGTTTCTCCAAATCTGAAGTGCTCAACACAAGACCTCCTGGACCAGCTGCATGGTAGATTGGCTCTTCAGGGAGCTGACATTTTTGCCTATAATCTGCAAATGCCTTGTTGGTTTGCTTTATGGCCTTCCTATAATCCTCCAAGACACTTCCCATAAGATACAACTCACGCTGTAGACGATAGATATCTGCATCTTTTGCCTGTAATTCCTGGAAGTGAGCCTTTTGCATGTGCTCAATCATGGCTCCCCTCTTTTGCACTTCGTCCATCATTACCTGTTGATTCAGATTTGACTGCTCCACAGCCTGCTCCTTTTCTGCATACAGTGTCCTAAATCTAGTCATCGCTTGTTCCATTTGATCCATACACATCCCAAAGTCAAATGACTTGGGATCCATCAAACCATCAATCCTCAATCTCTTGTTGTTACCATTAAGAGAAGGGTGCATCATATCATGCTCAGTATCCATTGCTCTCTTACCATTGTCATTGTAAAACAGACCTGTAGAAGTTGCATGATGTAAGCCATTCTGATTGTCCAAGAGATCCATTGACGAATCATGATGAAGATGTCCCTGAGTACCAAATGCGACATGGTTCGTTTCCATAGCTTGTAGAAAATTACCCGTTAGTCCATCGCCTCCAAGAGTATCAAATCTGTGACCTCCATCTTCTTCTATGTCTTCTTCACCCACCTCAAATTCATCAACTTCCTCCTTGTTCCCCTCAAAGCTATCAAATCCTGCTGGTTCTCCCATATTACAGCGCTGCAAAAAATGCCCACCAGAATTGTTCTTCCCATCCAAAAGCCACTGAGGCTGTTTCAACTGCACCTCATCCCCGACACCTTCCTCGGTGTCCATTACTAGAGCATCGTTCCCCTCTTCCTTTTCATCAGCAGCTTTTCCTTCCTCCACGTCTCCGATCTCGGATCCCAGAGTCAACTCAACATTAAGCCCTCCAATAGCATCATTTCCCAGAACATCACTAACACCACCCACTATAACATCAGCCTCATTTTCCTCCTTTAATTCTGCATCCAAATTTCCTATATCAACCTCCTTTGAAACTACCTTCTCAGCATTCAAGTCCACTACTTTCTTCTCATCCTCCTCTTTCCTCTCCTCAAAAACATCCAGCTCATCCTCATCCGCATCCAGATCGATTCTATTCTGGTCGGCCCTCAAACACAACTCTTCAGGCTGCCTAACCATCGCCTCCTCCCGCTGTTTCTTGATCAAGTATTGCAGATGTGCAGCATAGTAGCAATCAACCAACTGTTCCCCTTTGAGCAACTCCTTCTCCACCATTGACCAAAACAAGGAAGCCCAGTCCACCTTCTCAGGGTGCCCTTCCTTAATCGCATTGCTCCAACTTAACACTTCATTGGGCAAAATCCAAGTATCCTCATGAAGCAGCAACCAATTCGAAACAAAACTCTCCAAAAACGCAATAGACTCCTCAGTCAACACTTCAACATCCACATCCACCCCATCAACATTCCCACCTTTATCCTTCTTAATATGCAACCCAAAAGCCCTACCCAGATCGGCCCGATTAACCGCAATCCTAAAATCATTCACATAGCTAGCGCGCAGTTTCGGATCATAGGTAGCAATCAACTGAGCAAGCAAATCAACCCGAAGGTTCCTATCAAATTCGACATGAAAAAAATCCCACAACCCAAGCCTCTTAAGCAACTTCTCATGCCTAGTAAAATCAGGGATCTTGGAGGGAATAAAAGGAACAGGCTTTAAATTTTCCAAGAGCTTATTCAGCTTCTTCTCAATAGCCTGCTGTTTCTTAGCACTAACCTTTTTCCTCTTTGAAAAAGATGGTTTCTTTGAAAACGAGGGAGACATCATACCAGTGTGCAGCGGAGGCGGGAAGTCGGAATCGAGAGATTCTGTGTAGTCTGGGTCTTGATCCAGGTCGTCTTGCTCCTCCTCCGGGTCGTCGCCAGCGCGGGTATCAGGGTCGGGGATTTGAGAATCCGGGTCGGGTTGAGTAACAGGGATTATGGGGTCAATTATGGATTGAGGGGAATCATGAGGTTGATCTTGGGAAGAAGTTTGGGACTGTTGGGGATGGGAGGGACTGTTACACATGGATTGGCTGGAAGGGGTTTTGGGAGAGATGGAAAGGGGCGAAGTGACTGTCTGAGAGTCTGAGGTTTCCTGACTCAATAATCAGTATTTTGTTTATACCATATTTAAGCACCCCAACCTCCTGCAATGGGTTAATTATGACCCAAAGAAAAATGCCCATTTGAATTTTCTTTTCTCATTTTTATGAACAAACTCTCATATGAGAGGCAAGTAAGGCCAGTCTAGTTGAGCTGAAAATGTGTTGGTTGGTGCTGAAAGGTGTTGATTGGTACTAAAAATGTGTTGAATGTAGGAGAAGACCCTGTCCAGTAGAGCTGAAAATGAGCTGAAAAGTGCTGCAAGATGCTGAAGGGTGCTGAAACGTGTTGAAGGGTGCTGAATGGTGCAAAATTAAACTAAAATTGTATGACATATACATAATTATGTGTTGTGTGAAGCGGGGATAATCCGCACTAGTAGATGAATGCCTCAGACTCTGGTTATGTCCGAGGGCTTTAAGATGTAGGTCGGTAGACTGCTTGTTGGAATGCTTGACTGTCCGAACCCCAAAGCTTCAGATGAGAACTGGCTAAGGGCTTGTTCCTCCGACACCTGCAAAACAAACCCCGCGGCGCTACCTCAGGGGTGGTAGCTCCGGTGTAATGATGAGATTTCATGCTTTGAAAGATAAAAACTTTGTATTCAAGAGTTAGAGAACTTACCTGGAATGGATGATTATGACCTCTATTTATAGGCGTCTGGGAGCGCCTTTCTCATTTCCTTTTCCTTGCTGACTCACCATTTTTTTTCCTCATCCCCAAGTATGTTTCACGTGAGGCTGTACCTCCTGTATCTTGCTTAAGATCTTCTCACGTGTCTGTGCATTTTCCTGGCAATTTCCTTAAGCACCTGAGTCACCGCCTTTCCCACTAATAGGTGACGCATCCTGTATCATCACAAGCCCCCTAAGTCGAGCGCTAGCTCTGGAAGAGCAACACTTGACTTGACTTTGTCCGATCCTTCTCCCCTTTTATCCGAGCTTCCTTGACCGATACTTTATGGGCTTTGCCGTTTCGCTATCCCAGGGCGACATCCTTTTAATGGGTGGGCCCCGATTGGTGCGCTTTTCGCCTGACGGCTGCTCAATGTCCGATTTTTTCCCTTCTTTTGAGCGGCTTAATTTTTTTGTCTTCTTCCTAGGTACGGCTTATCCTTGCCCCTTTATCTTCAACCGTCTTGCTCCTTTTATTTGTACGATAAATTCATCCCCTCTTTTCTTCATTTCACTCGCATGGCTGACTACCTTTCCAACAATTCTTCTTCCTTTTCTGAAGATTCTTGTCCACTTACTCTAAATCGTTCTCGATTGACTTCGCCCGCTCCTGGTAAATCTTCTGATAGCACCGCCGCCTCCTCTTCTTGCAGCGATATGACTCACCCCAAGATCGTTCCTTTTGGTGAGGGTTCCAGCTCTCGCCGTCTTGACTCTCAGATAGGAACTGGTGAAGCCCCCAATGAGTCCTTGCGTATCCGACCGCTAGGGATTGTTTCTAATGTTCAAGGACCCCCTGCTGATCCAGCGCATGATTGGATCCGCGCTGAGACCATCAAAGCCGCCCACATGATGTTCTGCCCTTTGGCGACGAATGCTCAACTCATTCCCTTAGGCTTAGAAGGATATCAAACTAATGGGCCATGCATTCTGAAACGCCTATTTCAATATGGCCTAAGCCTACCTTTCCCTCATTTGTGTTCTGACCTCCTTTACCACTACAAGATTTCCCATGCTCAAATTAATCCCAACGGATTTGTAATTATCATGGCGTTTCTAGTCAATTGTCGTCGATGTGGGGTCTCTGAGTCGGTGGACCTGTTTCGATCTTTCTTCTATTTTTCTGGGAACGCGAACCGAATTCCAGACATCTTTGGCTTTGCCTCCCATATTCCTAATGCCCACTTCATCCGAGGCTCCGTCAATTATCTGAAGGGATTGTTATTGGACGGTCATTATTCTTATGACCATCAGACCTATCAGGCTCCTTGGTGGAATCGTGACATCATATCCGAGTATCAGGTTCCTTGGCTCCCTGATGAGCTAAGCTCGGATTATGAGATTCCGTTGAATAGCCCAGTATACCTGTCTCAATACTGGATTCCTGAGAACGGAGATTTTTCTTGGCCTCCCGAAGTGTATCCCGACGAGGTTTTCTCCACTCCTTACTATCGTGCTATCTGGCCCGATCAAGGTTGCCCCTCAAAATTTTGTCTTTTATTTCAACAGTTGGTTTCCCCTTTTCCTTGTGTTTTTGACTTCTAACCCAATTTTCTCCTCTGTAGTGTTGCGCTCTCTTGAGGATGATCCGTCTTATCATCCCGCTCCTGATTCTACCGTCTTGTGGCCTGAACCCCCCGAGTGAGACTCATCCCGTGGGTACCGGTTCTGTGGTTTCCATATCCATTCATTTTCCTAACTTGGTCGGCGTCCTTGCCATGATCCTTTAAGTTGAAACCGGAAAAGACCTCGGACTGAGGCTTCGATCCCTCAACCCTTGCCTTCCCCACCTGACTCACAGTTGCAGGCTCTCGCTCCGATCCTCTGGTAATTCTATTTTCTTTCTGGTGTTCTGCTTTTCTATGTATCTTATTACTATCTTCTAACCTTTTATGCTCCAGGTAACCGACTTTTCCTCCGAGATACTTGGGTCGGCCTATCTCCGGGATTTCCTAGAATCTGCTCACCGACGTCACCTTTCTCTTGACCTTGCCAAGGAAATGCATCAATTCTCTATCCTTGCTCGAGCAGGAGCTACAACCTTGGAGGGATGGCTCCAACCTTCGTGAGTACAGTGCTGCCCTTTCGGAGGAGATCATCCAATCCCCTGAATTTAAAAAAGCCGTAAAATAAGTCTTGAAGGAGTCAAACGACCATCAGACCACCTGGGTCTATAAGCAAATGCGAGGATGGGTTCCTGGGAAGCCCCGGCTCGATTACCAGAAGCTTTTCTACAAACCTGGTGCCCAACAGCGTTATCTCTATAAATTCCAATGCCTGTTGGACAAGACTTTGAGCCAATTGGCTCCCAGAATCTGGGGAGCTCTTTGTTCCGCCTCTCCTCCTCTTTCGGCTTCTTCTCTCCGAGCCATATCTGCTCCGAAGGGACCTCCCCCTCCCATTGCTCTCCTTCATATCCTTCTGACTCTCCTCCCCCCAAGGATGCTATGAACGACCTTGGGGTCTACCCTGAATCCCCTGTTTACTCCCAATAATGTACACATCATTTCTTATATGGGTTCACCGTGGGCTATGAAGATGGTCGACCGAAGGTAGTTTGCAAAAACCCTCGGACCCAGCGTCCCGAAGCTACTCGTCCTACGGGTCACCCTCGGACCCAGCTTCCAAAGCTACCCGCTTCCGGGTCCTTAATTTTCTATTGTGTCTACTCTTTATAATTTTCCTTTTCTTGCTTATTTTATAATCTGTCCTTGTTTGACATTTAAGGAAAAGATGCTTTTGTTCTGCCTTCCCTTTTATGCACTGTTCTCTTCTAAGTTTTAACTTATACATTGCATTATTTATCCCCTTGTTCTCCCCCCTTAGGAGCATCGGGTGCAAGGACCTAAACTTGACGTCTGATGTCCTAAGTAAAACCGAAAATTCAAAAACTTAATTTGCGTACCTTCCGTTGTAGTTCGACTATCCGAGCCAAATCCACCTCTCTTCCCCCTTCTGTCGAGGGTAGCCAACTGCCTAAGATCCTGCATCATGTATCTAAAAGTATCTAACCTTAGATTCTTAATTCTTTAGTTCTTCCTTATATTTCATCAGATGGTCCTCTTCTGATGCGGGCTTCCATCCGAGGATTTGAAATTCTTAAATTCTTCCTTATGAGTTCATCGGATGGTCCTCTTCTGATGAGGGCATCCATCCCATGGTTTGAATGCCTTAAAATCTTTAAGACCTTAAATTCTTCCTTACGAGTTCATCGGATGGTCCTCTTCTTATGAGGGAATCCATCCGACGGTTTGAATGCATTCAAATCTTTAAGACCTTAAATTCTTCCTTATGAGTTCATCGGATGGTCCTCGTCTGATGAGGGCATCCATCCAATGGTTTGAATGGCTTAAAATCTTTAAAACCTTAAATTATTCCTTATGAGTTCATCAGATGGTCCTCTTCTGATGAGGGCATCCATCCGATGGTTTGAATGCCTTAAAATCTTTAAAACCTTAAATTCTTCCTTTATGAGTTCATCGAATGGTCCTCTTCTGATGAGGGCATCAATCTGATGGTTTGAATGCTTTAAAATCATTAAAACCTTAAATTCTTTCTTATGAGTTCATCAGATGGTCCTCTTCTGATAAAATAGTTAAAATCGAAATCCTTCATAAAACTTCATTCTTTTGCGGGGCACCATCGTGGGAGCGACCCCGAAGTCCCGACTTCCTATTACAAATATTATCAAATACTTGTAATTTCCTTTCCTCTGGCGTATCCACACCCTTTTTCTCCTGCAAGGCATTATCCAATACCTTGCATCTCTTCTGACGTATCCACGCCATCTACCAGCAGACGTATCCACGCCACTGGGTTAAGTGTATACACACTAAATTCCTTCTTCCTTTCCTTGAAAAATTTCTAAATTTTGAAAGAGGGGTTTACCTGATTCAATTTTCTTCCATTATCACCTCGGCCTCTTTGCCTGATGGCTCTTGTTCTGGGCTTTCCTCATCTTTGTCTGAGGTGCATCTTTCCCCTTTTCTATCGCCTCCAAACATTTTCCTTCCTTTGCCTTACCCTTCTCTAAAGGTATACCTTTGACCTTTGCCTTCCCTTTGCTTGCCGACCTTTAGTGGACTACCCCGACAGCCTTCCTTGCATCCATTATGGCAGTTAGCATGCAATTTTTTGCTGTTGTTTGGCTACCTCGGACAGAAGCAATCCCTTGCTCTGCAGGGAACTTCATCGTTAACAAGTAGGGGTAGTTCACCACCCGAGCCTGCGTCAGCCAAGGCCTCCTGAGGATGACGTTATATGGCGAGGGAGCGTCCATCACCGCGAAATTGCTCATCGCCGAGGTCCGGCGACTTCTGTCCATGTCATCCACTATGGTCACTTTAAGGGTGATTATGCCAAGGGGCATCTCAGCTTTCCCAGTAAACCCTGACAATGGTGATATTGGTGGCTTGAGGTTCCGCCTTCCTATTCCCAGCTGGTCAAAGCAGGTGGTGAACATAATCTCCACACTACTGCCATCATTTATAAAAACTCTTTTTATAGCGAAACCCTCTATTTTCGCTGTGACCACCATCGGATCTGAGTGCAAGGCCTGAGTAGGCACCGCATCCTTTTCGGAAAAGGTGATGGTCTCACCGAGTCGGAAAAGCTTACCTGGCTCTTCCCCTGGCAGCACGTACCTAGTCTGTGCCTTCAATATCGTTACTGATTGGCAACTATCCCCCACCATCCCGCTGATCACGTTTATCATTCGGTTTGGGATGGGTTCTCGGTCCTGAGCTACTGCCACTATCTAATTCGGAGCCTGGCCTCCATTGTTTCCGTAAGCCTGCTCTCCCCCTTGTATCTGACCCTGGTTCGGATATTGATTGGCGCCATACTGGTTTGCCCCTTTCCATTTCTTTTTTCGGAACTGCTGTTGCCCCTCTTTCCAGGCCTCCGGAGCAACGCAATCTCTCAATTTCCTTTTTCTATAAGTCTCTCTATTTCTCTACTCAGAGTTCGGCAACCGTCAGTGGTATGCCCATGAGATTTGTGGTAAGCGCACCACCTCTCCGCGTTTTCCTTTGACGGGATCCCATGGATTGGAGGGGATCACCAAACAGGTTCCTGTACACCGTTAATATCTCCGAGCGTGGCTTGATCAGTGGTGTGTAGACCTCCATCCTGCATTTCCCAATTACCATAGCTCCTGAATCCCTCTTTCCTGTTTCTGGTGCCTTCTTCTTGTCACCTTTTCCCGAGAGAATGCTATAATTATCTTCATTCCTCTTGCGGGTTGCATCATTGACAACACAGTATAATTGCACAACAATCTGAAGTGAGTGGGAAGTGCCAAGGATGTTCTCCATCAGCTTTCGGAACAACGCCTAATCCTTTAGGCCGTTGATGAATCCACTGATAACAGCCTTCTCTTACTGCTGCCTGTCCGACACTTGCATGTTGTCGTCCATATATCTTCTATAGTATTCCATCGGTTCCTCCGAGGCCTTTTGCTTGGTTGCCAGCAACTTTTCTGACTTCTTCAACTGGGAATACCTGTACAGCAGAGCTTGGCTGAAATCGTAAAAGCTTCTTAAACTTTCCCTCGGAAGGAAATCAAACCATATCAAGCAGTTGCCTCGGAGGTAGCACCCCAGCAACTTACACCTTAGGTTGTGTGGGATGTCCCTGGAAATCATCATGTTTTGATATGTTCCTACAAACTCCTCAGGATCCATTTCCCTATTATACGTTGGAATCCCTTCTAGCGGCCTTAACCCTTGAGGCCATGGTTCGGCCAGAATTTCCGAAATCCAAGGAGAGGCAGGCCTTTCCCCATTCCTTCCGATTAGATTATCCAAGTGTGGTTCCAAAGAATTTGTATCCGAATGATACTCATCCTCACCTCGGCAATATCTATCCTCGTAAACTCTCCCTCGATACCCTCCTTGGTATCCTTCTTGAGGCCCTCCTTGATTTCCTCTGTAATGTCCTGCTGTTCCAGCCGAAGTCATTGGATGGCTTTGACCCTGCACTCCTATTGTCCGATATCCCCCGGAGATTCCCATGCCATAATATCCTGCAGGAAACTGCTCGTTGGGTAACCTCATCGGAGTAGTGACCAGAAATCCTGGTGTTGCAAATGACACTGCTGGTAGCGCCGGTCCTGGAAGGCATGCCCATCCTCCTTGCCTTGTGCTTTCATGCAGATGGTTCAGATGGAGATTTCTTGTGCCTGTGCCGGTCCTTAGAGGTGCAATAGTTGGAGGTACCGTACTAGAGCTGACCTGCATCCTTCTCTCGGGCTCCCTTAGCCTATCTAGAGTATCCTAGTCGATTAACAGCCTCGCGGATGGGGCAGGCCCCCATTCCTGCTCTCTCCGATGCTGTATCATCCACTGGTGATATAGCTCCTTATGGGCCATCATGAAATCTATTGCCGATAGATTTTCACCCCTCTGCCTTGAGTTGTTCTGAGCTCTGCTAGGTGGCCTCGGATTACTTTGAACCGTACGTGTTGGTCTTCGGTTGTCCCCTTGTTCTTCCTCTGTGATAGGCTCCCCTTCGTGTGGGCCTTTTGGAGTATTTCTTCGTCTCTATACGTCCTTCAGCTTGCAGCTGCAACAATGTGGGATTGTCTTCATTTTGCATCCCTCCTCCATGTTTGCCGTCATTGAAGCTGGGGTGGCGGTTGATTTGCGTGGCCGACCAGGTCGGCGCTTCGTGGTTTCCGACATGTCGATCAGAAGCAAGAACCCTCTAAGTCGGATCCCACCGGGCGTGCCAACTGATGCGGGAATAATCCGCACTAGTAGATTAATACCTTAGACTCTGGTTATGTCCGAGGGCTTTAAGATATAGGTTAGTAGACTGCTTGTTGGAATGCTTGACTGTCCGAACCCCAAAGCTTCGGATGAGAACTGGCTAAGGACTTGTTCCTCCGACACCTGTAAAACAAACTCTACGGCGCTACCCCGGGGGTGGTAGCTCCAGTGTAATGATGAGATTTCGTGATTTGAAAGATAAAAACTCTGTATTCAAGAGTTAGAGAACTTACCTGGAATGGCTGATTGTGGCCTCTATTTATAGGCATCCCGAACGCCTTCCTCATTTCCTTTTCCTTGCTGACTCACCATTTTTTTTCCTCCTCCCCAAGTATGTCTCACGTGAGGCTGTACCTCCTGTAACTTGTTTAAGATCTTCTCACGTGCATGTGCATTTTCCTGGCAATTTCCTTAAGCACCTGAGTCACCGCCTTTCCCACTAATAGGTGACGCATCCTGTATCATCATCGTGATTAATAAAATAATGTCAATGTTACATTTTGAAATGTGTTGAATAAAAAACATTATTCATGGTATGAAGGAACATTTTAACAAACGATCTTTATTCTTCTTTATTTTTTTTTTAAAATTTAAAACCACACATGTGGTAGGAGTCTTTTAAGGGATCCCAAGCCCATAGGAAACAAAAATATTACATATGAGTTCCAAAGCTAGGATTATGCATTAGTAGACTAAAATCTAAGAGCCAAACAGTGGCCTAGATTATGGAGTATAAGAAACTCCAGAAGCAAAAGGAATTGCTTCCAAAAGAATAAAAGAAAAGACTACCAAAAAGGAAGCCTTAATCTCAATGAATACATAGATAAGCAATTGTTTGAGGAATAACTCCAGAAAGATAGTGAGAAAAAACAGTACTCAAATTGCATGCATACTCCCAAGCTTGTCTGGGAATCAACCCAAGGCTGCCCCAGGTTGAGACTCAAGTCAGCCGAGGAGAGAATACAAGAAGAGTAAGTTGTGTTAGCACCATGGTATTTGCATTCAGGTGCTGCTCAGTAGTGCTTTGAACTGCTATAAGGAGAAACCCCTCTGTTCAGTTCTCCTTTGAGTAATTCTTTGAGATGTTCCAAGTCCTCATCATTTCCTGCACTTCATCCTGGTGTCTTCATTTCCTGCATTTCAAAGGAACAGCAGTAAAAAGTTCTAGGAAGCTACTCAGATACTCTAATATGCGGTACAGCATCACAGTCCAATTGAATGATTCCTTTTAATTTCCTTGGTGCCATTGATATAGGTAAATCAGCATTTTGTTGTGTCTGAGTACTATATTTAGCCAAAAAATCAGCTGCACCATTTGCCTCTCTAAGCACATGACAAATTGGGTTTATAGTACTAAAACTGTGAAGTTTTGTACATAAGGAATAGAAGTTCCAGTCAATTGTACTAGGCTTAATGACTCCATGAACTGCAACACTACAATCAGACTCTATAATGAAAGGAGTCAGGTTCATTTCATGCCCTAAAATGTATCCTTGGAGGATTGCTTGTAATTCAGCATGTAGTGGGGAGATTGCAGTTACAGTTTTCATGGTAAGTCTTGAAACAATGCCTAAGCTATTCCTAACAACTATGCCAATGCCAGTTTGGTGAGGAGAATCTAGATGGAAAGATGCATCCACATTAATCTTATAACCAGTATCAGGTGGAAACCACTTTACAATTTTAACTGGCCTTGGCCTTCTCCTTTTCAGGAAAGGTACTAGACCAGCTTCAATCAGGAAGAGGTTCTTTTCACTGGATCCAGTTAAAGGAAATGCAGAGAATATCAGATAAACCTGCTTTACTATATCATTGCAAACTTTTTGTTTTGGTAAGGTTTTATTATCATACAAAAATTTATTCCTTCTGTTCCACAAAGCCCAGACCACTATTGATATAGTTGTTCTTATTACTTTAGTGTGAACTTTGGAGAAACCAGTGTAAGATAGATAAAACCTAATTCTTTGAGTGATATTTGCAAAATTGGGAGGATTAATAACAAGCAAGTTATCCATATAATTCCAGATGTCCACTGAGGATGTGCATGCATTAAAGTAGTGATTAAGAGTGTCTTGAGAATTACACATAATGCATTTTGATGGAAGATTGAAGCCAAATTTACCCAAGACATCATCAAATGGCAATATCCTATTCCAGATTCTCCAAATAAGGAAGGAGATTTTTGATGGTATTGGTGAACTCCATACCTGAGTAAGACATGAATCTGGTGGAATTCTTGGTCTGTAGCTAAGATATGCAGACTTGATGGTGAATTCTCCTGTTCTTGATGGTTTCCAGATCAGTCTGTCTTCATGATCCTCTGTGATTTGAATCCCCTGCAAAAGATTAAAAGAACTGGTAGCTAAGTGTTGCTCCAAGGTTGTTAGATAATTGCCTTTGCTTTGTATGAATGCACTCAGTGATATGTCTGGAAATGGAATGTCCATATCAGATGGCCATTCATAGCAAAGTGCACCTGTTCCTGACCAATTAGCAAACCAGAAAGGACATGATCCTTTGCCAATAATAACCTTGGAATTGAAGTTAGCATGTTCAGTTACTTTGCAGATCCTTCTCCAGGTGTGGGAGGTTTTATATGATTCTGGTAGAGACCATAAGAATCTTGTCCAAACTGTCTCATTTTTCTGCAGCTTCCACCACATCTTGCAGGAGAAAGCATTGACCAGAGATGTGATATCCCTAAAACCAAGACCATTCTGGTCTTTGGGAAAAGCTATCCTAGACCATTTCCTCCAAACCTTCCTCTGTCCGAATTCAGTCTCACCCCATAGAAATTTTGAAGCCAAGGACTCCATTTTATTGATCACCTTCTTTGGTGGACTGAGCACTGAGATTATATGGATTGGTGTGGCTTGCAGCACATGGTTAATTAAAACCATCCTCCCAGCATAGCTTAACCATTTGTTCTTCCAGTTCTGAGTTGCTTTAGCTAATCTCTCCAAGATTGGTTGGTAGTATATGGCCTTGTTCCTACCACTGAAGACAGGTACTCCAAGGTAAGTGAAAGGCATACTTCCCAGTTTCATTCCTAGAGCTCTCTTTATTTGCATGCTCTTAGCCTCAGAAGTCTTTTGATGAACAAAAAACTCAGACTTGGCATAATTCACTTTCTGACCAGAAGATGATTCATATGCTTTTAAAAATGACTTAACTCTTTTCATGTTCCTCCTGTTGGAGTTAGTGAAAAGTGTTGTGTCATCAGCATACATGAGGTGGGTTACAGGTTCCACATCCCTTGGCATTATGAAACTACCAATTTGGCCAGATTGGACTTTTTGCTTAAGGGCTCTGGAGAAAGTTTCAGTGACTAGATTATAGAGGAAAGGAGAGAGAGGATCTCCTTGTTTTATACCTCTACTAGATGAGAAAAATCCTGATGCAATGCCATTTATGAGTACTGAGAAACTAGCAGAGGCTATATTTTGCATTATGATTTTGACAAAGGAACCTTGAAAACCAAATTTTAGCAAGATAGTATTCAAGAAACCCCAAGATACTCTGTCAAAAGCTTTCTGCATATCTAATTTGATAATTAGATTGTTAAGCTTGCTGTTCTTTCCTAATAGCCTAGCCATTTCTTCCATCTGGATTGTGTTGTCTGTGATATCTCTTCCTTGGAGAAAAGCAGATTGCTCCACAGAGGTTAATTTAGGCATTAATGGCTTCAATCTCTCCACTAACAACTTAGTGAAGATTTTGTTAAGAAAATTTGATAGGCTAATAGGTCTAAAATCTGCAAATGTGGATGGGTTAGGTTTCTTTGGTATAAGGGTTAACCAGGTACTGGATATTGCCTTTGGGACTGTCTTACCTTGCAGAAATTCATTGACTGAATCAAGCAAGTCCTTATTGATGATGTCCCAGAAATGTGTGTAAAAAGTACCAGAGAAACCATCTGAGCCAGGAGCACTGTCTCCTCCTAGTGCAAACACCACACTTCTTAGCTCCTTCAAATCTGTGAGTCTTATGAGAGAGGTGTTTTCTTCAGGTGTGACTAGATTGGGTATTACAGCTGTAAAAACTCCAAGGTGTTGACCTGGATTGTCCTGAGGAGGCTCATTAAGTAATTCCTCAAAGAACTGAACTCCTTCCTCTTTGATCTCTGCTGGATCAGATGTCCATGTTCCATTTCTTTTTTTAATTTTGCTGATTCTAGATCTACAGTATCTTTCTTTCACAGAGTTGTGAAAATACTGTGTATTGGCATCTCCTTCCTGAAGCCATTTGACATTGGATTTCTGCTTCCAGAAAGAACTTTCCTCCTTCTGAGCTCTGATCAGAATGGCCCTACTTCTGTTCAGTTCTATCAGGTCTACATCACTTCCAGATAGCTCAAAGGCTTGTTCCAGTTCATCAACTTTAGCTTCTGCATCAAGCATATTCTGGTGAACATCTCCAAAACTGGTTTTATTCCATGACTTCAAAACAAGCTTTAGTCTCTTAAGCTTAAACACCATGTTGTTCATACCTCTAAATTCACTTGGCAGTGCCCAATTTTCAGAGACAATGCTAGTAATTTCAGGTCGGTTTAACCACATCTTTTGGAATCTAAAAGGCTTAGGGGATAGTTCAGTGGCATCTTGAATGGAAACTAGAAGGGGGTTATGGTCAGAGGTTGTTCTATTCAGAACAAGAACTGAGCTGTTTGGGAATAAAGTAAACCATTCAAGGTTACATAAACCTCTATCTAGCCTCTGAAGCAGGAGATCATCAGAGGCTCTTTTGTTAGACCATGTAAACCTATTCCCAACAGTAGTAACCTCTTGAATACCAGCTGAGTTAAGGAAGGCATTGAAATCTCCTATACTTCCCATAGGAGGATTATTCTTACCTTTATGTTCTGAGACAGAGGTTATGGTGTTAAAATCACCAACATAAAAAGTTGGAGCCTGTGGGATTTGTGAGAGGTCACTCCAAAGAGTCTTTCTGAGTAATCTCAGAACTTTGGCATATACAAAAACACAGTTCCATGACTGGGAGTTTGTGAGGTCAGTAATACCAGTCAATATGTACTGGTCAGATTGATTAAGAATATCTATTTTAAAAGAGTTGTTCCAGAATAACCATATTTTTGCATCCTGTCCTGGATAAGAATTTTGGAATTGTAACTCAAATTGAAGTTTCTGAATTTCAGAATTATTGTGCATTGGCTCAATAATACATAAAATAGAAACTTTATGCATAACAAGTAATTTCTTTAATCTGATTATAGAGGTGCCATAGCCTCTAATGTTCCAGACTAACATGTTTCCTATGATTTTGTAACTAATCATTAAACAGTGTATTTAATGTTTTGCTTAGGTCTAAGGGTTCTACTGACACTTTCAGTAAAACTCTCTTTGCTAAGTTTCTTTTTATTACCTGATTTTCCTTTTATGGAAACTGATTCATGTTTACTAACATGATTTTCATTATCATGATCTAAGGGAATTGAGCTAGCATGTATATCAGTTATTCTATCATGCATATCATCATGTGAAGTAGAAGGAGTAATTTCCTGACTAACAGATGGCATATCCACAGATAAGACTTCAATTATTGTATCACTAGGACTGCTAGGAGTAGTACCTTGATAAGGGTCATCAATTCTCCATTCTGGTTCACTAGGTGCATCATCATATGAAGCATCTGAGCTGTCATCCTCTTCCTGCAAAATAGAGAAGTGATTTTCTAGTGGTAAGGGGTTGTGGTAGGGGACTATTGCTAAACTTGTATTCTTTTTCTGGAGTTTCAAATCCTTTTTCATCTTGGCTATATGTAAATCGTCAAAAGACATAAAGGATACTGGAGAGGCATTCTTGAAGCTCCCATTGTTGACCTTTGAAAATATCTCCCTAACATCATGTGTGGCCTTATCCTTCCTATGCACCTCTTGGACAACAGGAGGATTATTCTTTGCTGAGTCAGTGTAGGGGACCATTGATGAAATGACTTCCTTTTCCTTTTCTGATGAACTAGAACCCCCTGCAGCTTGATGTTGCTTCTGAGTATCTTCTTTGTTATTCCTCCAAGCTCTGCGCAGCTCTGGGTGTAGAACATTACAGATACTTTCTTCATGGCCCAGCTTCTGACAGTGTTTGCAGTACCTGGGAAGGTTATCATATTCCACTGGGCAGTCTATATAGTCATCCACACTGCCAATAGGTATCTCCTTGATCAGATCCTTTTGTAGATCAACCTCAATACACATCTTCAATACTGAGGGCCTGGTGATTCCACACGTAGCGGTGTCCATTTTGATAAAGGTGCCCAATTGACTTGCTACATCGTTGATCAGTTTCTGATTGAAGTACCATAATGGGATATTCCTCACTGTAACCCAAATGGGTACAATCGAGGATTCCTTAGCTGGAGAGAACTCCGGTGTCCATTTCATGACCTTCATAGCTGCTCCGGCAATAGTCCAATATGGCCGGATCCAGAACCTCTGATAATCCTCTTGATCCTGAAACCTAATCAATATATGCCTGTAATCGATCAACCCAACTTGAAATTTACCTTTGAAACTAATAGCTTTGAAAGCTGATTGAATCTGTTCCATGTGGGGTTTCCCCCTTCCAAATTTTCCGACCAGTGCATTCTGGTAGTGGGATGCGAGGATCTTCACTGATTCCGCGTCATATAGGCAAGCAGGCCGACCATTCAAGGAGGTAATCGGTTTGATTTCTGGGTTCGACGGGAGGGATGAGTATAGCGGGGTTGGTTTATTGATGAGGGCGTCCATGAAGGATTGATCAGGGGCTGCGCCACCGGTTTGAGCCGGTGGCTCCGCCATGAAAGAGTCCGTTAGAGAGACGTTTCAGGCGAAGTGTGACCGTTATGAATTACTGTTTGGAAAAGTATGCATAAAGGGGCGCGTGAACAGTACAGAAGTTAGAGAGAGGGAGGAGCGTGAGTTTTTAGAGAGAGAAAGCTGAATTCAAGCTCAAACTTCCTTTATTCTTCTTTAAGAATGAAAGTAGAAGGAGTTTTCACTCAGTTGAAGAGTACTTGGAAAATCTTGAAAACAATGCCCCAAACTGACTCTGGTTTCCAAAAAAGCAATAATTGTTTCATGTTTCACACTCATAACTTCATTGGAATGCAACAACTAGACATTCCCGTCTTAGATCATCCAGAGGGTGAATGAAGTAGTGATTCAGGTTTGTACGATGATGGCCGAGAATCTGCTATGAACGAAGTGCGTGAGAGTATTGTCTTACAAATTTGGCATTCAGACAGTGGTGATTTAGATGGTAGTGATGTTGGCGAAAATGAATCATATGATAGCGATTAGTAGTATATGTAATTTGTAATATTATTGGAAGTACTAATCTGTTTATGACAGTTGTATAATATATTTATAAATTTAGTTTACCAATGCTAAATTGTTATTTATATATTTTTCAAAAAATAATTAATAATTATGAAACAATATATTTGAAGAATGATTAATTCGTACAAAACATATTCATCCGTACAAAACATATTCGTACAAAACATAGACATGTATAATAATTATGGGAATAAAAAATTAATACAAAAAACGCTTATTTAATCCGTATTTAGAAATTGGTGAATTGATCCTAGTTTAGTGATCAATCCATTATTCATCAAATGTACTCCATGCTTTCTTCTTCTACGGCCATGGAGTATAAAGTCAAAAGCAAAATTAAAAATGATCAAACATTATCATCTTTCTCAAGTAAACTGATTAACCAAAGTTGGAAATAAAGGGTCAAAAGATTTACTTTAGGACAGACATTTCACGTAACTTTGATGTTAAGAAGATCCAACAATATTCCATCACCCACACTGGACTCCACTACCTAGCCAGAACCAGAACATTCTCTAAACTTTCTACATTATAATCTCTCTTTCATCAATCTCACTCTCTGAAAGAATAATTTGCAACATTTTTATCCTATTAATTTCAAATAAATAACCAGAATATTTAAGGAACCATAAATTCGGAACAAGAGTTACATTTTATAATTACCTGATTTAATCTTGATATTGCTTGAACAATCTCATAAATTATTAAGTATTATTAATATGAAATTATAAAACATCAATAATATTACTGTGTAAAACTCAAAGGTCCCATTTTTCAAAGCTCACCTCTTATTGAAATAAATTGAATTAAATTTAACTGAAAATTTATGTAGCTAAATTAAATTAAATTAAATTGTATTAAAGGCAGAGAATAGCTATAGAAGGTGTTACACAAATTAATATCTACAGCCGTTTAAATTGGACATCAAATTGTTGCAAGTTGTACAAATTGGGACAAAGCAGTAAACATTTTCCCTTATACTACTGTGTCCAAATTCCAGAGCCCAAGAGAAGACCAACGGTCACATTTGCAGTTCTCCGTCACTAGTCAAATAAATTCCATCTTAATTTTCACCAGAGAGAAAAAAACTCCTCGAATCGTGACGGTTTCACACTCTGTGGCATGGATCTTACTCTTCCCACACTGCTCCTCTCCGCCTTCACATTGCTCGCCGTCTCCGCCGGCCAGAACGGCGGCGGCGCCGCTTCCGGAGTGGACGTGGAGCTGTGGTGTGTTGCCAAGAACAACGCCGCCGATTCGGCTCTCCAGGCGGCTCTGAACTGGGCTTGTGGGCAAGGCGGTTCCGACTGCTCTGCGATACAGCAAGGTGGGCCCTGCTATGACGGCTCCGATCTTCAGAAGACAGCTTCTTTTGCTTTCAACGATTACTTCCTCAAACATGGCATGACTAAAGAAAGCTGCAATTTTGATAACACTGCTGCTTTTACCTCTCTCAACCCCAGTAAGATTAACCTCTTATTGATGACAATCTTTTTGTTTGATTGCCCATCATTATGTTTGATTTGTGAACTGTAATAATGTTTGTTTTTCTATTTCAGGCTTTGGTCGCTGCAGATTTCCATCAAGGTAATAATTGAAAGGATTACATTATTAGAGCCCACAGTTTTTGCAGACCATTTTTCTGACAATATGCTAAATTTGTGTGACTACTGATTATGAAATCTCGTGTTTTGAAACTGTGAGGCGAATTTTACAAGATTCCATTGTGATAATATTCATAATCATGCAGTAATTAGTAGTCTTGTAATTATGAGATGGAAAGTAGTATGCTTGATTAGGCAATTTATCATTCTGAAATCTGATTATGTATATAATGTGACTGTTCTGTTCTTAAGTGCCTTTGTTGGTTCTGATGATTCTTTCAAATCTCACATTAGAGTCCTAGTAATATAATCACTGATTGCATATGACTGTGATGGTTTCTGCCCTCTATCTATTTGGGCCCGTACTCGTGATCTCATGTAATGAATGTTCATGTTGCGGGAACATAATGATGGAATGCTGAAGAAAATAAATTCCGATGTCATTTCTGTGGTTGAAAGACATTTCAGTTAAACATATTATGGTCTAATTTCAATTGAAAAGTTGCAATATCTCATGACACTTCAAGAAATTAAACTCTGAAATAGATCATGTATTTTGCTGTTAAAAATTTTGGTGACTTGTAAAGTCGGTGTTTAGATAAACATGATTTGGGCTGATTTCTTACTCCCAACTTGAAGTTCATACTCAAGTAGTTTGGATCAATTACTGTCAACATTGGGCATAGCAAGCTAATGTGTTCTGCTTTTTGTTGGAACAGCAAAGGAGCTGCTGGCAATGGGAACTTCACTGGATCATCTTCCGGACAACCTATGGAAGATGTCAATAGTAGCGCCACGAGGAGAAAGGGATGGATGTGGTGGAGCTTGGTAATGATCATTTCTTTGTTACACGCTATACTAACTCGGTATTTCTGAGGAACTTATAGTTGTGTGCTTCTCTCATGATAAAGTGACTTGAAGCTTCTAATTATTGCATTGTTGATCCAGTCAATAATAGCACTGATATTTGAAGGTGTAAGTTCAAATATCACTGAATGAAGTTCTGAAGTGCAACAGATTAGTTATGTGATGGTAGAGAGTAGAAATGATGAAAGAATGGCAATCTCTAATGCAATCTTTTATTATATTTCAATCATTATTTATGCTACAAAAGTATAACACAATCACTGAATGCAATTTAGTGGTAGGCATTGGTCTTTCCAATTTTTCGGACAGGATTAAAGTTTACCAACAGATCTCTAGCTAGTAAAATCATCTTTTTACTCCCAAAAATCATCTTCATTTTTAGATAGGGTTAAGTTTACCAATGCCGCCTCTTTATCACAAAATTTGGTTTAAGCTATAGACCAACTTGCACAACATGTACTGGTGAAGCTGAAGAAATATGTTCATGTGTTTGATGAGCAATATTAACTCATTCTGTATTGTTTCATAAGACTACACTTATCAGTGGCCTTTATTTCAAGTATCACCAGATTCACCACTACGCTCGATCCTTGAAAAAAAATTACGAAAAGAAATTCGCTAACCCTCGTTAGGCCAGTGGCGGCCCGGCTTGAATACAAAGTATCATGACTCAACCTGGTTACTAACTTACAATGGTGGCTAGAATTTTGTGTCAGACCTGGATTAGGGATGGCAATGGATTTCCGATCCAATCCAAATCCATGGATTTAAATCCATTTTTGACGGATATGGATGTTAAAAAATGAAATCCAACGGATATGGATCGGATACGGATTTATTGCTTGCGGAGCGGATTTGGATATGGATTTTGTCATAAATATCCATATCCAGTCCATATCCAATCCATGGATCCATTTAATATATAATATATATTTAATAATACATATATTTAATAATATATTAAATAATTAAAATTAAATTAAAAATATAAAAAATCACCTATGGTTAGATACTGACATATAATCTTCTAACCCTACCAATATACTCGTTTGGAAGAATAAATCAAGGAAAAAAGAAAGAAACTTATACTTTAAACTGAGTTATGTATTTTTTGGGAACTTGAACTTGTTTTTCCACGTATTTGTTTTTAGCACATTGTGTACTTTGAATCACTTGATTACAATTTTAATTTCATGAATTTTTATAAAACTTATTGTGGAGTTTGTTCATCATTGTATAAATTGTAATTCATATGTGGATATGGATATCCACGGATATCCATGGATTTAGCGGATATGGATTCAGATGTTAATATTTTAGATCCAACGGATTTGGATCGGATACGGATTTAGACACCAACAAGCGGATATGGATATGGATATTGTCAAATCCAATCCATTGTCAGGATTGGAGGGACTGATTTGCAATACGTAATAATATCAGGGGCTGGCTGGTAATTTCTTGGCAAGGTCAAGGGAGTCAACAGTCAAGATGGAGCTGCAGTGACTTGTTCGTTGGCCGTTGCAGCAATCTGTTGGGGGAGCTGGGATTCAGTTAGGATCCCAATTGCATATAAGAGGGAAAATGTAGATTTTTGTAGGCATCTTTGGGATAAGATCAATTTGTGTAAACCGTTTAGATTGTAGCTTGCATTTTCCATTTCTCCGTTCAATCCAAACCGCACCGGCGGATTTCTGTTATTTTTCCGGTCACCGATCACCGGGATCGTGACAAAGTGGTATCAGAGCAGTCGCTCCTTGGAAGCTATGGCTGACGGCACGCGAAACAAACAGCAGTGGGAGAGTGCGTGGGAGAGTGCGTGGAAGGATCTCGAAGCAAAGATGGAATCGAGGATCGCCGGGGCCAAGGCCAAAATCACCGCCGGAGTTGAGTCCGCTCTGGAGACGAAACTGGATTCAAGGTTCGATGTGTTCGCTGGAAAGTTCGACCGGTTCTTCGAGCAAAGCAACAAGGAAGTCCAGGCAGCGAGGGAGGATTCTCGAGCAGCGCGTGAGGAATCGAAGGCCGCGCGTGAGGATGTTCGAACTCTGGTGTCTAAGTTGCAGTTGTCGCACGAACAGGAGAAATCAGCAAGGGAGGACGCGGTCACGATTGCGAGCTTCAGCAAGCAAACGCCACTGAGCTCCCGAGGTAAAAATGAAGCCATTCCTGATTCCTTTGAACCAGTGAATTTTATGAACGAGCAGTCATTCCCTGAGCATGCAAATCTGAATTTCTTGAGTGATCCGTATATGCGTGAATTTCCTGTTAATTCTATGCATAAGAATGTGTTCATGAGGGGTAGTAAGAACAATTTGCAAACTGAGAATCAGATGCCTAAGAATCTTATGGATAATGTGGTGCCTAATAGGGAAGCTCGGTTTGGAACTTTTGATCCACGTGTGGTTAATGGTGGTTATAGAGCTGTGAATTATGATGATAAGGGAGGTTATAGGGCTGTGAATTATGATGATAAGGGAGGTTATAGGGCTGTGAACTCTGATGAGATTGGAGGTTTAAGTTGGGAAGGTCTTCTGAGTCTCATGTCAAAATTGAACTGAGTAATTTCTCTGGAGAAAAACCTAAGGAGTGGCTGAGGAAGTGTCAAACCTTTTTCACTTATTATCAGATTCCTGATGTGCAGAAAGTAGAAGCAGTAGAAATCTACATGCAGGACAAGGCTGCGACATGGTACCAGTTGGCTATTAAGGAGAAAAAGAAATGTGGCTGGGAGGAATTTTGCATAATTCTGTTGCAAAGGTTTACAGTGTTGAGTCTGAGAAATGAAGTGGCAGATTTCAATAAACTTTACCAGAAAACTACTGTGCAGGCATATCTGGAAGAGTTTGATGAACTCAGAACCTTGTTGACTGAAAAGGATTTAAATCCTTCTGAGTATTATTTCATTTCAAGCTTCATTAGTGGTCTCAAGAAGGACTTGAAACCAGGAGTAATGATGCTGAAGCCTCAAACCTTAAATGAGACTGTGGAGCTGGCCTTGTGGCAAGAGAAGCAGCTGGAAGTGTTCAGGAAGAAGGGAGCAGGACCTTTGATACATCAGACTCCCCAGTTGAGAGCTGGAAATGAGAAGGTCACTTGGAAGAAACCATTCACCAAGGAACCTTTTCAGAGAATTTCTTCTGAAGAACAGCAGCGCAGGAGGAACCTTGGCCTTTGTTTCAAATGTGGAGAGAAGTTCGGCCCTGGTCATGCTTGTAAAATGAAGCAGGTGCACATGATTGGAGAAGAAGGGGGTCTGGTGGATGGAGAAATTCTGGTTATGGAAGGAGAAGAAGACTTATGGATGGTTCAGGGAGGAGGTGATGAAGAAGAAGAAATCATCACTCTAAACTCAGTAGGAGGAGTAAGAAGAAAGGGTACTTTGATTTTCTATGGAATGGTTTATGGAGAGAAGGTCAGCATCTTGTTGGATACTGGAGCCTCTACTAGCTTCATAGATCCTGACACCATTAGGAGAGTGGGCTTGGGAACTATGCAAACTGATCCCTACTCAGTGAGGATTGCTGATGGTACTATCATCAAAGGAGCTAGGCTATGTCCAAGGGTGCTATGGGGAGTGAATGACCACAAGTTCATGTTTGATTTGAAAGTAATGAAGCTGGGAGGCATTGATATCATCTTGGGTGTGGACTGGATGAATTGCTTTAATCCAGTGACTTTTGATTTTGTCAAAGAACAGGTGTCAATTTATAGTCAAGGATACCATTGGATTCTTAAAGGCAGTGCTGAGAGAGTGACTCAGCTGGCAGGGAAGCCAGTGAAAAGAAAGTTGTTTTTGGCTGAGATTGAAGAAGATGAACAGCTCTATGTCAATCAGTGTGGTGAAACATCTACTCAGGTAGGGACACTTGTTAAGAAAGCTTGTCACAGGGAGGAAATCATGCTCCTACCTATCTCAGAGGGCATCAAACAGGTACTCATGGACTTTTCAATTATATTTTCCATACCTACACACCTGCCACCAAAGAGAAGTGTGGACCACAAGATTGTTTTAAAACCTGATGCCAAGCCATTTAGAATCAAACCTTACAGGTACCCCCACTCCCATAAGGATGAGATTGAAAGACAAGTAGCAGAGATGCTGGAAAATAAAGTCATTCAACACAGCAACAGTTCATTTTCCTCCCCAGTAATTTTAGTGAAGAAGAAGGACTCATCTTGGAGAATGTGTGTGGATTACAGAAGACTTAATGAAGCTACCATCAAGGAACCGGATATAAGGGATTCCGGTCCGGTCTCCGGTCCAAGTTTTTTAGGAATTCCGGGTCCGGTCCGGTCCGGTCCAAAACCGGGTATTTTCCGGTCCGGACCGGATGGACCGGTATTTAATATAATTTATATTTTAAATATTTATTAATTAATTTATGTGTTATTTTATTTTTGGTCATTAATATTAATATTATTCTATCAATTCAAATTATATTTATTGAAATTTATAGATTTATAAAGGTGATTTTTAGTTGTTATAAATTTTTTACTCTCATTTTTTTGAACAATATTAATCTTTTGGGAGACCATTGCATCTTCTTTTAATATTTAAAAATCATGCAATCATGTTTCACACACTCTAATTTAATATAACTCATTTTTATTATAATTTTCATATTACTAAATTTTTTTGTAGTAAAAAAAGTTTAATATTTAACATAAAAATAAAGTTTAAAAAATAATATATTAAAATTTCGGTTTAACCGGTCCGGTCCGGTCCAAACCCGGAATAATTCCGGACCGGTCCCGGTCCAGAATATCCCCTTTCCGGTCCGGTCTTCGGTCCAACATTTATGGACATTCCGGTCCCGGTCCAAACCGGTCCCGGTCCGGTCCGGTCCGGGTCGGACCGGTTGCACAGCCCTAGCTACTAGATGAGTTGTATGCGTCCAAATACTTCTCTAAGCTAGATTTGAGAGCTGGCTATCATCAGATTAGGGTAGATGAAGTAGATATCCCTAAAACAGCTTTTCAAACCCACAACGGGCATTATGAGTTCACTGTAATGCCTTTTGGCTTGACGAATGCTCCAGCAACTTTTCAGTGCTTAATGAACAAGATTTTTAGTGCTTATCTGAGGAAGTTTGTTTTGGTATTTTTTGATGATATATTAATCTACAGTAAAAATGAAGAACAGCACAAAGACCATTTAAAACTAGTATTGGTAGTCCTTCAGGAACATCAGTTGTTTGCTAAACTGTCTAAATGTTCATTTGTTTGTGCACAAGTGGACTATCTTGGGCATATTATCTCTGGGGAAGGAGTTTCTGTTGATAACCAGAAAATTGAATGCATCCAGAAATGGCCAAGTCCTAGAACCATTAAAGAGTTGAGGGGATTCTTGGGACTCACAGGCTATTACAGGAGATTCATAGCAGGTTATGGCTCCATTTGTAAACCATTACACCAGTTATTAAAGAAGAATGCTTTTTCCTGGAATGCTGAGGCAGAAGAGGCTTTTATTAGGCTGAAAACAGTGATGACCAGTGCTCCTGTGCTTAAAATGCCTGAGTTTGACAAGGATTTTATTATTGAAACTGATGCATCTGATGTAGGGATGGGGGCAGTTCTGATGCAGGACTGCAAGCCTATAGCTTTCCTCAGCAAAGCTTTCTGTCAAAGAAATAAGGGGCTGTCTACTTATGAGAAAGAACTGCTGGCCTTGGTTATGGCAGTGGATAAATGGAAGCATTATTTGGTGGGGCATCACTTCATCATAAGAACTGATCATCAAAGCCTCAAATACCTCCTTGAACAGAAACTTTCTAATGCATTACAACATAAATGGATTACAAAGTTGCTTGGCTTGAGCTTTGAAATTCAGTACAAGTCTGGGAAAAGTAATGCAGCAGCTGATGCTCTTTCAAGACAACCAGGTCATTATCTGGAATCAGTGCTTCCATCCAAGGGAGAGGGAGAGGGAATTTCTTGTTCAAAAATATTTTCCAGTGCTTCTGTGGTACCTCTGTGGATGTTGCAGATTGAGAAGAGTTATGAAGATGATGAGTACTGTCAAGCTATTATCAGTAGTTTGATTTTGTCACCTGAAGTGGAAGCTAAAGGTAACTCAGAACAGTTCAGCTATGCTCAAGGGTTGCTGAGAAAAGGGCACAAGTTGGTGATAGGAGAAGGTAATGGAGTAAGGATGGAAATTTTGAAATGCATGCACTCTTCTCCTGTAGGGGGACATTCAGGTCAAACAGCAACCATCAAGAGGATTTTATCTTTTTTCTTCTGGCCTAACATGAAGGAACAGATTGTGAAATTCATACAGTCTTGCACCATCTGTCAAAGGAATAAAGCTGAGCATTGTTTATCCCCTGGGTTGTTGCAGCCTTTACCTATACCTACTCAAGCTTGGAGGCAGGTGACCATGGATTTTGTTGAAAACCTTCCCAAATCCAATGGTTTGGACACTGTGCTGGTTGTGGTTGACAGATTGACTAAGTATAGTCATTTTGTGGGTTTAAGCCATCCATTTTCTGCTACAGTGGTTGCAAGAAGATATATGGATGAAGTTTGTAAGTTGCATGGAATTCCAGAGACTATCACCTCTGACAGAGACAAAGTATTCACAAGTAATTTCTGGAATGAGTTGATGAGTTTACTGAAGGTTCAGTTGCAGTACAGTACTGCATATCACCCTGAAACAGATGGGCAAACAGAAAGGGTGAATCAGGTGTTGGAGCAATATTTGAGGTGTTTCTGTGGGGATAGACCAGATACTTGGAGTGAATGGCTGGGAGGTGCTGAGTGGTGGTACAATACCACATTCCATTCCAGCATTAAAATGACTCCATATGAGGCTTTATATGGAGTCAAGCCTATTACCTTGCCTCTGGGAATTCTCACTGATTCTGTGATTCCAGCTAGCTCAAATGTGTTGCAGCAAAGAGATTCTGTTAATCAACTTTTGCAGAAACATTTGCAAGTAGCTCAAGGAAGAATGAAACAGTTTGCTGATCTAAAGAGATCTGAGAGGACTCTGGAAGAAGGAGATTGGGTCTATCTGAAGTTACAGAAGTATAGACAACAAACAGTGCTCAAGCAAGTCACAGGGAAGCTGTCACCCAAGTTTTATGGACCATTTTTGGTTGTTAAAAGGGTGGGAGAAGTAGCTTACAAGTTGGAACTGCCCTCTAGCAGTAGAGTTCATCCTGTGTTCCATGTTTCACTTCTGAAAAAACATGTTGGACCTCCACCAACTCAAGTGGTTTCCATTCCTTTGGCTGACCTGGAAAACCTGCCTACACCGGAGCCTGACAAGATTTTACAAAGAAGGCTAGTTGCCCAGGGAAACTCTATGGTTACTCAGTGGTTGATCAAATGGAAGGAGACTTCAGAAGAAGATGCTTCCTGGGAGTTTGCCAGCTTCATCACTAAACAGTTTCCTCGTTTTCAAAGTAAGCTTGAGGACAAGCTCCATATAAGGGAGAGGGAATGTCAGGATTGGAGGGACTGATTTGCAATAAGTAATAATATCAGGGGCTGGCTGGTAATTTCTTGGCAAGGTCAAGGGAGTCAACAGTCAAGATGGAGCTGCAGTGACTTGTTCGTTGGCCGTTGCAGCAATCTGTTGGGGGAGCTGGGATTCAGTTAGGATCCCAATTGCATATAAGAGGGAAAATGTAGATTTTTGTAGGCATCTTTGGGATAAGATCAATTTGTGTAAACCGTTTAGATTGTAGCTTGCATTTTCCATTTCTCCGTTCAATCCAAACCGCACCGGCGGATTTCTGTTATTTTTCCGGTCACCGATCACCGGGATCGTGATATCCATATCCAATCCATTGTCATCCCTAACCTGGATATTCGTTTTGGGCAAAAATTGTAAATAATACAATTATAAGGACTAAATTGCAAATATCAAGAATATATTATTTATACAAAGTAATACAAGATAATATGCAATTTGAAAATATACATGCATTAAACAAACAAATAGTCAGATTGGCGGAGTCATGCTTGTACTTCCCTTGAAACGAATTAGACTCGACCCAGACATCTATTACACAATCAAAGATGAATAAACCTAACCTGAGATATGACGAACACTGAGCCGACAGAGAGACCGGCGTAAGAGACAGAATATGAGTTGCTTAAGGTTTTGAATGAGATGGTTTAACTGACTGACTCTCTAATGCTTTATTTATAATGATTCTAGTCAGGTTTATTTATTCGATTTGCTGCTTCAGCTTACCAAAATAAAGCTGATTTCGATTTGGTTAAAATTTTGTGTGTACCATCAAAATAATTTTGTGTATTATTTACTTTCCAGCAACATAATCCCGAATTTCAGGCGTCAGGTTATAACCCCAATAATATAATTGGTTAAAATTGAAAAAAAGGTAATACCGAACTTTAAAAAAAGGGATAGGATCATTTAACTCCCTTATTTTTACACAAGTGTTTACACATTATCATAGCCATTCCCAATACTTAAATCTAACAGTTTAAATTAATTAACTTACTTGTTTTCTTTAATTATTTTTCCAAATCTCTCTTATCTTCTTCCCTAATTTTCTTTCATCCTTTCTTCCCTTGTTTTTCCTGAACGGCAACTGATCTCCTATCTTCAACCTATTAACTACAATCGGTCTCCATCCTTACCACGCAAAGCGTTTACAGTGATTACTATTGTAAACAATTTAAATCAATTTAAACTTATTTTCACGTCTCTGTTCTCTTCACAAGCCAATTTCTTAAGTTTCAATGCTCTGTTGAGTGTTCCGTGGCGGATTGGTGGTGCCTGTGGTGGAAATTAAAACGGCACCACCACTCATTAAATTAGGTTTGATATTGATTTCTTACTTCTGGTAATAAAAGAAAAGAAATCACAAAACTTATGTTTGATAAGTATAGATTGATTCCCTAGTTACTGAATTTGGGATTGGGAATTTGTGAGGATACGAATGCAGGTCGACTGCAACTTAATTGTGATGAAGGGGGAAAAGGGATGGAGAGAAAATTTGGTAAAAAGAATCACTACACCAAATATGGTCTTCAGTGACAAATCGTCACAAGAAACCGTCACTAAAGACTTCCTTTAGTGACAAATACTAAATGTTGTCACTACATTTCGTCAGGAAAGAGAATACTTGTGACGAAAAAAATTACGTCACCAAAGATAAGATTTGGTGACGAAAATGATGACGGTAATCAATTTCCGTCACCATAACAACCTTTAGTGACGAACTTTGGTGACGACAAATGATAGGTGACGAGATTTCGTGACAAGATTTTTCTGATAACAATGATATCGTCACTAATTGATATTGTGACGAATTATATTTCGTCACAAAAGAACAGTGACGGAAACAATGGCGTCACTAATAAGGTGACGGGAAACTAAAGTGGAAAGTTTGGGTCCAGAGATCTTTAGGCTGAATATTAGTGTAAAAACTTGAGATAAGTAGAAATTTTTAAAAAATTGGGTTGAAATATGAGCCAAAATTTGAACAAGTTATATTTAGAGTTATATATATATATATATGTTATATTTAGAGTTTAGAACTCAAAATTTCGTTAATATAACTATTTAAAAATGGAAATTTTTTGTGTTTTTTATGTAATAATTCAATGTCAAGTCAAATACAACTTAATCTAATGCAATAATTTGGTTGATTTTTTATATATGTATTATCAAATGTCAACTATAACTAATCAAATGTCAAGCTAGAATTATTTTAGGCACTAACTAAATTAACTTTTAATTATCAAATACTATTACACAGATACTAACTAAATTTTTGTGGCCACTAATTTTATTAGTATCCTATTATACTTCACGTTTCTTTGCAATTGAATATTGATTTTTGTAATAAAATTGTTGATACATAAAAAGTTTTAGTTGAATTTTATTAAATCATATTATCATTTTTCTGAATATTTGGTTGGGCCTAAAGACTTACTTGTTTCAGTCTGAATAGTCTAGTTAGGATCAATTTTCGGCCCATCTGTTCATTTATTTGGCCCAAACTAGTTTATCCAAATATTTGTAAATAATATAGATTAACCTTTTAGACCCTAAACCCACCAAATTGTAAACCCTAAACCCACAAAACTTTTAACCAATCAATGAATACCTAACTTAAATTTCTACTAATGGTAACTAATTGAGTTTACGCTTTTGAGGGTTAAAATTTACATGATTTTCAAATTGAGTTTGACTAATCAAAATTTTGTTTTATTTGTTTTTCACTATACTAACTATATTGAGTATAACCAAACAAAAACCAAACCTTACTTATTTTTTATAGACACATATTTAATTGAGTTTATCTAATCGAAGGTCAACACTTATTTGACTTTCAATAAACAATAATTAAGTTCTATTTAACTAATTTGATTTAACTTATCAGAAATATCAACCCTCTAGACTCTTCATAGAATTTAAGTAAATGAAAATGAAAGGTCAGCCTTTACATGACTTTTTGTAAACACTAATTGGTAAGTGTAAACTGAATATGAAAAGTTAAATAAGTTGTCATTTAATTAGCTAAATTCAACTTACCTTACAAAAATTCATCATTCTCATTTTTGTAAACACTAATCGGTTATTTAGTCTAACTAATCAAAAGTGAAATGTTAACCCTTACATGGCTTATATGGTAGGTTGATTTTATCTAATTAAAAGTCAAAATTCAGTTGACTGTCTATAACCACTAATAATATAATTGATTTTAACTAAATAAAAGTTAACCTTTACTTGGCATTCTAATAACATTAAAGTTCAACCCTTATTTAACTTTCTATGTACAACAATGAAATTGAGTTTAACTAATCAAATGTCAAATTTAATTTGATTTTCCATAGATGTTTATAACTAAATTTAGTCAACTCTTACTTAATTTCTATAGACACTAAATGAAATTGAATTTAACTAATTTAAATTCTACTGTTATTTGACTTTTTGAAAACATTGAAAACTAAATAGAGTTAAGCTAGTCAAAAGTAATATCTTACTTGAATATCTATAAACATTAACTAAAATTGAGTCGAAGTTCAATTCTTACTTGACTTTTTATAAACACAATTAATTTACTTCCTCTGTCCCAGCTCGAACTGCACAAGTCAATATTCATTTAGTCAAAATTAAGTATTTTCAACATTTAAAAATTAAACTAGTATTAATAATCCAATATGGTGGTATGAGATTTTGCTAGATTCGTTGTAACATGTATTTTCATAGTATCAAAATTTCATCATACATAATTATACATATAGAAATATATTGATGGTCAATTTTTTTTTCGGTAAATCAATTTGTGCAGTTTGAACTGGGACTGAATGAGTAGTTGACTTTGTGAAATTAAAAACCAATCCATACTTAATTTTAATGTAAAGTTAAAACTAAATTGACTTCACTAACTAATTAAATTTAATATTTGATTAATATTAAATTACTAATGACTCTCAATGACTAATTTAAATGATTTACTATGATTTTGAATTTTATAATATATAATTATGCATTAATACGTATGTGTTATTGTGTTAGTTTAAAAAAGAGGATTTCTATATTAATGTAAATTATAACATTTTAAATTGTGAAATAAAAAAGTTAATATAAATGTTTTATTTTGTATCGATCTGAACCGTCAATGACTTTTATCAACTGAATCTCAGCCGCTAATAGCGTTACCTATATAAATCTAACCTCAAACCTTATCCTCTAACTGGATCTCAAACTCAATTCTTCTGGTGCCTCGTGATCCTCTTCACGGTCTTCGTCGAGGAATCTCCTGTGGCACTGGCTCGTGCTCGAGATCATATCGCCGCGCTTCTATGACGGCTTCTCTGTGCCGCTGGGTTCGTCTGCACTCACATCTTGTCGAAGGAGTCCTGGGCGGTGGGACACAAGCAGAGGACTGGATCTTTATTTCTTCTCCACCCGAGGGTTTTTCACCGGCGCTGCCGATTCCGACGCCATTATCGTCCCGCCAAAAATGGCTCCAAGAGTAAGCCCAGTTTGTGGACATTGATTGTTTACTCTTATTTCTTAATTGATATTTGGGTTTTAAAGTTATGTTTTTTTTGCCAGGAAGACATGAAACGAACGGATTCAAAGGGTATGCTCTGTTTTGTTTTTTTGTCATTGCTCATATTTGTTTAGTTGAGTTAGGTGTTTATTGTTTAATAATAAGATGGAGTTGGATGTGAATTTATGCTTATTTACTAGTATATGGCCTTTAGAAGATCTCATAATATGTGTGTGTGAGTATCTTTAATTGAAGTATTGAATAGAAATATATCAAGTAGGCATAGTTTTTAACAGTGATCTTCTATTAATCTGGATTAGTTATTACTTTGACCATGTATCTCGCAGTAGAAGGAAAGGACAAATGATGATGGTGCAGGACATAGTAGAGCGAGGGCCTGTCTTGAAATTCAGCAAATTAGTTCACCTCTATTAGGTTTTCCAATCAATTCAACAAATTTCATTTCATGCAATCTTCGCCATTTGAATGCATTTACTCTGCTCAGTGTTTCATGTCTAATCACTGCTTCCAATGCTTCATATGCTACAAGACAGATACCATTGCGTGTCGATTTTCTTTGGGTTTTGAATTTATCAGATTTGATTGTTTGGCTAGCTTTGTGTATTATTTTGGGTTGTTGTCCTGTATTATTCTCTGTTTGAATTTCTTTGGTTTTTTAAATGTTTGGATGTGATTGATTACATATCCTGGAAATTATGTGCTTCTATGTTTTCTCTATTCACTTCTTTTATCTTCTTCCTTTTCTCACCTTCATGATTTTTATGCTCTTTTTCGTCTCCCTCAGCTGAAGCTCGACTACTGATGCCTTACTGCTACTGCTAGATTCTCAGTTCTTTAATTAGTATGAGGTAGGAAACTTTAATCTTGACAATTTCAATTCACTATTAGTCATCTGCCAGTTTTATTGAAACGATTTTTTGTAGGAGAATAAATACACCCAAGTTTGGAGCTCACACCGTTCTCAAAGTCGAGGCTTATGCTCAATCAAATCCCAATTTAGGTGGGCTCTTATATAACATACATGAGGTATGTTTGTAACCTTGAGGACTTAGGATTTCTTTTATTTTATTTTCTTTTCTTTTTTTTTCAAATAAAAAAAGGATTTGGTTTGTGCATCTATCTTTACCCGAAAAAGATTGGTTATAGCTTGATAAGAGTATGAATGGTAATCATCCTGAGAAAAACAGAAATTGATTGTTTAACTCTGTGACATTTAGATTAAGAAAAGGGTCCTTACATGTTAGTTGTGGCAATGTTTGATATTTTCACTTAATGTATCTCATAGTTCATCCATATGTGCAGTAGAGTTTAGTCAGTGATGTTGTATGAATAAGTTTTATCTCGTCCTGGATGGAATGAATTTTATGTAAATCATCATAGTTTCTTATGTAATTCTGTTTGGATCTAAGAAAATGCTCTGCTAAGTATATTTTAAGTTGATCATAGGACATCACATCATAGTATTTATGTCCTGCCAATTCCTGGTAAATATGATTTTAGTTTGTTATTGGTTTATTAGTCTATGAAATGAAAATGAGCTTACTGGTACTAGTATTTTTTAGCTATCTATCTTATTTTTAGTCTATGAACTGAAACTGTGCTCAGTGGTAGTATTTCTTTGCTATCTAACTTGTTTTTTTTTTGGGATTAAATGACTTCTTTTTTTCATATTTGCAGATTCACCACTCTTATATTTCGCCAAGTTAAATGAAGATCTTAGCTGGAGAGTGGAGGGAAGAGAGAACAAGTGCTCTTAGAAGTAGATGCAGTCTACCTAGGTTGTAGAGTAGTTGGATTATATGTATATTTGAATATTTCTTATATTAATGAAATTTTTTGAGTTTTATTTTTTCTCAATAAAAAAATAATTATGCTTGTTTGACTGGAAGTTGACCATTTGTTAGTGATAAAGAAAGTTCATCATTAAAGTATCAATCCTGTGTCACTAAAGCATACATACCTTGACAAAATATGATCGTCACTAAATCCTTCCACTAGTGACAACTAAAGTTTTGTCACTAAAGACTTTGACCGTCACTAAGTTGGTGACAAATATTTTGTCGTCACAACTTGTTCGTCACCGAAGAGACCCTCTACTGACGAAAAAGTGCCTTTCAGTGACGAGTTTTTAGTGACGAATATTTTCGTCACTATCTTACTGACGAAATATTTTCGTCAGGAAAGCGACCATTTAGTGACGAATAAACAGTAAAACCGTCACCAGGGCCTTTTCCCACGACCCTTTTCCAAGGGACAGGTGACGCCATCACCAAAGGCTTTAGTGACGAAAAATGGGGTTTTAGTAACGGATTTGGCTTGTCACTGAAGGCTAGTTTTGGTGTAGTGAATAGAAGAAAATAAAAGGAAAAACTTTTGGAAATTAAGGAATGCTAATTAATTTCAATCGTCAGATTTAATTACAAGGAATGGTCAGGATGGTGTGTATACATTTGAGTAAAAATAAGGATGTTAAATGATCCTATCCCAACAAACAATATCAAGTAATCCTAGATACTTGTTATAATACTGGCGTAAATAGTGTGTTGTTTTATGGTAGTGATAACTGATTTGATGGTATATAATTTGTGTAAAAATGTTCACCAACATATACAAGAATCAAGAATAACACAAAAACTACATGAAAGGGATAAACGTATTCTTCCTAAACTGAACTCAGTATCTGTATTAATTATGTACAAAATCACTTCGTTGACTGCCTTTCAAGATCCACAGAAGAACCACATTCATGATGATCGTCCGATCCAACGTGTAAAACTCGATTTGAAGATCTATGATCCCAAATCTTCCGGAATGAACCCAAACCGAAGCTCGACGATGCACCGGTTATTCTGGCTGAGCCACCGCCACCACCTGCAGCCGCCGCAGTCGCACCTATTTCTAAAGGCGGAGCCGTCGGCCCGACGGCAACAGGAAGCCCGATCGCACCCTCCCTCGGCTCAGGCTGCACCGCCATTAGGATTCCCGGCTTGGGCTCGGCTTCGGTGCGGCAAACCGGGCACGTTGACCGTGAGCCAAGCCATTTGTCAATGCATTCAGCGTGAAAAATATGGCCACAGTTGGGCAGCTTACGAGCCGTTTCACCCTCATCCAACGAGCTAAGACAAACCGAGCACTCCGCTGAAACCGCCTCTGGCTCGACCCGGCGTTTGTAAACGAATTTCGGCAACGATGCAACGACGGTTGGGTTGAGGCCCCTGCTGAGTGGCTCGCCGGCGGCCTGGTAATGCGCGGCCGTGATTATCTGCATCTGACGCAGAACCGCCCTCCGCCGCGCTTGACGCCGGAGAGCACACCTGGCGTATATGTGGAGCATCGATACAAGGAGTACGATGAAGGATAAGGAAACTATGGCGGTGAGCATGATCTTGCTGCCGGTGCTGGTTTTGGGCTGTTCATCATGCCAGAAAAATGATGGATAATTCTGATTACCGGGATCGGAACCCATATCCTAGAGGTTAAGAGGACCTAAGGAAATGTTAATTTTTATATGTATTGTTTGGGGTTCTTTACTTCTTTTGGAGGAAGTGCGATTAGGTGCAAGAAATATTATGTATTGAATATTTTATGTGATAATTCGTATTATATCGTGTTCAGTATTTGACTTATGACTTATGAGTTATTTCTTGTGACTTTGAGGTTGCGTGAGCTGTTGGGAATCCGTGTCAATAATGACAAAATGTTCATATACTCCAAAAGGGTTGACTGTTGAATATTGACAAACCTGTGGAAAATACAATAATATTAGACGGGCAAATTCCTTTAAGTTGAAGTGTTATGTGGGGGGAAGCAATTCTCCTCAAATTATTTCAACTATTTGGATCTTATTAATCATGTTTTGTTTTATTCATATTAATTTTATTTTATTCGATCAATTTTTATGTAATATATATATATATATATATGATTTTGTGAAATTTAGTTATAATTCTAGCATATCAATTGTTAATTTAGTTCAGTTTCAATTGAAAAAATAAGTTCAAATAAGTTTGAAATAAAGAAAATAATATTTCGATCTTTTTTGTTTTGAAATTTTTTTCTATCTGTTTAAATAAAGTCGAATGAAAGTAAAGAAAATTAGTTTTTGCACCTAACTGTTTACACTTATTTTTTTCTATGATAATATTTGATCTTCAATTAATTGATATATATATATATATATATATGGACTAATATTTTGATTGTTAAATGCCACGTATTTGTTTTTGAAACAATCATATTCATAATGTTCAAAAATACCCAACACTGATTACAATATATGAAATCAACAACTAATCCAGCTATCTAATTAAATATAATCAAACTAAGGCCCTGTTTGATAGAGTTTATTTCTTGCTGAACTGGACTGGACTGGAATGAACTGAACTAGGCTGGAATGAAATGAACTGAACTTAAGTGAAATTTAATGTATTGAAAAAAAGAATCAATGACTGAATTAACCTAAATTTCATCAAATCACATTTTCATTGAACTGATCTGAAGATAAACTCTGGAAAACAGGGTCTAATTGTCCTATTACAAAGTAGAGACTCAAAAATATTATATATTAGCTAACAGTGGTGAAAATGTCAAACCGTTTATCCGCATCAGAGACAATATATGCAACTTCACGAACACGTTAACCTGTATTGCTCAAGTGTAAACAACTTGATCCAAACTGTAGACGCTATGAAAACAAGGAACCAACTATCCAAATATCCAGATCCGGCAAAAATAGATTCATAAAAACCTCAAATCTTCAGATTGAGTAAGAGTTTCGTTTAATTTGTTTGAATCATGTTGTAAAACACGTTTATAAATTCATTATTATATTTTTCATTAAACATTAATCTTTTTACCATAGATTACAATAATATATGATAAATTTAAAAATAATTTCATTTCACTTCAGTTTAGTTAAATAGATTTAAAATTATTTCAGTTTAGTTAAATTAATTTCAGTTCAATTAAATATAAAACAATTTATTTAAATTAATTTCAGTTCATTCAACCAGAAATAAGCTTATACAAGTGCGAAACATAAGTCATAAGTGTGAAAAATATAAGAAATGAAAGACTACATGTGTTGAAAATTAAGGTACACAATGTGAAAAGATGAGAAATGCTTGATATGCGATTTGAAATGTTGTTTAGGAATTCAATTGTGATGCAAATTTCTTTGAAATTCACTATCGCTTGCGTTTCTTGATTACTCCGGTTTGAACAAGTTGCGATTGAGTTGTAAAAATTTATTGCGTGTATACACACATATAACTGATACTCCCTCCATCCCCTATTAATTGTCCTACTTTTTCAGTCAAATATTTTCACTCTATGTTTGACCATTAATAACTTTAATTATACTTAATAATAATTTAAGAAATTTTAATATTCTAAGAGTGTTTCACACCGAGAATCTAAAGATATTGTATATGATGATATTATATTTATATACAAAAAGTTATTAATGGTCAAACATAGTGTGAAAAAAGTTCACTATTTTAATAGGACAATTAAAAAGGGATGGAGGGAGTATAAGTTTAGGACCATTTCCCTGAATAGTCATTTTTCCCTACAAAATTCCGAGAATGTTCACAATTTGAACAAAATTCCGACAATAGGTAAAGTTCTTGTTTTGCCTTTTCATTTTAGCCCTAGCCTTTATTTGTTATTTTATTTTCACCCCTAAGGTTTAATTAGATGCATTTGATTCATCTGATTCTGTTTCACTGGAACTAGAATCTATCTCTGGTTCCTGTATTTCTATGATGTAAACTTTTTCCAGCTTATCATATATTTCTTCTATGGGTTCGTATCCCATTTTATATGCACATTCTAACAATTTTATTTTGTTAGAATCTTGCCTATTAGGACATTCATTTGCATAATGTCCTTCTATGTTGCATATCCAACATCTACAATTTTTCTTACCTTTTGGACAGAATTTTGTTTTTCGGATTTTACATCAGATTTTTTCTTGAAAAATTTCCCTGGTTGAAATTTCTTTTTCTTTTTAATAAATCTATATTTAGGAGATTTTTTCTTAGAAAAGTATTTTTTCTTTTTATATTCTGCTCTACAATCATATTCTACAGGATCTTCTCCTAATATTGCACAACAGTTTTTATTAAACTTTTTAAATTTTTTCTGAGTTCTTATTAACTCACAGAATTTTGACAGTTCGTCTTTTACTATTCTCATAGCATATCCTAAACTGTAACTAGTAGTTCTACTACCTAACGTTTCAGTTTTAAACCTTTCTAAGGCTTTTTCTCCTACCAAAGGGATTTTTCTTAGATACTGAAGTATCATTTCTGGAAATTTATTTTGTTCTAATTTATAAAGATTTACTTCATAATCACAATTGAATTTTTCTAAATAACATATATCACATAGTTGTAGCTCTGCTAATCGTTTTTTAGTTTTTTCTTGTACTAATTGTTTTTCATGTTCTTTATCACCAGAAAAATCAATTCCTAAGAACATAGTATATAAGAGCAAGTCCAACAGCTTCCCCAAGTTGGGGGATTTCAATAAATTTAGGGAATATGCACTAGTGCAGAAAGCTTGATTAAAGGCTTTCAATGGAAGGCTGTTCGTTGAAAAATTCAAGAAAACGCTGTGCAACAATATTTCCGATATCGGAAGCATGTAATTCTAGGAGCTCTATCATTAGACAACTTTTGAAATTTTTTAGAATGCGGTCAAATCTGAACCGCTGTCTAAAAATTTTCATGAACGGCGTTTTATAATACCAGCTGTCCAATGTAATAAAAGACGGTTTTTTTTAGAAACGCTGTCGAAACAAAGTAGTTTCCGATAACGGAAACTCAGTTCCGATAACGGAAACTCAGTTCCGAGATGGGAAGCAATATTCTAGTAAATAATTTTTGGGTTCCGAAGTTGGAAGTAAAGAAGTTAGCGATTAACCGGAAAAACAAGCATATTTCCTATATCTAGGACCAATTCTAATATATATTTTTAGGTTCCGAATTCGGAAGTACTAATAAGTTCCCGATCCCGGTTAATGTAGTAATTGGAGCTAAATTTTGACTTTTTTGAAGTTTGACCGGCGTAAATATTTTACTGTTTCGACATATTTTACGTAGAATCTCATCAAAGTTCCGAGATCTGAACCTTATTCTAGTATATTTTTATGTTGCGGGATCGGAAGTGAATATAATTTCCCAATCCCTATTAGTTCGGATTCGGAACTAAATTAAAAAAAATTGAAAATACGTTAACCTAAAATACATGACTATATTTTTTTCGGAAACCTAGCAGGAATGGGATACTCAATTTTAAAGGGCCAAGTCGGAAGACTATATAAATAAAGGGGCAATACCTATATATTCAGGAACGGGTAATCACTTGTGAATGCCATAAAGTTTTGTATTTGTGAAGAAAGAATTGGTGTGTTCGAAGATTCGTGATCCGTCTACAACGAACAGAACAAGGCAACGAACAATACAAAGTTATTAGAGCATCCACAATGGTGCTCATTAAGTGCACTCTTCTTAATAAGGAGCACTCCTTAATTAGGAGGTCCATTGTGGAGTTTTAAGAACAACTCCTTATTTAGGGAGTGATTACCTCTTTTATTGTGCTTGACTAGCCAATAAAAAGATTACTCTTGCCATTGGGTATTTTTTAAAATATAAGTTTAAAATAAAAATAAAGAAAAGAAGTGCTTCTTAAGTATTGTTCTATTGTTCTAGTTGGGTTTTTCCTCAGTTTTGCTCAAAATTGATTATGTGGCACTTAAGAAGTGTTCTTTATCTTCAAACCATTTTGGATGCTCTTACTTGCTTACGAGATATTGAATACATGAACTATCATATTTTACAAGATTATTTGGGGCTTTTTATGTGAATTCATTGATTGAGTAATTTAATTGATATGATTTAAATATATTGTGATTTACATTGCATGAGTATGACGTTATGAAGAAATGGATAAGATATGACGTTATGAAGATTGAAGAAAAAAGTAAAATAAAATCTTGAGGAAAAAAGAAAGAGAAAAAGGGAAGGCAGGAAAGCTTGAATCCCACATCGGTGGCAAGAGAAAGGGAGAAATCTTCTCTAAGTTATAAATTGATCTCATTTCCTCACCATTCTTAGTCCAACTTGCTTTGGTGGATTTTCATGTGCAAAGCCATATTTAGATGTTTGGGCTCGAATTGGGCTTCTAAACATAAATAACAAATAGAATTCATACTCGACATTGTAAAATTAAATATATCGAAATAGTCATAGAATCCGGAACTGACGGTCGATTGCGGTCAATATTAGTGCGAAACAGAATTGAATTTCCGGTGTCGGAAACTTTAAAACTAACTAGAATTCATACTAGATACCGTAACGTATAATAAATCGAAACGCTTCTAGAATCTGGAAAACAGTGAAAAACAACCAACAAGTAGAAATGGATTTCCTGATTCGGAACAATACTCGTTAATCAGAATGGAACCTAGAATACGTAAACTATGCAAAATCGAATGTGGACTCGTATTCATAAATCTAATGACCGGATAATTTTATCCCGACGGCAACTGAACGGAAAATACTAACTTCCGAACACGGAACTAATGTAGAGTAACTCCCAGAATCTTAAGTT
Organism: Cruciata laevipes; assembly: GCA_963678965.1. Classification (NCBI taxonomy): domain Eukaryota; kingdom Viridiplantae; phylum Streptophyta; class Magnoliopsida; order Gentianales; family Rubiaceae; genus Cruciata; species Cruciata laevipes. Next base: position 11,675,216 of record OY787642.1, read on the forward strand.
CCGCCACCATAAATAAATGGACAGCGGTTGGAAAATAAACAATAGATAACGTTTGAAAAAGCCTTTCATTGTCTCATTGGACGTCTCCTAATTAAACGCTGTCTAAATAAATACAATGGACGGCTCAACCACCTACGGCTCCTCCAAAATGCCTTCTATCGCCTAAATAACAGTCGTTAATCCTATGCTCTCCCACTAGTGATGAGCCGTTTTTCAGCTCCAACAGATTCCCTATCTCATTCCCCAACTTGGGGATTTTGAAGAAATTTACATGTTGCTTCCCCAAATCTGTAGAGAGAAAAAAAAAACTTGGGGAAGCAAAATTTAATGCTTAGTGCATTTATGTTGATCCTTTACCTCTCTTTATTAGTTTTATAATTCAAATACATATATTTCAAATGTGATTATCTTTAATTGTATATAATAAAGAATTATAAGAAATATATATTATTAAATTTCATATTTTGACGAACAAAACAAGATCATACATGACTATGTTTACATGTTTATAAAAATTTGAATATTTTCATGTGGGATCTTGTTATATTTTAATAATATATATTTTTCACATTTTTTTATCATACGTAATTTAAAATATTTAGATTCCAAAATATACTTGAATGGTGAAAAAATAACAATAAAGAGATAAAATACTGAAATTTAATGCACATGCATTAAATTCTAATCCCCACACTAGGGAAGCTGTTGGAGTTGAAGCAAAAAAAGATAGGGAATATGGGGATGTAGTACTATATCTTGGAGAATCTTGTAGGGAAACTGTTGGACTTGCTCTAACCCATCTAGAACTATCTAGAATATTATATGGAATGTTGTTATTAGCATCTGTCCAGATGGTGTTTTTTATAAACTCTTTTGCTATTCCTAGACTCTTATGTTCTATTAATAGCAATATAGTTCGCGATTCTGTATAGGCATCCGGATTAGTTTGAATTACTAAACTTAACTCTGCTGCCCATTTATCAATGATTTCTTTCATATTATTTTGACAGTCAATGTTTAGGAAATTATCATCTGATCCTTTTGAACTACCAACTTTGGATTTTGCACTTTCTGGAAAATACCGTGGTTGATTAGTTCTTCTTCTTTTAGACCCCATATATGAGCTTTCACCTTCTTCTTTAACATTATTTATATTAAAGTTTTCAGGTATATATTCTGAATCACTACTTAGTTCAGATTCATTATCTGACTCTTCGTTGTTTAAGACTTTTAAGTCTTCAATTCCAAACAATTGTTTTAGTTTAGGACTATTTTCTATCTCCTGGTTTGCTAGTTCATCGTTTTCTAATTCTAGCAACCTAAGAGCATGGTCAAGTAAATCGAAGTTCTCTTTGTTTACCTGTAATTCATCACCTTCTAAATGATCCCAAAAGATTTTTTCAATCTTTGGTATATAGTTGGTCATATTGGTTGTTTATCATTTTTACCAAATGGCCAAGATAATGCTTTAGGATTTCCAGAAAATCCTAATTCTGCATTTCCTACTCCATGATTGGGATAAGAATACTTTCTTAAACCTATCGGTTTTGATTTATCTTCCGTTTTTACGGGTGATATTATTAGTTCTTTTTGTCTTAGAGCATCTAAGATTTCATCATTACAAGGACATTCTAGAATTACAGTTTTTAATTCATTAATGACCTTTGCAGCTACAGCTTCTAATTTATCATTTTCGTTAGCTGTTATATGTTTAAGCATTTCTAGAATTTCTTTTAGTTTAGGCTTTAAGACCTGATTAATATCTTCTCTTAATTCTGATATACTCATTTAAGACATGTGATCTAGTTGTCTTCCTAAATCATCTATTCTTTTTGAAACACTTAGTAAAATGTCTCTTTTGCTAGGCTTGTTTTGGCTAAAACTTGTTCTTGAGGGTTCCCCTATTTCTAGGTTATTCCTTATTACCATTGACTTCTATGGTTCTCCAAAAAGTTTTTTATTTTTAGCTATATTAATAGCCCAAGAATTATCAGTTGGATTTATGTCAGAAAATTTCCTTTCATTTATAGACCCAATTTCAGAAAACACATCGTCTAATTCGATGTATTTCTTGTGTTTATAGTCAACACTGTGATGAATATTAGAGAGAGCATATCCTACCAGATAAGTTATGCTAAACACTTTATCACCTTCATTCATTAAATTTGATCTTTCAAATTCATGAACAAAAGATAAAACCTGATCTAGGTTTTTACTATTTAGACTAAGTTCGAACTTAGGATAAATAGTGAACATGAATTTTTGGTATGCAAGGTTACCTCTAGCAGCACCTAAAATACAATCATTTCTGTCATTAATTCTGTTATCAACTAATACCATTTTGACGGGATAATTAATCCTTTCTTGAAATTCAGATTTCAATAATATTTTTATAGCACCTAAGTGTACAGTAGATATTTTATATCTAATTTCTGGATTTATAGTCTGTAGATTTTTATTAATCTCTGCTTTAGTGATTAATGGAAAATATACAGCTCCAGAAGTATCTTTAATGTCAACATGCATTTCTTTTCTGCTAACAAAATAGAATATTTCATTCTTTCTTTTTAACATTCTGCTTACTAGGATAGGCATGTTAAAAATCTTTTCTTTAGAAAGTTTTAGTTGTTTAGACTTAATTTTTTCTATAAGATCTTGCTTAATAGTTAAGCTAGCATCAAATCCATTTTGATTTTCACCTTCATTCATTAAATTTGATCTTTCAAATTCATGAACAAAAGATAAAACCTGATCTAGGTTTTTACTATTTAGACTAAGTCCGAATTTAGGATAAATAGTGAACATGAATTTTTGGTATGCAAGGTTACCTCTAACAGCACCTAAAATACAATCATTTCTGTCATTAATTCTGTTATCAATTAATGCCATTTTGACGGGATAATTAATCCTTTCTTGAAATTCAGATTTCAATAATATTTTTATAGCACCTAAGTGTACAGTAGATATTTTAGATCTAATTTTTGGATTTATAGTCTGTAGATTTTTATTAATCTCTGCTTTAGTGATTAATGGAAAATATACAGCTCCAGAAGTATCTTTAATGTCAACATGCATTTCTTTTGTGCTAACAAAATAGAATATTTCATTCTTTCTTTTTAACATTCTACTTACTAGGCTAGGCATGTTAAAAATCTTTTCTATAGAAAGTTTTAGTTGTTTGGACTTAATTCTTTCTATAAGATCTTGCTTAATAGTTCTAGCATCAAATCCATTTTGATTTTCATCAAATGTTATTTGATTCTCAGAGTTTTCAGAAGAAGTATATTCTTCTACTTCATGTTGGTTTTCAATTTCCATTTTTAGAAATTTAATACTTCTTAAGTTTCAAAGTTGTTTTCATGGCTCTGATACCAGGTTTTTGAGGGGTTCATTCTCTGGCGGAATTTTGAGATTCTCTTATACATTTTATGCAACCTTTAAGGTATCCTTATAATGTACAAAAATATGAATTTGATGTTTTTTACAAAACTTAGTTCCAAAACTATATCTAGATTCACTATAAAGGCCAACTCTATGGAATTTAGATAATTTCTTATCTTCTTTAGATAATTCTCTGTCGAGAATAGATTTACAAATATTTTTGCTCATTCAAGCTTAGATATTTTATTTAATGTAGTTTATGACTTTTAATACTTTAGAACACTAAGTAATTTATGCAAGTTCCTTTTATCTTCTTTTATTTTATTATCAAGAGTGTATTTATCATGCTTTCTGTTTATAACTTAACCAATCCTACGAACCTTGTTTCCCTAAACGGCCACCTGCCTAAGCGGTACTTTCTGTTCTACGGACTCCATGTTTTATTATAACAGATAAGCATGTATACAACAATCAATAATAAGAAAGAAGATAAAGATTATAGAAACTTACATGAAATTACAAGGGCCCTAAAGGGCTGTTTATTCACACATTATGAGCTAAAGCTCAAGACAGAAGCTCGGACGAGGATCGTCTCCGAGAGATTACAGAGGTTGAATTTAACTCAGCAGTTCAACTCACTTTTTGCATTTGCTCCGTGTAGTGTGTGCGATTATCACACATTAGTGGTGCGATTTGTCCACTATTCATTTTTCAGTTACTTTTACTCCACGCGCTACGCTTTTTCCCCCAAATCAGACCGTTCTTCCCTATAACGGTCTGATAACGGTTACAATTCAGCCACGCCATGGCGGCTCCTCCGCTCCAACGCGGAGGATATGGTCCTATCAGAACCTTTGCACAAGTTTTAGACAACCGACCACCACCACTGCAATCTGCTCTCCCGTCAAACCCGGAAATCACTCCAAAAACGCTCTACAAGGGAGAAATAGCCTGTCTTGTCAATCGGAAGAATGCAGAAAAACTTGCCTCTCACTATCAAAACGCTCTGGTTGGTAAGTTTGTCAGAGGTAAACCACCTATGGAAGTCTTGCAGGGGGCTTTCAAATCTGTGGATTTCAAGGGGAAGTACCAAATAGGATCAATCGATTTCAGGCATGTGCTAATCAGATTCGAACTGAAAGAGGATTATCAGCGCTTCTGGCTTAAAGGGAACTGGATCTTCAGTGGAGTTCCCATGAAGGTTCTGAAGTGGACCATTGACTTCTCACCGGAGGCAGAATCCTCGATTGTACCGGTGTGGGTGAGTATTCCTAAAGTTCCGGTGTTTTTTTATAACATACCTATGATAGAATCCATGGGCAACCAGATTGGCAAGTTCATTAAAATGGATCTAGCTACCTCCACTCTGTCTAGGCCTTCTATTATTAAGTTTTGTGTAGAAGTGGACATTAGGCAGAAACTACCCTCATATATCAGGGTTGGCATTGAAGAAGATGGTATTGAATATGGGGTAGTCAAATTGCCTATAGAATTTGAGAACTTACCATACTACTGCTCACACTGTAAATGTACTGGTCATATGGAGGATAGTTGCATTTATCTGCATCCTGAGCTCAAAAAGCCTAAATATCGTCCAGCTGAGGTAGTAAATGATGGAGGGTATAAAAATGACCAGAACCTTGGTGGAGAGGAGCAGGTAATTATCCAGGATGATGCTGGTCCCTCTGGTGTTAATGCTGATGTCAAAACTCAGGTTCTTCAAGGTCAAGAAAATCAAAAGAATACTCAAGGCCAAAGGTATAGGAAGAATCATAAAGTTCAGAAGGTTTATGTTCCAAAGACAATCCAGCCTGTCATATCTCAACCTCTCCTGTCTACAATGCTTCCATTTCTCTTCAATAAGGCCTCAGTAAGTGAGGATAACCCGGAATGTCCACAAAATCCTCCTGCTCAAAATACAGTGAGTCATGCTAAAGAGCCCTTAACTGCCTCAGTGGTAGAACCTTTGACTGTGAATTCATCACCAGAGGTCTCTATATATGGTTCACCTCAGCACTTACCACAGTCTATGTCCTCTTCTCCTGAGTTCACTCCAGCACCCCAGAAGGTTCCTGGAAAAATTCCTTCTTATTCTGATCCAAACAGAAAAGGGAAGGCTAAAGCTAAAGATGATCAATTTTCTGAACCTAAGTAGAGTAAGCATTTCTCTCCTTTCAATACTCTTTCTGCTGCTAAAAAATTCTTTTTATCTCAGCAGAAAAGATATCAAAATAGGTTTCATGTGTTGGCCATAGAAGGAAATGATACTGAGGAAAATGTTGAGGATTCTTCTAAGGATTTTCAGTTGCAAATTGATGAGGTAAGTACTCAGGTAAGCTCTTCCCAAATGAGTACTGATAATTCTTTAGGCACTGGTCATAAACAAACTAAGTCTAGGAAAAATCAAAAAGTTTCTAAATCTAAAAATGATTCTTATGTAACTCAGTTAAATAAGATCATGACTAGATCAAAAAGCTCAAATGAAGTTTCCTTATGAATCACACCAATAAATTTTTGGTTTGGAACATTAGGGGTATGGAAACTTCACTAGATAGATTATCCAATCTTATAAATAGACACAATCTTGATCTTATCTGCATCATTGAACCCATGCATGACAATTCTAAGTGTGATTATTATAGATTACTTTTTCACTTTGATAATTGCATGTATGGCTGTTCAGGTCAAATCTGGTTGTTTTGGTCCTCTAATTTATCTGTTTCACTGGTTCAGGATCACATGCAATTCCTTCATGTTAATATTAACTGTTTGTCTCTTAATAATGACATGGATGCTTTTTTTGTATATGGGCTTAGAACTAGAGCTGGTAGGAAAAACTTGTGGTCCTCTCTGCTTTCTTTTAACCACAATGCTTCACTTTTGATTGGTGATTTTAATGCCACAAAATCAGTATCTGAGTATAAAGGTCCCTCTACCCCCAAACTGGGCAGTATTGTTGACTTTAATGACTTTATTAATGCTGTGGCTTTAGAGGAGATTAATACTGTGGGAAACCTGTTTACCTGGAGTAATAATAGACTCAGAAATCCCACTAGGCAGAGATTGGATAGGGGACTTTGTACTTCACTGTGGAGTTCAAAGTTCCCTTTCTCCTCCATTCAAAATATGAACAGAGCTACTTCTGATCATAGTCCACTCCTGCTTAATATAGGTAGTCTTGTTCCTTCTGCACCTAGACCTTTTAGGTTTTTAAACACATGGTATAAAAGGCCTGAATTCCATTCTGTCATTGATAACAACTGGAATATACCACTCCATGAATCAGGTATGCTTGGTTTCTACCTTAAATTAATAAGGTTGAAAAAAGTGCTAAAAACCTGGAACAGAGAACAATTTGGCAATATTCATGCTAATGTTGAGAAGGCTGAAAAAGATCTTGAGGTTCAGGAAATTTCCTATGATCTTAATAACTCTTCTGAAGAACTTCTTAAACTAAAACATGCTAAAGCCAAACTCACTAGAGCTGTTTATGAGCAAAAACATTTTTGGAAACAAAAATCTAGAATAAAATGGCTTAAAGAAGGTGACAATAATACAAAAATTTTCCATAATTCTGTTAAGGAAAGGAGAAATAAGCTCAACATCACTAAGGTTAAAAGTGCTGATGGTCAATGGCTAGAAGATATTGTTGAAATTGAGAATGAAGCCATTCAATACTATCAAACACTCCTCACTGATGACAGTGATCAGGACAGTGATTACTTTCAGTCTCACTTCCTTAGTAAAATTCCAAAGCTCATCTCAAGTGAGGACAATTTGACCCTTTTGAACCCAGTCACTCTTCCTGAACTAAAGGATATTGTTTTTTCTTTAAATAAAAACAGTAGCCCTGGTCCAGATGGCTTCACAGCAAAAAATTTCATCAAATCATGGGAAACTATTTATTCTGATTTACTCTCAACAGTGTTAGATTTCCAAGCAGGGAAAGTAATTCCAAGAGGCATTGCTAGCACTTGGATTACTGTGATTCCCAAAAAAGAGATTCCAATCTCTTTTGATGACTTTAGGCCAATTAGTCTCTCAAATGTGCTGAATAAAATCTGTTCTAAACTATTAATGGAGAGATTAAAGCCTCTTATGTCTAAAATTATCTCTCCTCACCAATCTGCATTCATGAAAGGTAGAGACATTTCAGATAATGTCATCTATCTTCAAGAAATGGTTAGATTCTTAGATAGGAAAAGCAGAGAGCCAAATTGTATTATTAAACTGGATTTAACTAAAGCATTTGATAGGGTTAAGTGGAGATTTTTGCAGGCTGTTCTTCAAAAATTTGGATTTCATGGACAATTCATCTTTTCTATTATGCAAAACCTCTCCCAGGCATGGTTCTCGATCCTTATTAATGGTAAGCCTGTTGGTTTCTTCCAAGCTTCAAGAGGTATAAAGCAGGGTGATCCCCTTTCTCCTTTCCTCTTTAACATTTTCTCTGAAGCTTTCACTAGAAGCTTAATATTTGCTTTTGAAACTGGAAAAATGCAATATTTTGACCTTCCAGTTAATGCTCTGAAAGTCTCACATTTAAGTTATGCTGATGATACAGTTGTTTTCCTCAATGCTAGTAAATTAACTTTGTTGAGATTTAAGGCCTTTTTGGTTAAATTTGAGGAAGTCACTGGTCAAAAGATTAACTACAATAAAAGTGATATTTTCATGAGTAAGCATGCCTCTTCTACATCTGTATGTTGTATTAAGAGAAGTTTAGAAATGAAAATTGGTAGTTTTCCCTTTAAATATCTTGGTGTTCCTATCTTCAAAGGGAAAGCTCTTAATGCACACTTTATGCCCCTTCTTGAGTCTATTGATCATAAACTTAAGAACTGGAAAAATATTTGGCTTTCAACTGGGGGGAAAATTATTTTGATTAACTCATGCATCTATGCTTTGCCACAACATATATGGTCTGTGTGTGTACCACCTAAACAGATTATTAAGAAAATAGAAAGAAAGCTGAGCATTTTCTTTTGGGGTGAAACTGACCTTAAACCAAAGAAATCATGGAAGAAATGGGATGACCTATGTTTCCCTACTTCCCAAAATGGTTTAGGTTTTAGATCAATTCATACCATTATAGAAACATGCTCTTCTAAACTCTGGTGGAAATATCAACAGGCAGAGGCTATGTGGACTCATTTTATGGCCTCTCTTCCTAAATCTTACCAATCCTCTCCAAATTGGAAAAGGATATGTAAGATTAGTGCTTGGGCTGAATCAAATTGTAGGGTAATAACTGGAAAGGGAGATTGTAATTTCTGGTTATCCAATTGGTTAGATATTGGTCCATTGATAGACCAATGTGATGCATCTCACACTAATATTCCTTTGGATATCACTGTTGCATCATTTATAACTGATAAGAATCTATATATGCAACAGTTATCCTCTCTTCTCCCATCTAATACTCTTTCTCTTTTGCAGGTAGCTCAACTATATTCTCACAGAGATGATCTACTGATCTGGAAGCCTAACATTACAGGAAATTTCACCTTCAAATCTTCCTATCTAAGGCTAAGGGAATTAAGGGGTAATATCTCTTCCATTCATCACTTATGGAACCCTAGACTGCAAAAGAAAATCTCTGTTTTTATGTGGAAAATGATAAACTCCTTCCTACCTTTTGATAATATTCTCAAAAAACTGCATTTCCATATGCCATCTAAATGTTTTCTTTGTTGTAATGAGGATTCACTTGACCACTATTTTAATTCATGTGAGTTTTCACTACAAATCTGGAAAACTATACATGCATTCATGGGTATATCTGACAGGAATTTTCCATCTATATGGGAAAGGCTTTCTTTTTATCTTACATACAATGGTTTGAGTGCCTTGCATAATATGATTATCAGACTGTCTCCTTCTGTTACTTGTTGGATCTTGTGGAAAACTAGAAACAGGTGGCTTTTTGAAAATATCCCTGCCAATTCATCCTATGTTTTAAATCAGATCAGGGACCTAATTTTTCATAGTTTCTCCACAAAACCATACTATATTTTCTCTGGTATTGACTCAGAAATTGCTAAACATAGCTTTCTACCTCTTAGTAAAAGACCACCAAAGCCAAAAATATTCAAAATTGCATGGGTTAAGCCTATTTCTGGTCTGAAACTGAATGTTGATGCGTCCTGGTCTTCCTCTACTTTAACTGCTGGTATATGTTTTCTCATTAGAGACAGTAGAGGTGGCTTTGTTTCTGCCATTGGTAGATACATCTCGGCTGATTCACCAATAGAGGCAGAAATGAGGGCTATACAACTTGTAGTTAATTATGCTATTGGTAATTCTGAGTCAATAATCATAGAGTCTGATTGTTTAAATGCCATTACAGCCATTCTTAGTCCTGCCACTGCCCAATGGAAGTTGTTCCAGTTAGCAGATACAATTCACCAATTATCTTCTCACTTTACATTGGTCCATATTCTTAGAGAAGGAAATGTGTCTGCTGATGCAATTGCCAAACTGTGTTTTCAAAAAAAGCAGGATATGTCTTTTACACTAAGATCTTTACCTGATAGGATCCAAGGATTAATTAGACTTGATCAAATGGCTACACCTTCCCTGAGAATATCCAGATTGGATGCTACTAATGTCTGATTTTGTTTCAGGTAGAAATAGGAGGTGTTTAATCACCTCCTACACTGCACCATCACAGTTTTCACTCTCTGGTCCTTCTTGGAGTAAGGAGAAATCCATCACTGAACAGCACTTTAATCCTGGTGCCTTCTTCTAGACTCAGCTTTCTGTGGTAATTTGGAATTGATCCATAGGCTGCCTTGTGTCTGAGTTGCCTTGTGCTTCTGATTCACTAATAAGCAAGTGGATTTTACCCCTAATTTCCCAGAGACCTGAACTTTTTGATGAGTCCTGGTGACTTCTTCATGTATAGAATGAGTTGAATTAGTGTTAATAGTTAGTCTAACTCATTCTTTTTGGAAGCTAATGCTTAGCTTCTTGTAGAATCTCTTTGGAATTCTACTATTACCACTTCATAGTTTAGATTATTAGGAAGTGGTTCTTTGTATCTTACTTTATTTGTCTTGTTATTTAAAAGGCATGGGGAACCTAATATAAATCCCTCCACCATTGGTGGTTTTAACCAAAAAAAAAAAAAAAAAAAAAGAGGTTGAATTTAAAAGGCAAGGAGGCTCAGAAGTGAGGGGCGCTCTCTGATTACAAGAAATGAACTTCCTTTTATAGATAAGGAATGATTTGAATTATTGAAAGGGGTGCGTCATCCCTTACGTACAAACGTACTACTATTGTCCACTCACTAAAGTGGATGCATTATTTGTCCACCAATTAAAGTGGTTGTCTCATCGATCCACTTCTTACATTATGAAGAGGAGGTGGAGGGGTCCGTCAGACTGTCGACAGCCTTGCTGACAACTGGACTTTTTGGAAAGCACTCAGGACAGCTGTATTCCATGCATTGCTATTGCAACTTTTTGCATAAGTCTTCATAGTGGTCCTCAAGGAGCCTATTATTCATCAAAGTATTTTGAAAGGCCACAAAACGCCTTTCATCTTCTTTGCTGATGGTCTGGTATGACTTGCTGTATATCAAGATAGTGGAATTTTGATAGTTGATGAACAGCTGATCTTCTGCTGTAAAACTGAAAAGTCTTTGAACAAAACCTTCCAGTCTTCTTATTGCTAAGGGCAGCAAATCGCTAGCCTCGAGTTTGCACTCCATGGGCTGGGATGGATGATAATGATCCCCTTTGCAAATGCCAATCTGGACTAGATGCTGAGGATGATATACCAATAACCCAGATTGATTCCAGTATGGACCGGGTTAATTTTCAGAAAAACTTCTTGCCCCGGCTTGGTGCATTTTTTCCTGAAAGTCTTAATTGTGTCAATAATAGCCTTAGGGAAATGGCTAATTTCTAACAGATTAGGACTTGGATATATTGTTTTTACCAAACCATATTGGAATGCCTCGTAAACCTGTTCGGGATTAGCATTCTTGGTGAAGTTGTAATAACTTAAATTTTTGGAGTCTGTGGTGAAGAACTTTTCCTCCAAAAACTTTTCTTCATTGGCAGATCTTGCATATCGATAGCAGTATTTAAAACCTGCTTCTGTGATTTCATCGGTGTAATCTACTTTCGTAGATCTTGCCATGTCTTCCCTTGGTTTGCTGGGAAGTCTTCCTAGTGAGGTCAATGACTTCTTTTTAGATAACAGAGCTGCGCTGAAGGTGTTAGGCTTCATAATTTCTCCATTAGTAATTAGCTCCAGAAGTGCTAATAAAGAAGACCTTGTATATATGTCTGCTGAAGTTCTTGCTTCCTGAAAGAATTTGAACTTCTTGTGTGCAATGTTGGAGACTCCTTCAGTTGCTTTTTTGGCGAAACTCCAATCTTCATAGATCCCAGCATTAGGGCCGTTATAAACCACATAATATGTCTTAGATCTTTTTGGGATTTGAATTCCCTCTACGGATTTTTCTGATGCTAAAGGTGTAACTTTAGACTGTGGGATTGGAATTCCCTGATTTGGCCTTAAGCAAAAATCTACTGGAGTAACCAGTTTGATGGAAGTTTGTACTTCCTTCTGGATTTTTGGCAAATCCACAGCCTTCAACGGATTTGTTGATTCTTTACCAACTGCCGTTTGCTTTGGAATAGCCTTATCTTTCTCTTTTGAGGGAGAAGGTGATAAGATAACCATTTTTACTTCATTTTCAGAAGAGTGTTCTTTTTCTTTACCTAGTTTGATCAGGTTAAGATATTTGAGCTTGGCTCGGACCAGCTCGAGTTCCTGGACTAAAAGTCCTTCTTGTAGGTTTAACTGCTCAATTTCATCCATGCTGAATGCTTCACAAAGAAACAAACATTAGAAACAATTGTATCATTCTTTATGACTTTGCTGAAATTCTCTGGTAAGAAAATCTGCAAAATAATTCTTGGTACCTGCAATATGAATAACATCAAAATCATATCTAGATAACCACATTTTCCATCTAACTAGACGACCTTGTTTATTATCTCCTTTTAGATTTATCTTTAGGAAATAAGTAAAATTCTTGTTATCTGTTCTTACTAAAAATCTGCAAGGAGTTAGATAAACAGAGAATTTTTTAATTACTCTAATAACCGAAAGGTATTCTTTTTCGTTACTATGGTAATTCTTTTCAGCAGCCTTAAAGCTTCCTGAAGTGTATCGGCAAATGTATTCTTTACCATTATTTTCTGCTTTAAGAATGCCTCCCCAGAATAAATCTGATGCATCAGTTTCTATGATCAGTTTATCCTCAGGCTGAGGGTGATAAAGCTTAGGAAAGTTTTTTAAACTTTTCTTTATTTTTATCAGATAGTTGGTATCTGCATCTTTCCATTCCCATGGAACATCTTCCTTAAGCTTTGCTTGTAATGGTGCTCTAACCTGAGCAAGCTTAGGAATATAATCAGAAGCATAAGTGAGAATTCCTAAGAATCTCTGCAGCTATTTTTTATTTTCAAGGATATCTGAGAACTTTTGAATATGTTCCAAGATATGATTTTGAGGTCGATGAGACCGTTCTTCAATTTCTAGTCCTGGAAAATTGATTTTGGTTTTAAAAAGCTGTGTTTTCTTCTTTGAGAGTATTATTCCTAAAGAAGCACATTTTTTAAGTACTGCCGCTACTTGCCACAGATGTTCTGTTTCATTATTGCTGAAGACTAAAATGTCATCAATATAAACACAACAGAATTTTTCAAAGGTTCTAAATGCATTTTGCATATGTCTTTGAAATATGGCTGGAGCCTGTTTTAACCAAAGGGTACAACATTCCACTGGTAATGACCTTGTGGACATGTAAAAGCAGTTAATAATTGTGATTCTTCATCTAGCAATACTTGCCAGAATCCTGATTTGCAATCAAAACTACTGAATATTTTCTTTCCTCTTATTAGATTTAATAATTCATCTTTATTAGGAAGGTTATGACTGTCTCCTATTGTAGCTGTGTTTATAGCTTTATAGTTGACAACCATTCTCTTTTTTCCTCTGCGTTTCTCAGCTTCATTTTCTACCAAGAAAGCTGAAGACATGTGAGGTGATTTGCTAGGTTTAATCACTTTTAATTCTAGCAATTCCTTAATTTTTTTTCCAAATTCTTCTCTATCCTTAGGACTATATTGCATTGGTTTAACCTTTACAATTGTCTTGGGATTGATAAGTTTTATGGTTGCTGTCATCCAATATTTTGACTTGTTAGGGTCTATTGGATTTTCTGAACACACAGGATCTAGAAGTGTTTCTATTTTACAAAATTTTGTATTTTGAAGCACAAAAAGTTGTTGTTCTTTGGTATATATACCCCCCTCCTTAAAAGAGAAGTAATTTTATTAGGGCTAATATTTAGTGCCTCTGGTTTTGGTAATCTAGATTTCTTTTTCATATAATCTAAATAACCTGGAATTCCTACTCTAAGAGCCTTTCTTATTTTTCCTATATGTACAGGATTATTGTTTAATGTGAAAATTATTCTATCTGTGTATTGGACAAATGGATGATACAACAGACAGAAGTTATTTCCAATAATAAAATCTATTCCAGATTCTTGTTGATATACAGTTGAAATATTTCACCTGCTATCATTATATTAAGATTTTTACAGACCTTAGAGAGTATGATGTGTGATCCATTTCCAATTTTAACTCTTATTGGTCTTTCTACATTTACTCAGTGTTCTTTGGGCATTACATTTTTGCTAGCAACACACATGCTTGCACTAGTGTCTATATAGCAATGTAACTCAATTTGTTTATATCCAGGAAATTTTAATTTTTCTTTTATATAGATTGAATTTGAGTTGATAATATTGCTCAATCTTCGACTGTGATTATGCAAGGACAGCGCGGGGACGGTGGATTTTTGGTCGAAGATTGAGCTAGCTAGGAGACAGTTGGTTCCGAGAGATCCTAAAGGACAGAGATGAAGAGTTATGTGCGCTAGCGATCATGGTATGCAACGGATTATGGTTTCAAAGAAATAAGAGGATGTTCGAGCAAGCTCAGTTGACGGCTGGATTGGTGGCAAATTTGAGAAACTACCCAGAATTGGAGAGAGGAATCGTCGAATGCTTTGCTGTCATAGACGTTGTTGAGACCGATAGACCCAGGTATCCAGATTAATTTTGATACTGGCATATTGAATAGACGCGGGGGTTGGAGTGGTGGCCTTGGACCAGTTAGTCCAGTTCCTGCAAGCAGTGGCAAGACGGGTACCGCGCGTTAGTGGCCCGGCGTTGGCTGAATGGTTAGCCCTGGAGAAGGCGCTCGTGTTGGTTAGAGACTTGAATCAGCCGGAGATGAAGCTGGTGCAGGATGCCCTTCAGGTTGTTCAGATGGTGAATCAGGAGATGGATTGCTCAAACAACTGTAGGGAGACGGTTTTGAGGATTTGAAGTTTGCTAGAGAATAGTTCTTGGTTAGGGCCTTTCTAGGTTCCACGTAGTCAGAATTTTATAACTCATTTTTTTTTTAATTTAAACCATCAAATGATGGGAGGATTATTGACGGCCGTTCAACCCAAATAAAAATACAAAAGTACATGAGCCCAAAGGCTTTTAGTGAGCCTGGAGGCTGAAAAGCCCGAATGCTTTGTGAATACAGGAACTGTCTAAAAATTTAGAAATATAAACTACCTTGTTTCATGCTAGGAGCTACCTATCTAAAACTAAACTAAAATAGAGGAAAAGGGATGACAAAAGGTAGTGGTTGCAACAAGATGCACTTTCAAACTAGCCCGATCAGGCCAGCTAACTACAAACTAGTTGTAATACCGAAAGAACACCCTAAACCTGTGATCCCTTCCCGGTCAACCTCATTTTTCATTCTTCTCCACTCGGTCCTCTGCAAGTCCCAGACTAGCAGAGCCAGTAAGAAGCTTTACGGGTTATTTTCACAGACTGAAGACATCTAGGAAGGTAGCCCAACTGCCTAAACCAGCACAAGTCTGGTCTGTACAGCCTACAACTCTGATTACGAGAGGTGGTGTCGCCGTAGGTACGTAGTAGTACTACCCCGACTCAGATTTCTCCTAAAAAATCTCTATGAATCAGGACGGAAGTCAACCAGATTTTTCCGAACAAAGACCCTTCGGAAAAACCTAGAATTGACGAGCATGCCAACTCATTCGATATCTAAGCAAAAGAGACCTAATTGAAAAACACATCCCCTAATTCTATTACTAAAAAGGAACTATAAACTGAAAAATAATATAAAAAAAACTGAAAGCAGGAAATAATAAAAGCGGAAAAAGAATGAAAACAGTCCCTGGCGGCGACAAAGTAGCTGAGCAGGCGGTTCTCGGCATGACGGCGCGTGGAGCAGAAGAGCTCCCGGCGCGTGGCCACGCGCGGGCGCATGAGTGTATGGAAACGCGCCGGACAGAGCCTCGCGGAGTCAATGCGCAGTGGCTTCTGTCGCCGACGCGTGACGGAGTTGGTTGCGCGTGACTAGCGCGGCTTATGGCCAAACTCACGTCCTAGCGGCAAAGCTCTCCGCTGCCTCCTCCTAGCGGTTCCGAAGATATCTGGACGACGTGAAGCTGCAGCGGCGTGTGGATCTGGTAGAGTCAAGCTGGCCGAGCGTGGGCTTTCCATATCTGTCGCATCGGGTACGCCGGTGGGGTGAGCTCACAGATCGGGCCAATGGGTTCCCGATCTGTCCCACCGGAATCTTCAAATCGTCGTGGTCTCGCCGAATCCAGAGCTCGCCGTTGATTTTTGGAGGAGGGGTAGCTTTTGGTGTAAGGTGGGAAAGGTGTGGTCTAGATCTATGTTAAGGAAGGGTGGGGAGGTCACGAGACCGGCGTGAGAGCCGACTGGAGACTCTCCGTACTGAGCAGTGAGGGTTTGTGCTTTGGGAGGTTTTTTTGCGAGAGTCCACTTTTTTTTTTTTTTTTTAGAAATTCTCAAATATAACTCATTCTCTAACTAACTATGCTAAATCGAACTCCTGATGTACGATATTCGGGACTCACGCCGAGTTTCCTGTCATTCGTTTCTGTACAATTTCCAGAACCCTGATATTGAATGAAATTATTAAATTTTTCAAAAAAAAAAACGTTTATAAAAGAAATTTGGGGCTGAGTCTCATACGTGATGATCATGACTACTCTCTTTAGCACATTAGCTGAGATCCTCATCTTTCATAGTTTTGGCCAAAATCGCTATTGATCTCCGACATCCCTCCAATTTGGTAAAATGTCGACGCCAATTTTTCCTTTAGGCCATGGTGCATAGATTTTACCATAAACTGAGATTTATGTGGGATTAGTTGATGATGTTCACTACGAAAAATATTGAAGTTACAATGCACACATTCGGTAAATAGAGAATTATTATAAAAAATATAAAATTGTCGCAGATGTTCATTGCCAAACAAATAATGCGATAATTTTGAAAAATTGTCAAGCAATAACAAAACATCACCGTTGTGAATTCTCTAACTCTAATGATCCCCTAATTTTTTTCATGCCATTAATCTCCGTACAAAACATTACCGCTGTTGATACTCTAATCCCATAGTTCTTTTTATGCTATTAATCTCGTACAAAACATCACCATTGATACTATAAACCCCCTTTTTTTTATTTTTATTTTTATTGAAACCAGCTTAGCTGGAGGGATATTTATTTGGCTCCCTAGACCGTAAGTCTCAAAAAAACATGATAAATTACAATGAATCCAAGAAAAATTCCAACAAGTTGGGATGAAAAAACTGATACTATAAACCCCTACTTCTACTCATGCCATTAGTCTCTTAAGTTTTATTGTTTCAATTTTTTATTTAATTAAATTTAGCAAATCAAAGTAGAAACCAACAGATTTCAGACTTTACAATTTTTTATAGCAAAGTAATCAATTCACTTTGCTAAATGAATAGTTAAATCGTAGGAAGTTAGATAGGAGGACCGGAGTTTTCGTATTCGTTATCAAGAAAATCTTTGATGTATAATTTGTTTATATGCACCTTAATTTCATGAACTATTCCAATAAAGTTTGGTCTTTGAAAAATCCAAAATTTTGAACCTTTCTAAAATGTTTTTATATGTTTTAACATAAACATTGCATTTTAAGGAAAACAAATCATGAAGGGTGTAATAAAAGTTACATGCTTATTTAAGGGTAAAACTTTCAGTATTTCGACTAAAATAAATTTTATGATTAAAATAACAATTTTTCTAACGAGTGCCCTTGTTAACCTGAGTTAGATTCCATCGGTAAATGTAATTTTACTCTTATTAATTGTGTTGATAATAATTATTTTGGACACTCGTTAGAAAAATTATTAAAATAATACTTAAGTGACTCCTCTATCCTTGAATAAAAAATACATTACAAATTAATAGAATTTATTTTGTAGCAAAAATGGATAAGGAAAATAAATTTAGTTAGTCTTTATAATTTCAATCAGCTCCATTCCAAGTTTATTTTAAAAAATAGCCTAGTTTCATTTAAATCACTTGAATACAATTAATTCAGTTCATCCAAATTTGTGTTAATGAAATCTAAATTACTAAACTATATTTCCATATACGTATTTTTGTAGTTACGTTTAGTTGAATTCATTACACTTCTTTCTAGTTAGGTTAATTCAGTTCAATTTAATTTAGTTCAACTTATAAAATGTGTAAGCATAATTTAAGACCAAATATATCATGGAATAGCAATATTCCAATCAGAAAACGGATTAATATAAGACCACATAATAGGAAAGAAATAATTTTCTTACAAAATGGCCTTTGTGAATGAAGTTATAGAATTAAAAATTACAGAACAAAAATACTGAATAATGATAGAAAGAGCAATCATCTAACTATTTTTTAAATCACGGAAGCTAAGATCTAATTAATATACTGGGTCTAAACCTAAAGTCGAAACAACTTTTTTTTGGGATTTGAGAAAAATCACACCACCTATTTTTGAATTTTAACATCTATGTTACATCCTTTTCTTAATATTCAACTGGATGGTTGCTTTGAATTTGCAATGTTTCGATATTTGTGTGGCAAAAGCAACCCGCAACATTTGTATCATATATCATATTTTGAAATTCAATATTGCAGTTCATGTAAATATATTGTTTCGAATCGGAACTGGAAATCAAGGTTTTGGCATGTATATATATTGAAGAACCATATTTCTCTATGCAAATGCACGAAATTAAGAAAACTTAATTGGCTCCCCATATCAACTAGAACCATGCACGCGCCTTCATGAATCATGAGGCTATAACTTGCAATTTAGTTGCCAACTATATATTTCTCTTTACTATAACTTGCAATATCATAATTAATGACTATTTCTGATCTTTATTAGTTATGACAACCTATATTTTTATGTAGATAGATCGAACATCTTAATCATTCACCAAACGTTCAATCACACCATAAATAATTTGGATCATCGTAATCTCTTAAGTTTGATGCCGCCAATATGGCCGTATATGACAAATTAATATGAGAACGAGATAATAACCACCAAATCAACTCCACAAACAACAATAGGATTCAATTCATAATTAGATTACTTAAAAATAACTTTTTGAATATGATCATGAAAATGACTTAACGTATATCTCTCGGGAAACAAATAGGACTAATTATTCATAAGATTGGACAAAAGATAAGGACTTAACACAATCAACACAAAATGTAGCACGTACGCAGTGCACAAATCACCAAGTTCATCAGCTGATCAGAATAACAATAATCCAAACAAAAAGTTTATCCGTTGAAAATGAAGAAGAAGACGAAAATCAAATGAGAATGATCAACTCATCACGAGTCTTCTTCATAGTTTCTTCCACAGAGCAAGTTGACCAAAATCCTCAGAAGCTTGACTAGATTCCAGGCCATGATCAACGTTTCAATCCTGTCCTAGAAAAGGGACCATTCTAACATCATCAAACAGCACGCATGAAAAGCAAAAAAACAAAATAAAAGTATCCATTAATTGATGTTCTCAACTCAAGCAAATGTATACCTTAATTATGTTTATTGCCGGTGTTGTCGCCTCCAGGATTCTCCTCGCCGTGAATCCTAGCCGGAACCTGAAAATCGGACCCGAACTGGAAGTTGTAGAATGCAGACTGGTTCAAAGGCTGGTGATGATTAGCATTATTCCAGGCATGATGGTTTAGCAGACTTGAGTAGCCATTGGACTGAAGGGGTTCCCTCTGAGAAAACGCCGAAGAAGACGAATTTTGGCTCAAGTAGAGCTGTTGAGGCGCCACTGAATGAAAGAATCCAACTCTACTGTTACTAATAGAGCTGTTGTGATAGTTTGGCTCAAACATTTCAGGACCTGAAAAGATCATGTTTTGGTGATCCTGTGAAGAATGGAGAGACAGCCCTAGATCTCCAATGGAAAGGGGAGCCTGCTGTGACTGTGAGTGTTGTCTGCACATTCTACCATCACCAAAACCTTGCATATTCATGAGGGAGGAAGAAGAATCTTCAGGACTAACCGGAAAGAATGACCTCATTGTATCGGCAATCGATTGCTGAGCCGGCATAATCGATGGTTGATGATAAACAGTGTTGGAAGGCTCAGATGAGTCAGAACCTGGTGGTGCCTCGGTGGTTGTGTGGTGGTTGGGTACGTCGGCGAGGCTCTCGATGGCGGTTCTGGCCTTTGTGATGAGCCAATCCACGGCCTTGCTCGGCCTGTCATAGCCTAATCTGTCCTGAACATCATAGAACTGAATTGCAGTGTGGGCAGAAAGCCTAACCCTTCTGTCTCTAAGGCCTTTTGAGGTGTAAACCTTGCTGTGTCGATCTTTCCGGCCGGCGGCTCGGACAATATGGCCGCCTTGCACCTCCATTATCTCGCCGGAGCCGCCTTTCTCATCTCCACCACCGCCTCCCTTCATGCCGCCTCTGTGTTCAGGCGCCTTTGCATATTCTGTAGGGTTTGAGAAGGGATATTTCAAGACTTCTTCCTCATCATCATCATCATCACCCTGCTGCTCATAATTCCACTGGATATCCAGATTTAAACAATTTTGAATTTCTCCCTCAAACAAAAGAACCCTCTTTGGTATCTCTCCCTCTCTCTCTCTCTAAAAACCCTTGAAGTTTGTTGTTACCTTATCAAGAAAATTGCATGACAAAAGGTTCATATATCAGACAAGGCTGACAAGAAATGATGATGATCCCAAAACTTCTGTACAGATCCCAACTGACACCTCTCTATCCAAAATCACAGAGCTGAGTATAAAGACAAACAAGGACAACTATATATATATATACATATACAAGAAATTAAGTAAGGTTGGTTGGATCTGAATTGGCAACCTTTTATCAAGAGAAAATAATTAAGGTTGTCCTAAAAGTAGCACAAAATAGTGGGTAGAAAATCTTGATTTGCAGCTTGAGCTGAGAATGGTTGGGAGAGAGAGAGAAAGCAGAAATGGATGGAACAGTGGATTTATGGCTTGGGTTTGTCAGAGACCTTTCATGCTTTAGTGGTGCCTTTTTCCCACACAGAAAATCAAGGATTCTTTTTCTATTAAAAAGGCCCACCACCACACAACTTAATACTCCCTCCCTCCCTCCCTCTATTTATTGTTCCAACCAAATAATTCAGCCTACTTTCATTTATACACTTCTGTTGCTTTTCTCGTTTATTTTTTCGATTCGATTTTTTTCTCATTTCAGTATGCAACTACTTCGCAAATTTCAACATAATCCAGATTCTTCTACTTGTGCACTTTATTTAAACGCGTTACAACTTATATCACTCGTTGCATTAGTCGTTATCATTATAATGGTTGTATTGAATTTTTGGATTCCAAATTTCAAGTGTTTAGAATTGCGGATTGATTACAGATCGAATACCTCCAGTGCAAATGCAAGGTTATGCGTTTATTAAATCCGAGTTTTTAGAGAGTCTAATGTTATCCGTACGTTAGGTTTCTTGTGGGTTTTTCTTCAGTGAACTTTGAAAATACCAAAAATCTCTTTGTTGTTCAATTGGAATTCAACTAATTCTTAGAAAAGTATTCGTATAAACTTAACTTATTATTTCATTGTATTTTGGCTTTGTGAAATTGTTAAAAGACGATGGTTTCTTGTCTTTTAATTAAACTATACAGTAAAAAAATTTATTCTTAACATTCCACTAATGCACAAAATTTGTTTTACCTCAACCATTTCCTCCGCTACAACTCTGAATTTCATTGACATCAGTCTTCTTATGCTCTTATCCCTTCCTGCCACCAATGCACAATCTCATCAACTACTCCGCGTTGTTAATGAAAGAGATTGCGAAATGACTACAAATGATAAAATTCAAAGAGGCATAAAAAGCGCCATCATTAGTAACTAGAGGCGGTGGTGTGGTGAATGGAAGTTGTGGTGCGACGATGATGGCTGCTACGCAGATATAGATCGACCTAGTCACCAACTATTTATATAAACCTATTTTTTAATTTTTCAGTTTTGAACACTAAAATATTATTATTATCGCTTGAGGCACCCAATATCCCAGGACGGGCCCTGCCTCCAAACCCTCAAACCAAAAACAGTCCCGCCCACCACTTATTTAGAATGTTCAGATTTCAGAATGTGTAAATATGACCACTCTGTATTTTTAGAGTTGAAATCACACGTGATGAATGTTTACATCTTTAATTACATATTTGTAAATATACAAATTGGTGGAGCAGCCAAAGATATCGAGAGACCATTCAAGCCTCAATTGAGGTCTGAAGATGAGACTGAAAAGAGACCCTCTAACGGCCAAACCGGAAAATGTTCAGAATGTGTCGATGAGAAGACTGGCAACATCCGAGGAGATGCAGAATCCTTGAGATGGTGAAAACATAAGCATTTTGTAAGATGGAGCAGAAACAGAGTTTTGTGTAACTTTGAGCGTTTAAGATAAAATGGAGTGTAAATTGGATCTGTAGTTTTTTTAGATTTTTGCCTGAAGAATGTGATTTACCATGACAGTCGGATTACATAAAAAGTAAATTAGTGAATAATATTTACTTCTATCAAATGAGGGAATAGGAGGTTAATTAGAAAGTTTGAAGGCTGAAATGAAGTGTGAAGAAACGATGAATGCGAAAAATCCACAATTCCGCTGACTCGCCATGGCGGAAGAAAACCACGATCTAACAGTCGTTGTTCAAGGTTTGTTTTGGATTGAGGCGTCCAAACCATTGCACTACGAGAACATGAAGAATTATTTGTCAACCTTAGCATTTCATCTGATGCAAACTTGGATCAAAACAACGTGTTTGTCACTAACAAAGGCAGCATTGCGTAAAACAATGCACACATGAGAGTTAATATAAGCTGAATACTCGAAACAACAACACAACAGGTACTAAGCTTACAACAGGCTCGTTATTTATTAGGGCTTGACAGTCACGCCTTCTAAGATACCACCGGGCTTGAAGGAAATGGTGCTGAATCTGGGGTCCACAGGTCCAGGCAAAGTGAATGCCACGGCGAAAGGCCCTGGAGGGCAGATCTGCTGAACCACCATTTTGAACGCTGCCTTGGAGCTGGTTTTCGCTAACTCAGGAGCGCTAATGAATCCATCTATCTCCACCCTACCACTTTTGTCGATGTGGCATTTCACGGCATCTGCCACAAAAGACGAGAGGAGCATAATAATGCCTAACATTCACATTGGCATTTATAAACAAACCTAATAAATGCACAGATTGTCCATCATGTGGCATAATCTTACAATAGGGCAGGTGCCATAATTCAAAAGATCACATTTTTAACAATTCTGAAGCAAAAGACGATACAGATCAGAGGAGCATAATGCCTAATATTCACATTAGCATTTATAAGTCTCAGCACAACAATGTAACAAAACACAACAGAGCTTTCCAGGTTGCCAAAGTGTGCTAACAACAGCATGCTTCAATTATCTAGTTCACCATTCTAATAAAACACAACAGAACAAAAAAGAAAGATCCTAAGTGAACTTCAGTACCTTTGACGCCGGGGAGGGCTACGCGGAAGACATAGGCTCCATCATTGGAGCCTATGTCAACTCTTCCAAGTGAAGGCCCAAACTGCCCATTAGCACCAGCTCCTGTCTGCGTAAGCGGCTTTGAGGTCGGTGCCATTTTCACCCTGCAAAATGGCAAATGCAACACCACAAAAGACCACTGTATTAGGAGAATCCGACGTTCAACACACTCTTTGAGTAATTGCAATCAAATGAATCGATTTGAAAGCAGCTGGAGCCAGCCAGGAAACCACGCAAAAGGTTCACAATTCAACCGATTCCGCCGTTCCCAATTCGGCTAATTCAGAACTAATTCTAGCTAGTACGAAATTGAAACCTAATTCTAAATGAGCCTAAGAATTCCATTCAATCCCAAAGCTCAACAGTTAAAAACGATTAAGATTAGTAAGAGCGGATAGAAATGGCAAAGAGTTTACCTGAAAAGTACGACAAAGAGACGGAGACGACGGCGGCGGCGGTGCTGGGAGCTGCTCTTCGGTCAAACGAATTTTGACTCAAAATCATTTTTATAACTCCAATTTTGGGCTGGAATTTGGGCCTGGGCCGAAACTACTCTTTAGGTCAAACAGTAACGTCCGTCCACTCCCCGGCAGCCGGGAATTTGACGCGTTCAAGGTTTACGTTTGCTGTGCTGAATTCTCAATTTTTGATGATTCGTTTGGCATTTCTACGATGCTCTGCAGACTCAATTCCTATGTGAAAATGAAATCTCAGGTAATTAAATTCAGTTTCTTTTTTAACTAATAAAAAGTTTGGATGATAATATTTGAATGTGTAATTGTTATCCGATGGTCAATTTCGCTTCAATTCCATCGTATTGGAAGCATCTATGATTTTAATTTTTCCCTTTCTTTTGCGCTTTTACCCTGCGCTTTTGATGTAAACCTTCGGGTAACCGTATACGGGCAAGTTTACAGGTTCGGGGTGCCTAATAAATTCCCCCCACCATGTGTGGTTCAAATAAAAAAAAAAAAATTTAATTGATGCATTTCTTGTGTAATTTGCTTCAGGTAACCGTATTAGTCATGGAATTAGTTTCCAAGGATATATAAAGTGTTAGGTAAATATTACCCCATATGATATGCCATTATTTGTCAAATAGTGGTCACTTAAATTTAGATGGAGGGTAAAAATTTGTGTCTTTTGTGGTATAAATGTAAGCTTCTAGCCGTTGTACATTGTTGTCTTTGTTGGTAATTAGCTGTATATAGGTTATTTACTGAAGAAAAGAATATAGTATTGGCTACTCTAACTTGTTTTCTGTGGTTAGGAATAAGATTGATGTGGTTAGCTTTTATAGAGCTGGCTGAATCGAATTGATGGTGCAGAGCTATGTTGGAAGTATACCTGAGAATGAGAACTCTGACTAGATTGAAGATGTTTGGTGTCTAGAAATTCTTGATCTGTCTTAGAATTATTTAGTTCTGCATACTCAAATCCTATGATTTACACAACAACATGTAAAAATGGAATCTCGGTTAACAAATTCAGTTGATTTTTCACTGATCAAAAGTTTGGATGATAATAGTGTATGCAAGTTACACAGTTTGAATATGGATTGTTGATATCAGCTTATTTGTTCAAAGCATTATTCTTAAGATTTTTGCATAATATCTCCATGTACTTTCTGGCCACCTCCAATTCTTTGCCCCTTAAATAATACAGCTCATAGTAATATATTCGTCTGCTAAACATGCTTTTTTTCAATCTAGTCTTTACAACGCTCACTTGAAACATAAGTGAGGTGGTACCTCCTGGATATACTATTTTCAATTTTCGTTGACTTTACACAAGAAACATATTGATTCGGATATGTGTGTAATTTTTGCTTCAATTTCATTCGTATTAAATTAGAATAACAGTATACTTGCAGTCATGATTCACAATTTTCCTGTGTTATTTGCTCTAGGTTACAATGTAGCATGGATTTAATTTTCCAAATACCTCATATAGTTTATCATTATTTTCTACCTAATGTGTGTCAAATTGTGGTAAACATATATTTAGATGGAGAAAAAACAAAATTTTAATTATCTTCTATCATGGTAACTATTTGTGGTTACATATCTATTCTTTAATGGTGATGTACATTGTGTATTTGCATGTAATTGTCTGGAAAAGGTTATTTTTATTGAAGAAAACAAAATCACATTATCTACTTTAGGCTGTTTCATGTACGGATGGTTAGATGTAAAGACGATAGAGAAATATTTGTTTGATGTTATTTATTCATAATCATATGTGAGTGTAGTGAAGATATGAAAATACCTTATTTACAGTTGGCTGCATCAAATTGATGGTGCATGCGGCATGTACTTGGGATTGAAAAATACGACTCAGGTAAATTAAATTTCATGCTGATTAAAGAGTTGTTTGGATAGATGTAGGAATGTCTTTGGAATATTAGTCAAGAACCTTCTAGTTCAAGAACATGTTACGTGAGAAGTCTATTCTGGGTTTTTTTAAATAAACTAAAAAGTAAATAAACAAGTCTGCCCTAGGTTAGAAAAATGGATAGGATATGAAGTTTTGAAATCTACTACAAACAATTGTTTTATAGGTCCATCATTAACGTCCCTGCCATTGATTCATTCCGTCCCTGCCATCTCTTAGTATTCTTCTGGCCACCTCCAATTCCTTGAATCCTTGTCCTCAGCTCATAGTAGTCACATTTGTTTGCAAAGATTGTTTTTTTTAAATCTAATGTGCACGTAAATATAAATTTTGGACATACTTTTCAATCTGCATTGACTCTACAAGAAACATTTTGGATGTGTAATTGAGATGTATGTGTCTATTTTGATTCAATTTCATTTGTATTCAATTTTTTTATCCCTTTCTTAATAAAGTACCAGGTAGATATTACCTCATTTGGTTTGCCGTTATTTTTTACCCAATGTATTCCCACTCACTTTTTTAGAACTCCAATTAAATTCACACGAATCACACGTATATAAAAACTTAACATTTTTTTAACCCACCAACACTGGCATCACATCTATAGAAAGACCTGCCATGTTTCCAAATCTCAAATTCAAAACGTGAGTTTTCGTCATCCGGGCTAATTAGAATATTTCCTTTTCGAGGCAAACCTTTTTTTCCCGCCAAACACGTTCCAAAAATAGTTTCATTTTATTTTTCATTGAACTAGTATCTAAAGAAAAGACGCCCGCCTAAAACAATATCAAGTCTCCCTCCAATTTTTTTAACCTTTTTTGGTCATTTTCCTCAAAATCCAAAATCTTAAACAGTTTCTAAAATTTTAAACTCATCCCTCCAAATCCTCAAACCAAAAACAGTCCCGCCGATCACTTCCCTATAAATGACCCAATTCCAATCCATTCTCACCATATTCTCGCCCCCATTCCTTACCAGAAAAACATTACTAGCTTCCTCGAATCAGAAATCCCACAACAATGGAGGCGGTGGTTTCAGGCAGTGAAGGTCCTAATAAGGAAAATATCGCGCCGGGATTTATCTCCGGGGAAGAATCTGTCGTTGTTGCTGTCCCGGTTCTTAAAAAGGCGAAGTGTGCTTTCCCGGCAGCGAAGAGAAGGCTCAGAAGGGTACCGCTTCAAGATATCACTCATTTGTTTGTCAATGTGCAGCCACGGCCGGCGCCGGTCCGAGCCTTATCCTCTGGATTTCAGATGCGTTCTTCTGATGGCCACCGGAAACGGAAGGCAGATACAGGTAATGATGACACAGCAAGGAAGGATGTAGCCAAGATTTTGAGAACGGGATTCCGATAGTTTTCAGTTGAGATTGATCGGTTCTATTTTCCCGGCGGATTGGTTTTCCTTCTGAGCTGAAGGTTTTTTAGGAATTAGGAAAGTCAAAGATACGAGTTACATCAATTGATTGAATTCAATAGAATTATTGTGTTTTTATATTCATAGTTGATTATTTGACTTTTTGCATTTTTTAGGTTTGAACTTTGATAAAACAAATTCTTACTATTGAAAGTAATCTAAAATCTAAAATTCTTACTATTTTAAGGCTAAAACCACAATAAGCGGAGGAATATTGTAAGTGGAATCGCCAAACCAAACAAACATAAATTAAAGAGGTTACAGTAGCAAGTGATAGATTACAGAGAAGTGTCTAACATCAAATTCTAAACTTCTCTCTATCTCAAGCCAGCATAGCTTGTCTAAAATAGTAAAATCTAAGAAAAAATGGAAGGGAGCAAAATGATAATGGTCATAAATATGTTATCATTTAAACTAATTGTTAAATATGTTGAATCGGTAGTGGTACATATGGTAAATATGATGATAATTTCATATGTTTTGATCTTTGAATATTGAGAATAATTTATTTCAGTTGGATAAAGCATGGAACAGCCCCGACATTGCTGTCCTTGGTTTATATGCGGTGGATGATGTTGGTGGTTTTCTCCTGGCTTCGTCCAAAAGAGTTTTCAATGTTCACTACCCGGTTTTGGTAGAGGCTTTGGCTCTGAAGGAGGATTTGGGTTTGGCATCCGATCTAGGGCTTCGTCATGCAGTTTTTGTCAGAGATGCTCTTCATATGATAAATATGGTACGTGGGGATACAGTACCATCTATGACTATGAGCTACCGTTTCATAATTAGTAAAATTAAAGGTTTGCTATCAAGCTCCTTTTTCTCTAGGGTTAATAGGGTAGTTAGAGATGAAAATTATGTAGTGCACTCTCTGGCAGATTATGCTAAGATGAGTGCCATCAATTCCGTCACTTGGACATTTCCTCCACCTTTTATGTCAAACGATTCTGGATGTTTTCCGGGGCCTTGAAATGAATTGAATGTTCACTAGTGGGAGAGCATAGGATTAACGGCTGTTATTTGGATGATTAGAAGACATTTTGGAGGAGCCGTAGGTGGCTGAGCCGTCCATTGTATTTCTTTAGACAGCGTTTAATTAGGAGACGTCCAATGAGATAATCAAAGGCTTTTTCAAACGTTATCCATTATTTATTTTCAAACCGCTTTCCATTTATTTCCGGTGGCGGAACTTAAGATTCTGGGATTTACTCTACATTAGTTCCGTGTTCGAAAGGTAGTATTTTCCGTTGATTTGTCGCCGGATTAAAATTATCCGGCCATTAGGTTTATGAATACGAGTCTATATTCGATTTTGCATAGTTTACGTATTCTAGGTTCCATTCTGGTTAATGAGTATTGTTCCGAATTAGGAAATCCAATTCTACTTGTTGGTTGTTTTTCACCGTTTTCCAGATTCTATAAGCGTTTCGATTTATTATACGTTACGGTATCTAGTATGAATTCTAGTTAGTTTTAAAGTTTCCGACACCGGAAATTCAATTCTGTTTCACACTAATATCGACCGCAATCGACCGGATTCTGTGACTGTTTCGATATATTTAATGTTACTATGTCGAGTATGAATTCTATTTGTTATTAATGTTTAGAAGCCCAATTCGAGCCCAAACATTTAAATATGACTTTGCATATGGAAATCCACCAAAGCAAGTTGGACTAAAAATGGTTAGGAAATGAGATCAATTTATAACTTAGAGAAGATTTCTCCCTTTCTCTTGCCACCGATGTGGGATTCAAACTTTCCTCCCTTCCCTTTTTCTCTCAAGATTTATTTTACTTCTTTCTTCAATCTTCATAACGTCATATCTTATCCATTTCTTATTCAAAATGTATTATCTTAGTTTTTTTTAATATAAAAAAGACTAAAATAAATAAATGAAAAGAACCAAAATTAATAAACATATAATTACCTTCTTTAATACATGTAAATTATTTTTATAAATTCTAAATATAGTACCTATAAATTATTCTTGAGCTGTTCAACGAGCCTATCGAGTTATGATCTCGAGTTCGAACTCATTTATTAACTAACGAGTTCGAGTTCGATTTTGAACTGGTCAAATCGAGTTCGAACACGAACTTTGACCGAGTTGTTCACGAGTTGTTCACGAACGATTCAGCTCATTTACACCCCTAGTTCTGATATCTAGTATGAATTCTATTTATTAATAATGTTCATGACGTTCATCATTGATTTCATCCCATACATCTACGTTTTCCCCATGCCATATCAACTTGGTATATGAAGCGTCAAATCCCCTTATAATCAAATGTGAGCGTAAACCCCGCTCCCCCAGATACACATCATTCCTACAATCATTACATGGACATCGCATCATCGACATATTCTTCATTCTCGCATGATTAGAAGCAACTTCAATGAAATATTTGATAAACTCCCTATATTCAGTAGATGTTCGAATGTTCGATCCAACAATACGAACACGATCCAAGTTCATACTCCTGCAATGTAAATCACAATATATTTAAATCATATCAATTAAATTACTCAATCAATGAATTCACATAAAAAGCCCCAAATAATCTTGTAAAATATGATAGTTCATGTATTCAATATCTCGTAAGCAAGTAAGAGCATCCAAAATAGTTTGAAGATAAAGAGCACTTCTTAAGTGCCACATAATCAATTTTGAGCAAACCTAAGGAAAAATCCAACACTAACAATGGAACAATACTTAAGAAGCACTTCTTTTCTTTATTTTTATTTTTAAACTTATAATTAAAAAAAAATACTCAATGGCAAGAGTAATGTTTTTATTGGCTAGTCAAGCACAATAAAAGAGGTAATCACTCCCTAAATAAGGAGTTGTTCTTAAAACACCACAATTGACCTTCTTAATTAAGGAGTGTTTCTTATTAAGAAAAATGCACTTAAGGAGCACCATTGTGGATGCTCTAATAACCTTGTATTGTTCGTTGCCTTGTTCTGTTCGTTGTAGACGGATCACGAGTCTTCGAACACACCAATTCTTTCTTCACAAATACAAAGCTTTATGGCATTCACTAGTGATTACCCGTTCCTGAATATATAGGTATTGCCCCTTTATTTATATAGTCTTCCGACTCGGCCCTTTAAAATTGAGTATCCCTTTCCTGCTAGGTTTCCGAAAAAATATAGTCATGTATTTTAGGTTAACGTATTTTCAAATTTTTTAATTTAGTTCCGAATCCGGAACTAATAGGGATTGGAAATTATATTCACTTCCGATCCCGGAACCTAAAAATGTACTAGAATAAGGTTCCGATCTCGGAACTATGATGAGATTCTACGTAAAATATGTCAAAACAGTAAAATATTTACGCCGGTCAAACTTTAAAAAAGTCAAAATTTAGCTCCGATTACTACATTAACCGGGATCGGGAACTTATTAGTACTTCCGAATTCGGAACCTTAAAATATATATTAGAATTGGTCTTAGATATCGGAAATATGCTTGTTTTTCCGGTTAATCGCTATCTTCTTTACTTCCAACTTCGGAACCCAAAAAATGTTTACTAGAATATTGCTTCCCATCTCGGAACTGGGCTTCCGTTATCGGAAAATACTTTGTTTCAACAGCGTTTCTAAAAAAACGCCGTCTTTTATTACATTGGACAGCTGGTATTATAAAACGCCGTTTATGAAAATTTTTAGACAGCGGTTCAGATTTGACCGCTTTCTAAATTTTTTCAAAAGTTGTCTAATGATAGAGCTCCTAGAATTACATGTTTCCGATATCGGAAATATTGTTACACAACATTTTTTTGAATTTTTCAACGAACGGTCTTCCATTGAAAGCCTTTAATCAAGCTTTCTGCACTAGTGGTTACGTTAAAAAAAAAGAACATGAAACTTATTTGGTGTCCGAATTTTGGTATTCCATCTGTACCAGCTAGATCTGCACATGAGACTTTTTTTAGTTAAATATACTAAATTTTGACTATATTTTTGAATGTATAAATAAATAACAATATTATCATATTTAATATTGTTGGAATTTTCATAACATTTAATTTATTAACATAAAACTTTTTTACCTTGATAATATACGTAATTAAAGATATTAATAGTCAAACACGTATCTAAAAAACCGTGAAAAGTCTCATGTGCGCATCTAGCGGATACGGAGGGAGTATAAATGTTTAAAAAGCCCCTTATGGTCTTATGTTTCTAGCATGATTTTGGAGTATGTGACGAATAAAAGAATTCCTTCAAATTTCTGACATATTCCGTTGTTAAATATTTATAAATTTATTATAGTTAAAATTTAATTTAATTTAGTACAAAAGTTGGACGACAAAAGTAATATTAGGACGCCAAATAGCCAACCCTCTTAATTCAAACACTATATCTAATTTAGCTTATTTTTTGTAAGTTCAACTACACTCCACTACGATAAACTAAACTAAATTCAGATATAATAAACTAAACCCACCCAAAATAAACCAAACATAACTACAATAAACTCATTAGACTAAAGTCCAGCTACTTCAAAATGAAGATTTATCTTCTAATATTTACTTATTTTAAAAAATACAAAATAGCATGATTTTGTAAAATGAACCAAACCAACACATGTATATATAGAAGACCAAAATGTGGGTTTTCGTCAACCGGACTAATTGGAATATTTCCTTTTCGAGGCAAACCTCCATTAATTTCCCGCCAAACAGGATCCAAAATTAGTTTCAATTTATTTGTCATTGACCTATCAAAACAAAAGAAATATCAAATCTCCCTCCAGTTTTTTCTTACTTCTTTTGGCACTTCCTTCAAAATCCAAATTCTTAAATCAGTTTTTAAAATTTTAATTTCATCCCTCCAAATCCTCAAACCAAAATCAGTACCCATCATTACCTATAAATTGCCCAATTCCAATCCCTTCTCCTCACCATCTTCATCGCCTCCGCCCTAAACAAGAAAAACATCATTAGTTTTCCCGAATCAGAATCCCACAACAATGGAGGCAGTGGTTTCACGCGGGGAAGTTCCCAACAAGGAAAAAATTGCCCCGGAATATATCCCACTCGCCCAGTTTATCTCCGGCGAAAAAGAATCCGCCGTCGCTGTCTCGGTCCTTAAGAAGGCGAAGTGTGCTTTCCTTGCAGTGAGGAGGCCGTTGAGAAGAGTACCGCTTCAAGATATATATCGCTCATTTGTTTGTCAATGTGCAGCCACGGCCGGCGATCAGAGGCGCGTTATCCTCTGGATTTCAGATTCGTTCTTCCGATGGCTGCCGGAAACGGAAGGCAGATTTTAGTGATGATGACACGTCAAGGAAGGATGTGGCTAAACTTTTGAGAACAGGATTCCGATAGTTTTTCGGTTCTCCGGTGACTTTCTAGAGATTCTTTTATGTATTCCGGCGGATTGATTTTCATTTTGAGCTGAGGTTTCTTTAGGAATTAAAATGATTATTTGCTTGGAACATAATTTTCTTTTAAGAACATAGGGAATAAAAAATTTCACCAAAACCATTCATCACTCCTATAAATATAATATAAATATTTGCTTCGTGATTCTCTTAAATCACTCATGTAAATGTAACATTTATGTTTTCATTTTATGATTATTTGTTAATAACAAATGAAAATATACTATTTTTAATTTAGTTCAGTTCAGATTATTTCAGTTCACCTAAATATATTTAAATTTATTTTAGTTAAGTTCAGTTCAATATATTTTAATTTAATTTGCACTATGCCAAAAAGTATTATCGTTACGGTAATTATTGTTGAATAGAGTTTATAGTGACACTTGATCTATCACTATATTGATTATTAGGCCCTGTTTACCAGAGCTTATCCGTAGATCAGTTCAGTTCAGTTCAGTTCAGTTCAGTGAAAATGTAATTTGATGAAATTCAGGTTAATTCAGTCATGCTGATTCCATTTTTCAATACATCATTTTTACTTCAGTTCAGTTCAGTACATCAAGAAATAAGCTATAGTAAACAGGGCCTTAATGTGATTAGTTAAGGAGTCGGAATAGATAAAAAGTGTGGATATAGATAATTAGTGATTTAAATAATTTAAAATTAAATTTATTTATAATGTTCACATACATAACCATTACACCGAGCCACGTTTAAAAGTGTTTTACTTGTGAGGTCTTCTTGTCGTGGTCCCTGGTTTAGATCCTCTGCCAATAACTCTCAGATCCAATGTTACACTTGTGAGGGTTTCGGCCATATTTCAAGTCAGTGTCCTTCGGCCAATTCTTTTCCCATGGCTCCGGCTCCACCACCTTATGTTCATCAACAATATCAAGCTCATGT
This sequence comes from Cruciata laevipes, assembly GCA_963678965.1. Classification (NCBI taxonomy): domain Eukaryota; kingdom Viridiplantae; phylum Streptophyta; class Magnoliopsida; order Gentianales; family Rubiaceae; genus Cruciata; species Cruciata laevipes. The sequence continues at coordinate 11,708,722 of OY787642.1, forward strand.
GTTCTCTTGTTGGTCAAGCCCCTCAGTTGATTTAGGCTCATGTTGTCCAGCGATATCATGTTGCCCCTCAGCTGTAGGTAGAGCTTGAGAGATTTGAACCTATCTTACATAGATTTTAGATAGCTACTAGTAGCATTTATATCGGGAAACTCTTGAAGGATAAATCTGAGACCAGCCTCGGACAACATCCTCTCCCCGTTGCTCGCGCTCAGTTGCTAATCGTCAAGCTGAGACTTCAAGGACTGACATTGAGCACATGTCGAGGGAGATGCGTTGTCCGAGGAGGGGAAAGAAAGGAGGGGACACCAGTGGGCCCTAAATAAAAGGAAAGGGAGAAAGATAAGAAAACTATAGATAAATAAATAGGAGAAATAGATAAATTAAAGAAAAACCATCATCGAAATTCAAAATTATAATAACATGAATTATAAATGAATATTCGGTACAAAAGGAAACAAAGAACCCCAGACAGGTGGGGGGATTACAGTGAAAAGATAGGAAGATGGGAGTTATACTTCAGGTAGATGACCCCTCGATGGCCTGAGGCTTTTGCACATGCGCTTCTCCATCAAAGACAATCTGGGGCTAGCCATCTATAAGTGTTGCAATGAAGCCGAAGCTATTAGGCTCGGCGCACAACTCGATGAAACCCTCCTCGTTCTCAGAAAGGCGATGAGAATGAGATTCAGGACAGACCCCATGACGGTTGTGAAGATCCTCAGGCGCTTCCCTCTCCTCGGGAACTTCACTTTTAGGCTCTCCGACCCTCCGGAGGCTAGATGCGGAGGTCGGAGGGGAGGGAGAGTTAAGGGAAGCCCAAATCTTCGGAGCCAGGGTCTGAAGATTACTCAGACGAAGGGTCCAAAAAGCCTGCTCGAACCTGCTCCTAGCCCCAGATGATAGAACTGCTGCTGGATAGCTCGACGCCAGTATCCAGGGATCCATCCACGGAGGGTCTTGTAAAGAGAAGTGGTGTGACTATTGTTGGACTCCTTCAAAACACCCGATACAGCCTGGCTGAAGGCTACCGAGCTCACCATTTCTTCCGTAAGAGCATCACCGAACTCTCGGAACAGAGTTCCATCCTCTGTATTCCCCTCAGAACAAAGTTGAGCTCAAGGATGGAACTCAAGGATGTCAGACAGATAGGCGGAGCGGGCCCTCTCCTGAGCCAGCTTGGCGCTGTATTCCTTGAGGTGATTAATCACCAGGGTTTGGAAAGCATCAAATTCACTTAGGTTATTCATGAAGGCCATTTCCTAGAAAAGGGAGGAAGATGGAAGGAAGACATATAAAACAGAAAAAAAGGAAAAGAGAGAGAAAGAGAAACTCACAGGTGAGAGTGCAGGCGCCACGGAGTAAGTTAAAACAGGTGTAGCCACCTCTTCTTGCGCTTAGGGGAAAAAGCCTTGGTAAACTTGAACGAGGATTCGTTAAAAACATCGGCATCCTTGGACTCGTCAGATGACTTGGCCAGTGCCGTGGGAGGAGTGTCAGATTTCCTAGTAGAGCCAGGAGCCTTCAGTGGAGACTTAGCTGAGTGAGCTAATAAAAGCATTAGGAACGATTTCATGTGCAGTCGGATTCTTTAAGCAGAAGTGCTTGATTCTGATTTTGAATGAATTTGTTTATTACGAATATCTGTCTTGATTTGAGCTGATTAATATAAGAATACCGTAATTAACCTGGTGGAATGTTGGCCTACTAAATATTCGTTCGTGATAGAGATAGGAACTTTTCGGTAAAATATTGACTGTTCTCTTGTAAAAAGTGCAACTTTCCTATTAGAATCAACCGTACTTTGACGTTCGAGATCATAAAAACAGAGAGAGCCATAATTATAACCAACTTGCCAGTGTCATCACGTTCGATATATCGCACTAGCCGTTGTGAATGGTAGAGTCGTGTGCATGGTTGGTTAGCACGAAAAACCACCGTGATCAATGGATTTCACCTTCGATCGGAACAATTCTGATGCCGTAAATCCCGGCCCTTCAGATAATTGGTATTGGACACTTGGTAAGACGTCGGAAAATAACATGCATTGTCCGGTGTCGAAGACTTAAAAGATCACACAGTCAGGGTACAATACGGGTCGAAAGATCGTGCATTTTCCAACATTGAAGTTGGATCAATTTATATGGCGACCATAGGAGTCTGAGAGGGACCGGTATATACATTTTCCGGTCTTGGAAGTTCTATAATTTCCGACATCATAGACCTCTACGTTCTTAATTTAGTATGCCTATATATACATATTCCGATATTAATCGAATGTTAGACAAGACACTACCAGAAAAATAAGGTCTTTCAGCGGTCCGCACTGTTCCTGTTTCAGCAGTTATTAGCGTTAACCGGTGATATATAGTGTACAGTGAAAATGTTGATGCGGTGTAACAATGTATCAGCAGCCCAAAATTTAATAGTTGACCATTCAAACTTTGAATATTCTTTGTTTGAGCAAAGAATATTATTTTTAAATAATGGACCCACAACGATATCAGCGGTTAACACATAAATCGATGAAACAATTGCTGACTGGATCAGTCAAACGTTGAAAATTTTGTTGGGTCCTACGAAAACCGCATGTTTTAAATAAAAATAATCTATTCCAGTGGGCTTTAGTTGTATACAATTTTAGCCCAATTGTGAGGCAATCGAAACCCAAATGTTGTGCTGAAATAATAAATTCAAAAAAAAGCGGTTAATATCTCAGCCTTGATAGGCTGCTCAGTAACATATTGTAGCGGTCCTTGGTCACCGCTGAAATAAAGTCAAGGCGATGGGGTGATGGTTTGACTGAAAAAAATTCAAAATAGGCGGTGCCGGGGTGACTTACGTGTGATTTGGTGAGTTACATTGTCTTCGGTTTATAGTAACATTATGATATAAATCCCAATGAATATGGTAGTATAGTTGATGGTTTGCAATATTTGACTATGACACATTCAAATATCAGGTTCTCTAGGAATTTTGTGGAAAACTTAACTAGACTATGTCTTCGGGTTCTCTGGATTTTGTGGAAAACTAGGAATAGATGGCTCTATGATAATATCCCAGCCAACTCATCCTTTGTTCTGAGTCAGATCAAAGACCTGATTTACCTTATGTTCTCCACAAGACCATACTATATCTCCTCAGACATTGACTCAGAAATTGCAAAACATAGTTTTTTACCTCTTGGAAAAAGACCACCAAAGCCAAAAAAAAAAGTCAAAGTTGCATGGTTCGAGCCTATTTCAGGTCTTAAACTCAATGTGGATGCTTCTTGGTCTTCTTCCTCCCTAACAGCTGATATCTGCTTCCTCATTAGAGATAGTAGAGGAGGTTTTGTAGCTGCCCATGGTAGATACATCCCTTCTGATTCTCCATTAGAGGCAGAAATGAAGGCTATACAGCTTGCTGTAAACTATGCCAATGGTTGCTCTGAGTCAATCATCATTGAGTCTGATTGTTTAAATGTCATTTCCTATATTCTTAATCCTGTCACTGCGCATTGGAAGCTGTTTCACTTAGCTGATTCAATCCATCAACTCATCTCTCAATTTACACTGTCACATGTTTTTAGAGAAGGAAATATGTCTGCTGATGCCATAGCTAAATTGTGTTTGCATAATAAGCATGATGTATCCTTCAGTTTTAGGTCTCTGCCTAATAGGATCCAAGGTTTAATTAGACTTGACCAAATGACCATACCTTCTCTGAGAATATCCAGAATGGATGCTACTAATGTCTGATTGTTTGTTTCAGGTTAAAATAGGAGGTGATGCATATCACCTTCTACATCTCTAATTTTCTTCATCAGGAGCTCAAATCAACACACAAATGGTGGCTGTCAATGCAATGATGAGTGGTGATTTTGCAACTGCCATGACTTTGCCTGAAAGAGGGGAGCTACATAGCACTACCAGAAAAAATGGCTTTTGCAGCAGTCTAAACAAGGGTGTTTCAGCGGTCCAAAAATCTTCCGAATCGTTGTTGTTGGGGGGTGGTGGAACGAAAATAAAATTTTTGACCGCTGAAATGCCATATGGGGGTCCACAACGCTGACTGGATATTTGAATGTGTCCGGCTTATGTGGAGCTTTGGGTCTTGCTTAGGTGGAGATTGGACTTTTTTAGTTTTACTAATACGTTTCAGCTCCTCATTACGTTTCAGCGCCTCTAAACATTTTGGGAAAAAAAATTGGTACTGAAAAAGCTGGAATTGCTAATTGCACAATTATACCAAATTCATAATTACGATTAACATCGAAATCAAAATCATTATCCATTATCATAATACAATTATATTAACCTACCAAACTAATCCTTATCAATCTACAACTATACCAACTACCAAACTAAACCTTATAATCTACAAACAATATCAAGACACTAAATCTACAAACAACTATACCAAATATATCAACTTATAAACTTGCAATGTGAAGACACCATCTTTATTTTCATCCGCCTCATGAAGAAAAATGTTTACAACATTATTTACCGTAAACACTACTGAAACAAGCAGAACAACACAACAGAAAGTTTAATTGACTTACACAATCATAACCAGGTGATCACCTACAGCTCTTTTGATCTGGATGATTTTATCAGCCTAAGCTTTCACATCAACCTCATTCTAGCAGCTACCAAATGAATAAGCAAACAGTTAGTAGAATCAACAATTTTACTAATATGAACTTGTAATCTATAAATAATCAAACAAGCAACACCATCTTTCCTTGAAGCCTGAGAAAGTTTGCAGAGACAATAAATATCAATCAGGAGAACCCCGAGGCATTACTTATAGTATAATGCATGATTTTCTGTTTGAGAACATAAGTAACTCTGAAACAAGCAGAAGACAAATCCTTTAAATGTAAGGAGAACAATGCAATTCAAACAGATGATTGAAGTTCAACCCGAACCATGCAGACAAACAGTTACACATACCATGTCCTTCTCAGATTTCAAAGCAGGGACCTCTGGCTTCAGAACTTGAACAACTGGATCAGCTGGACAATGAAGTTAAGGTCACACGGTATCTCTTGATTTATTGAAACAATTAAAATACAATGATGCCACTACTACATAAATAAGAATGCAGAGAACTATCTGCGTAACATCCCAACTGGCTTCATTAAAATATACAAAAAATTAATATTTTGAAATCAGATCTTTTCAGGATATTGTATAACAAAAAATAAGCTAATTTTCATCCACAGCTGAGAACCAAGAGGAAAACTACAGAAAAAAAAAATATAAACAACATTGATCGATTCTCAGGATACAGTTTTCAATCTTCCTCTCACCAGCCATTGTCAGATGTTCAGCAAACAAAGACCCTAATCTCCTGCAATTAAAAGACCAAAATAATTAACAGATTGCACACAACATTCGCACACACAAAGACTTCACTTTAAAACATCATATAGCACAAGATTGCACCTGCAATCATATAACCATATACAACATAAAGCAAACTGGAACATATGAAATTAAAATCTTAGCAGGTGAACTGGAGCAAACTAGTTAGATTTTCTCTCTTTTCACCAAGTACATATGAATATGCAGAATGGAATAACCTACGCAAAAACAACCACACCTAAAGTTTTATCTTATCAGAGAAGTAACTTGTATACTCCAAATTTATAAACACCAACAATCAATACTAGTTCAACTCAATGTAAGAATACCTATATAGCACTAACTTAAAATAATGCTTGTTTCTGTCACTCAAACATCATAAAGTTATTCAAATGATTCGGTACTAATCCAAGTTCTACCACCTGTAATGCAAACATTTCAGAAGAATGCGGAATAAGCCATTGTTGTTGCACTCTCAAGAACTCCACTATAAGAGGTTGATCCTAATCAGCTAAAAGAACATTATTAACATTCAAGCCATATCACACACAGAAACATTCTTAAACTAAGGCATGATCTCTTTGTTCGATTTGATTCCAACTGAACAAAGCTAAAACTAAACAAAATTTCAGTATCATTAGAGCTAAATCTCATCGAAATGAAACTAGCTAAACTCAAACAAAGTGCAAGCTAAGTTGAAAAGAAGGGGCCTAAGAAGTTCACCAATGCTAAACACATATCAACAAGAAATTCATACTTATCAAAAACAGATAACATCATTATTGCAACTGCAGCAAAGTCATAATCAGTGATCCTATTCAAATTACCAACTAAACCGACAAAATCGAAGAAACCAACATAGGTCTACTATGAATCCTCTTCTCTAATCGAACCCCATTACAATTCAATCCGCAGCCACACTGCGGGATGAGCTCGAAGTTATCGATCGGGAATTCGGCAGAAGCGATCCCAACCGAAAAAAACAGCTCATCTCCGCTAATGCTGACCTCAAACGCCGGAACTTGTCTGAAAGGCTGTACAGAGTGAAATTAAGAGGATAAGGGTAAAAGTAATGGGATTGATTAACCTAGGAGATTGAGATTAAGGAATGGGTACCTGGAGATGAAACTCACAGGGGTTGGGGCATGGCGGAGATTGGGAGACGGAGGGCGGCGGCGGGATGTCGTCGGGATGGCGGAGGGCGGAGGTCGCAGGGCCGAGGGATGGCGTCGGGAAGGAGATAGAGTTTATTGCGGTGGGATGAGGTTTTTTGGGGATGGCGTAGGAAGGAGAAGAAGATTGAATTTTGGAGGAAGGGTTTAAGAGGATTATATAAGATAAGGTTTTAGTGGCTGAGATGAGGTGATGAAATATATTGACGGTTAAGGTCAAAGTTAAAAAAATATATTATAATTTGAGATATTTATTGAATTTTAATATAAATAGCATTTTCTATATAGATTTTGGATTCGGATAAATTTCATTATTTTCCTTAATTGTTTTGAATTTTATGACTCCAATGAGAATCAATTTCACTGATATATTTAAATTTAATTTAGTTTATTTGTAGCAGATTTGTAAATAAGTTAGTTTCATTAATATCTATCAAATCCATTTGAATTTGATTGAATTAAGTTCAATTAAACTAATTATAATTATTTATATCCAACTAAAGTAGAGTAAAATATGTAAAAATATGGATGGTAGTTTGTTTAAAATCAATAATTATATAAATAAAAAGCTTTGGTTAGATAATAATTTTTGATATTTGCACTTATGCCCCTTAACTTTACTGAAATATTAAAAAGGAACTTAATTTTTTTAATAAATTTTAATTTCAGTCAAATTATTTGCTCTCTAATCTTTACTTGTATTATGTTATTTGATATGTATGATTAGTATAAATGGAAGTGAAAAAATTGAATTTAAAGCCATCAATTGAACTTTTGATAAATACTAAATTGACCCCAATAATTTTTAAAATACTTTTAAACGTGATTGTATGTAAATATAATAAGCAATGGAGCATGTATATAAACATTATATGATTGTAAAAAGCACTAATAAACATATATAACTTCATAATTTAAGCTTTTCAATTACATTTTTGTGTTAATTTTCATTATGATCTACTATTAATGATTTGATCGTTACTTATATAATGTTTAGATGTTTTGAAAATTGTCACAATGTAGGATGTAAGTTATAATATATGTAGTGTATATAAATTAATCACAATTGAGAAGAAATCATGACAACATAGTATATATGTTTAAGTAATGAGTTAATGTATAAGTAGTGAATGTTCATTGAAACATCAGCGTTCTTACTATAATTCCCCTCAAATACGTGTTTTTTGTTATAAAAACTATATGAAAAGTTCCTCATATACAATAAAATGGATATTAAGATCCAAAATTTGGATTAACTAAATTAAATAATGAAATTATTGCTAATTTTACTAATTTCATACGTTTCAGTGGTAATGAACAAGCGCTGAAACAATTTGACGGCTCACCAATGGGACGATGCCACATCATATTTCAATCATTTGAAATAACTAGGAAGCTGACACGTGTTAAACATGAAAATTTTTATCAATCCTGTAGAACCTAAGTATGTTTCAGCACTTAGTTTGAATCGCTGAAACATGCTTAGTGGCAGCTGTATTATGTTGCTACTTAATACATGTTTCAGCGGTTTGAAGGTGACCCGCTGAAATTGTCATTGGGTTTTAATCGGGTTTTAAAAAAGCCCACTCGAATTATTTTTTTATTATAAAATTTGGTTTTGGTAGGACCCGTCGAAAAATTCAACGTTTGACTGAACTGAATGATCCAGTCAGCAAAATGTTTCAGCGGTATTTGAAGGAACCGCTGAAATATCGTGGGCCAACACTATTAAAATAATATTTCTCAGTCAAACTAAGAAAATTCCAACTTTGAATTTTCAAGTTGCACCGCGGTCCACATTTTCCAACCGCTGAAACGTTGTTTCACCGCGTCAACATTTTCACTGTACACTCTCTATCACCGGTTAGCACTTATAACCGCTGAAACAGGAACAGTGCGGACCGCTGAAAGACCTTTTTTTTCTAGTAGTGTAGCCTCTGCTATTTTGTCTAAAGTAGGCTGCTACTGTACATAGTTCATCACCTTTAGGTTGATCTTTTGACTAAGTTGAGTTTCATTTAATGATTCTTTAATCTGTTCGGTGGTTATAAGTTATTAGGTTGATCCGAGACTATATAGTTAGCCTATTATTTCATTTTTTTGGAAGCAAATGTTTTGCTTCATGACCTTTCTGCTCTCATCTTATAACAAACTATACTGACTCAGGCCTTCTTTTATTTTGTACTTATCTTTTAACTGGGTTGAGGAGTCTAATATAATCCTCCCATCCCTTTGGGTGGTTTTAAGTAAAAAAAAATATATATCGGGTTCTCAATTTTTGCATGTTGATCGTACCACTGTAGTTTAGTTTAGTCATTGCTCTACCACAGAGCATGCTATCTTTCTTGGGAAGTATATCCGGTCATTGCCACACCAGCTAGCTGAGACTATTAATTGGTTTCGCCGGTGGCTTGTAGATTTGGGTTACTACCTTCGGTCATCCAGTTACTTTTGCAACATATATATCTTCAGCATGATGGTAGTTAACCCATTAATATTGATTATCACTTTGTCCCTTAAATGGTTGTATATATGGTGGTGGTCAAGTTCGTTTTATTTCGACAAATTTATGAGAAAGTCTTGGGTGAGACATGTCCCTGTGGAGATTAAGGGCCAAGAGATTGCTGTTATAGCAGCAAATTAAAAAACGGGGCTATTTGGTAATTAAGCCAAACATCATGAACCAATTTGCAATTTCCAAAACTTTATAACATAAAACCCCCAAATTCTGCCCTCTTTCTGTCGCAATTCCTCCTTCTCGTTTCATCTACCACGATTCCGATTTGTTTGACGAATTCGACATCAACTCCACGGCGAGGAAGATCGTGGCGAATTCGTTTTACTCGGAAGCGGCAACAGCACCACCACCAACAGCAACACTCTCACCACCACGTCTCTTCCGATGCTATGTCGTTTTGGTCTTTGTCGTCGTCCTCCCATAGCAGCGAATCTGATGTCGTCAACGAGACGGTTTAAGAGAAAGCTTCCGCTGCCGGTTGAAGAGAAAGCCGCTGCCGCCGGTGGTGATGTCAATCAGTCAATGAGCAGGTGGAAATAACAGCGTTTATTTGGACAAGAGTGAAGGTGATTAAGAATTTTATTTTAGGAATTGTGTTTGAGTATTTACTGTGTTGTCTTGATCTTTTAGTCATTGTGCATGAGTTTTTACGGGTTTGTCTTGATCTTTTAATCAATTTGATTGAGCATTCATAACTCAATGGGTTTGAACTTTTAGTGTGATGTCTTGATCTTTTAGTTAATGTGCTTGAACTTTTAGTCAATATGCTTGAGCTTTTAGTGTGATGTCTTGATCTTTTAGTCAATGTGTTTGACCTTTTACTATGATGTCTTGATCTTTTAGTCAATGTGCTTGATCTTTTACTGTTTTGCCTCGATTTTTCAACTAATTTGCTTGAGTATTCATGTTTTGTTTTCATCCTTGTTATGTCTTGATCTTTGACTCTGTGTGATTGAGCATTTACTGTTATTTTCTTGATCTTTTAGTCATCATTCAATCAATTTATTTGAGAATTTCTTGTTATGTCTTGGTATTTTTATCCAATGTTGGATCCCTCACAATTTGAAGTTGATTGTTCGACATGGTTTAACACGGGATCTCCTTGGCAGTAGACCGAATTCTTCTAGCAACTTTTGAAGGCGACGGCGTACAGTTGAATGTGAGTCTTTTTAAATCGCTGACGGGCGAAGGAACGACATCTGCACCGCGAAGGAGAAATTGGGGGAAAATAACATGTTTTTGCAATTTAGTCCCTCTATTTAAGCGCCCTTTTTAATGTGCACCCACTAGTGGAGAAAGATTAGTATATCATCCAACTTTGAGCACAACTTATAAGATATCACCTAGTCTACCAAGCTATTATTTCACTCCAATCACTTCGAAACTAAGGGAAACTATAACCACCACTTAACTCGACCCTCAAATATATAATAAGCATAAGGATGAAAAAGAGTTGTTCCATTACCTGAATGCCTTCAGGCGCTCAGAAAATGCTAGAGCAGTTAACTCATTGCCGCCCATAAGATTTCTAAACAACTCTCCCTAATCCACCGACAATGCTCATCAACACTTAGAGCTCCAGGAATGAAATAAAATCCTGAACTTAAACAAGAGACAGCAATTAAAAACGCGGCATTCGAAACAAAATGAAACATCAATGAGCAAGAAGGTAGAAGAGTCTCTATACCAGGATGACTTTCTAAGCTGAAAACACTTTCTTCAAACTCCGATTCCACGGCGAAAACACCTTCTGGAAGTTCATCAGCTCGATTATACGACTCCAGAATCCCCTACTTTTCACCATCTAGGCAGAAAATCACACACACACAACTAGTCGTCGCCGCCGTTCCTCATCAGGTCGATGCCTCCGCACAAGGGTTTCGCCCCGGCTCTAATTCAGTCTCCGCCCGGAATCCTTTTTCAGGTCGATGCCACCGCGTCTTCATCGTTCAACGCCGCCGCTGCTGCATCAGATCTGGGTCGGCGGCGAGAAGGAAGGGATCGGTGATTGGGAATTTTGATTGAATGGTTGGGGATTATTTGTAGGGAAAAATAAAAGATAGAGAATGAGAAGGACCCGATCTGAGAATGAATGAGATATTTAAGTGTTTATAACATTATTATAAAAACTAAGACAGTGTTTTTTCTCATTCGAAAAATACCAGAATCATCTTTCTCATTCGAAAAATCAAATGAAGCAGCGGAAATACTTTTCTCATTCGAAAAACAGTGTTTTTTACGGCACTTTTTTTAGAACCGCCTTAAAAATACCATAAACCGCCTTCTCTGGTCACCCGCCATTATATACCTAACGAATTAGATTTTCGAATTCGAAAAATACTAAATTTTAAGGCGGTTCCGAGAACCGCCTTAATTCTTGTGCCTTAAATTCCCTGGTTTCCACTAGTGACCTTTGTTTTTGAAACGCTTGTAAAGTCCCTGGTCTCAATAGAGACAGGTCTCAATAGAGACAGGTCTCAATTGAGAATTAGTACAAATTTATAGGTTGTTACTGAAAAATTATTCCATACAATGGATGCATCAAACTCAATGGTAAAATAGTATTTTTACTATCAAATACCAAGAATAGGGAAGATAAAATGAAATTTTAATCAAAAAAAAAAATGATTGGGTTGCTGTATTATAGATATATACAACAAGTACATTGAATAATTTCTCACTGCTGCTAGTTTAGTAATTATTTCTAGTTTTTGTTTTGTATCTGTCATTGCATTTAGTAAAAATTGAGTAATGGATATTAAGGCCTTGTTTGTTTTAGGTTATTGTTTGCTTAACTGAAGTGAAGTGAAAATTAATGTATTGAAAAAAAAATTTTTGGCATGGCTGAAAGTTATATTTTCATTGAACTGAACTGGTTCAACCTACTTTAAACTTAGTATAAACTAGTTACATAAAGTCTAAGTTACATAAAGTTTAAGTTAAAGCCTAGTTTAAACTTTTTTATTTAATATATATTGTGTACACATAGAAAATCTGATCTACCAAGAGCTTTGAAAGTTCCTACTTACTATAAACTTATCTAATTGCGTCTAAATTTTAATCAATTAACAGATAATCAAACTTAAAAGTGCAGAAATAAAAGAACACGCAATTAATCACAAAGTTTGGCGCGGAGCACCTACGTATGCGGAGGCGTAGCCCGGTGTAAAGATCATTCACTATATGTAAAGAATGTACACGCTTATTCTTACAATCTAGTGGCGATTCCTCGCAAGCCTATCACACAGTCTAGTTCGCTCTCTAGCAGTTGCTACTATGATTACCTCCGATCCAAGGAGATGGTGGCTGATCTTGTTCACTCGAGCTTTAATACACGTCCAAATGTTTTGTGGTTGTGTAACACAGACTGTGTTGCCTTCTAGCTCGAACTATGTCAAATTCTGAATGACATACATAATTGATGTTGTGAATACCAAGATGTCACAAACTCTGAATTATGGAAAGAATACTAACTCCCCGAATCTTCCCAATCCTTAATGAGCTGCAATACCGAGTTGTTGACACCTATAGGACGGTAGTTTCCCTTTCTTCTTTCAAAACCTGCACTGAGCCTCGGAAAATATTATTCTATGTTTTTCTGCCAAAAACAGCGATGTTGCAACATAACCTTCCACAAAGCCGACAACAAAAACTGGACTTTACATGCTTTATATTTTGGAGGCTTAACGCATCTTTTCTAAATCTTGTTTCTCCTTTATTTCCCGATTTAGGAAGAACGGTTGGAGGGGCGGTAGTTTGTGCATTGTTGGGGCGGTGGCGGTTGCAGGTAGACTCCTGTTGGCAATTGGAAAATACCCTGCCCACTATCCTATATTGCAGTTGGTTTATTGTAAAGAAAAAAAGAGAAAATAGTCCAACATTTATTCACAATATTAATTTCCTCAAAAATTAAAATTGTACGAACAATAGAAAAATATGTGCAGTAGATAAACTATGGTGGTAGATGTTTTTTTGTCTGTTTCGTATTATATATGGATAAAACAATGCTCATTTACACGTTATCCCACTATATTATGTTTTCTCAGCCCACATTCCATCATATTCTCCTTACCTATAAATGGTCGATAACATCACTCTAGTATGCATAACCACATCCACAAATATAACTAGTCAGCTTACAAAAACATTTTTCTTTGCTTTTTTGTTTTAAAAAACAGAGCAGAAAAACTAGGGTTTTGTCTGTTAAATTATCTTCTCACAGAACAGAGATGGCTTTTTGTTCAGCTTATCGTGCTTGGTTGGCAGCAATAATGGCAGTGCTGCTAATGTTTTCTGTCTCCGAATCACGGCTTCTGGCAGGTTCCGAACCAGGCATGCATGGAAATGGAAAACAATTGAGCCCAGAGAGCCAAACGCTACTGAACAAAAAAGGGTTCAGCCCATCACAGATGGAGTTCTTTTCCAGAAGAAGCTTTCTCGATTCCGATCAAGGCGACCGAGCTGTGCCCAGCGGCCCCGACGGTCATCACCATTAGCCATTCACGCTTCCTTCCTGCTCATGTGTTCGATCGTCGTTTTGTTTTTGTATCTTTTCTTCTGTGTGTTTTTTTTTTCTTTTGGTAAGTAAATTCATCCCCTGCACTAGCTTATAAAGATGCTAGTGTTATGATCATTTTTCTTTGAGTGAAAAGAAAATAATTAAATTACATCGCAATGATTTGCTGCTTGAAAATTGAAATTGAGTTGATGGATCAATTACATTATTACTTAATTAAAAAGTGTTTAATTATATTTCGTTTGAAATATTGTTTAATTTTCTCTAATGATGAAAATTCTTGGATATAGCTATATAGTGACTATAATGCATGATCTAATTTAATGAAAAGTAATATTTCCTTGCACAACTAATTTGGAGATATATGTATATCTGACACCTATATGCATGGCTATGATCCATATTGCATACTCCCTTTTAGCCTTATGATATCTACAAGTTAACATTATCTAACTATGGCCCTGTTTACTAGATCTTATTTATTGATGAACTGAACTGAACTGAACTAAACTGAACTGAACTGAACTGAACTGAATTGAACTGAACTGAAGTGAAAATTGATGTATTGAAAAATGGAATCAGCATAACTGAATTAACCTGAATTTCATCAAATTGCATTTTCACTGAACTGAAATGAATTGAACTGATCTGAACTGAACTGAACTGAACTGATCTACGGATAATCTTTGGTAAACAGGGCCATATATCCAAAACTTTTCTTGTATTATATTATATATATATATATATATATATATATCTATTAAATTTTCCAAATTAATTATACGTATTCTGACCAATTGTTTCACACTTTCTGACTCATGGCAGTATTGTTCTTCCACTATATATGTAAGATAAGGACATATATGTGTATATAATTGGTTTGACTGGGTTTTAGATAAGATGAATGGGAAAATTTTGATTAATTAGCTGCACTTTTCCTTAATATATCAGTGCAACAAATTCGAAATCATTATATCTGTCATTTCAATAACTGGAGCACTTTCATACATGTGGATATTTAGTGTACCTCTCTAGCTTATATATGGATGTATGTGTCGTCATCCGATTGAACCTCAAACAACTGAACTTGGCCCCCCCTTTCGCAAACGATGATCCATTCCATTTACTCCCTCCGTCTCACCCAAAGCTGCACAGTTGACTTTTCACGGTCTTCAATGGTCGTGTTTGACCATTAATATCTTCAAGTACATATAGAAACAATATATAAAAATTTACTTTTTGAAAAATATATGTTATAATGAATCTATTGATATCTCATATAATAGTTTTACCATTTATATATTGACCTATAATTACAGTCAAAGTTTCTTAAGTTTGACTCTGAAAAGTCAACTGTGCAGCTTGAGGTGAGACAGAGGGAGTAATGATTTGACAAACCGTCGGTGTTATTAGATAAAAGAGAAGTTCTTTGGCGAGATTAATGCCTGATTTTCTTACATTCAACCTGGACTTTTAACATATTAATCATGATCATTAGTGAACAAATTGAAACATGAATCAATTGAAATTTGTCTTAAATAGATACATATTTCTCCGTTACAATTAAATTTCAGGCTTAATTACTAATTCATATGATAACTATATATTTAAATAAGTGGAATTCTGTTGGAACATCATGATAGGAAGAACCTAGTAAAAAGCAATTGTTTGTTTTAAGTAGATAGAATTTCACCATCATCCACGGGGGCTCGCCCCAACGACAGATTAGAGGTTTTCAGTACTCGAGAGTAAGCCTGGTAGAGCTGAGGATCAGCAGCCTGGCGATTCACTGCACTGCACTTGGATCGTACCTGCTCGAACGAATCCTTATGGTCAACGCCATAGGTGGTGAAGACGCGTACTGCATTGATGGCAAGAGGTTGAACGCGGAGGAACACATCTCGCAGTGTTGGGTATTCCTCCCTAATTCTAGAATCTTCTTTTGGCAAAAGGGAAGGGAAGGTTCTAGAATGATGGGAGATGATTTTAGTCCATGGAGAATATTCTAGAGAGGCTCCTAGAAGCCTCCAAGCATTAATTGGAGAGAAGGAGAAGAGAATTCTAGAGCAAGGCTACTCACCTATAAATAGGGTGCTCTTGGAAAGGTTTGATAAATCCAACCAAAAACCATTTCCTTCCCTACTAGATATCCTCCAAGTGAGAAGTAGAGAGAAGTCTTCATCCTCTCTAGTTGATAGGTATCCACCATAGTGTGAAGAATCCCTTGTAATCCATCCACCTTGGGTGAGAATTTGTAATTTTACTATAGTCATATAGTGGAAGACTTGGACTACCATAGTCCCGCGGTTTTTCCCGATTTGGGTTTTACGCGTAACCAAATTTGGTGTCTTGCTTCACTTTCTATTTTTCTCATTCACCGTCTTAATCACACAAAGAGGGAAACAATATAATATTTCCCAACAGTCGTATCAGAGCGCCCGGGTTCGTCGGCGTCATATTCTTGTGGGATTCAAGATGGATGCGGGAGATATGTTTAAGCTCACGGCGGAGAACTATGCATACTGGAAGCCCATGATGGAGGACCTCTTGTATTGCAAAGATTTGTACGAGCCAATCATGAAGGAGACCATGCCGGAGGACAAGGAAGAAAAAGAGTGGGAGATCCTAAATAGGAAGGCGGTCGCCATGATCCGTAAGCATATCGATAAAAGTTTATTTGAGCATGTGTCTACATACACCAATGCCTTCGAGCTATGGACGAAACTTGAGTCAATGATTCAAAAGAAGACACCACGTAATAAAGCCCACCTAATGAGGCGGTTGGTGAAGTTGGAGTACAAGGATGACGAAAATATGATCGAGCACTTGAATAGCTTAGTGAACCAATTGGTGAAAACCGACATGAAGATCGATGATGAGTTGCAAGCTTTATTGCTCCTAAGCTCGCTACCTGAAAGTTGGGACACTTTGGTGGTCACGCTTAGCAACTCAGCCCCGGAAGGAAAGCTTACCATGGACGGTGTAGCCGATAGCTTGATCAACGAGGAAGCACGGAGAAGAGAACGTGGCACATCAACCTACGCGGAGGCAAACATGGCCGAGACGCATGGAAGATTCAAAAATGGTGGACGTGACAAGTCACGAGGCCGGTCAAAGTCTCGTTCCCGAGTTACCTGCTACTATTGTGGCAAAGCGGGTCATAAGAAAGATGAATGTCGCAGTTTCAAGAGAGACCAGAAGAATGGCACGGTCAAACCTGACCAAATCAAGCCAAAGAAGAAGGCGGAAGAGAGCACTACAGCGGTGGCATTCGTGGAGCAAGGTGATGTATTCGTCATTGACGAATATGTCAATCTAGCTTACGATGATAATTTATGGATCGGTGATTCCGGTGCCTCCTTCCATGTTACCTCACATGAAGGGCTTTACTCGTCCTACCAGCGTGGAGATTTTGGCGTTGTGAAGATGGGAAACCAAGTCACAAGCAAGATTGTTGGCAAAGGCGACATCATCTTGAAGACTAACACGGGACACAAGCTCGAGTTAAAGGATGTGCGACATGTACCTGAAATGCGGCTCAATCTCGTTTCAGCAGGGAAGCTTGACGATGCAGGAATGATAAGCCACTTTGGAGAAGGAAAATGGAGGATCACTCAAGGCAACATGGTGATTGGTCGAGGAAAGAAGGACGGATCCTTATATGTCATGCAAGGACAAATCTGCAAGGGAGAGGCTAATGTTGCACATGAAACCTCGAACATGGATTTGTGGCATAAGAGGCTTGGCCACATAAGCGAGAAGGGATTGTAAATTCTCGCACGGAAAAATATCCTCCCTGACATAAAAGTACAACACTTGACCCGTGCACTGATTGCTTAGCCGGTAAACAACATGGAGTCTCTTTCCTCAGATCTGCATATCCTCGTAGAAGAGAGAGTATTCTTGACTTAGTGCATACTGATGTATGCTCAATGACCGAAAGATCCCTTGGAGGTGCACAATATTTTGTAACCTTTATTGATGACCATTCCCGAAAGGTTTGGGTGTCTTTGTTGAAGACTAAAGATCAGGTTCTTGAGGCGTTCAAGGAGTTCCATGCACGGGTGGAACGTGAGACCGGCAGGAAACTGAAGTCTGTCAGAGCTGACAACGGTGGAGAGTATCGCGGCCCATTTGAAGAGTATTGCAGGTCGTATGGGATCCGACTTGAGAAGACACCACCGAAGACACCTCAGTTGAATGGAGTTGCGGAGAGGATGAACCGCACCATTGAAGAGCGAGTAAGATGCATGTTATCTCATGCAAACCTCTCTAAAGGTTTCTGGGGAGAAGCAGTGAAGACCGGTGTTGACATCATCAACTTGAGCCCGTCAGTTCCCTTGGATGGAGACATACCGGAGGAAGTTTGGTCCGGAAGAAAGGTCTCATATGACCATATAAAGGTGTTTGGATGTCGATCATTCGTACACATTCCCAAGGATGAGCGAGCAAAGTTAGATTAAAAAACAAAGGAGTGCATCTATCTCGGCTCACCAAAAGATGAGTTTAGTTATCGGTTGTGGGATCCAGCCCAGAAGAGGATCGTGAGAAGCCACGACGTCGTGTTCTTCGAGGACCAGAACATCAGTAACTACAAGGAGTCGCGAGAAGCTCAAGCCAGGCGAATCAGAGAGCCTTTGGAGTCCATGCCATCTCCCGTAGTACAAGATAACGCAAGGAGGGAACCAGTGGAGGACGCTCACATTGAAGAAGTTGAAAACCGCGATCTTGGAGAAGCTACGGAGCAGTCTGAAACAGGTGGTGAAGAAATTGAGGAAGCAACTGAACCCGTAGTACCGGTACCTCGACGTTCCCTTAGAGGGAGACAATCTTCGACCAGGTATTCACCAGATAAGTGGGTGACATTCACCGATGAGGGGGAGCCTCAACACTACGGAGAAGCTATGGAAAGTGAGCATAAAGATGATTGGGAAAAGGCTATGCAAGAGGAGATGAAATCCTTGCACGAGAATCATACTTATGATCTCGTAGAGCTACCAAAAGGGAAACGAGCTCTCAAATGCAAGTGGGTGTACAAGATCAAGTCCGAAGAAAACAATCCCAAACCAAGGTATAAGGCCCGGATCGTTGTTAAAGGGTGCAATCAGAAGAAAGGTATAGACATCGATGAGATTTTCTCTCCCGTGGTAAAGATGTCATCAATCTGAGTTGTGTTGGGTCTCGCTGCGAGTTTGGATTTGGAGGTCGAGCAACTTGATGTTAAGACAGCTTTCTTACACGGAGACCTCGAGGAGGAGATTTACATGGAGCAACCCGAAGGATTCAAAGAGCCGGGAAATGAGCACTTAGTGTGTCGTCTCAAAACAAGTCTCTATGGTTTGAAGCAAGCGCCCCGTTAATGGTACAAGAAGTTTGAAGCCTTCATGAATCATCATGGATTCAAAAAGACACACACCGACCATTGTGTTTTCATAAAGAAGTACGATCAAAGAGACTTTCTCATACTCATGCTTTACGTTGATGATATGTTGATCGTCGGGCAGGATAAAAGAAAAACCGTTGCTCTTAAGAAAGCATTGAGTAGTTCATTTGCGATGAAAGATTTGGGGCCAGCGAAGCAGATCCTTGGGATGCGGATCACGCGGGATCGATCCGAAAAGCTACTTTGGCTATCTCAAGAGAGGTATGTTGAGAAGATCCTTGAGAGATTTAAAATGCACCAAGCCAAACCTGTTAGCGTACCGCTTGCCGGACATTTCAAGTTCGATGGAAAGAAAAATCCGAGAAGGGATGAAGAAATGAGAGGCGTTCCATATTCTTCCACTGTTGGTACCCTCATGTATGCGATGATATGTACCCGCCCAGATATTGCACATGCAGTTGGAGTTGTGAGCAGGCACTTGTCAAATCCTGGGAAGGAGCATTGGGCTGCTGTGAAGTGGATACTTCGATATCTCAGAGGAACAACCAAAAGGTGCTTGCGCTTTGGAGAAGACAAACCTGTGTTGGAGGGATACACAAATGCTGATATGGCCGGAGACTTGGAAACTCGAAAATCAACGTCGGGTTATCTAACTACTTTTGCAGGGGGAGCTGTATCTTGGCAATCAAAACTTCAAAAATGTGTTGCCCTTTGTATGACGGAGGCGGAGTACATAGCTGCCACCGAGGCCTGTAAGGAGATGCTGTGGATGAAGAATTTTCTACTTGAGTTGGGGCTAAAGCAAGAGAAGTATGTCCTCTATTGCGACAATCAGAGTGCCATCCACATAGCCAAGAATTCAGCTTACCATTCCCGAACGAAGCATATTGATGTTCGTTATCACTGGATTCGGGACGCGATAGAAGAAAATCGACTACAACTTGAAAAAGTTCACACCGATGATAATTGGTCTGATATGATGACCAAGGCACTACCGAGCAAGTCGTTTGATGATTGCTGCAAAGGCGCCGGTGTGGAGACTCCTTCCAATTAGGTCGGAAGGGGGAGATTTGTTGGGTATTCCTCCCTAATTCTAGAATCTTCTTTTGGCAAAAGGGAAGGGAAGGTTCTACAATGATGGGAGATGATTCTAGTCCATGGAGAATATTCTAGAGAGCCTCCTAGAAGCCTCCAAGCATTAATTGGAGAGAAGGAGGAGAGAATTCTAGAGCAAGGGTGCTCTTGGAGAGGTTTGATAAATCCAACCAAAAACCATTTCCTTCCCTACTAGATATCCTCCAAGTGAGAAGTAGAGAAAAGTCTTCATCCTCTCTAGTTGATAGGTATCCACCATAGTGTGAAGAATCCCTTGTAATCCATCCACCTTGGGTGAGAATTTGTAACTTTACTATAGTCATATAGTGGAAGACTTGGACTACCATAGTCCCGCGGTTTTTCCCGATTTGGGTTTTGCGCGTAACCAAATTTGGTGTCTTGTTTCACTTTCTATTTTTCTGATTCACCGTCTTAATCACACAAAGAGGGAAACCATATAATATTTCCCAACACGCAGCTGGTCAGGCTCAACGCCAGCTTTCTCTGTAAAGAGCAGAAGGTTTTTCAGGAAACTTATCTGAACTTCGAATCCATCAATCACTTCCACTTCCGCACATCTGAATTCTCTGAATGGATTCAAGTTTATTTGCGCCGCCTGCAAAAAATCAAGCGCAATCTTCAATAAACAACATGTGGTCTGATTCCGATTCAGATTCCGGCCAACTTCATCTCACCGACCGGCAGAATGTTGGTGAAGCACAAGTCTACTTCTTTCCCCATAGAGTAAATATCTGACCAACTCGGCATGCTGGGAATGTTTGCAACCGCATCTTCCACAGCATCTTTCATTTACCAGATTCTGACCGAGGCTCCCATGATAGATGTTATCCAGCAGGCTTCTTTCTCCTGGGTCTCTTGGCGATGGCGTCTTCGATCCTTGACAAGAGATGAGGTGGGATTCTGGAAGGTTCATCCACCAAGGTTGTCAAGCGCAGAGAAGAAGGGACTTGAGACAATTTAGCCATTTGCGACCTGAAGATCTCAGCTCCCTTGCGTCGAGCAGCTTATCTACGCCGACATGAATCTTTTCTAAATCAGCAACTAGCTTCAGATTTCACTTCTCTCCTCTTCATGATCAGCACCATTTGAAAAGCTCAGATGGTGGAAATAGTGGCCATCTGGACTATCCATTTAACTGCTAATACAAAGAATCACTCGCATGTTCTTCTCAATCAAAGAGAATGAATAATATCAGTTTGTGACTGATTATTGAATATCAGTTTAAATTACGTGTAGAACATGATTTAAATTTTTTTGAAGTCAACTGAAAAATCATTGTTAGCTCTATTCACCCGCCTTTATTTTTTTATGAACTTAATTGAATTAAATTTAACAATGATTGTCAGTTGAAAATTAATATGTTGGAAAAAAAGAATTAATATAACTGGTTTAATCTGAATTACATCAAATTTAAACAAAATTAAAATGAATTGAACTAACTGTTTTACATGTAATTAAGAAGATCAATGAACAAATACAATGCATTCTATATATTAGAGGTTGAATATAGACGAACAAAACTAGACACATTTCCTGCGCCTCACCCCCAATCGAGATAATTATTGAGATAATTATTGGTTATTGAAAATAAGCTATTGAGATAATTATTGGTTATTGAAAATTTATAATAATAAGGTGACGAAAATCTATTAATTTAGTTTAAATAAATTTAAAGTAGAATGCAAGTGCTTTTTGTTGAAGAGAAAATTGATTCGCAAACATTAAGTGGAAAATACGTAATTTTATAAACTCTAGTTGCTTTCCTAGAAGGTTAAAATATAAAGTACACATGTTGATGACCCTTCAATTACACCTCCCCACATTTAGCACAAATTCAATGTTCCACTCGTATTCACTTGACTTTTTATCCAAGCAAATAATAGCCTCTCATTTATATTACTTTATAATAATCTTTTAATATTCCACCACAATTAATATCACCAAATTTTTTATTGTTAAGATTAGAGTGGCGATGGTGGTGGATATATAGTGGTGCTGATCTGTAGCGCTGGTTTGAAACACCATGGTAGAAGACGGTGGGACCTTGCCGGCACGTAAGGTGATGGTGGTGGCAGACCCCAATCGAGAGTCAGCTGGGGCCCTTCAATACGCTCTCTCCCATGTTGTGATTGAAAATGATACTCTCATCCTCCTTCACGTTGAAAACCTGAATAATAACGCTTGGAAAATTCTCCCTTTTAAGGATATGATCTTCAGGAGGCCCTCCATCACCACCGCCAGCTCCTCCTCTACCACCGCGGATAATGCGATTGGGAGTGGTGGTGGTGGTGGTGCAGGGGAGGCAGGTGGCGGTATTCATTTTATTGAGGCCATGAAGCATGCATGCGGGCTTTCTAATGAGAAGATAAAAGTGCAAATTGAGAAGGTGGAAATGATGGAGGGAAAGGACAAGGCTTCTGTGATTCTTGCGCACTCCGTGGCTCTTAATGTTGAAGTTATTATTGTTGGCCAAAAGACTAATTTCTCCAATGCAATTTTAGGGTGAGTTTTGCTAATTATTTGCATGCATTATGCATTCTAATGGCTTTTGGAAGAACTTTTACTTCTATGAACTATAAAATGCTCATTGAAGGATTCATATAAAATACTCCTGCAACTCTTTAGGTTCTTATATTTTTATTGTTACAGTTTTAAGAGAACTATTAGACTTGTAATGCATTAACTTCTTGCAATATATGATTGATTGTGTATAATTCAAATCAAAACAGCTCTAATTATTGACATAATTGTGAAAAAAACAGGTCTAGGAGGAGTAGATCATTAAGAGGGATGGACACAGCAGAATATTTGATCGAGAACAGCAAATGCACCTGCGTCGGGGTTCAAAGGAAGGCCACTGGTGGATTCATACTTAATTCTAAAACACACAAAAATTTCTGGCTTTTAGCATAAAAGCACACTCTTTATATCAATCAATGTGTTATCAATGTGTCATTTCTTCTTCTTCTTCTTCCTAGCAAACTTCTTTCTTTTCTGTCAATTTTGCACTTATGGTATATGAACAAACTGGGCTATGACATAACTCAGTAGCACCTCGTATGATTGATAATTTGCATAAACTTCGAAGAGATTGATGCAGTTTACCAAGATTTGTAAGAGTTAACATGATTAACATACACACACCCATGATCCAAGACCAAGTGGTGTGAAAAGTGTAACAAGCTACATGAGTTTTACGAAAATTACATTCAAAAGCTATAGTTACTGCTGCAGTGCGGTTTTAAAGCTCATCGTGGTGTTCTAATGGCACACCCGACATATGATTAAGATCCTGGTTCACCTGAGGAGGGGGTAAATTCACAATGGCTCTGGCGGCTCTAGGTAAGAACTCCATATCTTTTACTGTACCAGATTTAACGGCATCCATAACCTTCCTTTACAACGTAAGAAAGCCGATACGCTTTGAAACAACATATAACACAACAAGAGAAAATAGTAGAAACCCGACAGCAACAATCAACCTTCCAAGAAAAGCCAAGCATCAGACTACTGAGATCGGGAATCATCTTTAAAAGAAATATAAAGGATAAAGAAAAATCACCTGTCCATGATATCCTGGCATTGCATTGTGGAAAGAAGATTTCGAGTTCGCATCAGCAGAGAGCGATGGCCCTTATATTCGCTCTCAGCTTTGCCTAATACTTTGGTTGACTCATCTGCAGAATTTAACATTTTAACATGTTACCTTCCTGATTAAATGAAAAATCAAATTAAATTTCTACAAACATTCAAGCTAATATTTTGAAGAAATCAGCTGCACAAGGATGACCAAGTTACCTTTTAAAGCATTTGCATTGACTCAAAGGGAACTCAAGTAACATGCTCTTTGAAAAATTAAGTACATGTTGACTCAAATATATAATGTACAGATTAGCATGTAAAGACAAGCATATATGAGTGTTTAGTTTTTGGAAATTAAGCATATATGAGTGTATATAGACTGAATCATAAAATCAGGTTCTGAAAATGTATATCCCAGGATCACATATTTACTAATGATGCATAGAAGACAACAAGGTACAGCATTTCTGGAAAAAATTAAATTTGTATAACTATTTTTTAGAAGAGCGGGATAAAAAGAAATAGAAAATAACTGGTCAAGATTAAAACTAGAAAAGAACTTACCGAAAGTTGTAAGTGTGGTCAAGATTAACACTAGAAAAGAACTTACCGAAAGTTGCAAGTGTGTTTGCAGTTCTTTCACCTTCCTTTAAAATTTGACTAAAGAGGTCAGAATACTACAATACACTCCAGGGAAAAACAAAAAATTAAATACAGACCTGGACCATCATCTGGTAGGAGCGTCGAAGGCTTTCAGTGACGTTTTCGGCAGCAGATATCAGCTCAGCTTTTGTCCTAACAATTGTTATCATAAAACATTGACCACTGGTCCCCAGAGATGTTTGTCAAAACATAAACCCAAAATGTGAGCTTTTTGAAGGGAATATTGAAATCACCGTAAATTGCGCTTTCGAGTGGTAGACTCTTCACCAGCTCCTAAAAGAAGATCCCTCTGAAGACAGAGAAAAAATAACAAAAAAAAAACACTTCAAAATTAAGAATTGAGAATACAAAACAACAAAATTAGATGAGAAACAAATTACCTCTTGTTGAGTAGTTCTAATGGTATTTTCCTTGGCTTGTAGATTAGCTTGTCTGTAACTATTATGCAATCTGTACAGTCAAATGTAAGTGAAGAAATTATCAGTATGTGTCCTGTCTTGAGAAATAAAATACACATTAGCCAAAACTCAGTTTGAACCTTTTCAGTTGATGCTATTCTTGCACGATAAATTATCAAAATCTAAGATGTATAACTCAGGGAAAAAGGTGCATGTTATAGTACCAAGACTCACCTTTCCCTACATAATAACATGTTGAAATTTAAGAGAACCATCTCTAAGTATTATATCACATCACAGCCTCTAATAACAGAAGAAATAAATTCATTATATACTTCAACCTTATTACTGATGACATAATAGTTAATATATCTGCAACAAACAACTTGAAATTCAGATTGCACAGTTTAACCAAACTTACAGACAAAATAAGCAAGGAGATGCAGAAAAATTCAACCTAACATGCGTGTCAAAATAAAATATAAGATTGGTCTTGTCATTACTCATTATCCCTCTCCATTCAGTGTGCCTAATCCAGGAGAAGAAAGGCTAAAAGAAAGTAGAAGACATAGACTCAATAAAAACTTCTAAGATATCATAATCTAACAACACATATTCACGAGTCATGACCATGTGTTTACTTGTAGTCAGCGAGAATTATTAACAACACAAACAAGAATGTTGAACAAATACTTTGAAACTTAATGAATTTTCTCAACTTTCACTCACAAAATTTTCAGGTTCCTTGTATATCCACAGAGTTCAGGAAAAGCATGTAGAAGATTCAAATTATCACACTGAATCTTTTGTCCCATGACCCTAAACAATCCACATGATAAACAAAGCACCAAGAGGGTACCTTTGGATTTCGTTTCTCCAAGATTGCGTCAAATGCTGAGCCTGTTGAACTTGATCATCATTTGGAAGTTGAGGAGCCAAGAAATCAAGCTGAGTATGGAGCAACTGAAGGGAACTCAAGCAATCTTGAGCCAATCCGTTTAATCGAGGCAGTGAATCTTTAATTTGATGTTCTTGATCTTCTTCACCAGTGGATAAATTTCGACTGGACTTGCCATATTCTTGAATCAATTTAATATATTCTAATATCTGCTTGTGTGCTTCTTCAAACTGTGTCTTCACTTTATCAAATTCCTCTACCACCGGATCCATTTAGTTTAAATTTCCTGTTACTTTGTCAGTGTTTGTAGAAGCAGCCCTGAATTCACAAAGATGATATTAAATGTTGCATTTCTAAATCATCCTAAAAAAGTCAATAACTAGAATCACATGATGCTAATAGCTCCTTCCCTAACTATGTCTAATCATACCAAGACTAAAAGTGAAACCAATAAATCTAAGGACCCCGACTTTTACAGAAGCATGTTTAAAAGATCAAGACAAGAGGCAAAAACTACCCATAGACGATTCTTACTAGATTAGCTTAAAATGTGTAGCCAAAAATATTCATCTGTATATCAGTCCAGATTCGTATAATAACCATGAATGCACTTCAAGAAATGGACTGCAATGGAGATGCATATACAACATTTTGAAATCGAATGACACTATAGTTTCTGTATACTAAGTACCTAAAGTACTTGGACTCAGAGTGGAAATTAACTAATAAATACATAAAATCTGGATGTTGAATAAATCTGAGCTCTACAAAAGTCCTCATTCCATCTATTCGCAAAAATATATCAAAAGGAAAAGAGAAGTTCAGTACTAAAAAGGCACACATACTTTCACCAGTATTTAAACCTGACATCAGAAACACATAAATGACACACTGAATTTCACACATGAAATAGAAAACCCTTACTTCTCGAATCCATGGTTACAGCTCACGAACAAACAAAAACATCCCAAAAGTGTCAACGTCTATGGTGCAGTTATCAAAATACTAATCTACCACTATCCCATAGAATGCAACAGAATTCTACCAACTATATATCAAGAAGTGTGTTCTTCTCCACCACAATGCGAGCCAACTGTGCAACGCTGCTATCAGACTTCTAAGAGCACCAGTAGAAAAAACAACCACATCAGTAAAATGCTGGACATAGTAAACATTGAACCTTGATCACCAACAGCACGATGATGATGACTGACTCTATGAATACTCACACTGTTATTTATACAGAATGAAGTGATGAATAAAGCAAGTCTAGCAAGAAATTAGCATTAAAACTCTTAGAGGCAATAAATCAAACAGTTGGTGGACGCTGTTAAAATAAGCTTGGTATGGCAAAGAATAAGGAGCAATCAAGTAGACAGAAATAACGGAATGAACAACGGATTACAGGAAACTAAATGAATGAACAGAAATCGAACCACGGCAGGGGAAAAGCAGGGAACGGGGGAGATTGAGACAAAAGGGGGAGTTTATGTAGAAGACTTACACGTCGAATTCCTGAGCTTGATACGTGTCGTTCAGTGAAGGTACAATGAATGAAGCAGGCAGCAACGTCAGGGTTTGTTGGTCAAAATGATCAGGCCGATGGGAAACTGGGAACTGGCAAAGGAGGTTTATTGAGGAGAGAATTGGCGAAGGAGAAAAGACAAAGAAGCAGCTTTTGGAACCTGAAATTTGAAATACCAAATTAATTAGGCTAGGCTTAGAGCATCCTTTACGTGGAAGGTGTTGGATTCTTTCCCACTATGGGGAATTTATTCCTCAAAACCCAAAAATTCAACATCCCACTATGGGGGAATTTATGGCGTGGCGCTCATCGAGTGCCATGACGACTAGTCGTTACGGTGTTTTATTCGGCGTTTTTATGGCGTTTTATAGCGATAAGGCAGCTTATAAAAATATTTAAATATAATCACACTTCGGCACTGTTTACCAAAGCTTATCTGTAGATCAGTTCAGTTCAGTTCAGTAAATTTAAATTTATTTCAGTTCAGTTCAGTAAATTTAAATTTATTTCAGTTCAGTTCAGTAAATTTAAATTTATTTCAGTTCAGTTCAGTTCAGTAAATTTAAATTTATTTCAGTTCAGTTCAGTTCAGTAAATTTAAATTTATTTCAGTTCAGTTCAGTTCAGTAAATTTAAATTTATTTCAGTTCAGTTCAATTCAATTCAGTATATTTAAAATTATTTTAGTTCAGTTAAGTTAAATAAATTTAAATTTAATTAAGTTCAGTTCAGTTCATCAAATTTCCTTTTATATGATGATGAGCATTCATTAATAACAAATGAAAATATATTATTTTTATTTTAGTTCAATTCATATCAGTTCAGTCCAATTTAGTTCAGATCCCTTGAAAAATACATGACTATGATATTCAACTCAATATATTTCTTTAATATACCATAACATTTACTTTTTATACATCCAATATAATTATTTTAATCGTGATTCATTTAAATCGACTCAATTATATATAATATGTCTTCATTATATGACAATTTGGAATTAGTTCAGTTCAGTACGTTTCAGTTCAGTTTAGAACAATTAAGTTCAGTTCAGTTCATATCCTCTTAAATATAATTTTATGATATACAACTCAATGACTCATATTCTCTTTAATATAATAATATTTTGATATACAACTCAATGACTCATCCCCTGAAAAATACATGGCTATGATATTCAACTTAATATATTTCTTTGAGTAATTCTCCTGTGAGGCAGCATCACCTATGAGGCAGGGCCCAATAAGGCCCATATTATAAGTAAATATAAAAGAACACTAATTATTAAAAAATTCATGGGTTAATTTGTAAATATCACTAATTTTTCATTCTTTCTTCGCCACATCATTCTTCTACCTTGCTGCCACCTCATCAAACCTCGACGCCACCTTATCATACCTCAACGCCAACTAATCATACATCGATGCCACATCATCACACCTCGATTCATGTTATCATACCTCGATGTCATGTCATCATACATCGATGTCACCTCATGAAATTTCGTCGCCACCTCATGAAAGCTCGTCGCCACCTCATCATATCTCAACGCCACCTCATCATACCTCATCGCCACTTCATCATACCTCAACGCCACCTCACCAAACCTTGTCGCCACCTCATCATACCTCAACGCCAACTAATGATACCTCGATGCCACCTCATGAAACTTCGTCGCCACCTCACCAAACCTCGTCGCCACATCATCATACCTCAACGCCACCTCATCATACCTCCACGCCACCTCACCATCCTCGACACCACCTCATCATACCAAACTTCAATGCGACGTCACGAACCTCACCATCAAAGATCTTAACCTCAACTTTGACAACACATACATAGTTTTCGACTACATAAACATCAACGTCAACTACACAACCTCAACGTCGATGAAACAAAACCTCATTTTCAAAAACAAAAACCTCATTTAGAACGATATAAAGCTCATTTTCAATGGTACAAGCCTCATATTCGAGGACATAAACATCAAATTCGACGATATAAACCTCGACACATCGACACCATCTCATCAAATCTCAATGCCACCTCGACAACACCTCATCAAACCTCGATGGTGAGCTTAGCATATCTGATGGACGAGCTCTGTCACAACTTTCTGGGAAAACAAAGAGAGCATGAATACATGATGAACCTGTACATGCTGCTGCAACCCGGATACAGAATAAATTTCGTAGCTGGAAAGGTGGAAAAGAATATCTGCGAACCCGGCAGAGAATTATTAAAATCCAGGTATCTTTAATCTTTGTTGTTCAGTTGCTCATCCTTTTGTCCCAGCATTATGTCTTTGTTGTTCAGTTGCTCATCCTTTTGTCCCAGCATTTTGTCCCGCATAGAATCCGTCGCAGATCGGTCTCGAGCGCCACTTGCGGCAATCGTGGATCATGGATGAATCGGATTTGCGTCGATTGAATCGGATCCCCGTCGATCTGAATATTGCTCTACAATAAATTCGCCGTTGTTCTGAATTAAATTGGCCGGTCGGGTGGTCTGCAACAAAGTCGTCGGCGGGGTTCTGCAACTTTCATCGGGGAAATTGGAGATTTGGGGGAATTTTGCTAATATATGCAGAATTTGCATAATAGTCCTCAAGTTATAAAATTATTTTGAAAATGCCCCGTCTGGTATTAATGTAATATTATAGGCTGCCTCTTGGGTGAGGCAGCCTCACCCAAGAATTTGTCTATTTCTTTAATATACCATAACCTTTACCTTTTATACATCCAATATAATTATTTGAATCGTGATTCATTTAAATCGACTCAACCAAATATAATGTCTTAATTATATGACAATTTGGAATTAGTTCAGTCAGTTCAGTTCAGACCATATTCTCTTAAATATAATTTTATGATATACAACTCAATGACTAATATTCTCTTTAATATAATAATATTTTGATATACAACTCAATGACTCATCCCCTGAAAAATACATGGCTATGATATTCAACTTAATACATTTCTTTAATATACCATAACCTTTACTTTTTATACATCCAATATAATTATTTGAATGATGATTCATTTAAATCGACTCAACCAAATATAATATGTCATAATTATATGACAATTTGGAATCAGTTCAGTTCAGTTCGTTTCGTTTCAGTTCAGTTCAGAATAATTCAGTTCAGTTCAGTTCAGAACAATTCAGTTCAGTTCAATTCAGACCATATCCTCTTAAATATAATTTTATGATATACAACTCAATGACTCATATCCTCTTTAATATAATAATATTATGATATACAACTCAATGACTCAAATTCCCTGGAAAATAAATGGCTATGATATTCAACTTAATATATTTCTATAAGATAAGATATCGATGAGGTGATCGATCTGTTCGCGATCATGATCGAGATTTAATGTTTATGATCGTTTATCGTTCATTTATTAATCGATCTTAAAATTTTGATCATGATCGGCTCATTTATTGAATGAACGATCCCGATCCGATCTTTAACTGATCCAATCCCGATCCGATCTTTAACCGATCCAATCCCAATCTTTTAAACCAACGCTCGTGATCGTGCTCACCCTAGGATAGTCTTGTTGCGGTCTTACGGAGTGGTCCGCCGTGTGGACTGTGGAGCAGCGGTGCGGAACGGTGAGATCTTCCAGAAGTTAATAAATCTGACCCGTTATTATAACGTCGAAGGTGGATTTTGGCGTCATTTTGGACGCCTAATTGTTTGTTCGCCATTCACGCCAAATCAATATTCGGCAAGTCGAGCACTTCCGGGATGAGGGTAGGGCGCCGGGACGCCTAATCGTCGACGCCGTGATTTCTTTGGAGGTTGGAGGAGTTGTAAAAGGGGTTTTATTGGAAAAGTTGCTGGGAAGAAATGTATGATAGTAGAAGGATTTTAGAGCATCCTCTATGGGTGAATTTTAGAAGGATTTTAAATGGAAGGTGTTGGATTCTTTCCCACTATGGGGAATTTATCCCTCGAAACCCATAAATTCCGGGACCATGAACTGCCTCTACATCCAGGAAAATACCTCAAACATGGCATATTTGGTGAAACGTACGTGGCATATTTGGTGAAACGTGGGATGTGGCCCAGAGCCACCAACCGTTGGTTGCCTTTCTTTTTTTTACTTTTTTTTTTTTTTTTTTTTCGATCAAACAGGCGTTGGTTTTTTTTTTTTCCTTTCTTTCTTACTTCAAAATAAAGGCTCTTGATTACCATAAAAGAAAAATTACCATTTAAGTTGTCTTTATTATTTTTAATTGGTCAAAATTTAAACGAAAATAATGAATATATTTTCATACTTTAATTAGATTAGTTTTAATGATCCATGTTTCTAAAATTATGCCTAATTCAACTTTTTGAATATACATTAACATTATTATTTTTTAATTTAACTAATTTACACAAATTTTATTCAGATTATAATATAGTAATTTATTTAAAATACACAAGCATAATATTATTTATATTTCATTAATATAAATTTCATTTCATTTCATATGATTGTTAACTTATTGCATAAATTAGAATTTTGAAAATGTCTATGAAATTTTAAAATTCTTATCACATATTTCATTCGTAATATATGCTGTTGAATTTTTTATATTATTTAATCATAAAATATAATTTTTATAAATTTAATATATATAATATTCTTTATTAAACATAAATAAGCATTGTATATATTTATATATAAGTTTTGTATTAATGATAGATAAATAAAGTATTAATGAGGTACATGAGAAATAAATAATGACATGGATAAAAGTAAATGGTGGTGGGACATAAAGAAAGTGATGTGGAAATATGTGTGTGGGGATTTTATGATAGTTGGGTTAGGATGTTGAAGGGGTTGTAAAAAGGGTTTTATTTGAAAAATTGTTGGGAAGGGATGTATGATAGTGGATGCTCTAACAGTAAGAGAAACAACGGGTGATCAAGCCGATTTAACTTTTGCAAACCTCTGAAAAATGAGAGGGGTCCAAAAAGAAGAATAATTAGTTCAGGAAAGAAATTTTTGCTAATTAAAAAATTGGGCAAAAAACTAAAAGCAACACCATTAGTAAGCAAATCCTAATCCCAATCATGATTGACAGAAAGTCAAACACTTGACTTGGCTATATTTCCTACACAATTCATCCATGAACTGCATAAATACTGTAGTAAATCCATCATTTTCCCCATTTACACACTTAATCATCAAAATTAGCAGTGAAGAAAGAGAACAAGAAACACGATTATGATATACTGGGAGGTTAGAAGGGAAACGCCTGGGCATCATTTAATTGAAGGGGAACATGTCTGCCCATAAAGATCTATGATACAGTTAAATTCAAAGCAGGTTTTTATTCGTCACTGGACAAAAGACTTGTAAAACATTAACCATGCTAAGAATGAAGATAGAATATACTCTGCTAATTTTATAAAAACAGCATAATAGTTATTCCTGTTGTAACAGTTCATGGGAAAATGAAGAACCGAGTTTTGAATTTATGTATTATATGTACTCTTAATTTATTGTCAAGCTTTATAATGGAAGTACAAACTCTCAGTACGATGGTGTACAAGACAGTATATGTATGCATTGAAGAGGAAGTCTATCAAATGTTTATTTTAAGAGATGGCTACTGTGTGAGGTTTTGAATATATCATTCTGCCTCTTTTTACACTCTGCTATAGGACAAAAAAACATGGTTTCAATTTGTTGTTTGTGAGACAGTGTGATGTATTTTTTCTAACTGCTATGTACTCTTAATTTATTGTTAAGCTGTCTAATGAAAGTACAAACTGTCAGTAGTACAAGACATTATGAAACCATGGAGAGTAGTAATCCAAACTTCAAACAACCATAGAATTGTAATAATTAAAATCAATACAGCTTCAATTTGAGCTAATGCAATTAGGTCAGTTAAAAAAATAAAAGAGTAATGATCGTTTATATCCTGTCAAATTTTTCAGTCAATATCTACCTAGACTAACCCCTGGAATAAAGTACTAAATTTAGCTAAATTTGGGAAAATTAGACATCACAGTAGCATATTAGGAGCAAGAAACAGAAACGATATATAGAAGGCTAACTAAAAGATAAAAGTAATTGTAGAAGCTACATACAAGTAGGACGATATAGCAGATATGTGAGCATTGAAACACAGAAGGAATTGAACACAAAAAATTATAGATTTCAATTGACGAACTTACCACGAAAATTGAAAGAATAGTTGCTAACTCAGTCTGTAGGAACCGAATTCTGTTGCAAAGTGTAGAATATTGTAGCCCAAATAAAAATGCAATTAGAATTGGTAGGTAGATCAATTTACACATGCAATAAAATTGCAATAAGAAATTTGATGCTATATAGATTGCATGCAAATTGTCATCATCTGTTGCTGCTCGTTTCCAATTTTAATAACCATGTGTTTTTCAGCAGGCATTTATTATTTTCTTCTTCAGAGCCTCAAATATATGTCTTTCTTGTTTTGATTCAATGTAATAACAAACAATTGCTTACACTACCTGAAACATACACATAAAACATATTAAAGCATATTGATCATTTGTTCTCCTCCTTGTAAGCCATTGCAACACATGCTCAGACATTAACATTCTACTTCTACATCATAAAATGTTCATATTTAGAGCACTCCAGTCATTAAAGAAAGTTATGTCCCATGCTGTTCATGACACAGAGAATAAGATAAAGTAATTGACAAAATATACCTGTAGCCACAGGGTATGGTTTAATTTCAACGTCGCTGACCTTCACAAAAATATCCCTTCTTGGCTGCATTACAATGATTACTGATTAAAAAATTGGGTAAAAAACTAAACGCAACACCATTAGTAAGCAAACCCTAATCCCAATCATGATTAACAGAAAGTCAAACACTTTTTATTGCAGTAGTACCTCATGATAACGACAGTATTGTCAAAAATATAAGTGTCTATAGAGCAGCTACAAAACCAGAAGGTTGACTATAACATGGGACTTCCTATAATCTATCTGCTAGTAACCACAAGATAATGACAAGAAAACAACCGTAACTTGTGATCGGACAAATTATTCCACTACTGCTAGACTACGATGATTAATCATAAAATACAGAAACAGAAACATCATTCAGCTAGGCTCCATTTTCATATTTATGAGCAGTGTGGCATTCAAAAAGGAAAACAGAAGTGATGTTACCACAGAAAAAACATGCAGACTATCTAAACAGGGCTCATGCTCTAGGAGCTTAACCCAAGTCACCGAATAATTGATCTCACTAACACCAAGCTCAGTGATAAAAAAAATCTATAAAAACACCTATCTAGTATAAAACCCCTGAACATTGCAGTAGTAAAACATCCGTAAAGAGAACCATCAAGGAAAGAACTACTGATTTCAGTAACTGCCTATTAAAACTTGTGCAGTTAAGCTATGAGCTTTTGCCAATTTTCACCTAAATATCATCATATCTGGATATATGTGAACTCCAGTAGAAGATATTTCAAGGTAGAGAATGTCTATGCAAACCCTAGATAAAGTGTCAAACTTTAACCACCTTGTGAATTATGGACAATAGGTCAAGCAAGCTAGAAAGAGTCATGCCTAAGACTAAACCAAATGATCTTCCCATCAAAGGTTAGCTTATGAGGTCATTATCTTCGCATTGCTAATACTAAACCATCAGTTCATTAATCAGTTTTGGGGAAGATCTGGAGGACGGAGAATCCAGTGAGGGGCGGGAAGCGGAGCTGGTTGGGCTTCATGACAACGGCACGCCACTGGTGATTCGACCGAGCCCTGCAGTTCATCAACCACCGAAGCTCAGTGAGGATCGAGAATTGAGGAAGAATGAGGAGACAAAGCAAAGGGGATCACTTGAGGGACTGGAATCTGTGCCGCCGACCTGGGCCAATATGTTTCAGGAACAGCAAAAAGAGGTACGTTACTATCCCCCTGATATGGTGAATGGCGTACGCATGGCTAGGATTCCAAAAATTGAAGTAGATCATAGCTTGAAGAAATGGGAAAATGTGGTGGTATGTAAAGTCGTTGGGGGGCATCCACCAATTGAAAAAATTGAGCCATTTTTAAGAAGTGTCTGGTGGAACAAGATAGATAAGGTCTGGAAAGTTAAACCAGGAGTGTTTATGGTGAAGTTTGTGAAGAAGATGCATAAAGAAGAGGCTGTAGAGAAGGGTATGTTGTTCTTTGAAAATAGACCACTTGTGGTGAAAGCCTGGAAGCAAAACATGAGTTTCGAAGAACCAGATTCCATTCCTCTGTGGATTCAGCTGCCTGATCTACCAATGGTTTACTGGGAACCAAGCATTTTATGCAGAATTGTAAGTGCTGTAGGGGTGCCAATTAGACTGGATGATGCAACATTGGCTATAGATAAAATGAACTATGCAAGGATACTGGTGGAGATGAGGTTGGGAGCTGAAATGCCAGATGATATACCATACATAGATGAATGTGGAGTGGTTCAGCATCAAAAGATCACTTATGAATGGAAACCTGTTAGATGCAGCCATTGCAAACTTATTGGCCATGAAATAGACCATTGTAGGTGGCTGGAGCAGGTTAAACCACAGCTTTTGAAGGACAGGGAAAAAAAGAAAATGTTTGTCCCAGTTGCAGTGCACAGTAGCAAGAAGGGGAAAGGTGCAGAGCACACTAGCAAGGAGGGGAAAGTTACAGCTGCAGGGCACACTAGCAAGGAGAATACTGAGAACAGGAAAGATAGTCCTAAGATTCTGCAAAGGAAGCAGGGTGAAGGGGTTATCCACAGACCAGGGAAGGAGCAAGTCCAAGAAGAGGATGAGTTTGATATAAGAATGCTTGGCTCTGGGCTCAAAGGAGTAACATTAAGGGGGAAAAACTGTGGGGGTAAGGTGGAGACAGAATCCACCAAGGTGGAAAAATCAGATGAGCCTCCAGATGATGGTGGACAATAACATCATTGTTTGGAATGTAAGGGGTCTGAATAAAAAGGAAAAACAAGTAAGATGCAGGGAGCTTTGCTTGCTGCAAAATGCAGGTTTTGCTGGATTACTGGAAACAAAGGTGAAAAAAGGGAAAGAACATGAGGTTTGGAGGAACTTGGCACTGGGTTGGCAAATGGCTACTAATTGCCATATTGCTGGAACAGGGAGGATTTGGATTTGCTGGAAGCCTGATTTGTTTGATGTTGCAATCTTACAGGATGGTGATCAGTGGATTGACTGTTGTTGTAAATACAGAGACACAGGCAGGGAATGCTATATCACAGTGGTGTATGCACACAATACAGAAAGCCAGAGAGCTAGTTTATGGGGAAAGTTGATACAAATTAACCACCAAGACCTGCCTTGGCTGGTTATAGGAGATTTCAATTGTCCCTTAAATCTAGATGACAGAAGAGGTGGCACACCAGTTCAATTGGAGGAAACAGTGAAAATGAGAGATATGGTTGATAAGAACCAGTTGATAGAAATGAGAACCATTGGTGATTTTTACACATGGTGTAACAGAAGAGAGAATGGAAGAATTTATAGCAGGATTGACAGGGCCTTGGTCAATGATAAGTGGGTTACAGACATGATGAGTGCTACCTGTACAGTGGGGCTTAGTGTAGTTTCTGATCACTTGCCACTGGTGGTAGCAATCAATCGAGAGGAGAGGAAAATGAAAAAACCTTTCAAGTTCTTCAACATGTGGACTAGTTCACCACACTTTCTGGAACTTGTAAGAAAAACGTGGGTGCAGTACAAGGTGGAGAACCTCTCTGAATTGTTTAGAAGTCTGAAGAGGCTGCAGATAACTCTTAGGATGCTAAATAAAAGGGACTTCTCAGAAATACATGAAAGAGCTGCTGGAGCTAATTTGGAATGGGAAAAGTGCTTCACTGAATTGCAAAATGACATGGATAGTGCAGAGAAGCAGGTAAAAGAAGCGGAGGCCAGGAAGTTAGCTTCAGAACTGAAAAGTGCAGAATACCAGTTCATCCAGCAGAGAGCAAAGGAAGTGTGGCTCAAGGATGGGGATAAACCTACAAAGTACTTTTACAATTCTATGAAAAGGAGGCAGTATAGGAATCAGATTGTCACTCTGACAGAGGGGACTAGAAGAATAGAGGGTCAAGCACAGATTGAACAACATTTGTTGGAAGTTTTTAGCAATCAGATGGGGACAGAGATTGACACAGGAGATATCAATGAAGAAGTAACATTGCAAGGGAATGTATTGAGCTTGGAGCAACAGATGGGTTTAATTCAAGCTGTGACAGATGAGGAAATTTGGAAGGCACTACAGAATATTGATGTCAATAAGAGCCCAGGAGTGGATGGATATACTAGTCTCTTTTTTAAACAAGCCTGGTCAATAGTAGGAGAGAGTGTAAAAGTGGGAGTTAGAAGTTTTTTCCAGCATGGAGAACTACCTCAGGAGTTCAGGAAGGCAGTTGTAACTCTGATTCCCAAAATAGAGAGTCCACAGAAGGCAACTGATTATAGGCCAATAGCATGTTGCTCAGTGGTCTACAAGATAGTCACAAAAATTATGAGCAATAGGCTGAGAGAGATTCTGCCAACTATAATTAACACAAATCAGGGGGCTTTTGTGAAAGGAAGGAGTATATCACACAATATTGTGTTAGCACAAGAATTGTTGAGTATGTATCATGGAGGAGGAACATTGATCCCCAGCTGTATGCTAAAAATTGATATCAGGAAAGCCTTTGATAGTCTCAGCTGGAAGTTTCTTTTCCAATGGCTGCAAGCACTGAAATTTCCTGGCAGGTTCATCCACTGGATTAAAAGGTGCATTGAAGGTACAGAATATTGTTTCTCCTTAAATGGAGTTCACACTGCCAGCTTTAAAGGGAGGAGAGGAGTTAAACAAGGTGACCCCATATCCCCACTACTCTTTGTTATTGGAATGGAGTATTTGACCAGGCAGATGCAACAGGCCATTAAAATGAGAAGTATTGATTATCATCAGAGATGCAGTAGAGTGGGAGTGCATAGTCTTATGTTTGCAGATGATTTGCTTATCTTCTGTAGGGCTAATGAAAAATCAATGCAGGGAGTGAAAAGGGTTTTACAGGAATTCAAACAGGTGACAGGATTGGAAATGAATGAAGGTAAATCTGAAATTTACTTTTCTAAAATGCATGTACATGAGATGAATTGGTTGGCAGCAATCATAGATGTAGTCCAAGGGGAGCTCCCTGTAAAGTATCTGGGCTTGCCTATATCAACTGGGAGATGGGATAAGAGCACTTGTGATAAGAGCACTAGGAGATTGACATACGCTGGAAGAGTGCAACTTATTAATACTGTATTGCTCAGCATGACAGGGCATTGGGCAAATGTATTTCAGTTACCCGAGAGCATTCACAAAGCAGTAGTGGAGAAATGTAGGGACTACTTATGGAGTAAGGAAGAGGGCAAAAGGAAATTGGTCCCTGTGGCTTGGGACACTCTGTGTTTTTCTAAGCAACTAGGTGGAGCAGGTTTGAGGGATCCTTCTCTGTGGAATGTGGCTTCATTATGTAGGCTAGTTTGGGACCTATGCCAGAAAAAGGATGTACTATGGTTGAAATGGGTGCAGGAGTATTACTTAAAAGGGCAGGACTTTGCTAGTTACAGTTTAGCAGGGCACAAGTATAGCTGGAATTGGGGAGTGCTGGTCAGAATTAAAGACAGGATACTGCCCCATCTGAGCCAGTGTATTGACAGTAAAGGGAAGTTCAGCACCACTTTGGCCTACACCTTTTTCAAGGGGGCAACTCAGAAGGACTCAAGCGCACCATTGATCTGGAGAATGGGATTGCAACCAAAACAAGCATTCTTTCTCTGGATGCTCTTGAAAGGGAGATTGTCAACAATTGGTAGACTTCAGTCTTTGGGGATGTTGAAAAACCAGAATGATTCTTGTGTTTTCTGTGGTAAGATGGGTGAAACAGTGCAGCATCTATTTCTGCAATGCTCATTTGTGCAAAAATTACAGCTGAGCCTTCATTTGAATCTGGAGAATACATTCAGAGGCTTCCTGAGACAGCTGTATAAGATGGCTAGATGGAAAGGGAAACTGAAGTACCATAGAGCAGTCAGCTTATTCTATCATGTTTGGCAGGAAAGAAACAGAAGAATTTTTCAGAAGAAGAGCTTGACACCTGACACTTTACTTTGTAGAGTTTTGACAGGTTATGTTTAGAATATATGTTTACTGGTAGAACAGCTTTTATGCATAGAAGGAGTATGGTAAGGCTAGGAGTGATAGTCAAAACTGTACAAGACTTTTGATGGGGCTGAATATATATAATCAATCTTCGATCAAAAAAAACCATCAGTTCATCATCATAACTAAATAGGCACATAAAAAATGGGAGGTGTACTCTTCAACTGCAAGAGAACAATTGCCAATAGATTATTTTACAGCAACAACAACTAATCTGGATTCAGATCATATCTTTCCATCATATTAAATTGCAATCTTGTTAAATACGTATATGCATAACCACGTTATATAGGCTTAGAAGAAACACCCCACTTAATAACCTCAACAAATCAAAAACAAACAGCATAAGTAATTAATATTCATTGTTTCCTTTGAAAGATTATAACTGTTTAGCAAAATTAAACATAAGTGTAATGGAATTCAGCAATAATAATCTTGTTTACATGCAACATATATGAAGGACGAATTAAACAACAGAAACAAGAACATGAAAGTATTAGTTTAGGAATTTAAACAAACACTTTGTGTGCATGAACCTGAACCCCCATAAACCACAAAGAATAATATACAATTAGAAGGAAAAATCCCAAACAGGACATAATCCAACCATAGGAGGAGAAACAGAATTACTAAAGTAAGAACAAGAAGGTACTCCTTAGTTTGCGAGAAACAAGAGAATCAGTAGTAAAAGTGGAGCATGTTGCATCTTTATTGGTATTAACAACCGCAAATCAACATACTAAGTGAGAATACATGAAACAAGTGAGAGGATTATCAGAAACGAACCATAAACAAGTAAAACCAGGGAAGGGGGAAGATTGACAAACCAGGGAATGGGTTATAGAAGACTTACCCATGAAATTGGGGAGATATGTGTAACGTGTCATTCGACGGTGGTAGAATGAGTGAAGCAGGGAGGTGGGTGATTCATGAAATTTCGGTCAAAATAATCAAGCCTATATAGAACTGGGAACCGAGGGAACATGTTATTTTAACGAAGGAGAAGGAAAACATAAAAAAGGTGGAAAATTATTTTGTAAGCTAAATTGACTGGGTACTGGCATAAAACAGGCCCACTTCTAAAATTTAGAAGCACTTTCAACTTATAGTAGATTTCGCACGGTTTGACTTCAAGTAGACGACAGAGTTACAGAAAAAGGAAAGGGTAAAAGAAGGCGATGGACAAAGCTCACCAAGCTCATCATCAATGGTGGAGATTGAGATGGTTCAACTACAAGTATGCCACCATTGTCATCTGCTTATTCAACCTCCTCACAGCCCTTTTCTTGCTTCAATCCTTCCTCTTCGCTTCTTCTCGCCTCCCCGATTCAGGTCCCTCTCCAAGTTCAGTTTTTTTTGGTTGGATGCCATTTTTTGTTATGTGCCAAGTGCGATCTCAAAAGGGTCAATATTGAAATTGAATGTGCTCTAAATTTGGGGCATTTGTAGGATTTTTGATGATAACTGAAAATGTATGCTCTTTTGATGTTTGGAGCTTTAACTGTTTGTTCTCTCGGGGCATTTGTGTTGAAAGGTAGAGTTTTGCTGATGCTGCTTTTAATGTGGATATATTTGGAATCTTGTAGTTGTATTTGTTCAATTAGATGGTGGATTCTGATGGCTTATTGGATCAATTTATGGCTTATATAAGACATAATCATTCTCATGGACCTTTCTTTGTTTATGTATTCTCAAGTGCAGTTTCACTTAAATACATTAGGGATTCAGAGGAGATGCGACGAAGCCTGATTCCTGTGGATCTAATCAAAAGAGTGAGTGCAATAGTCAGTGTACATTCTAGGTTTTATGTGATGTAAGAACAGTGGTAATCAAGATGATGCTTTTATGATATAACTTGTCATTCTTGCTAAATTTAGATAGCTTTTAGTTTAGATGCCTTACACCTTAGCCTGGTCTTGTAGGTGAGTGAAATTCGAAGTGAAGCATCTGGAGAACTGAAGACAACCCAAAACAAAGATAACAAGCCGGGCACTGCCGTTAATTTAGTTTCAAGGCTCAACAACTTTCGTTCATATTCGGATTCTGGCAGTGTAAAAGGTACTTTCTCTCTCACTCTCTCTCTCTCTCTCTGGTAAACTTTTGTAAGCTCTGATAGATAAATGGTACATCATAGAGTAAGCAGTGTAGAGCCGGAATGCATCGGGATGGTGCGTATTGTGTTTATCAAGATTGAGACTTTAAG
This sequence comes from Cruciata laevipes, assembly GCA_963678965.1. NCBI lineage: Eukaryota > Viridiplantae > Streptophyta > Magnoliopsida > Gentianales > Rubiaceae > Cruciata > Cruciata laevipes. The sequence continues at coordinate 11,750,256 of OY787642.1, forward strand.
TGTGTTTTAATTGTGAATGCCAGTTTTTGAATGTGGCAAAACTTCTTAATTATGTTATCTAAATTTTTGTGGTTTCTGATTAAGCAGAAGTAGACAGTCTTTTCTTTTTCTTTCTCTTATGGGTAAACTTTTGTAAGCTCTGATAGATAAAATTACATGTCATGAAGTGAGTAGTGTAGAGCGGGAATGCATCATAGTATTATGGATCTTAATGCCAAGGTTAGACATATTAAGTCATAACCAAATTTGGCAGTTTTGTCTTTCCACTGTTATATCTGGAACCTGGAATTGGACATAGGGAACTGGGTATCAGAGCTAATTGGACCTTGCACTGAGTCACTAAGTACTTCTTTCCTATGGAACTTTATCAAGTTAAAATTTTACATGTTAAGCCTAAATAGACATATGGACCTAGAAAATTTCTTGTGCATGGTGATGTAAGATGCCCAACCTTAGTAATCCATCATAGTTTATCTCAAGCCTCAGTACTCGTAGTTTTCTCAGCCTAGGTGATGTAGGACAACGTAGGCATAGGTTTGATGAAACGGATCTTGGTCCTGAAGAGACTTGCTTTAGCAATATATACCTCCCGCGAATGGTTGTTATCTTCTTTCTTCTGCTAGTCATCTTCTGTGTGCTATAAAATTAAGGTACTTGATTTAGCAATGAGCTTTAGGTAGATGTCAAATGTGCTTTTTATAACATCGTGCCATGTATGATATGGCTGCTAAGGGAAATAATCAGAGAGGAAAACCTGGCATTTCTTGTTGTTCACTGTTTGTATCATTCAAGTTTCGTAACCAGCTAAGTCTTGTTTGTAATATTGTGAATCGGTCTCTGCAGCACTGGAGGAATGGCGTAAACGGAAGATGGAGCGAGCTAGACAGCGAGAATTGGGCAAAAACGGGACTGTGATTTAAGAAAAACTTTCAACAATACTCGTTTTTATATTATAAAAAGAAAGTTTGGACACCAAATTGGATCCAGTTGCAGAGTATGATATTAATACAACTTGTTTATGTTAAACCTCTGCAAGTATATGATTCTCAAATGCGCTACTCTATTGAGGGGTTTTATAAGGGCATCAGAATCGTCTAAGGGGCATTTGGTTTGTAAATATCGGAATTGAATCCCAATTTTCAATACCAAAATGAATCCCAGTTTCGAAAGATTGTCTAGCATAATGTGAATATAATATAATTTGTAATTCCACCAAATTTTATTGTATGCATATTAAAAAAGGAGTTGATTCTAAACCATTGAAGACCGTTATTATAGAAAACAAGAAAAGTCCATGATGGATAATTTGGATCAAAGATGAAACTTAGGCCTCCCTTTGTTCTATATATACTTGTTTATTTGTGTACTTGTCTTTGAAGATGGATTATAAGAAAATGTGTATAATTATAAGAAAATGTGTTCTAATAATGTAATGCATTGGTTAGTAGGAAGAGACAATGTGTTTGTAAAGGTGCCAAAGGTATGTTTAGAAGACTTCTCTTCGTAGTTTCCAATGACATATTGCTATAAATATATGGTGGTAATCTGTGAATAAATCCACACCTACACATTCCTAGATATACAGCTACTCATTCTCAATATCTGAGCCTAATTCCATTTTTCGCAAATTTATCAGCATGGACTCTCATATGATTTCTTATCTTTCTACCTTGAACCATCTGGCCCTGAATCCCTATATGGTGGTTTACAGAAGTTGGGCCAGGCTGAGGATCTGAGATCTTCTGGTCTCAGATGGCTCATGAATCTCAAGTCCCTTCTTCTCTGCTTGAGAAAGTTGGTGGTGGATGAACCTCCGAATCTTACCCCTCTCCTGTCAAGGATCGAAGATGCTATTGCGAGAATACCAGAGGGCGGATTTTCATTTCCGTCTTCTGGAATTCAAGAAGCTGCTGCTAGTGCTAGTGCTAGTACCAGTACCAACGTGCATACTCCATGGTTTAAGTGCTCGCACGGGGTTAGCCGTGTAAGCAGTTTGCGGAGTTTCAGGAGGATTGAAGAAGCCGTTGCAGACATTCCTGATGTTCCAACTTGGTCTGAGATTCAGTCCCTGGGAAAAGAGGTAGACTTTTGTTTCAGTTTCTATAGTTTTCTGCCATATGAGGTGACCAGCCATGTGGATGAGATTTGTTGGGACCTAAATTCTGTTTTGGAGATTGCACTTGATTTTGTGCACTTGGCACAGAAGAGTATGAATCCATTTATAGAGTTCAGACCCGCAGAAGTGGAAGTGATAGATGGGTTCAAGGTTCAGATAACTGTGTTGAAAAGCTTTCTGCTCTTTGCCATGAGGGCTGGTGTGGAATCTGACCAACTGCGAGATTTGTTTCATTGCATTCAGCCTCTTGCCATCATTGCAGCACGAGTCTTCATCACAGATGGCATTGACGATAAAGATTCGTTTGAAGTAGCTCAATCCAAGTGTTTGGAAGTGAATCAGAGTTGTCACAAGCTCTACCACGATTTCTCACAAGCTCTGAAAACCTCAAAACCGTCCTTCAGCCGAACTCCTGTGGATAATGTTGATGATGATACCTTGGATATAGTCAAGAAGTTTAATGATTCCCTGATAGCACTCCTCTGGGATTTGTTACGTGTTTGTGCTGATCCATCAGAGCAGATCAAAGCGTTGTATGAAGGGCTGAGATTTTTGAGAAGTGTTATGAATCATATGGCGGAAAAGTCTGATGAGAAAATGTGGGATCAAATTGGAGTTATGATATGTGGGGCTGGTTCTTTTTCTCACTTTGTCTGGTAGATGCAGAAATTGCAGTTCCTATACTTTCTGAGTTGCTAGGAAGATTCAATGCTTTCCAAACAGCATTTGAAAGTGTTATTTCACAAACTTCATAATCCAGTTCCTCCAAGGCAAATGAATTGGATTCTGATGCCCATGATATGGAGGAAGTACAGAAGGAGGCTGTTATTTTGAGTCTTCAGCCTTCTCAAAGAACTACTCATGCTGTTGATTTTCAAGATGATGAGGTGAATCCAGTTCTGGATCGGCTAATCCGAGGATCTAAACAATTACGTATAGTTCCAATATCTGGCATGGCAGGAATAGGTAAAACTACTTTTGCTTTAAAACTATACAACCATCCTTCTGTCATGTATCATTTTCATTCCCGTGTGCGGTGTACCATATGGATAAGAAGAAAGTATTGTGCTCCCTCTTGAATCAAAGTCAGTCAGGAAATCATTCTAGTCATAGTCGGTCAGAAAATCATTCAGAGATGACAGAGGATGATTTAGCAAACAAACTTCGCCAAAGTTTGAAAAGAAAGAGGTATTTGATCTTGTTAGATGATGTATGGACCCTGGAGGTATTAGATAGCTTGAGAGCATCATTTCCTGATGATTTTGCTAGTAGTAAAATTATTCTGACAAGCAGTTACCGTGATATTATTACTCCCGGTCTTCATGATCAACAGCCTCATTTACTTCGCTTACGCAAGGACAATGAGTGTTTGGAGATATTAGGGATGAAATTATTGGACAAAGAAGGCTGGAATTCTGAACTAGGGATGCAAATTGCAAAACTTTGTAAGGGGCTACCTATGACTGTTGTTATTGTTGCTGGCCTTCTTGTAACCACGAGGAAACAAGATTGGAATGGAATTCTGGATTCTTTAAGTTCTGGCAGTGTATCCAGGTCAGAACAATGCAAAAGTGCACTGGAGTTAAGTTACAAGCATATGCCTGATTACTTAAAGCCTTGCTGCTTATATTTTGGAGCATTTCCTGAAGATCAAGAGGTTTCTGTTCGGAAGATGAGTACGTTATGGATAGCAGAAGGATTTGTCAGAGGAAATGAACCAAACACAGGACAAGATGTTGCTCGAGAGCACTTGAAAGAGTTGATTGAGAGAAGTACAGTCGCTAAAAACCGATCCATAGGAGGTGTAAGAACTTTTCGAATTCATGACTTGCTACATGATTTTTGCCGGGCTAAGTTGAAGGAAGAAAATTTGTTCCATCTCCTCTTACAAAGGCATGATCAGCTCTCAGATTTCAATCAGTCCAAGAATCTGTTGAGGTTGTCCATTCACTCTGATCCGATTCATTTGAAGAAATCGAGGTTATTCTGTCCTCGTGCACATACGATGTTGTTATTCTCTGATGAACAGTGCCATGACCATCGTTTGTTTGACACAGTATTCGTCGTTCAGATCTTTAAACTTCTTAAAGTTCCTCATATGGATGATATTCGTCTGGCTAATGGGATTCCCGATGAAATTGAGCTCTTTACTCGGCTGACCTACTTGTCGGTTCACAGCGACAAAGCTGTCATTTCAGCTTCAGTAGGTAAACTCTCCAACTTGGAAACTTTTATTGCCGACCTCAAGTCAGACAAAGCAGTTTCATTTCCATGCACTCTTTGGGATCTACAAGAATTGAAATATCTTCAGATAGACAGTAAAGGTTATGGTTTTTCTTTGCCTGCTACGAATCTTGAAAGCTTCCCTTGTTTATCAAAGCTAGAAACCATTTCTGGTGTTGTGTTCTATTCTGATGGCAGTATGGAAAAGCAAATGAGGAAGTTTCCAAACATCCGTAGGCTGAAATGCAGCATTCTACCTGGTGTAGAAAGCTCGGAGGGTTCGAATCTGATCGTGATCCCCGACTTTCTACGCCATCTAGAATCGCTCACCATGTGTGGAAGAAGAGGAAAGCTGCAATGCGAGTTCGGCTCAGTTCAGAATCTCAGAAAGCTGACATTGAGGGACTTTGAGCTGTCCAAGGAAGATAATGCAGTCATTGGAAGATTTCCAAACCTCGAGGCTCTGAAATTCGAGCATATATCCTTTGAAGATGGTGAACTGGAGATGGAAGAAGGCGAATTCTCGAGTCTTAGGTTCTTCAAGCTGGATGACTGGGGATATTTGAAGAGGTGGACAGCTTCTGATGATCAGCTGCCCTGTCTGAGAAAACTGGTGCTCAGCTGGTGTAGAAGTTTAACAGAAATCCCTTTTTATAGTTTGGAATATAGTACTACACTCGAGAAAATCGAAGTCTATAACTGTTCTAGTGCTGTGGAAGCTTCAGTCAGAGACATTGAGAGATCACAGAGCGATTTCGGATCTTCGGTAAAGGTACACATGATTCAGTCTCTGCAATTGGAAGTGAGATCTATGCAGAGACAACATTATTAGACTAATGATATACTTTTGTTTTTTTTTGAAATATTAGACTGATATACTATGTAAGTTGGTAGATTGGGAACTCCTTTTTTTCATATTCATCATGATCATCATCAACAGCAGAAACATTTCCTTGGCGCCAATTGTGTTTCCCTCCTTATCTTATCATGAGTTTGATATATAACACGAAAATTCTCTGCAACATAAATCTCTGCCATTCATACAAACATTTATACTAACAGATCTACAAGGCAAAGGGAATTTTCGTCTTTCATGTTTTAAGCCCTGATTCATAGTTATTTTCGTTACTCAAGTCATATAAACAGTTGAATGTCGGCCGTGATATTTCAGCTCGATCTCCAGCTATAACATCAAAATTTTCACCAATGGAAGGTAATCTATGTCACAAATTTTGCACAATCTGAAAAACAAGTGCATTTTGAAAATTTAATTTTAAGTTTAAATGATAAATGAGCAGGGTGTAACAATAATCTGAAGGAGCCAGGGGCACAACAGTCTTTTCCCTGAGTCAATGAGCTAAGATGCTCTGCTTGACTTTCTGTTAGAGCTAGCACGTGATCAGCCAGCTAAGAGATAGAGGATGAGGATATATACAGGCAAAGGGCGTGTGGACAAGGCATGAATGAAATCAGAATTGTCTTGTAGTCATTTCCATAGCTATATTCTCTCTCCTGTTCATCTTTTCCCTTTAGCTTTTCTTCTGTAATTTCCTCAGCTTTTTAGCTACAATTACTAAATAGTATTAGCATTTTACTGTACTTGTTACAAGTGGTATCAGAGCTCATCTATCCTCGGATCAGATGGCAGAAACTCGAATGAAATCCCTGGAGAACATCGTGAAGGATATGGAAGGGAAGGTCGGAGACCTGACGGCTAAGTTTGACGGCGTCTCCTTGGATCTGAAGAACTTCACAACAGAGATGCGATTAGGCTCCACGGAGATGAAGAATCACGCTGCTGAGCAGCGAGAGCAGATGGATCTCGTGGTGAGGGAGATGCAACGGCAACTTCATCAACAGCAATTGGAAGCAGCTAAGAGCACGAGCGAAACGAATCGTATGTTCCAACTGCTGATGCAGAGATCTCCGATTTTCACCGGCGAACGCGCGGAGAGCTCCACCGCCGGAGCTGCAGCTGGTCTCGGATTCAACCCCGCGGCACAGAAAACTAATCTCCAGTCAGTAGGCTCCGACGAAGATTCACCTGTCGAATCGGAGAGCACGGATTGGAGGCCGAGCTACGGTGTTTTCACGAAGGATGATTGGCGAGCTGGTCTAGAGCGATGCTCAATAGATGAGCAGAAGATCACTTCCGCTGGTGTCAGTGGCGACACGTACCACTACGCGCCACCGACGCAGCAATTTCAATTCATTCCGGAAGTTACTGGAGGTTTCAATAATCGTTTCGGTGAAGAGGCGAGTCCGTTCTATAATTTGTCGAGAGATAACCGCCACGGCGAGTCATGGTTTCAACACCACCGTCACGGAGAAGCGGGACTTCTGCACAGTGACTCACCAAGGCAGCCACCGCAATTCACGCCGGAGCTCCTTGGTCATTTCGGCAATCGCGGAGAATTCGATTTCACGAACCGACCGGAGTGGAGGCAATACAATAACTGTGGTGATCCTGGAGTATTGATTCGAGGAATACCGGAGCATCACCAGAGAGAAAATGAGCACCCGGTGATGGAGCGAGAACGCGGAACGCGACCTATGACGATGCAACATTCGAACTGGCAGAGCTACGAGACTTCGGTGGAGGAGTCGACGAGTGCATTTACCTCCGGCCAGCGACACCGTTTCACAACGGAAGTCGTCCCAAAGCTTCAAGAATGGTGTGAAGTTGCCTCAGAGTGCCATCAAACAAAGGAGCACCCAAGTAGCTCTTCACCTGTTATAAGTTCAAATGCATCGAAAATGTCAGAGAGCAATACATATGTTTGGGATGAGGAAAAGTTCAAGGCCGATCGGGATCAGATTCTTCAGGAGTTTGGAGAGGAGATTAGAGAGAGCAACAGTAAATTTCAAGCATCCATTAAGAACGTAATTAAAGCATCACAGAAGATAGTGAACTCTCCAATTTTGAGGACTCCTAATGAGGTATCATCTGAAACATTTCCTGAAATTAGGAATAGGATTTTTGTTAGTCCTTTGATGAATGTAGATTCAGAAATGGTTATTCCTTGTGTTGATGATTTAGAGCTCCTTGATAAAAAGGCCATTCTGAAATTACAAGATGATGAACCTGTTAGTTGGAATGCTTTAGTTTCTGGTGGTGATAGTGTGGAAAATTTTGAGTCTCTTATGTGTTTTGATCCTGGAATCATTGGGGATGATCAGGATGTTATAGTTTTAAGTGATGAGCCTGTGAAATGCTCAGGACAGTTACGTGGTTTGATAAATGCTAAGGATGTCCTAACTGAAATCATGAATTCCAGCATTCACTGTCCAGTCCCGAAAGGTGAAAGCATCTTAAATGAATTCATGGATGGAAATTTAGAGAGCAGTGATGAAGGTTTGAGGTCAGTGAAGGGTCTATATAAAGTAGAGAAGGTGAAGAACAATGTTGATAGTATCGAGCATATTTACAAGAGCTTTGACCCCGGAATTTCTGACAGTGTTTTTGGAAGTTTAGAGAGTGATGTTTTGAAGCAGTCTAAGGATGATAAGGAACTGGGAGCTAATGAGGAATGGATTGAATCTATCCAATGCTATGATCTTGGTATTTTTGAAAACTTTCTTGAATATTTTGAGGGGGTTTTCAGTGTTGAAATGGCTGCAACTAGGGAGTACAGTGACATGGAAGTGAATTCTGGTAATAAGATTGAGTTAGCACTGTTTTTGGATGAGGGTCATGGACAACAGAAGGGATATGTAAATTCTGAGCAGTGTGGGAAGCTGATTATTAGGAGGTGTTTAGCTGATGCTATTTGGTGCTTTGATCCTGGAATTTTCGCGATTGGTCTTCACGGTTTTAACAGTGATTTCAGTGAACAAACAACTGCCACTAGTGCTCACTATGGCAATCTTTGCAAGGAATTTCAGTTAAAAGCTGCAGTTCAGAGCTGGCATTTGGCACTTGAAGCAGTCTCTTCCATTTTGATTTCCAGCTTGAGGTCAAGCTTAAAATTAAGAGAAGGGGAATGTCTGGAGTATGAATTTACTGCTGGGTTGTATGAGTTTACTGCTGGTTTCACGAGGAATGGAATATATGCCAAGGAACCGGCATTTAAGAAACAACAGAGTTATTCTCGCTATCAGCAGAAAATCGGTCTTTTAGCTGAAATGTATATTTTGAAAACTGAAATGGAAGGAATGGAAGGAACTGATCTAGACCTAGTGCAGAATTTCAAGGTGGGAACTTCTCACAACATAGTGCTGGTTTATGATTTTAAATTGGTTGAATATCTGGTGCGGAAGAATGAGTTTGTAACTGGTGAAGTTGGTAATTTTATGAACTCTTATTCTGGGAACAAGATTACTGGTGCCTGTGAGATCAAATGGAGAAAATTGTTCTTGCTGAAGGAGTGGATTTTCAAAGGTGGTACTGTCATGTTAAAGGCTGAAGCTGGTGTGAGGGAAGATTCCCATGGAGAATCAGTCTCTGTTGCTGGGCGCCAACTTTTCATGCTTTTCCATGAAGAATTAGTTGTTGACTTTGTTCATGGCTCGTTATCATGCAAAAAAGGAAATGCTGAGGCATAATTTTGTGGCACTTATAATGTCATTATTCTTGACATTTAAAGCCTTTGTCTGCCATGTTGGTGTGATGAGTACTGGAAATTTATACAAATGGCTCAGAGATGATCATTCTCAAGCTTGAGGACGAACTGGCTACTATATTCAAAGGAGGTACAAACTGGAAACAGGAAGAATTATTCCAGTTTGAGTTCTTGGCACCACACATTGCAGCTCAAGTGGAAGAAGCAACACACAGTGAGTCAGCTTCTGTCAAGCAGCGATTTCTGCAGTTTTATTCCCATTTTCCGTGCTTGAGGTCAAGCACAATTTCAGCAGGAGGGATTGTAACAATAATCTGAAGGAGCCAGGGGCACAACAGTCTTTTCCCTGAGTCAATGAGCTAAGATGCTCTGCTTGACTTTCTGTTAGAGCTAGCACGTGATCAGCCAGCTAAGAGATAGAGGATGAGGATATATACAGGCAAAGGGCGTGTGGACAAGGCATGAATGAAATCAGAATTGTCTTGTAGTCATTTCCATAGCTATATTCTCTCTCCTGTTCATCTTTTCCCTTTAGCTTTTCTTCTGTAATTTCCTCAGCTTTTTAGCTACAATTACTAAATAGTATTAGCATTTTACTGTACTTGTTACACAGGGCCGGCCCTGATCCAGTGCGGGCCGTGCGTCCGCACAGGGCCCATAATTAATAGGGGCCCAAAATTATTATTTTTTTTACTATATAGGTGCATTTTTAAAAATATTTTTAATTTGGTAACTATATTTGTATTTTCTGAAGGGTCTAATTTCGAATTTGGACCTTATTGATTTTCTAGAAGGGCCTTTTTTATAAATGGTAGCTAGAAAGTTACTTTTTTAAATTTTAAAAATACCTTTCTTTGGAATTTGAAAGGTTAAAAATTTACTCATTTGGATAAGAACACATTCAATTCGGGTTAAATTTACACATTCAACGAATGTAGACTTTTATGATTTAAAAGGTAATTTTCTTTTAACTTTTATAGAATAAACATTTCTTCTACAACTCTTCCTCTTGCTTTCATCTAGTTCCGGGCATCCATCTGCGATAATACTGTGAACAAAAAAACTCCCTTGCAAGTTGCAATCGCCAATCAACTTCTTTCTCTTCTTCTTCTCTCGATTGAATCAAATCAATCAATTTCACGTCTGATTCTATTGATTGGTAAGAATTTCAATATGAAACCCTAATCTCTTCATATTTAATTTTTTTTAAAATAATTTTCTTGTTTGAGCGAGGTAGTAAAAACTAATCCATGTCTCAAATTTAAGGTTTTTCCATTTGGAGAATTCATACATTTTATTATTGCTTATGACTCTATTTTGTGTATTTGTAGGAAAATAAAGAGGTTGGAGTACTGAATTTTAAACTATTCGGATAGTTTTCACCCAAATTGAAGTTTGGGTTGCTCTACTATCCAGGTTTTATTTTTCCATTCTTCTTATATTTGTTTGATTGTTTTGTAGTTTAAGTAAAATAATGTTGCCTAAAAAACAACTTTCCGGAGCACAAAAAAAAAAAAACCTTAGAGGGTATTGGTTTATGTCCCCCCTCTATCTTGTAACTTTTGAACGTTTTAATAAAATAAAACAGGCGTGGGGTGAGCCTCCTAGCATTGCACTTGGATAGGTTCCAATCCCAAATATATACTCTTATTTATCAATTATTTTAACGTTTTTCTTAGTATAAAGGGCCCAAAATTAAATTTTGGCACAGGGCCTCAAAATACATTGGACCGGCCCTGTAAATGAGTAGAGTACAATATTATTACAGTTTATGTTGAGGACTTTTATTTTTATCTAGAACAAAATAGAAGTTTAGAAATATGACATTATAGTTTATTTAGATTTTTTTTATATATATAAAAAAACGAGTCCGTCTCCTGAGTGACCGTCACTATATAGTGACCAAGACTAAACGGTAATGATACAAACTTTAAAATTACGGAGGGACTATTTTGCAATTTATGCAAAATATAAAATTACACGCGCTATGCACGCGCGGACTATCCAATTTTTGCTCTTACCTTTTTTTCCCCAAACTCTCTCCTCCCCCAACTGCCGCCGTTGAAAATCCACCTTGACCTGCAATTCGCCGGACCTCCATTTACCCAGATCCATCACCATTAAGCACAGACGCAAGCGGCCCAGGGCGATTCAGACTTCAGAAACCGTCGCAGATCGGAAACCGTCGCAGATCACCAATCAGATCTGGGCACCCCTCTCAAAATCAAAAGGATTATCAAACAGTCTATCTGTGGCGGCATAAAGTCAGATCACAAAAGCAATAATTTCTAACAGCAATTCAACAAATAAAATCCCATCATACTTCGCAGATCCTCGGAAGACAAAAAAATGCACATACAAATAAAGAACAACCTTTCACTCCTAAATGTCAACCTTTAAAAAAAATAAAAAATGCATATACAATTAACGGACAACCTTTCACGGTTAAATGTCAACATTTCACTGTTAAATATCAACCTTTTAAGAAAGACCTTTCATTATTAAACAATGACCTTTCAAGAAAATGAACAAAAAATGTATACACAAATAACAAACAAGATTTTACTCTTAAATGTCAACCTTTATTGTTAAATGTCAACCTTTCACTATTAAATGTCAACCTTTTAAGAAAGACATTTCACTATTAAATGACAACCTTTCAAGAAAATGAACAAAAAATGCATATACAAATAACGGGCAAGCTTTTACTCTTAAATGTCAACCTTTCACTATTAAACAACAACCTTTCAAGAGAAACAAAAAAAAATGCATTTACATTTAACAGACAACCTTTCACTCTAAAATATAAACCTTTCAAAATAAAACAACCACCTTCCAAGAAAGAAGAGGACAAAACGTGCATATACAAATAATGTACAAGCTTTCACTCTTAAATGTCAACCTTTCACTATTAAATAGCAACCTTCAAGAAAAATAAAAAAATGCATGTACATTTAACAAACAACCTTTTAGTCTAAAATATGAACCTTTCAAAATAAAACAACAACCTTTCAAAAAAGATAAAAAATGCATATACAAAAAATAAAAAACCTTTCACATTTAAATGTCAACCTTTCACTATTAAACAGTAACCTTTCAAGAAAATTAAAATATCCACAAAATAATTTGAAACACTATACAGCTTAGCCACAAAGAAACTAGGAGACTAGTTTTGCACTAGTTTCTAAAAGGTAGGTTTTTAATCCTAAAACGTCCATGTTTTACAAGAAAAACATACAAGCAAATAAAAATTACACTATTAAGGTTAGAATATCAGCAAAATAGTTTGAAACAATATACAGCTCAACCATACAGAAATTGTGAGACTAGCTTTGCACTTGTTTCTTAAAAGGTAGCCTTTTTATTCTAAAACATACATGTTTTACAGAACAACATACAAGCAAGTAAAAGATACACTATTTAGGTTAGAACATCCACAAAATAGTTTGAATCAATAAACAACTCAACCACACAAAAACTAGGAGACTAACTTTGCACTTATTTCTAAAAGTTAGGTTGTTTATGCTAGAACAATTAGGTTTTACCGAATAACATGTGCATTTAAATTTAAATATTGACAAACATTGATCAAATTTCTCAACAGAGCCTTTTTTTTCATCCAATACTGCCATGGCAACCAAAACAATTAACAGACATTCTTCACCTTGCAGTAGTAATTTCTAATTCAAAACACACGTAACTATGCAAGAAAAAAATTATGATGCAATTAACAGACATTCTCTCATTGGCAAAATTTGAATAGGTAAGTAAGAACACAAACAGAAATCAATCGTGCGCGATTCAAACTGGAATCCAAAAAAATATACTAAATCGCACAAACCTGATGAGCAATTGATGCTAAAACTCCGATCTCCACCTCTTCGTCGCCGTAGCAGAAATTCGATCGCGCGGTGGCAGAAAGTAACAAAGGTCGGATTCAAGGCAATCAGACGATTGACGCTAGAACTCCGATCTCCACCTTCCGATATCCGCCTCGTCGTCGCCGTAGCAGAACTCCGATCGCGCGGTGGCTGAGAGTAATAGAGGTCGGATTCGCGGCGGCAATCAGACGGCTTAGAGGAGCGGAAATTAGACGATTGAGAGCAGCAATGATTGAATCGATTAAGAGCAGCGGCGGAATCCCCAAATCGCCGGAATCAACCGTAGAAATGCAGAAACAATTATCCCCAAATCGCCAGAAACGCAGAGCGCTTGAAACGAAAAAAAAGAACCGAAAATGCAAAAGTTTTGTTATCGATGTATTTATATAATTTGGCAAGCGAAACGTGCCAGCGCGTGAGCTAAACTTTTGGAAATTTGCAAAAAAGAGCCTATACTTTAATTTGCAGTTGAGACCCTGGTCACTATATAGTGACGGTCACTTCCAAAACTTATCCTAAAAAGACCAACTTATTCTACTGTAAAATCTATTAAAATCCATTAGCATATATAAAGTAATTAATAAGCTGGCAAAGTAGAGCCAATGAAGGCAACATAGTACATTTGTGGTCATCTTTCCCTCCACCCATGCCACTGAAATTCCCTGCTTACGTGATCTAATTCCAATCGTGTTCTAGTTTTAATTAAAACTAATTAAAACTGAAAGTGCGGAATTAAAAAGAACACGATGTGATCACCCAGTTCAGTGCAATGCACCTACGTCTGGGGGGCCGTAGCCCGTGGTAAAACCCTTCACTAGCTGTAATAAAGTTTTCCCTATCTATTACAAGCTACTGGCTATATCAGCAAGCCTATCACACTATCAATTGGCTACTCTAGCATAGATAGCTGTTACAGTGATTACCTTCTTTTCCACGAAGGTGCGGCAAGGTTCTAAACCACCCGAGCTTCAACACACGTCCCAAGTGTTTTGTGTAAGGTTGAAAAACCAGGACTGCGTCGCCTTGTGCTCAAAAGATAAAACTCTGAATTCCAGAATTTCTGTGTAAAACCGATAACCCGAGCACGCAACCGATGTCCTTCTTTTATAGCTCATTGCCGTGAAAATCTTCCTTTTGCACGGCTCATAAATCCTTCCTTCAATAGACTTCTATTCCACATTTAAATCTTGAAGAAAAGGAATTAATGTGTGTCTAATCATCTGATAAACGGAAAACCGATCTCCACGAATATTTCCATTCTAATACAGCTGCAAATCACATTGTAGACACCCATTAGGACTGTAGTTTCCATAAACTCCATCACACAATATTTTTCTTCCATCTTCAAAACCTGCGCTGGAGCCTGGAAAATATTCTATCTTTTTCTGCCAACTGAAGTCATGTTGCAACATGACATTCCACAAAGCTGCCAACAAAATCTGGACTTACAATCTCCCCCTTTGGCAATTTGTGGACCCACTATGTCAAAAGCTTCTACTGAATTTAACATCTCAGAAAACCAACAGCTTCTACTTCATGGATCCAATCATAAGAACTTGGCAGAAAAAGTAGAATTATCATTCTAATACAGTCACAAAAAGAAACTCAGTCACAATATATCTCCCCCTGGGGCCATAAAATGCCAAAGGGCCCGAATCAAAACATCCACAGTATGAAATCAAGACAGAGAAGGGGAGGAAAAAAAAACCATCACTGAGAATCATCCTCAGAGTCAGAAAGAACTTTGCCTCTTTTCCAGGCAGGAGTGACTGGAATCTTGGCTTTCTTGGCTCGATGCTGCTTCACAGGACCCGAAGAGCGAGCTCTCTTTGAAGAACGGGAGGGAGCAGCAGCAAATGAAGTTGACTCCAGTGGAACAGAAGACTCATCCCTCACATTCTCCTTGGCAATGGCAGCCAAACTCCGAGCCTTATTATCCTGAGCTTTCTTCAATAGCTCACTGTGAAATACAATTTGATCCATATGCAGTTGAATCTGTTTCTCAGCAGCTCGCAGCTCAAATTGACTGGACAGCACTACGTCCCCTGACATAAGTTTCTGATCCCAGGGCAAGTCCAACACAGTCCTGTCCAAGGATTTAGCAGTGAACCCAAACTTGCCAGCTGGAATCAAGCTTTCCACATCAATCTCAAAGCCCTCAGCCATCAGGAATGCTGTAATCAAGCAAGGATGAGGCAATGCCTCAGTGCATCTGGAAGCATCAAGAGCTCCAACAATCCTTCTGAGAATATACTCTCCCAGATTAACTTCACATCCCGAACCAATACCAAAGAGAAGCTCTGCCTGATCAGGAGTTAAGGTGGTGGTATTGGTAGTTTGCATCCAACAATTGATAAGGACCTTGAAGAGCAACCAGAATCTGAGAGTGAGGGAACTGGTAGGCACATAACCAGACGGCCAAGTGTTGAATTTCCCAAAGGTCAGTGCTCTTGCAAGCACATTATTATCCACATTGTAATCCCTGGGATAAACCATATCCGAGCCTTCAAGGAGCTTAATTCCCAGTACTGAATTTAATTTCTCGGGAGTGAGCTCAACTATTCTCCCCCTGAAATATACCTTCCCTGACCAATCAGTCCCAACCATGAGTGTACCCCTCTGAAGATTGCTGTAGAATTCCAGAACCATGTCAGGGTCATAACCTTGAAATACAGTGGCTGCTTGAACATACCCAATTTGTCTGAGGAAAGTATCAAAGCCACTCTCAGCACACTTCTTAATATCCAGCACCTTTTCAACAAAGAAGCCCCTTGAACTTAGAAGATCATAGTGCAGACTAGCTGTGACATTGTAAAACTTCTCAGAGTGTGCCAGAGACAATAGTTTGGCCCGAAGCATCTCAGCAACGTCAGATGTATCCCCATCTCCAAAATTATCCTCTAAGTCATCCTCTGGATCCTCCAAATCAGCATAATCCTCCTCATCTGGAGCATTAGTCTCAACAGCTGGATCCTCTGCATTAGGAGCTTGATAAGGAAATGCAGGAGAGAGCAAGTCCTGCTCAATATTGATATTATCCAAATGAATTGGAGAGTCTGGAACAGTGAGCTTAATTGGGCTGAGTCCAGATAGGTCAGGCACATTTGCAGCCTTAGATGGACTAGCATCCCTAGTCACAGGACTGGCATTAGAAGGTACTGAAGATGAGGGGTTTCCTGAGCTAGAAGTCTCCTGCTGTCTTCCAATTACAGGGGCAGCTGTGGTAGAAGGCATCCCAGCTGTCCTTCTGGATCTCCTAGTGTAGTGCTTGATTGTAGAAGGTCTCTTGTGCACAGGTACAGGGATAAGATTGGTAGACCTCTTCAGAGCAGGAGCTGACCATGTGGTAAACTTCTTCTGGTGGTATCTGATAGCCACCCTTTGCTTTAGAGATAGCAAAACACAATTCTCCGAGGAGCTTCCTAAGGAAAACTTCTTGGCCACCCTTGGTTTGAGCTTGTTCAAGCTTCTGAATTTTGAAACAGGAAGAGGAACCTCTGTATGTGACACAGATTTGCTTGAAGGACTTTGTGCCTCCTCCTGGGTTTGAGAACTCTGATCATTAGGATCATCAATTGGTGCTGCAGTTTGCATCTCTGCAGAAACATTTAAGGGGCCCTGGACTTCATCATCCTGTCCATCCTCCTGATCTTCAAGAACTACAGTCTTTGTTTGGGCCTCAGATTCTACAACTTCAGTTTTCTGAGAAGGATTGGAAGAATCTGATGTTGCAACATGAGATGGATGCTGAACACTTGGTAATTTTGCAGCAGATACCACTGGTCTCCTCAGACTTTGCAAAATATCTGCAACCAGCATCTCACCACTTACTTCCTCCTCATCATCCGTTACAGCCTCAAAGCAATCCTCAAGAGTTAGGCCATCTGGCAAAAATAACACTGCTCCAGTCTCACCATGCCTTAGAAAGTCTGTATGTGCAGCTGGTTCTGAGTAAGAATCTCCTGGAACATCATCAGGAATCCCAGATGCAGTGACTCTAATCCCATCTAGTTCATCAGCAGAGGCAGGATGTCTGAAGGCTCTTAATAATTGGGGAGAAAGATCATCCTCACATCGAGGTGTGGCTTGAGGAAAGTTTGTGAATCGCTGCCTCCTGCTGCCATCATTCCATATCCTTCCAGCAGTCATTTTAGTTCTCCTGGAGAACATTTTTGTAGGAGATGAACCATCAGAAAAAGGACCAGAGGAGACTCCAGGAGAGGTGGTAGAGGTTGGAGTAACAGCAGGACTATGAATGGTGTCATGAACAGTTGGAGTAATATTCTCTTGTGACTGAGCCTGTGCTGTTGCAGGAGCCTGTTGCATGTGCTTGAGTCGCTGGCCCAAGATCAAGTGATCCAAAGGATCAACAAAATCAGCACACCTGGAGATGATAGATTCAATACTTTCACGCTCTCCCTTCTGAGAACCAGAATCATCCAGGACTATGGGGTTATCACTGGTGTTGGTAAACACAGACCTCAGCTTGGTGTTTGATCTGGTGTGATAGGGCCTACTCCTCACACAGGGAATCTTTGTGTTTGGAGTCCTCTTAGGAGGCTCAGAGCTGCCATCCCTGTGCTGACTCCCTGCCATAGATGTACCTCTTGTAGAATACCTGGAAGAGGAAGATGGCCTCATGTAAGGGTTAACTTTAGGTTCAGGCCTCACAAAAGTGGGTTTATAAAGATCAGAGGTTATAATCACATCTGTCTTAGGGGGCTTTGGTCTCATCTGGCCATTATAAGAGCATCTGTCAGGGTTGCTCCTAGTACCCAAAGCATTATGCAGATAATCGTCTAACCCTTTAGCATATTCCCACACATCCAAATCGTTATAATACTTTTTTAAACGCTCTGCATCTCTAGAACCTGGGGCAGGGATAAAATTTTCTGGAATCGCATCCAGTGCAGGCGATGGGGGTGAATCAGGCAGGGGTATGACAAATCCAACAAGATTATCCTCAGGCTCAATCAATTCAATACAGGGATCCCATAAACCCTGAACCCACCGAGTATCAAAAACTCCCCCTAAATCTGTCCAATCTGAACTAACAAATCCCAAACTTAATCGATCACACTCACGAAAATACATAGTAATGCTAGACCGACTAATCCAAACACAGATCACAGAGCTCACAGAAACCCTATTAATGGCCTCAAGAAACCGGAAGTAACCAATAGATCGAGAGGACCAAGGTAGTACCTTAGGTAGACAGCCGCGGGTTTCGACTGCAATGAAGAATCCGAAGACGAGTCCGGTGAGCACTGGAGAAATTTCCTGAGGAGATAGACCACAGATTTCGTGTTGCAATAGGAATGGGGACGGGTCTCTGGCTGGGCGCGAATGAAGAGGGGAAAACAAGTTTTTCCGCCTTTTTACGCGAAACATTTAAGAAGGCCCAACGGAAAAATAACACATAAATTGTGTGGGCCCCAGCTATCTCCTACTAGAATATGCGCCTATCTCATGCGCCATAACCTTTCATGTTGCAACACGACATGCAACCTTTACCCTTTACCCTTCACACTATTTTTGGTATTTTCTGACTTTAATCAAAAGAAAAACAAAATCTGAAATAGCAACTATACAACCAGGTATACTTCAGTACCTTAGATAGTACACACCCCAAGATGCTGTCTTAGGGCTTCAAATGTTGAGGCATCCAAAGGTTTAGTGAAGATATCTGCAAATTGGCTCTCAGTGGGCACATGTTTAAGTTCCACTTCCTTTCTTTCAACTAAGTCTCTGATAAAGTGGTGTCTGATATCTATGTGTTTGGTTCTGTTATGCTGAACTGGGTTTTTGGAGATATCGATTGCTGATTTATTATCACACAGAATAGTGAGACTTCCAAGTTTAATACCATAGTCTCTGAGCATTTGTTTCATCCATATCAATTGAGTACAGCAACTCCCAGCAGCTAAATACTCAGCCTCAGCAGTAGATAAAGATATTGAGTTCTGTTTCTTGCTATACCAGGACACAAGATTCTGACCAATAAAAAAACAACCTCCCGTGGTACTCTTTCTGTCATTTGCATTACCAGCCCAATCAGAATCACTATAACCATACACTTGACAGCCCACACCCTTTGAAAACCAGATACCATAGTCAGCAGTGCCAGAGATATATCTAATGATTCTCTTTACTGCAGATACATGAGATTCCTTAGGTGCAGCTTGAAACCGAGCACATATTCCAACACTCAGAGAAATATCAGGCCTGCTAGCTGTCAGATATAAGAGACTTCCAATCATGCTTCGATAAAGTTTAGTATCAACAGGCACACCTTTCTCATCTTTAGTTAACTTCTCAGTGGTAGACATTGGAGTTCTAACTGCCTTTGCATCTCCAAGACCAAACTTCTTAACAAGATTCAAGGCATATTTTGTTTGGTTGATAAACAGGCCATCATCACCCTGTTTGACTTGTAATCCCAGAAAATAAGATAGTTCACCAACCATACTCATCTCAAACTCAGATGTCATCAATGACACAAACTCATTTACCAGATCTGTAGAAGTTGAGCCAAAAACAATATCATCCACATAAATCTGAGCTATTAGAATATCTGTCCCTTGAGAATACATAAACAGTGTTCTATCAACTCCCCCTCGAATATAGCCTTTGTTAAGTAGAAACTGAGTGAGCCTGTCATACCAAGCACGAGGAGCTTGTTTTAGACCATATAACGCCTTTTTGAGCTTGAACACATGATTAGGAAAGTGAGGATCTTCAAACCCCTTAGGCTGTTCAACATACACCTCCTCATTAACAATGCCATTTAGAAAAGCACTCTTAACATCCATCTGGTGTAGCTTAAAGTTTAACACACATGACATGGCCAAGAGAATTCGCACAGATTCAAGTCTAGCAACTGGGGCGAAAGTTTCATCGAAATCCACACCTTCAACCTGAGTATATCCCTGAGCAACAAGCCTAGCTTTGTTTCTGGTTACTATTCCATCTCCATCAGATTTATTCTTGAAGATCCATTTTGTGCCAATGACATTAGTTCCTTGCGGACGAGCAACTAACTCCCATACATCATTTCTTTCAAACTGACTCAGTTCTTCCTGCATAGCTGAGATCCAGTATTCATCCAATAAGGCTTCTTTATGGTTCTTTGGCTCGATCAAAGACAGAAAACATTGCAGCACATGACGGCTTCCATGGTGCATCTGAGCATAGTTTACCGGGGGCTTTCCTCGGGGATTTTTCTGTCTTGGAGTAATTTCAGGGTTTACGCGTGCTGCTTCTCCATCAGATTCATCGGATGTATCTGACTCACCTACATTCATTGGTTGAATAGGTGCATCAGAGGCAGGTGTTTTTGACAAATCCAGCCCTACTGCATTGGATTGCTCATCTTCAGCAAGTTTCGAAACTTGATTCTCTCCTGGAGTAGCAGTTGGTGTTGCAACATGAGAACTGGTACATGGTTCAGGAGATGGGTTTTTCAGACTTGTACTACTTTGGTTTGAATTGTACTGAAGTAACTCTATGTCATCAATATCTTCTGAAATCCTATCAGGCACATCCTTAACTATCACATTAATCGATTCCATAATAGTACCCGTGCGTTTGTTGAACACTCTGTAAGCTCTGCTGTTCAATGCATAGCCAAGAAACACTCCTTTGTCTGATTTTGGCTCAAACTTACCAAGTTTTTCTCTATCCCTGAGAATATAACATTCTGCACCGAATACATGAAAGTGAGCCACACTAGGTTTTTTCCCTTTCCAGATTTCATAAGCCGTTTTCTCTGTCCACGGTCGTAGGTATACCCGATTTATAACATAGTAAGCAGTCTTAACAGCTTCGCCCCACCAGCGTTTTTGCACATCGTACTCAGCTAGCATTGTCCGAGCCATCTCTTGTATAGTTCTATTTTTGCGTTCAACAATCCCATTCATCGGTGGAGAGAAGGGGGGTGAATAAACGTGATTGATCCCATATGTAGAACAAAATTCACCCATGGCTGCGTTCTTGAATTCTCCACCATTGTCTGTTTGAATGCTAACAACTCTCTGATTTGCACTTGCCTTCTCAGTGTTTAGGCGAAGTACTAGATCTCTGATAAGGTTCACTGCCTCGGATTTTTCTGTCAATAACTCAACCCAGGAGAATCTAGAGAAGTCATCAACACATACA
Source organism: Cruciata laevipes (assembly GCA_963678965.1). Lineage (NCBI taxonomy): Eukaryota > Viridiplantae > Streptophyta > Magnoliopsida > Gentianales > Rubiaceae > Cruciata > Cruciata laevipes. The sequence continues at coordinate 11,771,195 of OY787642.1, forward strand.
AAGATGAATCTCTTTCCAGACACACTAGAGATATTAACTGGCCCCATTAAATCCATATGTAGTAATTCCAAGTTCTGGGAAGTGGTGATGTCATTAATGGCTGAGTGAGGTGCCTTTGTCTGTTTTCCTTCCTTGCATGGGCCACAGATCATATCCTTCTGATAAGTGATTTGAGGGAGCCCCCTGATAGCTTCAATTCGAGATGCTCTACTTAGTACTTTGGTGTTTGCATGACCCAGTCTTCGATGCCACAGAGTTGAGTTGTCACTCTTAGCACTCAAGCAGGTAATTGATGGTTCCAAGATATAGCAGTTATCAGAAGATCTTCTCCCTGTGAGTATTCCATTAGAGCCTTGCTTGACCGTACAGAGAGATTCATCAAAATGTACTGTCATGTGATGATCACAGAGATGACTGATGCTTATAAGATTTGCCTTGAGATCCTCTACTAGCAATACATCATAGAATACAGGGAAGTTCTTAATATGTAGCTCGCCTTTCCCGATAACCTTGCTGATTTTTCCATCTCCAAATTGAACAGTGCCAATCCAAGGTAATACATTTTTGAGAAGGTCTGGAGAACCAGTCATGTGTCTGGAACATCCGCTATCAAAGTACCATGTGTCCCTGGCATAAACACTATAGCAGGTATGAACTACATAACAGTTGAGAGAGGTTTTAGGAATCCATACCTTCTTGGTCAATTTTTTTTGCAGTTCAGGTTCCATGTTGCAACATGAGATAAATTGCTTGCCTCTCATGATGTCTCTAAGTAATTTCATACATCGAGATATATTATGCCCCTGCATCATACAGTACTCACAACATCTGGGAGGAGTTTTTCTCTCTACAACTCCATAGTTAGACTGAGTACTTCTGTTTTTCTTCTGGCTGGTAGAGTGATTTCCATTTCCAGCCGACACAAACACTGTCTTCTTCATCTGAGAGGTTGACACCTTGCTGTTGAATCCCAAACCATGCTTATTACCATCAGTTTTTCCCATTATCAGAAGATCATTCAATTTGGCAGTTCCCTTGTTCAATTTCTGAATAGTTGCTTCAGCTTCTTCAGCCCTGGCAATTACAGATCTCAACTTCTTCCCCAAATTGTCACAGTCAATGGTTCTGGCCTTAGCCTTTTCTTCAGCACTCACTGCTCTAGAGGTCATAATTTCCAGTTTCTTAATCAGGATATCAGAAGCTACTTCAGCATCTTTAGCCCTTTTTGTCATTATCTCTAGCTTTTGTGATTTCTCCACATCCTCCATGGGTTTCTTTCCTTCTGAGATTTCAAGTTTCTTTCTCAGATCAGCAAGCTCCCCTTCAGCTTTCTCAGCTCTTTTAGTCATGAGTTTCAGACTTACGGTTAATTCTTCAATTTCCTGCTCCTCAACCATTGCATCATTCACTAGGGTATTGACCTTTACTTTCAGAGACTCAATTTCTTCTGCAAGGCTTGATGTTTCAGTAGCTTCACTTTGGCTACTTTTTAGACTTTTGATCAGTTCAACTGAGTTTTCCCATTCCTTATACAGATCATCATATGCACTTTGGAGATCAGTGCTTTCTGATTCATCTGGAACTGGTCCTGATTCCACAACTCTAACTCCAAAAGACACATGTTTTTCAGGCAGAATCTCATCTTCATCATCACTCCAGGTTTCTCCTGATGCCACAAATGCCTTAGGTTGATTCAAAAAATTCCCACACTGATATGCTAGATGTCCAAAGCCATTGCACTCCTTGCACTGAGGTTTACCAGCATGCTTAGTTCCTTCAGGACCTCTTGGTAGATCATCAACAGTTCTGAGTCTAGTTTGAGTAGAATCTCCTCCTGGAAAATTTTTGACAGCATTCTGAGATTCTACATGACCTTGGTAGGGCTGATTTCCCTGGTTCTGATAGGTTTGATCTCCCTGATTCTGATAGGGCTTAGTTCCTTGGAATTGGAAATTCTGAGTTCCCTGACCTTGATTCATTTGAGCTTGTACTCCCTGTTGACCTGGAACCCCTCTGAATTGACCCTGATTGCTTTGATTCTGAGCACCTTGATTTCCTCTTCCTTGATTGCCAGAATAACCTCTTCCTTGGTTTCCCCTCATGAATCTCCCAAAGTTTCTAGCAAGCAATGCCATTTCATCAGAGCCAACATTATCTTCCTCCACCTTTCCTTTTCCTTTTGATGTTGCAACATGAAATGACAGAGCCTTTTTATCCTTACTTTTCTCAGTGCACAACTCAGAAGTCTTCATAAATCCCAACAGCTCATCTAGAGTAACAACGTCCAGTTGAGCATTGATCTCCAAGTTCATCACTAAAACTGAAAATCTCTCAGGCAGTGACCTCTTCACCTTGTCCAGAACTTGAGCCTCAGTATATCTTTCTCCAAACTGATGTGCTCTATGAATTAAATCTTTCAATCTAGTGCTGAACTCATCAACTGTCTCATGTTCCAACATCTCCAGGCTTTCAAATTCAGATTTGATCATTCCAAGCTTGATCTTTCTAACAGACCTGGATCCTTCATGTTCCTTCTCAAGTGCTTCCCAGGCAGCTTTGGCAGTAGTACACCCCGAGATAATTCTGAATTGATCATCTTTTACTCCATTATAGAGAGCGCCTAGCACTTTGCTGTTCAGCCTCTTCATAGCCTTTTCTGTGTCAGTCCATGGAACAGGTTTAGGCATAGTTCCACCAGCTGGATTTGGTATGGTAGGTGGACTGTATCCGATCTCGATCATGTTCCAGGCATCATCATCAAGTTGATCTATAAAGATGCGCATCCTAGTTTTCCAGTCTGGATAACTCCCATCAACTAGCAACGGTGCCCTTGTGATGGATCCTCCTTCCTTGGCCATCGTAAGCAGATCGTTCACTCACCTCGCAAGAGGATTAAACAAGTGATTAAGCTCTGATACCAATTGAAATTCCCTGCTTACGTGATCTAATTCCAATCGTGTTCTAGTTTTAATTAAAACTAATTAAAACTGAAAGTGCGGAATTAAAAAGAACACGATGTGATCACCCAGTTCAGTGCAATGCACCTACGTCTGGGGGGCCGTAGCCCGTGGTAAAACCCTTCACTAGCTGTAATAAAGTTTTCCCTATCTATTACAAGCTACTGGCTATATCAGCAAGCCTATCACACTATCAATTGGCTACTCTAGCATAGATAGCTGTTACAGTGATTACCTTCTTTTCCACGAAGGTGCGGCAAGGTTCTAAACCACCCGAGCTTCAACACACGTCCCAAGTGTTTTGTGTAAGGTTGAAAAACCAGGACTGCGTCGCCTTGTGCTCAAAAGATAAAACTCTGAATTCCAGAATTTCTGTGTAAAACCGATAACCCGAGCACGCAACCGATGTCCTTCTTTTATAGCTCATTGCCGTGAAAATCTTCCTTTTGCACGGCTCATAAATCCTTCCTTCAATAGACTTCTATTCCACATTTAAATCTTGAAGAAAAGGAATTAATGTGTGTCTAATCATCTGATAAACGGAAAACCGATCTCCACGAATATTTCCATTCTAATACAGCTGCAAATCACATTGTAGACACCCATTAGGACTGTAGTTTCCATAAACTCCATCACACAATATTTTTCTTCCATCTTCAAAACCTGCGCTGGAGCCTGGAAAATATTCTATCTTTTTCTGCCAACTGAAGTCATGTTGCAACATGACATTCCACAAAGCTGCCAACAAAATCTGGACTTACAGCCACCACATATTCACTATCTCTCTCCTACCCTCACATTCCCCATTATTCCCCACCGCCGCCGCCGCAACCTCCACCTCCTCCGCCGCCGTGAACCATCTCAGAAGTCACCATTCCATCTTAGCAATGGATATCTCTGTTGCAGAGCTGCCCGGTGGGACGACTCAAACGTCGAGTCCTTCACAGCCCATAGTTTCATTTACAGTGATCAAGAAGATATTGCAGAGGAAGAAGATTACACGTTGAAATGGGATCTTGATGTCTTTCAAGAATACATTGACAGTATCTGGATTTTAAAGGTACACCCCCTTCTTTGCTCTGTTCCATCATATGATGCCCTGTTTCTCCGTCCAAATCGAACGATACTGTTATTATTTTTAACTACGAATATCACACAACAACATGATATTATATGTTACAATATCAGGTATTTAAAGGATATGGATTTGCCCTGCCTTTCATTCTTGCTCCAATGGTGTTGGTAAATGGTCTGGAATCGTTCCTTTTGGCCACGTTTGCTGCAATTTGGGCGTCCACGTTTTTATTTGCTGTTCAAAAGATGTCATATAGCCAAAAACACATGAGAAGCAACACAGAGAAGAAGAAGAAGACAGAAAGAAATGAGTTTGGGAGTGCAAAAAAAGCCGAAAAGGGGTATAAAACTTGGGTACAAGCAGATGATGAATCCAGTTTTAGTAGATGGGATGAGGTAGATTATGGGAATGGATATCCAAATGTCGGCGGAAGATCGGAGAAGAAGAAGAGCAGAAGAAGAAGGAGGAGGAATAGTACTGCATCTTCACCATTGTTATTGAGGTTGCTTATTACAGTTTTCCCATTCCTGAGTTCTTGGACTAAGATGCTCTAGTGTAAGGTATAAAAATCTACCCAATTTTGCACTGTATTTGCACTGTATCTTCAAGAACTTAACTTCACTTTATGAAATGTAAGATGATGCAACTACAATTAGAAACTTATTACCAATCAACTATGGATATGATGACTGAAATAGACCACTTTTATATCACTCTTTGATTCAAATTTGCCAAAGCAATGAGAATGTTAAAATTTGGGCAGATTTGTATCATCTTGATTTCCCCAAATTTGAACTCACTAAAACGTTAAAATTAGAGCAGTCAATTTAGACCTGAACCCGAAAAACCCGACCCGACTGGGCTGATCCGACACGAATGACCTTTTGGCCCGATCATAACCCAAGTATATTAGGTCAAATCCGACCCGACACGAACCCGAACAAATTTTAACCCGACACGAACCCCACCTAAACCCGAAAATGACCTGCACCCGATTCGACACAAAAATCCGAAATGACCCGAACTCAAGATTATGTTGATGAACATAAAAATAAAAATAAATTTTTTTATAGAGTTAAGGATGGATTCTAATCACAATTTAGATGAATTTGAAATTAATAAACACGCATTAATGTATGCACAACCTTAGATCCATAATAAATTATGACAAAAGTAGTTGTTGTTGATCGTAGAAAAAAACAGGTCTGGAGGAGTAGATCATTAAGAGGGATGGACACAACAGAATATTTGATCGAGAACAGCAAATGCACCTGCGTTGGGGTTCAAAGAAAGGCCACTGGTGGATTCATACTTGATTCCAAAACACACATAAATTTCTGGCTTTTAGCTTAAAAGCATACTCTTTATATCAATCAATGTCTTATCAATGTGTCATTTCTTCTTCTTCCTAGCAAACTTCTTTCTTTTCTGTCACTTTTGCACTAATGGTATATGAACAAACTGGCCAGTAGCACCTCGTATGATTGATAATTTGCATAAACTTCGAAGAGATTGATGTAGTTTACCAAGATTTGCAAGAGTTAACATGATTAACATACACACATCCGTGATCCAAGACCAAGTGGTGTGAAAATTGTTACAAGCTACATGAGTTTTACGAAAATTACATTCAAAAGCTATAGTTACTGCTGCAGTGCGGTTTTAAAGCTCATCGTGGTGTTCTAATGGCACACCCAACATATGATTAAGATCCTGGTTCACCTTGTAAGTCCAGATTTTGTTGGCTGCTTTGTGGAATGTCATGTTGCAACATGACTTCAGTTGGCAGAAAAAGATAGAATATTTTCAAGGTTCCAGCGCAGGTTTCTAAGATGGAAGGAAAATATTGTGCGATGGAGTTTATGGAAACTACAGTCCTAATGGGTGTCTACAATGTGATTTGCAGCTGTATTAGAATGGAAATATTCGTGGTGATCGGTTTTCCATTTATCAGATGATTAGACACACATGAATTCCTTTTCTTCAAGATTTAAAAGTGGAATAGAAGTCTATTGAAGGAAGGATTTAGGAGCCGTGCAAAAGGAAGGTTTTCACGGCAATGAGCTATAAAAGAAGGACATCGGTTGCGTGCTCCATATATAAGTTTTACACAGAAATTCTGGCATTCAGAGTTTTATCGTTTTGAGAGCAAAGGCAACTAGGGCTGTGCAACCGGTCCGACCCGGACCGGACCGGACCGGAACCGGTTTGGACCGGGACCGGAATGTCCATAATTCTTGGATCGAAGACCGGACCGGATATGGGATATTATGGACCGGGACCGGTCCGGAATTATTCCGGGTTTGGACCGGACCGGACCGGTTAGACCGGAATTTTGATATTTTATTTTTTAAACTTTATTTTTATGTTAAAAATTAAACTTTTTTTACTACAAAAAATTTAGTAATATAAAAATTAGAATAAAAATAAGTTATATTAAAATAGAGTTTGTGAAATATGATTGCATGGTTTTTAAATAACAAAAGAAGATGCAGTGGTCTCACAAACGATTAAAATTGTTCAAAAAAATGTGAGTAAAAAATTTATAACAACTAAAAGACACCTTTATAAATCTATAAATTTCAAAAAATATAATTTGAAGTGATAGAATAATACTAATATTAATGACCAAATATAAAAATAACACATAAATTAATTTATAAATATTATAAAGTATAAAATATATTAAATACCGGTCCATCCGGTCCGGACCGGAAATTACCCGGTTTTGGACCGGACCGGACCGGACCCGGAATCCCTAAAAAACTTGGACCGGAGACCGGACCGGAATCCCTTATATCCGGTTCCGGTCCGTTACTTTCCGGTCCGGTCCGGTCCATTTTTCCGGTCCGGACCGGTTCATGCACACCTCTAAAGGCAACGCAGTCCACGGTTTCGACAATAACCAAAACACTAGGGACGTGTGTTAAAGCTCGGGTGTTCAAGATCTTGCCGCACCTTCGTGGAAAAGAAGGTAATCACTGTAACAGCTATCAGAAAGAAATGGTAGTGTGATAGGCTTGCTAGAGTAGCCACTAGATTGTAATAGATCAGGAAAATATTTATTGCATCTAGTGAAGGATCTTAACACGGGCTACGGCCCCCCAGACGTAGGTGCATTGCACTGAACTAGGTGATCATATCGTGTCTCTTTACTTTCCGCACTTAGTTTTAATTTCATTGTTTTTTGAGTTAAAACTTGACACGATAGTATAGATCTTAGTAAGCACGGACTTTCAATTGGTATCAGAGCTTAATCACTCTTTTAATCCTCTTGCGAGGTGAGTGACCGATCTGCTTACTATGGCCAAAGAAGGAGGATCCATCACACGAGCTCCTTTACTGGTTGATGGAGGCTACCCGGACTGGAAGACGCGCATGCGTATATTTATCGATCAACTTGATGATGATGCTTGGAATATGATTGAGATTGGCTACAGTCCACCTACTACAATAAATCCGGCTGGCCAAACTATTCCTAAACCTCTTCCATGGACTGATGCAGAGAAGGCCATGAAGAGGCTCAACAGTAAGGTTTTGGGGGCTCTGTACAATGGAGTAAAAGATGACCAATTCAGAATCATCTCGGGGTGTACTACTGCCAAAGCTGCTTGGGAAGCTCTTGAGAAGGAGCATGAAGGTTCCAGGTCAGTAAGAAAAATCAAACTTGGAATGATCAAATCCGAATTTGAAAGCCTGGAGATGTTGGAACACGAGTCAGTTGATGAATTCAGCACTAGATTGAAAGATTTAATCCATAGAGCACACCAGTTTGGAGAAAGATATACTGAGGCTCAAGTTTTGGACAAGGTGAAGAGGTCACTACCTGAGAAATTCTCGGTTTTAGTCATGAACTTGGAGATTAATTCTCAGCTGGATGTTGTGACTCTAGATGAGCTGATAGGGTTTATGAAGACATCTGAGATGTGTACTGAGAAAAGTAAGGACAAGAAGGCTCTGTCATTTCATGTTGCAACATCAAAAGGGAAAGGAAAGTTGGAGGAGGAAAATGCTGGTGCAGATGAAATGGCCTTGCTGGCTAGAAACTTTGGGAGATTCATGAGGGGAAATCAAGGCAGAGGTCTCTCTGGAAATCAAGGAAGAGGAAATCAAGGAACTCAGGGTCAAGTCAGAGGGTTTCTAGTGGGCGTCGTTTGACACACCAAAATAAACCTGCGATCTCAATGAATAAAGAGTGATTAGTATAGAGGAAAGCAGGGTCGATCCCACGAGGATGGAGCAAAAACTATTAATTTATCCTACTAACACGTTTTGGTTTAGCAACCACGCCTATAATTTGAAGATTGGTTTTCTAACAACTACGAAAGTAAAGCAACTAGAACTAAAAATCAGCAAACACACAAACACAACAAGGGAATGAATGCAAGAAATTCTATAAGAGAATGCAATCGGCTCAGATTACTAGTTAGTTCATATCATTGATCATTGGCTAAGGATGAATCTATCTCATGCAAATCAGTCAGTTATAAGGAAGCAAGTATTTGCTAAACTCCCCAAATCCCCTCTTATTATTCGATAACGAGCAAGTATTTGCTGAACTCGTTATTCCTCTGATCAAAGTGTTCCCCGGAAAGTATTTGCTCACCCAGTTACACACTTTTATCAGTGTTTAGCACAAAGAGAACCCAACATAGATACCCCAACACGTATTCGCATGCAAGAACTATCTACTTTATTGTTCACCATCTTGTTATTACAGTCTGTATCAGTTATCTGTTTTTCACAAGAACTTTGCTACTTAATTAGCCCTAGCCCACAAAGATTAAGGTGATCAATCTCAAACTAGCAAGCATAGATTATATCATGAACAAATAAAGAACCCACAGAGAAAGATTATAAGCACAATATCCTCACAACTTATGAACTAACATCGCAAATCTAAGCCGATATAAGAAATTAGCTACTCATAATAAGGGTTAAACAATCAACAATCAAAGATGCAAACATGATGAAATTAACAAGAAGTAGAGAAGAGATTATCGAAATAGGAATTAATATCCAAAATATCAGATAATCAAAGCCCTAGTTCTTGGGTCTTTTGGTCTCGGCTCCAAGAACAGAAAAGAAAACGGCAGAAAAGGGAAAACGGGAAGAAGAAGAAGTGTGCCTGCGTGCGTGTTTTTTCTTCTGAATTGTCCTCAATCCCAAAAGGGCATTCCCCTTTTATACTCCCCCCAAATCTTTCCTAAACCCTACTACTACTAGGAATTGGATTACAAGGCCTTCTGGGCCAAAATTAGGAATTCAGCCCAACTCCTTCTCCATGGCTTTATTCTTTGAAAATGCTCCATAATTTAGTCTCATTCAGCTCCAAATCAGCTCCAAATTAGCACTTCATGCTCCTGTTGTTCATCTCCAACTATGTGTGTAATCTGATTATCAAATACAGTCCATCAGTGCTTAAATTCACATAATTCAACAATTAATTCTTCAGAAAAACACACAAATATCAACACATCAAATATCCTCACACTTGAATCATGCTTGCCCTCAAGTATGATATGAACAATATTCCACAAAAGCATTCATTCAGGTTCCCATTCCCACTCTAATTCAACCAGAAATGAAAGAAAGAAGAAAAAAACAAAACAGAACAGAAACATGACAACTAAACTCTAACACACAAACCTTGGTCACAACAATTTAGCATTTCAAGTGTTCATTTCATCGGTTATTCAACAAATGTCCCCTTGCCAGGTTCAAGTTTCAGTTCACAAACAAAAGTTGGTGTCATCCCCCTTTAGTACTCAACTCAATCCCTCCTACATCGCTCTTTACCTAGGCTATCAACTGATCAAAAGGAAACAAGCACAAGTTCCTCACGGTTTTCGCTCAGCACACATAATGAAGGGACATTCACTCATTAAAATTCATGCGGTAGCCTTGGTCAATACATAACAAGCCAAAAAGGTCTTTAAAGGTTGTAATGGGGCTGGGGTTGTAATGTTGGTTAGATCCTAGGGGCTTTACGGTTTATACAAATTATGCACATATGCTCAAGAATAATTAGGAGAAAAATTCCTGCAAATGTATATCATTTAACACACAAAATTCTGGACTTTTCAGAACTGTTCTGGACTTTTTGAATTTTGTTTTTTTTGATTTTTTTCCTGGGCAAACAACACCCTTTTCCTGTATCTTTTTTCTGTCCAGACCAGAACTCACAATGTACATGCTCAAGTTACATTTACGGTGCCATAGAACCAAAAAGTTTTATTTTATGAAAACAGGGCACTCGAATCAAATTCACAACCATTAAGAGCTGAATTTTTCGTTCAAAAGTATACATGCATGGGGTGAAGAACAGGATAAATAACAAGGTTAGGGGTTTCATATCAGTGGGTAAATCAAAGAGAAGGTCAGGCTCAGAGGGGCTAACTAGGGGATATAAAAGGGTAGGCTATATACGATGTGTGGCTAATCCTAATTCTGCCTTCCTTTAACCTATCATGCATCGACCTTAGCTACCACAACTCTCATAAAGAAAGATTGATGTAGAGAGTGCTCTACTCTAGGCTCAGACCTCACATTATACTTGGCTTTTTCATGCAAGTTTCGTTCGTCATCCCAAGTATCATTTAACCAAGTTCAGATTGATTTCAGAGGTTTATCATTAAGCATTTCAAAGGGGATATCAACTAACAAAATTTTGCTCATGTGATTGTTTTACCGGCAAGGTTAATCCATATCAAAACCAATTCCCTTACTAACCATCATGCTGAAAATTGTGACCGACTCTACACATGAAAACACATTTTTTTTTAAATATTTTTTAGACTCAATAAAACACACAAAACCCAAAACAACATTCAAAGCATTTAAGACACACAAATATTCACATCTAAATCTCCTCACACTTAAACCTTGCTTGCCCTCAAGCAAGCTCAGCTTAAAAGCAAGAAGAACCTAATGATAAATGTACATACTCGAAAAGAAATTAAAAATAAAACAAGAGAAGGGAATAGGGAAACTCAGGGAGGGAGGGAGGGCCGCTCGTTTGAAGAACTTGAAATTTCAGCCCAATATGCTCGAGCCGAGCGTTTCCAGCTGAACTTCCTCTCCAGTTTCAGCCCAATATGCTCGAGCCGAGCGTTTCCAGCTGAACTTCCTCTCCAGTTTCAGCCCAATATGCTCTAGCCGAGCGTTTCCAGCTGAACTTTTACCTTAAAAATTCAAAAGAAGAAAATTCAAAAGAGAAAAATTGAAATAAAAATAAAAACGAACAATTGGGTTGCCTCCCAATAGCGCCCTTGTTTATAGTCTTTGGCTAGACTCTCCGATTATGATCGATCAATGAAGATTAAGAGGAGAATATTTCCCTCTATCTTTGTACCAAGTGATGATATCGGGAACAATCATTCTATCATCTCCAAAACCCAAAAGTGAAGATCTCTCCATCTCCTCACACTTGCATGATTGCATGGTCATCTTCTTCTTAAACCGACCACTTGCATCCTCTATCTTGAATGACAAGTGATAGAATTCCACAAACACTAATCCATGAGAAGAATAGTCAATTTGATCTCCATCAACCTTGTAAAACACCAACGAAGCATGATTTGAACTTGAATCACATCCCTTCCTTGAAGGGTTCACAATGTCTTGAGGCCACAACTTATGATGATCAAGTGATGTCCTCGTTATAGGAAAGATGGAAGCACACGTATGCTTATTGAGTGGTAAGTCGAGCATGCCTTGTTTGACCAAATTATTTAGAGTCTCCATGCTAGACACTTCCTCTTCATGATGGAAACACTTGAAAACCTCTTCGATCTCATTTTCGCTTGACTCCACCCCATCGAAACCATCCAACTCCCTTTTTGCATCCACCTCCATATAATCATGAGCCAAATTAGTTTCCACATGCTCTTGATCAAGTGAATCTGTCTCATCAATGTCGGAAAAATCATCAAACTCAAGGGCATAGTCTTGCTCTGTATAGATGGGCATCAATGGTTCTGCAGCAGAGCTCTGTGTGGGCAAATAAAGGTTTTTTCCTTCATGCTCTAACAACTGTTCATCTTCTAGGGGGCTCTGTTTGGGCAAACAGAGGCTGTCAGATTTGTTGCTTCCTTGAACTTGTGAATAGAGCATGCCTTCATCTTGTATGATCTCCTTGACTGGGGCATATAATTCCTTTTGCCTTTTCTGAGTTTCCTCCATCATCTCCCTATTTTCTTTCATATCATGCAACAATTCAAGCATCTTATCCAACTTCTCGTGTATTGAATCCTCATGTTGCATATCCTGATCATAATATGGTTTGGAGGACTCCCACTGCTGGAAACTATGGTCATACACTGCTCCTCGATTCCCATCATAACCTCCACTAAAATAAGGATCTTCCCACCGTGGAGGACTGAATTCACACTCGTAACTCAAATGCCCATAGCGGTGGCATATATCACACCATCTTTGGGATTGGATGTTTCCATAGGAATCCCAGTAGCTAGACATAACTGCAATCAATAATTATTCATACTGCAATTCAAAAAGGGTTATTCCAGAACACCACACCTCAAAACCTTTCTCAATACCTTTCTGCTCCTTGGCTAACCTTCGAAATAACCTTGCTCTCTTTTCGATCTCTGGATCAAATACTAACTCAGGTTTCTCAGACCTGGTCATACACTAACATAACAACACACATATCAGTAGGAGAAAAAAAAAAGAATTTGGCATACCATCCCCGGCAGCGGCGCCAATTTAGTGGGCGTCGTTTGACACACCAAAATAAACCTGCGATCTAAATGAATAAAGAGTGATTAGTATAGAGGAAAGCAGGGTCGATCCCACGAGGATGGAGCAAAAACTATTAATTTATCCTACTAACACGTTTTGGTTTAGCAACCACGCCTATAATTTGAAGATTGGTTTTCTAACAACTACGAAAGTAAAGCAACTAGAACTAAAAATCAGCAAACACACAAACACAACAAGGGAATGAATGCAAGAAATTCTATAAGAGAATGCAATCGGCTCAGATTACTAGTTAGTTCATATCATTGATCATTGGCTAAGGATGAATCTATCTCATGCAAATCAGTCAGTTATAAGGAAGCAAGTATTTGCTAAACTCCCCAAATCCCCTCTTATTATTCGATAACGAGCAAGTATTTGCTGAACTCGTTATTCCTCTGATCAAAGTGTTCCCCGGAAAGTATTTGCTCACCCAGTTACACACTTTTATCAGTGTTTAGCACAAAGAGAACCCAACATAGATACCCCAACACGTATTCGCATGCAAGAACTATCTACTTTATTGTTCACCATCTTGTTATTACAGTCTGTATCAGTTATCTGTTTTTCACAAGAACTTTGCTACTTAATTAGCCCTAGCCCACAAAGATTAAGGTGATCAATCTCAAACTAGCAAGCATAGATTATATCATGAACAAATAAAGAACCCACAGAGAAAGATTATAAGCACAATATCCTCACAACTTATGAACTAACATCGCAAATCTAAGCCGATATAAGAAATTAGCTACTCATAATAAGGGTTAAACAATCAACAATCAAAGATGCAAACATGATGAAATTAACAAGAAGTAGAGAAGAGATTATCGAAATAGGAATTAATATCCAAAATATCAGATAATCAAAGCCCTAGTTCTTGGGTCTTTTGGTCTCGGCTCCAAGAACAGAAAAGAAAACGGCAGAAAAGGGAAAACGGGAAGAAGAAGAAGTGTGCCTGCGTGCGTGTTTTTTCTTCTGAATTGTCCTCAATCCCAAAAGGGCATTCCCCTTTTATACTCCCCCCAAATCTTTCCTAAACCCTACTACTACTAGGAATTGGATTACAAGGCCTTCTGGGCCAAAATTAGGAATTCAGCCCAACTCCTTCTCCATGGCTTTATTCTTTGAAAATGCTCCATAATTTAGTCTCATTCAGCTCCAAATCAGCTCCAAATTAGCACTTCATGCTCCTGTTGTTCATCTCCAACTATGTGTGTAATCTGATTATCAAATACAGTCCATCAGTGCTTAAATTCACATAATTCAACAATTAATTCTTCAGAAAAACACACAAATATCAACACATCAGTTTCCAAGTCCACAAGGAGTACAAGCACAAGTGAATCAAGGCCAGGGAAATCAGGTTTTCCAAAATCAATGAGCTCAGTCTTTTCAGAACCAGGGAACTCAGTCCTATCAGGGTCAAGGAACTCAGGTTTTTCAGAATCAAGGAGCTCAGTCTTATCAGGGTCAAGTAGCTCAGCCTACAGATCCACAGAACAATTTCAAAAATTATCAAGGGAGTGATACCTCTCAGAACAGACTCAGATCTGTTGATGATTTACCTAGAGGTCCTGAAGGTACAAAACATGCTGGAAAACCTCAGTGTAAGGAATGTGGGGGTTATGGACATCTTGCCTATCAGTGTGGAAATTTCCTGAATCAACGACCAAAGGCATTTGTAGCATCTGGTGAAACCTGGAGTGATGATGAAGATGAGATTCAGCCAGAGAAACATGTATCCTTTGGTGTTAGAGTTGTAGAGTCAGGACCAGTTCCAGATGACTCAGAAAGTTCTGATATCCAGTGTGCTTATGATGAGCTTTACAAGGAATGGGAAAAATCTGTTGAATTAATCAAAAATTTGAAGGATGGTCAAAGTGAAGGTACTGAAGTCTTAAGACTTTCAGAAGAAGTTGAGTCTCTGAAAGTAAAAGTCAACACCTTAGTAAATGATTCACTGGTTGAGGAGCAGGAAATTGAGGAGTTAACTTTGAAACTTAAATCCATGACAAAAAAGAGCTGAGAAAGCTGAGGAGTCTCTTGCTGATCAGTTGAAGAAAAGTGAGATATCTGAGGGAAAGAAACCTATGGATGATATGGAGAAATCCATAAAACTTGAAGTAATGACCAAGAGAGCTAAGGATGCTGAAGTAGCCTCTGAAATTCTAGTCAAGAAACTGGAGATTATGACCTCTAGAGCAGTGAATGCTGAAGAAAAGGCTAAGGCCAGAACCATTGACTGTGACAATTTAGGGAAGAAGCTGAGAGCTGTAATTGCTAGGGCTGAAGAAGCTGAAGCAACTATTCAGAAATTAAACAAGGGAACTGCCAAATTGAATGATCTTCTGATAATGGGAAAAACGGATGGTAATAAGCATGGGTTGGGATTCAACAGCAAGGTGTCAAACTCTCAGATGAAGAAGACAGTGTTTGTATCTGCTGGAAATCATTTATCTGCCATCCAGAAGAAAAACAGAAGTACTCAGTCTAACTATGGAGTTGTAGAGAGAAAAACTCCTCCCAGATGTTGTGAATACTGTATGATGCAGGGTCATAATGAATCTCGATGTATGAAGTTACTTAGAGATATCATGAGAGGCAAGCAATTTGTCTCATGTTGCAACATGGAACCTGAACTGCAGAAGAGATTGACCAAGAAGGTATGGATTCCTAAAACCTCTCACAACTGTTATGTAGTTCATACCTGCTATAGTGTTTATGCCAGGGACACGTGGTACTTTGATAGCGGATGTTCCAGACACATGACTGGTTCTCCAGATCTTCTCAAAAATGTGTTACCCTGGATTGGCACTGTTCAATTTGGAGATGGAAAAATCAGTAAGGTTATCGGGAAAGGCGAGCTACATATTCAGAACTTCCCTGTATTCTATGATGTATTGCTAGTAGAGGATCTCAAGGCAAATCTTATAAGCATCAGTCATCTCTGTGATCATCATATGACAGTCCATTTTGATGAATCTATCTGTATGGTCAAGCAAGGCTCTAATGGAATACTCACAGGGAGAAGATCTTCTGATAACTGTTATATCTTGGAACCATCAATTACATGCTTGAGTGCTAAGAGTGACAACTCAACTCTGTGGCATCGAAGACTGGGCCATGCAAACACCAAAGCACTAAGTAGAGCATCTCGGATTGAAGCTATCAGGGGGCTCCCTCAAATCACTTATCAGAAGGATATGATCTGTGGTCCATGCAAGGAAGGAAAACAGACAAAGGCACCGCACTCAGCCATTAATGACATCACCACTTCTCAGAACTTGGAATTACTTCATATGGACTTAATGGGGCCAGTTAATATCTCTAGTGTGTCTGGAAAGAGATTCATCTTTGTGTGTGTTGATGACTTCTCTAGATTCTCTTGGGTTGAGCTATTAGCAGAGAAATCCGAGGCAGTGAACTTTATCAGAGATCTTGTACTTCGTCTAAACACTGAAAAGGCAAGTGCAAATCAGAGGGTTGTTAGCATTCAAACAGACAATGGAGGAGAATTCAAGAACGCAGCCATGGGTGAATTTTTTTCTACATATGGGATCAATCACATTTTTTCACCCCCCTTCTCTCCACCGATGAATGGGATTGTTGAACGCAAAAATAGAACCATACAAGAGATGGCTCGGACCATGCTAGCTGAGTATGATGTGCAAAAACGCTGGTGGGGCGAAGCTGTTAAGACTGCATGCTATGTTATAAATCGGGTATACCTAAGACCGTGGACAGAGAAAACGGCTTATGAGATCTGGAAAGGGAAGAAACCTAGTGTGGCTCACTTTCATGTATTCGGTGCAGAATGTTATATTCTCAGGGATAGAGAAAAACTTGGTAAGTTTGAGTCAAAATCAGACAAAGGAGTGTTTCTTGGCTATGCATTGAACAGCAGAGCTTACAGGGTGTTTAACAAACGCACGGGTACTATTATGGAATCGATTAATGTGATAGTTAAATATGTGCCTGATAGGATTTCAGAAGATATTGATGACATAGAGCTACTTCAGCACAACTCTAACCAAAGTAGTGCAAGTCTGAAAACGCCATCTCCTGAACCATGTACTAGTTCTCATGTTGCAACATCAACTGCTACTCCAGGAGTGAACCAAATTTCGAAACTTGCTGAAGATAAGCAAACTAATGCAGTAGGGCTGGATTTGTCAAAAGCATCTTCCTCTGATCCACCTATTCAACCAATGTCTGAAGGTGAGTCAGATACGTCCGATGAATCTGATGAAGAAGCAACACGAGCAGACACCGAAATTACTCCAAGACAGAAAAATCCCCGAGGAAAGCCCCCTGTAAACTATGCTCAGATGCACCATGGAAGCCGTCATGTGCTGCAATGCTTTCTGTCCTTGATTGAGCCAAAGAATCATAAGGAAGCCCTATTGGATGAATACTGGATCTCAGCTATGCAGGAAGAACTGAGTCAATTTGAACGGAATGATGTATGGGAGTTAGTTGCACGACCTCAAGGAATTAATGTCATTGGTACAAAATGGATTTTCAAGAATAAATCTGATGGAGATGGAACAGTTACCAGAAACAAAGCAAGACTCGTGGCTCAGGGATATACTCAGGTAGAAGGAGTGGATTTTGATGAAACATTTGCCCCTGTTGCAAGACTCGAATCTGTTCGAATCCTATTAGCTATGTCATGTGTGCTGAACTTCAAGCTACATCAGATGGACGTTAAGAGTGCCTTTCTAAATGGCATTGTTAATGAAGAGGTATATGTTGAGCAGCCTAAGGGCTTTGAAGATCCTCACTTTCCAAACCATGTGTTTAAACTCAAGAAAGCTCTATATGGCCTCAAACAAGCACCAAGAGCCTGGTATGACCGACTTACTCATTTTCTGCTTAACAAGGGCTATATTCGAGGGGGAGTTGATCGAACCCTGTTTATGTATTCACAAGGGACAGACATCTTAATAGCTCAGATTTATGTGGATGATATTGTATTTGGTTCAACTTCCACAGATCTTGTAAATGAATTTGTCTCATTGATGACATCTGAGTTTGAGATGAGCATGGTGGGTGAACTCTCGTACTTTCTGGGATTACAAGTCAAACAAGGTGATGATGGCTTGTTTATTAACCAAACAAAATATGCCCTGAACTTGGTCAAGAAGTTTGGCCTTGGAGATGCAAAAGCAGTACGAACTCCCATGTCTACAACTGAAAAGTTAACTAAGGATGTAAAAGGTGTGCCTGTTGATACTAAGTTATATCGAAGCATGATTGGTAGCCTATTATATCTAACAGCAAGCAGGCCTGATATTTCTCTGAGTGTTGGAATATGTGCCCGATTTCAAGCTGCACCTAAGGAATCTCATGTATCTGCAGTGAAGAGAATCATTAGATACATTTCTGGCACTGCTGATTATGGCATCTGGTACTCTAAAGGAACTAGTTGCCAGGTGTATGGTTACAGTGACTCTGACTGGGCTGGAAACGCAAATGATCGAAAAAGTACAACTGGAGGCTGTTTTTTTATTGGGGAGAACTTGGTGTGTTGGTATAGTAAGAAACAGAACTCAATCTCTTTATCTACTGCTGAGGCCGAATACTTAGCTGCTGGGAGCTGTTGTACTCAGTTGATATGGATGAAACAGATGCTCCGAGACTATGGTATTAAGCTTGGAAGTCTTACAATTCTATGTGACAATAAATCTGCTATTGATATCTCTAAGAACCCAGTTCAGCATAACAGAACCAAACACATCGATATCAGACACCATTTTATCAGAGACTTAGTTGAAAGAAAGGAAGTGGAACTTAAGCATGTGCCTACTGAAAGCCAATTTGCAGATATCTTCACTAAGCCTTTGGATGCCTCAACATTTGAAACCCTGAGACAGCATCTTGGGGTGTGTACTATCTAAAATACTGAAGGTTGTCTGTTTGTATAGTTGTTATTTTGAATCTCGTTTTTCAGTTTACAAAAATCAGAAAATACCAAAAATATGGTTAAGGTTGAAGTTGCAAGTCATGTTGCAACATGAAGATATAAGGTGCAAGTCATAAAGATAGTGCGTGTATGTGTGGAGGACAGCTGGGGCCCACTAGATTTATGTGTTATTTTTCCGTTGGGCAGCCTTAAATTCTCGCGTAAAAAGGCGGAAAAATTGGTCTTTCCACTGTATTGTTCGCGCCCAAGCCAAAACCTTTCCCTATTCCTATTGCAACACCAACATCGCTCTCAGCCCATCTTGCAATTGCTCGCAATCGGCCTCCGGCTTCTTGGCATCATCGGAATCAGCAGCTCTGTATTAAGGTATATTCTTGATCTCTCGAATCTCTTCGCTGCCATTGGATTCTTGAGTTGCATGTTAGGGTTTCTCTGGTATTAATCTCCGATTTGCTGAGTTATTTGGGTGTTTAGAATCATGTATTTTCGCGAGAGTGATCGGTTCGGTGTGGGATTTGAAGGGCAAGTATTGACAGATTTAGGGGGAGTGTTTGATACTCGCTGGGCCAAGGGTTTATGGGATCCATGCTTTGATTTGATTGAGTCTGAGACTCATGTTGTTGGATTTGTGAAACCCATGCCTGAATCACCCCCATCGCCTGCACTGGATGCGATTCCAGAAAATTTTATCCCTGCCCCCGGATCCAGAGATGCAGAGCGTTTAAAGAAGTATTATAACGATTTGGATGTATGGGAATATGCTAAAGGGTTAGACGATTATCTGCATAATGCTTTGGGTACTAGGAACAATCCTGACAGATGCTCTTATAATGGTCAGTTGAGACCAAAGCCCCCTAAGACTGATGTGATTATAACCTCTGATCTTTATAAACCCACTTTTGTGAGGCCTGAACCTAAAGTTAACCCTTACCTGAGGCCATCTTCCTCTTCCAGGTATTCTACAAGAGGTACATCTATGGCAGGGAGTCAGCACAGGGATGGCAGCTCTGAGCCTCCTAAGAGGACTCCAAACACAAAGATTTCCTGTGTGAGGAGTAGGCCCTATCACACCAGATCCAACACCAAGTTGAAGTCTGTGTTTACCAATACCAGTGATACCCCCATTGTGCTGGATGATTCAGCACCTCAGGAGGTACCAGTTCCTACTGTCCATGATACAATCCATGGATCTGGTGTTATTTCTTCCCCTGCCACTTCTACTGGAGGTTCCACCATTACTCCCTCTGATGCTTCAACTCCTACAAAAGCGGTTACCCGGAGAACCAAAAAGACTGCTGGAAGGATATGGAATGATGGACGGAGGATACAGTGCTTCACAGATTTTCCACAGGCCACCTCCGCTTTTGAGGATGACTCTTCCTCTCAATATTTGAAGCAATTTAGGGGTCCTGCATCTGAGGGGGATGAAGGGATTAGAGTTACTGCCTCTGGAATTATTGATGAAGTTCCAGGAGGTCTATATCCAGAACCAGTTGGAACTCCACTAGCATCGTTAGATTTTCTCCGGTATGGTGGGACTGGTGCAGTGCTTTCTGTGCCTGATGGCCTAAATGTTGAGGATTGTTTTGAGCCTCTGTCAGATGATGAAGAACTGGAGGATGAGCTTGTCATTGCTGATATACTGGGGAGTTTGAGGAAACCAGTACCTGCTCCAGCTCCTGCTGATGCTCCTATGCCAGCAGATTCTCATGTTGCAACACCAGAGTCTCCCAGTCCCTCACAGAAAACTGAGATTGTGCAATGTGAGGATCAAACCAAGACTGCCATTCTTGAAGACCAGGATACTGGTAATGCTGATGATGAGGTCCAGGGTCCGCTTTCTAATTCAGCAGAGATGCCAAATGTAGCTGCTGCTAATGATCATGAGGAGCATGTTCAGTCTGACATCCCTCTTAGCACCAGTCATTCTAGCCATTCGGTGTCTATCACTGAGGTGCCTCTTCCTATCTCCAAACTCAGAAGCTTGAACAAGCTTACACCTAGGGTAGCCAAGAAGTTTCCCTTGAATGCTCCATCCGATGGGGCTGTTTTGCTATCCCTACGGCAAAGGGTGGATATCAGATCCCACAGGAAGAAATTCACAGAATGGGCTGCTCCAGCTACTGTCAAGCACTACTCTAGGAGATCAAGGAGGATAGCTGAGAAAAGTTCTACAGCTGCTGCCACTGTCACTGGAAAGAACCAGCTGCACCCTAGCTCTGAGAATCCTTTACCTCCACACTCTCCAGCACATGATGATAATGTCCCTGCCTCCTCTCCGCTCAGTCCTATTAAACTCAATGTCCCGGATTCTCCAATTCACTTGGACAACATAAATGTTGAGCAGGATTTGCTTTCCCCCACCTCTCCATATACAGCTCCAGATGAGGAAGACTATGCTAGTTTTCAGGAACCTACTGTTGATGATACCCCTGCTGATGAGAATCGGGCTGATCTGGAAGATCCATATGTTGACTCTGAGACTACAACTGGGAAGGAAGATGCCCCTGAGGATGGTGAGATGCTCAATGATAAGCTGTTGTCCTTGGCTCACTCTGAAAAGTTCTATTCTGTCACAGCCAGCCAACAATATGATATATTGAGCTCCAGGGGTTTCTTCGTCGAGAAGGTGCTGGATATTAAAAAGTGTGCCGAAAGTGGCTTTGATACATTTCTGGGTCAGATTGGCTATGTGCAAGCAGCCACTGTCTTCAAGAGCTATGATCCAGACATGGTACTGGAATTTTACAGCAATCTTTAGAGGAGCACACTACAAGCTGGGAACGATTGGTCTGGCAAGCTATACTTCAGGGGGAGAATTGTTGCACTTACCCCAGCAAAATTGAACTTAGTACTGGGTATTCAGTTACTGGAGGATTCTGACTTGGTTTATCCCAGAGATTATTTAGTGGACAATAATGTGCTGGCTAGAGCACTGACATTTGGGAAACTGAGTTCCTGGCCTTCTGGACATGTCCCAACCAGCTCACTTACTCTCAGGTTTTGGTTGCTTTTCAAGGTGCTTATCAACTGCTGGATGCAAACCTCCAACACCACTTCTCTGACTCCTGATCAAGCACAGCTTCTATTTGGGATTGGCTCAGGGTGTGAGGTGAACCTTGGAGATTATGTGTTGAAGAGAATAGTGGGTGCTCTTGAGGCATCCAGATGCACTGAAGCTCTTCCTCATCCTTGCCTGATTACTGCTTTTCTGGTGGCTGAAGGATTTGAGGCAAATGAGGAAAATATGAAACCAGCTGGCAAGTTTGGTTTCACTGCCAAGTCTTTGGATAGAACTGTGCTAGATTTGCCCTGGGATCAGAAGATGATGTCTGGAGATGTGGTTATGTCTAACCAATTTGAGCTGAGGGCTGTTGAGAAGGAGATCCAGTTGCACATGGATCAAATTATGTTTCACAGTGAGTTGCTAAAGAAGGCTCAAGATTCTAAAGCTCGGATTCTGGCTGCAATTACCAAGGAAAATGAGAGGGCTGAGCCATCTGTCCCACCTGCTTCTAGCCCATCTATGCCTGCTCCTTCCAGATCTTTTAAGAGAGCTAGTTCTTCTGGCCATGTGAAGCAGCCCCGTGCCAAGAAATCCAAGGTTACAGTCCCTCCTGCTTGAACAAGAGGCAAAGTACTTTCTGATTCTGAGGATGATGCTTAGTGATTTTGTATTTTTCTCTCTCCCCTTCTCTGATTTGTTTTCGTACTATGGATGTTTTGATTCGGGCCCTTTGGCATTTTATGGCCCCAGGGGGAGAAGTATTGTGACTATGTTTTTGATGACTGTAGTTAATTGGTAATTCTATTTTTTCTGCCAAGTTCTTGTGTTGGATCCATGGAGTAGAAGCTTATAGTTTGTTTTGGGATTCTGAGTTCAGTAGAAGCTTTTTCAATAGTGGGTCCACAAATTGCAAAAGGGGGAGATTGTAAGTCCAGATTTTGTTGGCTGCTTTGTGGAATGTCATGTTGCAACATGACTTCAGTTGGCAGAAAAAGATAGAATATTTTCAAGGTTCCAGCGCAGGTTTCTAAGATGGAAGGAAAATATTGTGCGATGGAGTTTATGGAAACTACAGTCCTAATGGGTGTCTACAATGTGATTTGCAGCTGTATTAGAATGGAAATATTCGTGGTGATCGGTTTTCCATTTATCAGATGATTAGACACACATAAATTCCTTTTCTTCAAGATTTAAAAGTGGAATAGAAGTCTATTGAAGGAAGGATTTAGGAGCCGTGCAAAAGGAAGGTTTTCACGGCAATGAGCTATAAAAGAAGGACATCGGTTGCGTGCTCCATATATAAGTTTTACACAGAAATTCTGGCATTCAGAGTTTTATCGTTTTGAGAGCAAAGGCAACGCAGTCCACGGTTTCGACAATAACCAAAACACTAGGGACGTGTGTTAAAGCTCGGGTGTTCAAGATCTTGCCGCACCTTCGTGGAAAAGAAGGTAATCACTGTAACAGCTATCAGAAAGAAATGGTAGTGTGATAGGCTTGCTAGAGTAGCCACTAGATTGTAATAGATCAGGAAAATATTTATTGCATCTAGTGAAGGATCTTAACACGGGCTACGGCCCCCCAGACGTAGGTGCATTGCACTGAACTGGGTGATCATATCGTGTCTCTTTACTTTCCGCACTTAGTTTTAATTTCATTGTTTTTTGAGTTAAAACTTGACACGATAGTATAGATCTTAGTAAGCACGGACTTTCACACCTGAGGAGGGGGTAAATTCACAATGTCTCTGGCGGCTCTAGGTAAGAACTCCATATCTTTTACTGTACCAGATTTAACGGCATTCATAACCTTCCTTTGCAACGTAAGAAGGCCGGTACGCTTTGAAACAACATATAACACAACAAGAGAAAATAGTAGAAACCCGACAGCAACAATCAACCTTCCAAGAAAAGCCAAGCATCAGACTTCTGAGAGTAGATCGGGAATCATCTTTAAATTAAACTTAAAAGAAATATAAAGGACAAAGAAAAATCACCTGTCCATGATATCCTGGCGTTTTATTGTGGAAAGAAGATTTCGAGTTCGCATCAGCAGAGAGCGATGGCCCTTATATTCGCTCTCAGCTTTGCCTAATACTGTGGTTGACTCATCTGCAGAATTTTACATTTTAACATGTTACCTTCCTGATTAAATGAAATATCAAATTAAATTTCTATAAACATTCAAGCTAATATTTTGAAGAAATCAGCTGCACAAGGATGACTTTCTGGTATTATCTGAAATTCTTTTTTGACCATACACTACATCAACCATTGGCAA
Source organism: Cruciata laevipes (assembly GCA_963678965.1). Classification (NCBI taxonomy): domain Eukaryota; kingdom Viridiplantae; phylum Streptophyta; class Magnoliopsida; order Gentianales; family Rubiaceae; genus Cruciata; species Cruciata laevipes. The sequence goes on from OY787642.1 coordinate 11,795,200, forward strand.
AAATCGAACTTTCCAAGCAAGTTGCCTTCTGAAGCATTTGTATTGACTCAAAGGGAACTCAAGAAACATGTTCTTTGAAAAATTAAGTACATGTTGACTCAAATATATAATGTACAGATTAGCATGTAAAGACAAGCATATATGACATATGAGTACATGATGAGCTTAAATATAGATTGAATCATATAATCAGGTTCTGAAAATGTATATCCCAGGATCACATATTTACTAATGACGCATAGAAGACAACAAGGTACAGCATTTCTGGAAAAAATAAATTTGTATAACTATTTTTTTAGAAGAGTGGGAAAAAAAGAAATAGAAAATAACTGGTCAAGATTAATACTAGAAAAGAACTTACCGAAAGTTGCAAGTGTGCTTGCAGTTCTTTCACCGTCCTTTAAAATTTGACTAAAGAGGTCAGAATACTACAAGACACCTTGTACTACATAATAACATGTCGAAATTTAAGAGAACCATCTCTAATTTCATATAATTGCATTCCTTTCATCAAGTACTATATCACATCACAAAAGGGGTACCTTTGGATTGCGTCAAATGCTGAGCCTGTTGAACTTGATCATCATTTGGAAGTTGAGGAGCCAAGAAATCAAGCTGAGTATGGAGCAACTGAAGGGAACTCAAGCAATCTTGAGCCAATCCGTTTAATCGAGGCAGTGAGTCTTTAATTTGATGTTCTTGATCTTCTTCAACAGTGGATAAATTTCGACTGGACTTGCCATATTCTTGAATCATTTTAATATATTCTAATATCTGCTTGAACCCGCCCCACCCCGATTCTTACAGAAACAGGTTCAAAAATCAAGACAAGAGGCAAAAACTACCCATAGAAAATTCTTACTAGCTAGATTAGCTTAAAATATGCTCTAAACACATCAGGGATCATAATGAAATACTAACAAACAAGGCAATCTAACTGTCAGAGAGAATTCCTGAACAAAATTCAATTGACAAATTCATACAAGAAATTTCCAAGACAAGCTCATAATCATGACAAAGAGACATGACAAAGAGATATTTTTAGCATAAAAGGCTGAGTATTACACTATCACAATACAACAACTCAACCCAGGAAAATAACTGAGCAACATATATATTCAAATAAGCTTGTAAGTGAACTGCAGGCCATAATCAAGAACAAAACAGACAAGAAATCTCAGCTTAAAATTAGTCATATGAGTTATGACTAAACTACACTGTAGAACAACTCAACAACTAAATATGCCTTGATACCTCTCTTATCCACCTTATACATCATTACAACATTGTTCTTAACCAGTACGAAAAAGAAATAAAAAATTCCCAGTTTTCTACATTCATTTGACATATCCCATCCTCCCACACATTTGACTCATTCACCTCAATCCCCTCCTTGAATATTAATGAACGAAAATGAAAACAAAGAAAACCCGAATCTCCCCAAGAAAGAATTATTAACGCTTATCTTATATTTTGTTGATGTTTAAATCTTCCAAAAAAAACCACAATTTAAAAGGAAAAATTCATCGCAAACGGTTTGATTCATTTTACCCCTCATCCGGTGGAAGGGGGAAGGGAGAGGACATTACTGTTTTTCCATGTACCAAGATGCTCTAGTGTACCTGATTGAAAAAGAATATGTCAAAATTTGCATTGTATATATCCTTAGAAACTAAACTTTTTTTTATGAATTGAAGGAGAAGTTACATTAATATCACTGTACAAATCATCAATACACACTGTGATTCAAAGGCAAAACTGCCATGGAAATGAAATTTGGGAGCAGAAAGATTTTCTTATTCAATTCATCTCAATCGGGCAAAACGTACAATAGGCAGCTCTTATAGCGTGCCAAAGAAAAATCTAACCGCTAGCCTAACTGATCAGCTAATGGTAGTTACAACTAAATGGGAACTGATCTGATCTATAACTGGATAAGATCAACTGAAAAGTAACTGAAAAGTGAAGTAGCTGGGCAGCTGGGAAGTAACCATTTGAGCTAGTCAAAGCGGTTATTGATCGGTTCACGCACGGTCGAACCAACTGTTGACCCAAGGATGAGAAGATGATCAGAATGATCATTTATTCCAACACCCCCCCCCCCTTCAAGATGGAACATCTTGGGATTCAAGAGGAGCACAGAAACCCATCTTTGTCAACAGAGATGAAGCAGAGACAGCTGAAAGGGGTTTGGTAAAACCATCAGCCAACTGAAACTTAGAGAACACATGAAGTGGATCAATAAAACCAGAAGTATAGGCATCCCTGACAAAGTGGCAATCTATGTCAATGTGCTTAGTACGTTCATGGAACACAGGGTTCTCAGTGATATCCAAAGCTGCAGAGTTGTCACAATGAAGAGGAATTGGTCCAGCAGGAGCACACTTGAAGTCTCTGAGCAAATAAGAGATCCACATGAGTTCTGTGATTGTCATAGCCATGCTGCTGTATTCTGATTCAGCTGAAGACCTGGACACAACATTTTGTTTCTTGGACTTCCAAGAGATCATGGAATCTCCAAGAAAGATACAAAAACCTGTGACAGATTTCCTGTTTAGCTTGCAAGTGGCCCAGTCAGCATCACAAAAAGCACTGAGAGAGAGATCTTGCTGAACTGGGAAAAAGATTCTATGAAAGGAACATCCTCTGAGATACTTGACCACATGGAGAGCTGCATTCCAGTGAAGTTGAGTAGGATGTTGTACAAACTGGCTCAGCTGGTGCACAACAAAGGTGATGTCCTGCCAATCAATCTTCTAAAAGGACTGGAGTCAGGAAGCAAGGGAGAAGTGTCCAGCTTTGGATTCCAATCAGAAGGTAAAGGAGTTGCTACTGGATTAGCATTCTCACATTGAAGATCCTTGATGATGTCAGTGATGTACTTGTGCTGAGTCAGAAAGATACCATCAGGAGAATGAGCAAGCTCTATGCCAAGAAAATATTTGGCTCTGCCAATATCCTTAATGGTGAAGAGCTTGTGAAGATAATCCTTAAGAGCTGTAATGGAAGTTTCTGAATCACTGATGATGAGAACATCATCCACATATACCAGGAGAGCAAGCATGGAAGAACCATCATGCTTTAAGAACAAACAGTGATCATACTTAGATTGCTGAAGGCCATAGAGAACCAGATGTTTGGAAAACTCACCCCGGATGCTTGTTTAAGCCCATATAGTGATTTCTTCAGTTTGCACACTTGACCTGGAAGAGCCTTGGGGTATCCTTCAGGTGGATGCATGTACAGGTCTTCATGAATATATCCATGTAAGAAAGCATTATTGACATCTATCTGGTGAACATGCCAAGATTTTGCAGCAGCAAGAGCAAGAAATAGTCTGACTGTTACTTGCTTGGCTACTGGAGAAAAGGAGTCAAAGTAATCTTGGCCTGCAATCTGAGAAAAGCCCTTTGCTACTAATCTTGCCTTGTACCTCTCCACAGTACCATCTGCATTATACTTCACCTTAAAAACCCATTTACACCCAATTGCTCTCTTATTGGGTGGAAGTGACACAATATCCCAAGTATCATTCACTTCAAGGGCTGTTAGCTCAGTCTGCATAGCCTGCACCCATTGATCATTACAGCATGCTTGTTTATATGTATGAGGTTCTGGGATTTTTGACAGATTTGCTAAAAAGGCTGCATGAGTGGGAGAAAAGGAAGGTAACAGACAAGGAGAAGACTGAGCACAGTTGATGATGAAATCATTCATCCATGCAGGTTTGAGTTTAGGTCTTGTGCTCTTTCTGGGAGCTGGAGGTGGAGAAGAATGAACTGAAGGAGAAGCAGAAGATGGAGTATGTACAAAAGGAGATGAACTAATTCTCTGTGATGGAGAATTAGGTGGAGATGACTGAAGTGGAGAATGGAAAGTATCATTATGTTCAGAAGCTCTGTCATCATAATCATCTACATGAAATTCATTTAATGATTGATGTACAACAATGTGAGGGGTGGAATTTTTAAAGGATGCTATGCCACTGTGGTATGGAAATACACTCTCTCTGAAAATGACATCTCTAGAAATGATGACCTTTTTTTCAGCGAAGTCATAAAGTTTGTATGCCTTTTGGTTTGCAGGATAACCAATGAAAACACAAGGAGTGGCTCTGGGACTGAATTTATCTTTGTGAGGCTGTACATTGGTGGCAAAACACAGGCAGCCAAAGACCTGTAGAGAAGATATGCTAGGAGATTTATGGAACAGAAGCTCATATGGAGATTTCCAGTTTAAAACTGAGCTGGGAAGTCTATTGATGGTGTGAGTTGCAGCAAGGACTGCTTCACTCCAGAAAGAAATAGGAAGTTTGGATTGAAACATGAAAGCTCTAGCAATTTCCAAGATGTGTCTATGCTTTCTTTCTACCACACCATTTTGTTGAGGACTGTATGGACTAGATTTTTGATGGATAATCCCATGAGCAGAGAATATAGCTTGACACTCTTGGCTAATGAACTCAGTTCCATTATCACTTCTAATGGTTTTAACAGTGGTGTAAAACTGATTTTTAACCATTAAAACAAAGGTTTTAACAGTATTAGGAACTGAAGTTTTGGTGCTAATCATAAAGGTCCATGTGCATCTAGAAAAATCATCAACAATGGTAAGAAAGTAGTTTGAACCATTCAAAGATTTCACTCTATAAGGACCCCAAAGATCAATATGTACAAGCTCAAATGGTTTCAATGATTTTGTACAAGAGGAATGAAAAGGCAATCTACTTTGCTTTGGTAGAGGACAGATATTACAAGAAGTTTTGCTAGCTGGTACATGCAAGTGTTGCATGACTTGTATGGATGGATGACCTAGCTTGTAATGCAAAGCTTGAACTTCTTCTTGTGAGAAATGCCTAGCAGACAGAGAAACTGGAATGACTGACTGAAGTATGCTCTTGAGCTTGAGTTGACAGTCCTTTATTTGGGCAGAATTGAAAGACTCTTTGGAAAGTATGTACAAGCCATTCACCTCAGAGGCAGTGCCAATGACTTCATTAGTCTTGAGGTCTTGCATGAGGCACATGTCAGCAAAGAAGTCAAAATGAAGGTTACACTCCTTGGAAAGTTTGCTAACTAACAGAAGATTGAACTTGAATGACTGGACTAGCAAACAGTTTGACAAGAGCACTTTGTCACTTAACCTAATGGATCCCACTCCATCCACTAAGACAGAAGTATTATTTGGTAGATATATAGGAGTTTTACTGGAGACAGGTTCATAGTTATGAAACAAAGAAGGAGAACTACACATATGTGAGGAAACTCCACTGTCAAGAATCCACTCATCATACTGGAAACAAACAGCTGTATTTACAATGTGAGTGAGAAGGCTACCTGCAAAGTCATTGTAGTGACTGAAGTTGACATGATCAGATGATTCTCCCATAGGTTCTTTGTCCTTTCCTTTCATCAGCCTACTCAAATCCTGTTGCATTTGCATCATATTGTTCATAAGTGCCTGCAGATTTATGTTGGAGCTGCCACTCCCACTGCTCATGCCTCCATTCATGCCACTGTTGAGTTCCAAAGGAGTTTCATGTATTCCTTCATCATCTTGATCATCAGAGACCATGTGTGCACTGATCCTTGGTCTGGACTTCATGTTTTCCTTTCCTTCTCCCCACCACTCTGGGTAACCATGAATTTTGTAGCATGTTTCTTTTGTATACCCTGTATTGTAACAGAAGTCACACTTTAAGTTTCTCTTATCATCAAACTCTCTTCTTCTTTGTCCCATTTTCACAGCTGAAAACTGACCATAAGTCTGATTGCCACCACCAGATTGACTGGTTTGCCCATAGTATTGATTGTTGGATGCACCACCTCTTGATGCATTGCTTCCAGAATTATAAGCTTGCCTTACAAACATAGCTGAATCATCCACTTCTGTTCCAGTCAGATGGCTTTGTACATCTCTCTGTTGTTCCTGTTTATGAAACATGGAATAATTCTTGCCAACGGAAGGTAGAGGCTCCATAGCCAGCACTTGATCCCTCAGAATATCAAATGATCCATTCAAACCTCCCAAGAACTCCTGCATTATATCTTCATTATCCCTTCTTGCTTGTTCCCTCTCAAAACCACAAGTGCAGTTACAATTACAACACACACACCTCATCCTAGGCCTGATTATATCAATTTCATCCCAAAATCTTTTCATATTGGAAAAAATACACAGCAATAGTGTCACCTCTTTGCCTCATATTGCTCACATTTGTCCTCAACTGATAGTACATCGGTCCATTGTTCACAGCAAAACGCTCCTGGATCTCATCCCACAGCTTCTTCGCATCTCTTGCAAACGTGAATCCTTTGGCTATCTCCTTGCTCAAGGAAATCTGAATCCATCCAATTAAAGTCGAATTGACCTGAAGCCACTGTTCATAGACCGGTGAAGCCTCGTCTGGTCGCGGAAACATTCCTGTGATGAACGACATCTTCTTCCTCGATTGAAGTGCATTCACCATAGCTTCTCGCCAAACCACGTAGTTCCTTTCAGTCAACAACTCGCTCACAATCACCAGAGTGGCATGATCTGCACTTCCGAGATACAACGGATCCTCTGGTCGGATCTTGACGAAGCCTTCTGCATCTAACACATACGGATTGCGACGCCATGGATTTCCTCCACCGCCGCCTCCGTTCGCGCCGCCGCCTCCACTACCTGAGGCACTCATTTTTCAAGGTTTTGTTAATTCAGCAGTCGCGTTTGAGAATTTCAATGGATCGAACGCTGAGTCGCTCTGATACCTTGTACAAATCATCAATACACACTGTGATTCAAAGGCAAAACTGCCATGGAAATTAAATTTGGGAGCAGAAAGATTTTCTTATTCAATTCATCTCAATCGGGCAAAACGTACAATAGGCAGCTCTTATAGCATGCCAAAGACAAATCTAACCGCTAGCCTAACTGATCAGCTAATGATAGTTACAACTGAATGAGATCTGATCTGATCTATAACTGGATAAGATCAACTGAAAAGTAACTGAAAAGTGAAGTAGCTGGGCAGCTGGGAAGTAACCGTTTGAGCTAGTCAAAGCGGTTCTTGACCGGTTCACGCACACTAGTACAAATCAGGGGATTTAAGGCGGTTCCAACGTACCAGAGAAGGCACAAAGGAACCGCCTTCTCTGGCTGTGCCTTAAAATTTCCAATTTTTTAAGGCGGTTCATGAACCGCCTTAAAATTTTGACATCTTTCGATATCGAAAACTACACATTTAATGTTACGAATTCGAAAGTGTAATATACTATAACCGCCTTAAACGTAAAAATCTTACGAAATCGTAATTTTTTTTAACCCAGCAGAAATGTTTTTCTCATTCGAAAAACCTTGTAACCCAGCAGAATGGTCTTTCTCCATCGAAAAACATTGTAACCCAGCGGAATGGTCTTTCTCATTCGAAAAAGGTTACGGATCATCCAAAAAAAAACCCACTCGCGATAATGCCTACGAGTTCGTAAGCACTATCACGAGTGGGTGAAAACATTTAATGGAGAACTCGAAATTAATATAAACCAATCACATTAGATTTATACATTATAGTTGTATCATACTAAAATACATCTATCTTTTAAGGCTTCAAGCAAAGGAACATCCATTCTGCGCCATCATTGAGATGAGAGTAACACAAGTTGCCACCCACACAGCCTGATCACCGTAGTTCTGCAAAAATACACGAGAACTCACAAATTCACAATTTAGCTTAAACACACAAAATATCACAGAATCATATACTATTCCAAACTGCAGTCACTTTGTAACCATCTTTTCTTACTGAGTTCTTACCCAAATAGGTTTATTCTGAATTTTGAAGCATATTTTGGAGTTCTAACGGTACTACGGTAAAGGAATTATCCTAATAGGAGTTAGGATTATTAAGATATGAATTTTTTTAAGTAGCAGTCAGCTGGCTGCCCAGAACAGCATCCGTCCAGTCACAGCAGACTTACAACTCAATTATCTCCATCATTACTGATGCGAATTCAAACATTTCAGGTTCTATAACCTAGAGAATCTTACAAGGATTTCACAGGTACAAGAATCAACAAAATCAGAGTTGGGGTTAAATAGATATGGGTTTGTAAAGTGAGGGCTGTGCTGTAAACTTGAAAGAACAAGGGCAGAACTTCAAAATACTTTTTCTCCCTCGTTTCTGAACTAAATTGGACGATTCTTGGTCCAAAACTGTACTTCTAAAACTCAAGTTTTCAAATTTATCAACATTCCTCTAAAATCAATTTCAGATTTTAAAGATACAGTATTTTAAATCCCAGGACTCCAATTAAACCAAAACTTCTCAGATTTCAGTGTTTTCCTAACCTACTTTCTTTCCCAATCAAATCCCTCATTACTCGATATCCTAAGATTATGTCTAATGCATGTATGTATTAACCAAATCACAGCTACGAGTAAAAAGTTATGATCATTAGAAGTGGATTAGAAACTAACATTGAAAATATGTATAGCAAACCAGGTTTCATGTAAATTTGCCTTAAAACGAATTCACATGCAAGGATTGGAATAGTAATGTACATGAACATAAATAAGAACTAAATCGCACACCACCTAAAGTTCATGGCAACCCTATTTTCTCTAAGGGTACCAACACACTAGTTAATAAAACAAATATTCTCTCCTTGGCATTTCCTCAAACACCTTTGAGGCACAATGTATCATATGAGCTGTTTACCTAGATATTACCCTAATTCCCAACATCTAGTGCATACGAACTAAGATTATAAGAGCTATAGACTTCAACATATTCACATGATCATCTAACCTCTTGCTTTGAATAAAGAGATTAATACTAATTCGGAAATAAGGTTAGTCACTTTAAACCCCCAAGAAAATAAGGACAAAGAGAACCTGGAGTACGGATGTGAAAGGAATGATAATCATCTGGAGAAGAGATATGGTCGTCGTATATCGATTCCTGAAGCTCCGTTCGATTTCAAATCGAACCGACCACGGAAGTCGAGAAGCACGGCGGCGCACGGCGGTGGCAGCGACGATTCAGGACTGCGCACCAAGTCGAAACGGCGGCACCGACGAAGAAGGACGGCGGTGATTAAGGGCGAAGATGCACGGCGGCAGGGCCAATTCAGCACGGCTGTAACTGACGGAGATTCAACGATGTCTCCGGTAGTGTGCGGGAAGAGGTCGTTTTACAAAGACTTGCAATCCCCATCGCCGCCCTCTGCGACTCCGCCCTCTGCGAAGAAGCTCCGGTCGCTGTTACACGTAGCGGGGGAGAACGGAGCCGATCGCCATTTGGGGTTTCACTTTGGGCAGATTGCGATAGGCGATTTGGGGTTTTCTGATTTGGGGTTTTCTAATTTGGGGTTTTCTTATAAGTGAATACTAAAAAATCTTTACATGTCAATAACTTAATTAGCTTACTTTTTCAAAATTTAAGTAATTATTTATTTGTTTACATGAACATAATAATAATAATAATAAATATATACATAATTCGTTGTTTATGGAAAATCAAGTAAAGCAAATTACAATCATTGTCAATATTTATAAAAAAACTTAGAGACTCATCCTTGTTAGTTAAACTTAACTATATTTAGTGTTTATATAAAATGTCAAGTAAAAAATTGACCTTTAGTCGGTCAAAAATTGACCAGAGTTTCGGTGTGAATTTGTACGAAATAATAGTAACGTACCAAAGACTAGAAGTGATCAAGGAAATTGACTAAAATATCAAGCAAAATGAATGAAAAATCAAATTAACTTAAAGATCAATGAAAAAAATGAATGCTTAAGGGAATTGACTAAAAGATCAATCAAACTGACTAAAAGATCAAGCAAAAACAGTAAATGATCATTCCCTTAGCCATTTTTCTCCATAAGACAGGTCTCACCGGACCCAAGACTCTCTCGTTAATATTTCATTAGTTAACTTTAATAAATTAAACTAAAATTAGTTATTATTGGTATATATGTTTAAGTAATGACTTAATGTATAAGTAGTGAATACTCATTGAAATATCAGTGTTCTTACTTTTGAATCAATATAGTTGTTGTCATTAAAAGGTCAATTAAACTTTTCCACTTGGCTAGTTCAAATCAATTTAGTTATAGTGTCTAAAGAAAGCTGAGTAAGATTTAACTTTAGATGACTTGAATTTAGTTAAGTTACCATTGAATCTATAAAGTCAATCGAGGTTGACATTTGTTTAGTTAAACTCAATATAGTTAGAGTTTATATAAAGTCAAGTAAAAGCAATCTTTCATTTGTTAAACTCAATTTAGTTAGTAGTGTTTATTAAAAGTTATAAGATTTGACCTTCCATTAGTTTAAGTAAATTTAGTTACCAGTGTTTATAAAAGGTTAAGCAAGTTTTGACCTTTTATTACTCTAATTTGATAATTTTGTGAAGAGTCAATTGATTGTTAGGTAAGATTAATCATTAAACATAAAGAATCTGACTATTGATTACTAATTATCGAAAGTTTAGTGATGGTTGACCTTAAATTAGTTTAACCCAACTTAATTAGTCTCTAACTCTCTATAAAATGTAAAGTAAGTGTTGGTCTATAAGTAAACTCAGTTAAATTAGTGTTTGTAAAAAATCAAGTAATGTGTGACCTTTCATTAGTTAGCCTTATTTTAATTAATGTACACAATAAATCAAATAAGAACTAATTTTTGATTATTAAACACAATTTAATGTGTGCTAGGATTTTAGTGGTTTAGAATTTATAGTTTAGTGGGTTTAGGGTTTATTGGGTTGAAAGTCAAGATAAGTCAACGGAACCATTTTTCTCATTCGAAAAACAACATGAAACCTCTTTCTCATTCGCAAAACAAAAAAAGGCAGCGGAACTATTTTTCTCATTCGAAAAACAATGAGTTTTAAGGCACTTTTTTTTATAACCGCCTTAAAAATACACATGAACCGCCTTAAATTATTTCCGAGGAAGCTTGCGCAAATAGACCGAGCGAAAGGGTCTTTCGAGTTCGAAAAATCCTAAATTTTAAGGCGGTTCCGCGGATTTTGAAGAACCGCCTTAATTCTTGTGCCTTAAATTCCCTGCTTTCCACTAGTGGCACGGTCGAACCAACTGTTGACCCGAGGATGAGAAGATGATCAGAATGATCATTTATTCCAACAATCACTTTGTTAGTTTGTGGATGAATCTTTATAAAAAAAAAGCCGATTAATCTGTTCCCATTCTGCCATGCACTATACAGGAAAGAAGATGTTGTTACAAGGAAAAATGCGCGGGAATTAAGTTATAATTGCATCATGCATATGGCCATGGCCAATATCATGCATTCATTGGAGTTTATAGTCTTTTTTCAATGATAATGAGTTAATGACAAGAGCATTTTAACAACTAAACTTACCAAGATTATTATAAGTTTATAACCGTTTTGCATTAAGACTTTATTTACCTAAAATTAGATCTAACGTTATACTGCAATCTCGATATGACGACCCAAACTTTTGTAGCTCGATTAGTTCTTTTACCGTTTTAATTTACCAAGATGGTCCAGCAATAATGTAAAATCATCGAAAACATCAAATTTTTGTAGAGTATAAAGAACGCGAGAATAATGAAATTTAAATTAAAATTAAAAGGAAAATAGTGACTATATAAAAAAACCATACTATTGTAAATCAGTAAATGTAACTTTTAAGATGATAGTCAAAATATTTTGTGATCCGCACATCATAATTTCCCTAACGTAGAATTACACGGCGCTTCCCATCGATTCAAATAAACATTAATCATGATTATGCTACTATGTAGGTCGGAATCTTGGACACCGGCGATCCCGGTTTTTCCGACCACGACGTCTTCGGGATAACCACATGTCATATTCTTGAAACCGGCCAGGTTAAGGTTTTTACGACGGAATTCGGAAAACCACTCGTACAGTACCGCCGAGGCAGATATACACGCCACACCGCACCGTGTAAGCTCTTATAGGCCGCAGAATGAAAATGGAGGGAATAGAAAATGATGAAGAACAAGATTGACATCATCGACATTTTGGGATTGAAGTGAAGTTTTATCAGAATTTCGATGAAGGAAAACCAAAACATTTCAACTGCAATAAAAGTCGATCTCTTTATTATCTAGAATGCAAAATCCTCAATGTTATTTTCATTGACTGCAGCCTAGCTCGCATTACTTGTGTTCTATCCCATGTTATTTTCGTTGGACATGAAACTTTTGAGAGCTTAAACTTTGACTGAATGGGAATAGGTTAATCAGCTAATTTAGAGTTTGTACAATATGTATTACATGCAGGTTACATAATTTTAATTGATTGACTGAAAATTAATTTGAGAACAGAAAATAACACAAAATAAACTTTGATTCCGAGAAAAAAGGTCAGGTAATTAAATCATCTTTCCGGTTTAGTGCTCTGGTTTAGTGCTCTCCCTTTTTCAGTCGTCTATTAATCTATATGATTAATAGATAAAATACAAATTCTCATTTGATATATGTCTCTATAAGTGCGTTATCAGTTAGAATTACCGTTGGTAATTTTCAACCCCGCCGACGCGGTTAGGTTTTGGTTATTGGTGTCACTAGAGCTTAGCCAGCTCATACGGACTGACTCAAGGCTGAGTTTCAGTGTGAATTTGTACGGAATAATAGTAACGTACCAAGGACATGAATGACCAAGGAAATTGATTGAAAACTCAAGCAAATTGAATGAAAGATCAAGGCAAATAGGAATACTCAACGGAATTGACTAAAACATCAAGCAAACTAACTAAAACATCAAACAGTTTAAATATGTTATGGCAAAACTCATCAAGGGTGCATTTAAATATATTTTGGTAAAGATGTAGACCCATATAAGAAAAAGTACGTGCATGCAGAAACCTAGTATTCTATTCGGTCAAAGTTTAACCTCTTTATAAGTTTTCAGTCTTATGTAAATGAAAATAACATAGGTGGCCGCGGGTTGAACACAAGTAATTAAAGCGAGAGTCTTCCCTGTCAATGAAAATAACGTTGAAGATTCCGCATTGTACAGCTACATATCACTATATAAACAAACAGCTATCCTTTAATTTGTAATCTTGGAATCCTCCTCAGAATATCTCTACCCCACTATAATTAGTAAGTTGAAACGTGTTGGTTTTTCAAAAATCAAAATCTGAGAAATGGCAATCTTGTTCCTCATCATTTTGAATTCCCTTGGTTTATTCGAGTCTTGGATTCGAGACGAAACCAGTCGGAGGATAGGTAGATCTGCACCGTATTGAGGTTGAACATTCTCCGGAGATCTTGCCATTCTCATTCACTCTGCTGCCATCATCTCCACTTTTGCTGCCATCATCTCCATTCCTCCTGAGTGAAAACCTCAACGACCGACGATGTCAAACTGCCCGGAATTGCCTGCAGCGGAATTGGCCGCCGCCGGTACGGCGATATCGCTGATCTTTCATATTGTCAAATATATATGCCAGTGCCTTTGTACATGTAGCTTTTAACTACTTTGTTAAATAAACATGTTACTCTTCAACTTAAGCATTTGCTAAAATTTCAGGTGGCTTATTTTCATTAAATAAAAAACTTGTACGGCTCTTTCTTTCTAATTTCATTGTTATCGCACGTATAAATGCGCTTGGATATGAAACAGATGTAATGAATTGTTTTCATTAAAAATTGGATAGAATTAAAAAATATTAATCAAATTTATAAAGAGATCAGCCTAAATTAAACTAATTAAAATGAAGTGAATTGAATTAGAATGTATTCCATTATACAAATTCAGTTGAAAATTTGAGTATATCAAAATAATTTGAATTAAAATTAATTAAACTTGATTGAATCAAGCTTAACTAAATCAAATCAAAATTATTTCAACTGCATCGAATTGAAATGATTGTAGTTGAATTAAATTAAGCTATATGTTGAATCAATTGAACCGGTGTGGACAAGTGTAACTGATTGAAAAACAAGCGGCCATAATTTTTGCACTGTATATATCTTTAAAAACTACATATATATATCTCACTTGTTGGTTTCTTGTCGATGTTTTTTTTAATATAAAAAGTCGACTTAATTCGATTCCCATACTTGCACCATACAGGAAACAACCACGCAAATATATTCTTCTCTCACAGAAAATGCGTTTCTTTTAAATTTTCACGACGCTTGCAAATTTGCAAATTTTATAGAGTAAATTTTTTATTTTTTTTTGAAAAGAAAGACGTGTTATCATTCAGGGTCCTGGAAAACGTCCAGAATCGTTTGATACAATGAACGGGGTGGAGTAATCCACGAAGTAGAGTAACTAACACTCGACTTTGCAAATTGATCAAGCAAATGAGTCGAAGAATTTTCTAAACGTGGAACCCAATATGGCGAGTCTAAGCTATTATTGTCAAGTAGAGCTCTAATCTCTCCCACCACCCCAGCAGCTTGTAGAGTAAATTTTGTTAGTGACAAGCACTAAAATAAATGACTTTGAAGGTTAAATTAAAATTACGACACTTCTTCATCCGTCACTAAAATAGCTTACGCCACTACTGGATTATTTTTTATGGTAAATGTAATTGATTGAAAAACAATCTGCCATGATTTGCACTGTATCTTAATTAGGAACTGCAGTATAACGTGTTTGTTTCTTTTTGTCGATGATTTTTTAGAAAAGGGCGATTTAATTCGATTCCTATATATATACAGGAAATACGTATATTTTCTCTCAGTCAAATCTTTTTCTGATCTCAGGCAAAATGCATTTCTTCTCTCAAATCTTCAGTCAAAAAATTAAGCCTCTCATAAATTTCCAGTTTTCTTTCAATGTAAATAACATGAGGATGGCGCGCGGCCGGTAGAACACAGGTAGTGCGAGAGTCTTCGGTCAATGAAAATAACATTGGGGATTTTGCATTCATTTGTACAGAAATACGTACTCTATATAAAGTGGGCTAATTTCTGATCTTAGAATTTCCGTCCAAAATCTCTCTCAGAAATCAAAATCTGAAAAAACTTCACTTGGATCAGATAATAATGGCAATGTCAATCTTGTTCTTCATCATTTTCCATTCCCACTATTTCTACGTTCAATGGATGGCAAAGCATTGGACATCGGGTTTTCTTGTTTCCTACCCACCCTAGTTCCGGCCTCGTTTTCCAAAGCCTCTGTATTGTTACCGTGCCAGAAGCCGGATCCGGCAAACCTGCTCCGGTAATTTGTTTCTGTGCCCTTCTCCACTTTTGCCTTGTAAAAAATGTACCTTACCGAGTCGGTATCGATGAACTTTCCACACGGATCATCGGTCTGCAGAAAGAAACAGCAGTGTGTTTGCCGTACACATCGGCTTCAACGACGGCTCCGTCCACTGGGAGAGGATTGCCATCGATTTTGTTCGTCAAGTATTCGGTGATTAATATGTCGTCGGCCGGAAAGAACCGAACTCCCACGGTGGCCAAGTTTCTGTCACTCTTGATGACGGTCTGGATGTCCATCCGATGACTCGGTCTTAGTGTTGATCGAGGGATTCACGCATTCGGATGATGCCTGAACTGGTCGAAGAGTGAGGATGATGTTTCTCAAGTACCAGTCTGCATTTGTTAGGGTTCAGATTGCGCAGTCTGAACTATTATTATTGCATCTTCAATTCAAATAAAACATTGATTAATCACATTTAATAAGTTCGGAGGTGCGAAAGGTTGGCTTTAATTATAATTATAACAATTTTTTTTTTATGACTTATAAATTCTGTTTCTTTTCCCATTTTTGCTACTCATCATATATGAATTGATTTTATTTAATCTATTTTTCATTAAATATTGTTTTGATCTTCTAGATTTTTTCTCTAAACATGCAGATATCTTTTGTTACCTACCGATATATGAATACTCATTGCTACAGTGATAGTTATAGCTTCAAGGAGTTCATATTATATCTAACAAATATTAGCTTAGAAAGCAATAAAAGACGACCCATTTCTCATAAAGTACAGTATTGCTATATAGTATAATATTACTATATTAATTATATAATTAATATATTATAATATTAATAATATTATAATAATCTTTTACTTAATAATTATAAGAGAGACTCAAAACGAGCCACGTGTTGGGCTTATTAAGGTCAATCTTGAAAGAAAATAACATGTTCGAACTTGAGATAGACCTCAATTGAATATATATATATATATATATATATATATATATATATATATATATATATATATATATATATATATATATAACTTTTACTAAATATATAAATATTTGAGTATTGAATAATTACAATTAAAATATTAATTAATATAGTAATTAACATATAATTAATTAGTTTAAGCATAATTAAAATGTTAAAATATTGATACTTAGTAGGAACACTTAATACAACAATAGAATTCATAAAATAAAGTAAAGGTAATCTAACAAAATACTTCAAACTTAAACGTGATTAAAAAGATTTTTTTTTTTAATTTAAGAACATAAGAACAAAGTTACCTTAAATGAATTTCTTGTATTGAATAAAGCTTAGAATGGATACATAAGGTAGCCTTAAGGCTTAGGAAAGTTCTGAGAACTTAGAGGGTGGAGAGTAGAGAGTAAGAAGGGGTTGTGATTCCAGCGTACCTCCTTTTGAAGAAATGCCCTCCTATTTATAGGAGAGTTTGCTATTCTATTACATTGAATTTAAATTACATTTTGGAATCCGGAGTGGAGCTTGGACCCCTCCATCTTCTTCTGCCTCTGAATTGAGTCTGAATCCTCCATTATTTTTGTCTTCTTTGAATGAGTGCTCTGAATGATAGAGTTTGTTGTTTGTACATAGTGAAGTCTGGCCTCTACTACCCCTGCTTTTTGACTTTGTGCATGAATGAGTACTCTGAAATATGGAGTTTGGGACCCTCCATTTTCTTCCTGCTTTTCCTGAATGCTGGCTGGCGTCATTGCTTACATAATTTTAGAGATCAAATGGGTCTTGGGCCATTGGACCTCCAAATGGATCATCTTCCGAGGTTTCTTCTTGCTTAATTTCCTTCTTCTTGAATTCTTTGTAGAAATACATTATCCTCCTGAATTCATCTTCATCTTCCATAAGTGCTTGAGTTTCTGACGGTTGAACGCTTAATGTCTGCTGAATTGGACTTTTGCTGTTTGTTGGAATACTTAAAGCGTGCTGAATCGGGCTCTTTATCTTCATAGGGCTGATGCTTTCTTCCTTGCTTAATACTATTCTTAATTTTTCTCCTGTTCTCAAATAATGGGCTACTGCTTCTGTGGAACAAAATTGGACTTTACAATTAGCCCACCATTTAATTTTGTACTGCCGAGTAAGGGGGCATATCTTTATGAATTTTGCTTGATCTGAAAACTCCAAGCAAATATCCAGGGAACCCTGAAAATTGCATGGAAAAGTAATGGCTTCTCGAAGGGCTTGGCCCTGCTGAGTCTGATGAATGTTTCGAATCCCTCTGCTACTGGTTGAGGGAGTATCTTCTTTGTCGGCCCAAATTTGAGCCACCAGTCGTAGAACCATACTGGAACATTTGTGTTGAAGTGCTGGTGAAAATTAATGAACCATGAGTGGTCAAAGGACCTGATGTAAAAAGTCCTATACCAGGCTTGAATGTAATCTGCATAGTTGAATTCTTGGGGAATATATCGAACTGAAAATTTCTTTGGAGTATGGATACCATTGAATTGGTTAAGGTGAAGAATCTGCTTAATCTGTACTTTTGAGTGACTAATTCTGGTGGAATCATATTGGGCTGGTGTATGAGTAATTTCAATGGACTGGGTATCTATGAGTATGAGTTCATAAAAGGTTTGGGTTTTTTGAATATCTTCTATCATCCATTGGCAAGCTGGCATGAATATTTTGGACACAAAATTCTTTAATTGGGAAATGTCTGGTTCAGTCGGGAATTGGGTTAATAAGATATATTCTAGGTCTGGTTTATTGAAATAAGATTGACTGGCATTCTTTGAATCTGGAGTGGAAGGAGGAGTGGCAGTTTGAGTAATAGGTTTGTTGGATGTAAGAACTGTGTAATTGGTTGATAGGATGGGACTATGAATTAATCTTGAATATGGTGTTTGTGCTACTATTGAATAGGTAAGAGGTGGAAAATCTGAAGTAGGTGTTCTGGGTGCTAACGGTTTTGGAATTTCATAATCTTTGGGTGATTTTGAATTTGAAGAACTTGTTGGACTTCACTGTTTACTCATGTTTCCCTGTAAGGAACTCACGAGTCAAAAAATCTGGAAGACAATTATCTTTTCCTTTAATATATTCAATATCAAAATCAAATACCGATAAAATAGCTTGCCATCTTGCAAAAATTTGTTTTGCAACTAAATTTTTTACATCTTTCTGTAAAATCTCTTTTGCTGATTTACAATCAATCTTTAATAAAAACTTTTTATTATATAAATCATCTTGGAATTTTGAAATACATAAAACAATTGATAAAACCTCTTTTTTAACTGTTGAATAATTAGTCTGTGATCCAGACCATAATCCTGAATGGTATCTAATTATTGATTCTTTTCCTAGATATAATTGTTTTAATATCCCCCATATCCTATTTCTGATGCATCTGTTTCTATAATCATGAATGCTGACGGATGTGGAATTCCTAAGCATGGCAATGCTTTTGCCTTTTCTTTCACTTCTTGAATTATTTTGGTATGTTTTTCTGTTCAGTGGTGGATTAAGTTTCAACCTTTCATATAAAGGTTTACAAATTATTCTTAATTTGGGAAAGAAATCTGCAATGTAGTTTAGACATCCTAGAAATCTTTGTAACTGGTTTTTATCTTTTATCTTATCTGGGAATTTATCAGCAAATTTAATTGCTCTTTGAATTGGTTTTATTTTCCCTAGATGAATATCATGTCCTAAAAATCTTATTTTCGTTTGAAATAGTTTCATTTTTGGTTCTGATATTACTAATCCATTCTTTTTAATGATATTTAGTAATATATTTAAATGTTTAAAATGACTATCTATTGAATTTGAATATACTAATATATCATCAATATATACTATTACAAATGTTGAATATGGATTAAATATATCATTCATTATCTTACAATATGTTTAATTCATTATCTTATTCTGAAG
The DNA here is from genome assembly GCA_963678965.1 of Cruciata laevipes. Classification (NCBI taxonomy): domain Eukaryota; kingdom Viridiplantae; phylum Streptophyta; class Magnoliopsida; order Gentianales; family Rubiaceae; genus Cruciata; species Cruciata laevipes. The sequence continues at coordinate 11,814,290 of OY787642.1, forward strand.
AACCTTTATTTTCCATTAGTTTAATTCAGAATTCCTCATTTGACTATAAGTAGGAGATCCTATTGATGAATTAGAATCTGGAATTACTTCTGGTAATGGAGTTGAGTATCAGATCCTAGAATCTTGAAAATCTGATGTTGAACTTCTAGGTAGTTGATAATTATTATTTATAGAGTATCTAGAAGTTTGATCAAAAGAGTGCCTCCTAGTTTATGTATATCTACTAGACATAGACCTGTTACTAAATTTGATTAATACTTTTCCATCCTTTTGTTCTTCAATTGATGTGGGTTCTGTTATTTTTTTATTTCTCTGTATTTGTACTGGCCTTTCAATTATTATCTCTTCGGGAATAGTTATTTCATTCCATTTTAATAATTTTGCAGCTTGTATTTTAGTGTTATCTGAATTTGTAGTAACATATACAGACTCTTCCTTATCTGTAGGATATAGTTTTAATGTTGTAGGAATCATAGAAAAAATAATGAATGATATATTTAATCCATATTCAACATTTGTAATAGTATATATTGATGATATATTAGTATATTCAAATTCAATAGATAGTCATTTTAAACATTTAAATATATTACTAAATATCATTAAAAAGAATGGATTAGTAATATCAGAACCAAAAATGAAACTATTTCAAACGAAAATAAGATTTTTAGGACATGATGTTCATCTAGGGAAAATAAAACCAATTCAAAGAGCAATTGAATTTGCTGATAAATTCCCAGATGAGATAAAAGATAAAAATCAGTTACAAAGATTTCTAGGATGTCTAAACTACATTGCAGATTTCTTTCCCAAATTAAGAATAATTTGTAAACCTTTATATGAAAGGTTGAAACTTAATCCACCTGGACAGAAAAACATACCAAAATAATTCAAGAAGTGAAAGAAAAGGCAAAAGCATTGCCATGCTTAGGAATTCCACATCCGTCAGCATTCATGATTATAGAAACAGATGCATCAGAAATAGGATATGGGGGATATTAAAACAATTATATCTAGGAAAAGAATCAATAATTAGATACCATTCAGGATTATGGTCTGGAGCACAGACTAATTATTCAACAGTTAAAAAAGAGGTTTTATCAATTGTTTTATGTATTTCAAAATTCCAAGATGATTTATATAATAAAAAGTTTTTATTAAAGATTGATCGTAAATCAGCAAAAGAGATTTTACAGAAAGATGTAAAAAATTTAGTTGCAAAACAAATTTTTGCAAGATGACAAGCTATTTTATCGGTATTTGATTTTGATATTGAATATATTAAAGGAAAAGATAATTGTCTTCCAGATTTTTTGACTCGTGAGTTCCTTACAGGGAAACATGAGTAAACAGTGAAGTCCAACAAGTTCTTCAAATTCAAAATCACCCAAAGATTATGAAATTCCAAAACCGTTAGCGCCCAGAACACCTACTTCAGATTTTCCACCTCTTACCTATTCAACAGTAGCACAAACACCATATTCAAGATTAATTCATAGTCCCATCCTATCAACCAATTACACAATTCTTACATCCAACAAACCTATTACTCAAACTGCCACTCCTCCTTCCACTCCAGATTCAAAGAATGCCAGTCAATCTTATTTCAATAAACCAGACCTAGAATATATCTTATTAACCCAATTCCCGACTGAACCAGACATTCCCCAATTAAAGAATTGTGTGTCCAAAATATTCATGCCAGCTTGCCAATGGATGGCAGAAAATATTCAAAAAACTCAAACCTTTTATGAACTCATACTCATAGATACCCAGTCCATTGAAATTACTCATACACCAGCCCAATATGATTCCAATATATATATATATATATATATAAAAGTTTGAGCTCAGTTGTCTGCCATGAGTAGGAGCTCGGCTCGTCTCATTAGTTTGATTTGTTTGGTTTTGTTCAAACAAGTTCGACTCGTAAATATTAATTAAAGCCTTAAACATTTTATATTCCAATAATATTCTAAGATTTATACTTAAATAATAAATTTATATAATATTATATTATATTATATGAATAGGCTTGTTAAACTCGGCGAGCTTATCAAACAATAGTAAGAGAACTCAGTTCAAGCTCGATTACTAATCAAGTACGTTCAAGTTTGGCTCGTGCTCATCTGATTTTAACTTGAACTAAAATGTTGTTGTTTCTCCTAAATAGTTTGGTTCATTTACATCTCTCCCGTAGAATGGAGAGGACATATATAACAGTTTTCCCATGAACTAAGATGCTCTAGTGTAACTGATTGAAAAAGAATATATCAAAATTTGCATTGTAACTATACTTTTTTTATTTATTAAGGAGAAAAAGAAACTACATCAATTTCACTTTGTTGGTTGTCGATGCATGAATCTTTTTACTTTGTTGGTTGTCGATGCATGAATCTTTATGAAAAGCCGATTTTTTTGTTCTCGACAACACAAAACACAATACTAATTTTCAACCTAATTTTCGTTTGATGGTAAAAACCTAATTTTCAACGACACCAAACACAAGTTGCATTCAACAAATAAACGAGCTGAAACTGAGCTGAATATAGTGATAATTCGTTTGATATGCAACTTGTGTATATAATGAGCTGTTGATTTCCTATCAAGGTCGTTTCAGGTGGCGTTTTATGGTATATAATTTGTTTATTTATGTATATAATGAGCTGAAATGAAAATAGCAACACATATTTATAAACAAAACAAATATAAAACAAAAATAAAACCTATCTTTCTTTTTCCCAAAATAGATTTTCATGTAACAGAAAAATAAGAAAAGAAAAATATTTGACTAACATAAAAAATACTCGTACAATAGAAATTCTCCTATAAGATCACCTGTGAGACAGAGTACCATAGAGACCATACAAACCTCAATTTGATGGCACAAATTTTATTTGTTGATGACAAAAATCTCATTTTGATTGATACAACTCTAGTTCGTTGATGACACAAAACTCATTTTCAATGGTACAAACCTAATTTTGAACAACATAAAATACAAACCTCATTTTTCGATAAAACAATAAAATTATATGTCTGTTTATCCATGCTAGCATGAAAGTATAATATGCAAGGATAGAGCAAAAATTTTAAAAATTCAAAATAAAAGTTGCATTCAATTAACAAATGCCATTTTGGATTTTTAAAATTAAGAATTAAATGGTGGTTAATCTATCCTGTATATATATAAAAGTATAATTCTTGTAGTCATATGGGCTCTCACATTAAATTTGTCATGTGCCGCTTCCACAATAATCCACGTCATTTGTTTAAAAAACAACTACAAATGTTTATTAAATAATCCTATTTAATTACTATCACATATTCATTCTTTTAGAATATTCATATTTTCTTTTTACCTAGACACTTCTTCTAACTTTCTTATTTCTTTCAAAATATTTTATTTTAAAATTATTTTATATCATTGTTTCTTAATTGATATGACTGATCTAGACGAATATAAATTTTGAAATCGTTTATCATTTTTGTATTATTATACACTATTTTTTCATAATTGATAAGACCGACCTAGATGAATATTAATGAGAATAAATTATAAATAAATGATGGATATATAAATTACTAGTGAATATTGGATATAAATAAATTCAAAATTAATTACAAGGATTGAATTCCACTGATTCTAAATGTACGTACAAGATTACCATGAATAACAAGTGTACATGAAGAAAGGTTGCAACTCCATATCTTCCATTGTTGATTGATCTTGAGCATTCAGACCATCCTGATCGTTCATCCAGCCATCCGACAAATCTTTGATCATGCGTTTCCGTTATTGGATCAACTGCATAATCAACCGTTTTGATTTCTTGGCTGGGTCGTCTACATAATCATCCGCTTTTAACCTTGCAGTACAGCTAGTGCTGTCAATCCTGACACGAACACGAGAAACACGACACGACCGACCCAACCCGATCTGACACGTAACCCGATTGTAACCCGAAAATTATTAGGTTTAAACCTGACCCAACCCGACCCGACCTCAACCCGAATATTAATTTTAACCCGATAAATTTTGACACGAACCCGACCTAACACGAACCCGAAGATGACCCGAACCCGACATAATACGAACCTGAAGATGACCTAAACCTGAAGAACTGAACCAACTTAATCATTCATAAATAGTTAATGTAATTTTAATTTATTTCTAATATCATATTTTTAATTGGTATTAAACCAATATATCTAATTTATTATAACTAATAATGTCGATTTTTTATTTAGTTTAAAAGGTTGTTTTATTAATATGATCAAAAGCATTTTTTATTTGGAGTTTTTTTATTTAAACTTTTTGTATAAGTAGTATCTATTGTGTCATAATAAATAGTTTTTCAAACTTTTAAAAAATTTAATCCAAAAATGCTAGTTATTGGAGTTGAATTGTTCCTTTGCCAACTCATGGAATTCCTTAACCAAAAAATGTTAGTTAGGAGATTTGACCTTTAGACCTATGCTTAGGTGATAGATCAAAATACCACTACACCACTTTGCTACTTGTCAACTTGAGGATAAAGAAATAAATATATAGTTTACTATACCACAAAATCTGACTTTTAAAAAGGGCCATAGTAACATAAATGGAACTATCAGGCAACATATCTAAATATTTTTTCTACCTCTTCCGCTGCCTCAAAATATCGTAAAACTATATTTTCACATTTCACATGACTTTAATTTTGTTTTGGGTCACTCAATTTTATAGTTAGACACTTCCCATTTTCTTGGAGGGACCTAGGTGAAAAAAGTAAAAACTTTGTAGAAACGTCAAAATTGAAATCCGCTTGAAGGGATTTATAACCAACATCTTCGCAACCAATATTAAACTTTTAACATCATTAAAATTTGTATCTACATTCTATAGACGAGGTATCAATGCTAACATGATTAACCTTTGTAAACTCACTAGTAAAGTCTATTAATTTGTTCTACGTCAACTAGTTCAACAAGTTAAAAAAATATGAATTTTTTTATATGTATTTCATATATGATATTAGGAGATAATATTGAGTTATAATACCGTAGACGTCAGTTACGTTGTTAAATTTATTTTCAAAACAAGTAAGATACTTGGAAAATTCGAAGTTACGAGATGTTTGACGTTCAATTCGAGGTGTATATTTACTAAATAACTTAAATGTGATGTAATGAAATGTAATGAAATGTGTGAGTGTATTCAATTAGATATTTTTTTGGTTCAATATGAGTATAAAACGTTTGAAAAATATTTAAATGACCACAATATCACAAAAGTGATGATAACTAAAATTTTAAAAACAGTGTGATTCAAGTATATATAAACAATTTAGTTAAAACTAAAATCATCAATTGTGTTATATACTTGAGTTGAACTCACTTCGATCTCGACTAACCCAACATCAAAAGTTTGTTTCTTCCAATGTGAGTTTTGTGTATTATATTTTTACTTAATTCGACTCAACCTTACAAACGAGTCTAACTCAACCCGATCCGACCCGAGATAATTTTTTCTGAACCCGACCCGACCTGACAAACTGGGCTGACAGTAATCTAACCCGACACGAATGTGACCCGACACGACACGACCCGATAAAAAAATTCTGACCCGAAATAATCTGACACGTATCAACCCGAACCTATCTGACACGAACACGAAACCCGACACGTCAACCCGAATTGACACCACTAAGTACAGCACAAGATGCTCACATGATATAAGTGGTTTGCCCCAATTCCCAGAAAAATCCATATTTTTTGGCTGAGGGATCTGGAAGAGAGAAAAAGGAATAGAAAATGATGAAGAACAAGATTGACATTTTGGAATTGAAATGATGTTTTATCAGATTCGATCTGATTAGGAGAAACCAAAAAGTAGAGAGATTCCATAAGATGAGAAATTAAAGGTTAGCTGTGATGTAATGAAATGTAATGAAATGTGTGAGTGTATTCAATTAGATATTTTTTTGGTTCAATATGAGTATAAAACGTTTGAAAAATATTTAAATGACCACAATATCACAAAAGTGATGATAACTAAAATTTTAAAAACAGTGTGATTCAAGTATATATAAACAATTTAGTTAAAACTAAAATCATCAATTGTGTTATATACTTGAGTTGAACTCACTTCGATCTCGACTAACCCAACATCAAAAGTTTGTTTCTTCCAATGTGAGTTTTGTGTATTATATTTTTACTTAATTCGACTCAACCTTACAAACGAGTCTAACTCAACCCGATCCGACCCGAGATAATTTTTTCTGAACCCGACCCGACCTGACAAACTGGGCTGACAGTAATCTAACCCGACACGAATGTGACCCGACACGACACGACCCGATAAAAAAATTCTGACCCGAAATAATCTGACACGTATCAACCCGAACCTATCTGACACGAACACGAAACCCGACACGTCAACCCGAATTGACACCACTAAGTACAGCACAAGATGCTCACATGATATAAGTGGTTTGCCCCAATTCCCAGAAAAATCCATATTTTTTGGCTGAGGGATCTGGAAGAGAGAAAAAGGAATAGAAAATGATGAAGAACAAGATTGACATTTTGGAATTGAAATGATGTTTTATCAGATTCGATCTGATTAGGAGAAACCAAAAAGTAGAGAGATTCCATAAGATGAGAAATTAAAGGTTAGCTCTTTTTATATATACTAGTATTTCAAGCTCCCGCTCTTTCGGAATGTGAAAGGTAGGGGAATTGAAAATTAGTAATTAACAAATTGGGTAAAAATATAACTATAAAAAGAAAATATACATGACATGATCTCAATTCTCATAATTTTTAAGTGATGCAGAATACAATACAATACAAGCTCAGATCATGTTTTCTTTTCTGGTGGTATGATCTCTCAACCTCGGCAATTGCTCCAAAACAGTGATTTAATCAATCAAGACCAACTTCCAGCTAATACGGATTTATAAGCAAAATTTGACGCTGTCAGATGCTAAGAAGAAGGCAATCTTTAAGGATGATCATCCTTAAACTGAAGCTGAAAATTAATTGTACTGTAACAGGTTTTTCATAGACATTCAGATAACATATAAAGCACAACCACAACCATTTTTTCTACAATATGCAGAAGAAACGCAAATGAGAGAGAGGACTGATCTAAAGAGTCTTCTACAATGGCTTATCAACTGCAAGAACACACAAAACAAAACAAATAGGAAGCCTCAATAATCATGCTGAATCATGCAGTTCAACCGGAGCGAAACTTGTAAAGACCTTTCTACAAAATCCCAGCTCAAAAGAAATTCTAAAAGAAATGGCAAGATCCCAGCTCAAAATCAAGATAAACTGACGTCGCGGAAGCTTTCACGAACAAGGGTTTTCTTCGATATATCTAGATTAACCTGCAAACTCCGTTGATTCTTGGAATACCCGGAAATCGGAAGCAATCTTGATTAGTATTCAAATTCCGTTGATCCTTGGAATACCCGGAAATTGAAGAATAAATAAAATTCAACACAAGAATTTTATTGAAACAAACATCTCAATAAATCATAAACTCAAAAACTATAAGACTGTCTATTACAATAAAGGAGGGCTAATATTTATAGCCAAATTCTAAAGGTAAATAAGGTAAAATAACTCCTAAATCTAATTGGAATAAAGAAATCATTAAATAAACCTAACCCCAAATCATTTAGGTTTCGTCCAGGCGTCCACTCTTGGAATATTCCAAATCTTGCAAGAATGCTTATGCATATTCTTGATCCAGCCTGCATCATTCTCCCCGGGTTGGACAGAATTCGCCCTCGAATTCGACCTCGTAGCGATCCTTCATCAAAAACATGGCAATGTTTATGATTACACCAACATATTTGACGGCATACAAAAAATTCAGACTTTGAAACTTTAATGTCTTCAAGATCATATTTATCAGGCTCGTCACTATGTATTGGTTGAACAGAATCTTCTCCAACATCCTGGATTGCATCATTCCCGCCGGGGTCGAAAAAATTCGTCCTCGAATTTGGATCACCGTGGTTGGAATTAGAATCTTCAAAGTAAGGTAGTAAAGGCTTGTCATCAAAATCATTTTCAAATTCCAAAACACGAGAATGAATGATCTCTTCTTTCACAACGGATTTCTGATTGTGACTCTCACATATAGAAGATTCAAAACAATCTGCATTGGTATCTTCATCAACGCTATCAATATCAAACGCTGACTTTCCCAAATAATATTCATCATCATCATCATCATCATCATAAACATCATACTTCGGAGGGTCAGAATAAATATCATCGGCATCAACAACATCATCACCATGAAATACTGGTGGTGAATAGTCTTCCTTGAATTCTTCTTTTATTTCATTATTTGTCTCGTTACATGTCATTAAATTTGTATCTGATGGCTTCTCAATAGGTGTGTGATCGGGTTTCTTGGGGAGTAAAATTAACTTAATTCCCTCGTACATAAAACTGTAGTAATTAGTTCGTCCATCGTGCTGAACGTTACGATCATATTGCCAAGGTCTTCCCAATAATAGATGACACATGTCCATATCGACAACATCACACCAAATTTGCTCCTTATATCTTTGCCCAATAGAAAAAGAAACAAGAACACGCTGAGTAACTTGTACATCTTCTCCCATGTTTAGCCTATTAGGGCTGTATGGCGTTGGATGTTTCTCCACCTTCATACCTAATTTCCGAACAGCTTCTTCAGAAATCATATTGCTAGAGCTCCCACCATGTATCATAAACTTGCAAACCCTCCCGCCAATGGTACATGTTGATTGGAAAATATTATTTCGCAACCAATCAGACTCATCAACATCCAAAGAACGTCTTACAAGCAATGCTCTACGGGGAATACGCTCATCTAATTGCGATCTACCTTCATCTTCAAACATCTCTTCCAATAGCTGATTTCTCGGTTTGCGTCTTGGTGGCATTTTCCAGCAATAAACACAACTCCTTCAATCAAACTAATACAATGTGGATCAATTCGGCTCCGATGCCAACTGACGTAGCGGAAGCTTTCACGAACAAGGGTTTTCTTCGATATATCTAGATTAACCTGCAAACTCCGTTGATTCTTGGAATACCCGGAAATCGGAAGCAATCTTGATTAGTATTCAAATTCCGTTGATCCTTGGAATACCCGGAAATTGAAGAATAAATAAAATTCAACACAAGAATTTTATTGAAACAAACATCTCAATAAATCATAAACTCAAAAACTATAAGACTGTCTATTACAATAAAGGAGGGCTAATATTTATAGCCAAATTCTAAAGGTAAATAAGGTAAAATAACTCCTAAATCTAATTGGAATAAAGAAATCATTAAATAAACCTAACCCCAAATCATTTAGGTTTCGTCCAGGCGTCCACTCTTGGAATATTCCAAATCTTGCAAGAATGCTTATGCATATTCTTGATCCAGCCTGCATCATTTTATGCATATTCTTGATCCAGCCTGCATCATTAACCCAAACTTTATGAAAACCATGTGTGCTTAATGATGCAGTACCATAAATTCAGAAGAGAACAACCATATAAAAGCAACCAGCACTGTCACTCATCGATTACGCATCACAAACTTTTCCTTCAAGTTCGATGAGTATATATAAATGATAAGGATTAATTTAAATGCATCAATCCACTAAACACGACCAAATCAGAAATTTTAATTTGAAGTATTGAGCTTTACATATATATTATAATCGAATGAAAGCCCTACACCCCCTCAAAGCAAGCTGACACAAATCCTACACAATGCAATATAGAAACATCTATGCATCAGTCCTAATTCAAAGAATAATATAACGGTGAATGAAATGAACACGCCACATGAAACCTGCAATTGTACAAATGGAAAAAATATTCTTAAAGTATTCTCCATGATCTAATGAACAAGATGTTATTCCTTATCCAAGTATGTAGAATCTGATCTGATGATTCCTTCGCCTTTACCCATTCTAAGAATAAAAGAACTAAAAGTAGTTTATTACCTAATCTCATTACCTTAAAGCACCAGGCTCTGATCCATAAATCCAACCGCCCTTACAACGTGAGAACAATGAACATGAAAGAAACAAGTTAGAACATAATAGTTATTTATGCATGTTTTTTTACAGCCTATCAGTTGCGATTTGATCTAAATTCAGATACCTGCAACTGATTTAGATTCTTCCATGGAATGGAATCATTCATGAACTCCCCCAAAATGACTCCATAGATATAGACATCAGATCTGTATTACAAAGAGAAAGTATAGCAATAGTCAGTCATAATCATTAAAGATAATAAATTTGAAACTTCAACAATATAAATATACAAAAACAACCTGTGAAGGCTGAAGAATGGCCTGCATGCAAAAACCACAAATGCGCCTTTTTAAAGAACTTACAAAAAGGATTAAGTGGATCAGTTGGTACCGAAGACAAAGGTAGACATTTGGTATTACCTTTTTGTTTGCAAGTGAAAAGTACCTGAAGGCATAACCTCAACTTCTTAGCTTGCATGCTGGCTTCTTTAGATGCAGTCATTGAAACCGAAGTACAACCTTATAGCATACTGAAGCAGAGTACCTGAAAAATTCTGATCATGTAACACACTGATAAAAGAAAGAAAAGGCACGAACAAAAGATTCGAGTAATGAGACAAAATCAAATTTCTAGCACAATCGGGAACAAATATCTCAGGAAATATGCAACCAAAAGCTCAGGAAATTCCTTGAGCTGCTCTATGGTTTCTTCAAGACTCTCTCTAACTATAGTTACTTCATGATATGAGAATATATCATACAAATAACTTTTAAGGGACATCTTAAAAGGCACTGCAGAAATAAATTTGGCTTGGTATATGCATTTAAATAATTATACTTACTGGACTAATACTATGAAAAATGATTGAAAAAATTACCATTCTGCAACTACTATAAATGAAAACGCTGAGAAGGTTCAGTTTAGTTGGATGAAAATGTTTTAAATGAAATATTTTCTATTAGGCCAAAGGGTACCCAGCCAAAAAGCAGCCAACGTTTGAAGATAAAATTGAAAGTGCTAAAACCAAGTAAAGAAGCCAATGTTTAGCAGAACGAACCTCTTACATGGACTTAAATAAATCTGTAACAAAGACTCGAAAGTTGATAGCAATAGCAAAAGAACTCCACTCCTCAGTGACCACATCCTGCAAATCAGGTGCAAATTTAACATGAGAGCATACTCTTTCTGCACAAAATGGAGAAAATAAAATGATGAAAGTACCCATTAACAAAAAACTTTCATATACAAAATATGAATGCCTAAACCAATTTAGGCTTGAATTGAACTAAAGACGATTTCCGTTAATAACTAAAATGATTTGCATTAAACTAAATATAATTTAAAATAAATCTTACACAACTAAGCATCGGCTCAAATGAACATGGCGTTATTTTCTTTACACAACTAAGGATCAACTCGGATGGCATTCTTTTCTTTACATTTTATGTAGACCCTTGTTTAATTCAATACCCTAAACAAACTAATGAGTAATGAGCTAGACTCAAACATGAACATTTGGAACTTTTGCAGACAAATCAATCCTGAGAGTTACCATGCAATCACAATAGGTAGTATATGAATATTGAGACCAAAGCCACCAAATATATTGTCAAGATGTAATTATGCTCTTGCCTGCCACATCTGCTGAAAACAGAAAAACACAAAATACCAACTAAATGAGAAAATACCAAGCAAATTGTCTTAAACAAAGACCCAAACAAAAGTGCATAAGATAAAAGAGTGCAATGCTACATTAAAATATGTACGTGATGTATAATTGAACCAACTTGAGCCATGAGAGAAAAAGCTAGATTTATAGCATTGTTTCCACGCTGAAACAAAGAGATGCCAATAAATCTTTGTAATCAATCTCCTTATATTCATTCTATAAAACAATATTTAACAAAATGAATGTAAACTTTCACTAACCTGTCAGAAACTGCATAAACATTAAGTTGCAATACAGCTGCAACTTTCATCACCAAACGGGGCAGATCCATTGTATTTCGCTCTCCTAATCAGACAATGGTGCATATAAAAAAAATGCTTAATTAGATAATGGTGCATGTAACTGTATAGTATATTATATATCTAAGGAAATATAGTAATTAAATAAGAAAAATCTGTCTGACCTGTGAAGAGTTTAACTCAGGCAAATCCTCGAACACCTTGCATGCATAAAAAAACAAAAGTGGAGCATGATTAGAAAATTTGGAGTAAATGTGAAAACCCAAGTGAATAGAAGAAAGCTTTATCCACGAAACATCAAATTCAGGAATCGGAATCATCATCATTGTCATCATCATTCATCAGACCCGAACATCCATAAATTAGAGAAGAGCTAGGGATAACAACGATACAAAATCACAAAAGGAGAGAAAACAGATCCCAAACAAAACCAGAGAAATCGAATCCAAAAACATTAGATGAAACTCTACATAGTACAGCGGGAAGAAGGGGGATGACCACTTCCAGCAATCGCAATACAATTGGGTTGCTCTATTCCGTCAACAACTCGCCACACTGCCATCAAAATACCCTAACACATGGATAGAGAGAAGATCGCTGAGTTTTTGAAAGTGGGAATTCAAGATATGAGAAGGCTCTGGAGAGGGACGCGTGGACGCACGAGGAAGTGCATGAACATCGGCGAAAGCAAAGGGCGCCACGTAGAAGGAGAGTTATGAAAGTGGAGAAGGCGGCGGTTTCTGGAGAAGAAGAGAAGGGGGAGAGTGGAAAAGAGAATTTTGATCGATTAAAGTTGTTTCTGGAAATTGGGTGGATTAAAATAATAAAATAATGAGATTAAAATAATGGGGATTACTGTAGATATGGGACGACGAAAGTACTATTCCTACAAGGATTCCCACATTTAAGTTTAGTAGATATATAGGGTGTTGACAGAAGATCGACTCTTGTATTACTTGTGTTATTTTTCATTGACACAAAGTCTATATGAGAGCTATATGAGAGCTAGTACAATACATGTATATTACAGGTTATATATACTTTGACTGAAAATTTGACTACAGAATCACACATCATGACCACTAATAAACTTAATTTGACTCAGAGAAAAAGGTCAGGTAAAAAGCATGCATGTACCCACACATTGTTTTGCCTCCCATTTGTGTTGTATGTATTACTCAATTTTTAATTAGAAAATGGAAAACGGTATAATAAGCAACTTCAAGAAAACAATGAAGATGTAGGGCTCTCCCTAAACCCTAAACCCTAAACTGTCAGATTAATTATAAGTTCAAAATATCTACAAGAAGAACCCTTAGAGCCACTTAGCACTTTCACAATTATTCACATCAATTGTTTTACAATTATTTTAAATTTAAATGTATTAAAAATAGTTAGTTAATAAAAATTTGGGTATCGTGAAGTATTAACTAGTGTTATATAATAACATTTTTCAAAAACAAAAGTGCTATGTAATAACATAATAATGTTCTTTTTGTAGAAGAGAGTTTTGGGTGAGACCTGTCCTTGTGGGGACCAAGGGACAAGTGATTGAGCATTTATCGTTTTTGCTTGATGTTTTAATCAGTTTGATTGATCTTTCAGTCAATTTCCTAGATCAATCCTAATCCTAATCCTTCATACATTACTGTTATTCCGTACAAATTTATACTAAAATTCAATCTCGAGTCAGTCCATGTGAGACGGTTGAGCTCTAGTGACACTAACATCCTAAAATCTAACAGCGGCGATGCAGAAACCCGGACAACTGGTCTGGGGGGCTAGTGATGATACTGGCTCAGCACTTTACTGGGCCGAGAAAAGACAAGGCTCAGTATTGGGGAAGTAACAACTTTCCCGCGTGAGGCGCATCCGGACAAGAGAAAGGACGGGTAGGTGACAAAAAGAGGTGGTCCTGAGTCTTATCCAAAGCAGGCAACCTCAGCTATAAATACTAGCCTCAAACAGTAAGCAAGGTATGTGACTTATATCTCTACTTTATATTGAGAGCACCTTCCGTACGTTTTCCTTCTCCACTATCCCCATCTCATCATCACGCCGGAGCTTATTCCCCGGGACACCTCCCGGGGATTGTTTTGCAGGATTGAGGCGGGCTGATCAAGGAGGAGACCCAGATAACGTCTAATCCCGGGAGACGGACGGATTTTGGTAGCATCAATTGGCACGCCCAGTGGGACCTTTCCACCTTCGCATGATGGAGTCGCCAAGGAGAGGGCGCGGGCGCCCGAAGAAGAACACGGCACCTTCAGGGGGTGGTTCTCTTCCACCCCCGGGAGATGATGTGACCCTGAGGCAGTTGCAGGAGGAGGCTAGACACCAGCGGGAGCTAGGGGTACCGTAGGATGGTCACGTGGAAACTACCTCCGACGAAGCCGACTCGGAAAGAGAGTACCAGGAGGAACAAGGACCAAGGCCCGCCGGGGGAGGCAGTTCCCGGGCCCAGGGGCCTGAAGCCCGGGAGGAGGGGCAATCCTTAGCCGAGGCGGAAGAATTGGCGGCGTTCGAGTTCATAAGAGCCAACAAGGAGTTGTACCGCCAATGGGTACTCTCTACCCGGGAAAATCATAGACGGAGGGAGCCTGGGGGAGACCCGGCAGGACCTCTGCGGGGGTACCAAAGAGAGGTTATTGACCTGGACGGAGTCGTTCAGCCGCCAAGGATACAGGGGCGTGTGAACTCTTCCACCGTCCCACCTTCTTTCCCTCCGAGTCTCGGGGTCGGAGGGGGAGTGGCTACGGGACAACAATCGAATTTGGTTCCACACGCTCCACCCTATTACCCGCGCTCCAGCTGGGGGGCGGGACAAATTGGGTATGCCCTGCCAGCCATGCCGGTGGAGTCGTTGGGTTATCAGGCCCCTGGAACCCAGGGGAACCCGATCCAGTATTCCATGCCCATGCATGGATCAATGGGGATGAACTACGGTTACCCGGAGAGATACTATCGGGAGGACGATAGGATGCGGGGCTATCAGGTGGCGCAGCAGGACCCCAACTCTTTGGAGGCCCGACTAGACAAATTGGTGGGAAGAAACGGGGCTAAACCTACCTCCCCTTGGGTCCCTCGAGTGCTTGCGTACCCATGGCCGCCGGGCCTCTGGACCCCGGAGGGAATCCCAACATACAATGGAGAGACAGACCCGGAAGAGTTTGTCAGGACGTACCAGAACCTAATGGTGTCAAGGGACTTCCCGGAGGAATTGAGATGCAAGTTGGTGGGCTGTTAACTGAGAGGAAACTGCCTTTCATAGTTCGATTCCTTGCCCCGAGAAAGCCTCAGAGATTATTACGATTTCTCTAAGGCTTTACTGTTCAGATACGCCGGGTTGAAGAAGGAAGGAAAGCAGCTGACTGAGCTTCTGGCCACCTGGCAGAAGGCTATGGAAGGGTCAATGGAATACTATCGAAGGTACATGGACGACAGCATGAAGGTCGTCGATAGGAAGCAGCAGGAGAAGGCGGTGATCAGTGGGTTTATAAATGGCCTGAGGGATATGGCGTTGTTCCAGAAGTTGATGGAAAACATCCCGGAAACCTTTCACAACCTGCAGATGGCGGTGCAACTGTACTGTGCGGTTAATGATGCCACGCGGTTGAGAAAAGAACAATCCGGGGGATTCCTCCCGGATAAGATGGAAAGAAGGAGGACGGTTGACCCAAGTAGAAGGGACCCTGCTCCCGCGCCGGTAAACCGGGCAAGAGCGGACAGTTTCACCCCGCTCAGCAAATCCCGAACGGAGATCCATGCTATCCACAAGGATTTGTTCCTGGATCCGTTACCCATCCAAGGGACCCCGTCTAGGGAAAATGCGGACAAATGGTGCGCCTATCACAAGTCTTATGGGCATTCGACAGAGGGGTGTAGGATGCTGAGGAACGAGATAGAAAAATTAATAGAGCGGGGACAGTTAAGAGATTGTGTGGCGATGGAAGCAAAGAAGGAGAATCCCCGGGACCAGCCCCAGGACCAGCCCCGGAGGAGGTGGAGGCCTAACCCGGGGAGAGGAAACGGGAGAAATCAAGGCAACCAAGGCAACAGGGCCCCGGGGAGGCCTGCCATAGCTGCCGCACCAGTCCAAGCAGTGGAGCCTGCACCAGCACCCAACAGGATGATCAACGTGATAAGTGGAGAAATCGGAGAAGCATGCCAGTCAGTCTCCACTATCCGGGCTCGGACGCGATATGTTCCCCCGGGGGAGATTCAGGGAATAAGATTTCGCCCCGAGGAGGCTCTCACTTTCTCTGAAGTGGATGCAGTCCCGCCTCAGATACCCCATTCTGACCCAATGGTGGTAACAGCGGAGATTGAAGGTTTCTTGATCAAGAGGGTGTTCGTAGATGACGGGAGCAGTGTGGAGATCATGTTCGCTTCCTGCTTCGATCAATTAGGAATTGGGAGACAGAACTTGAAACCCCCTTCATCTCCCTTGTCAGGATTCACTGGCAAACCTGAAGTTCCCCTAGGAGTTATTCCCCTCGCAGTATGTATGGTGGATGAGAAGGATCGGAGCAAGAGGGTCTCAGTGATGTGCAACTTCGCGGTTATTGATGCACCCTCGCCATATAACGTAATCATAGGAAGACCATGGCTGACCCAAGCCCGGGCAGCGAGTTGTCCATATCTGCTGACGATGAAGTTCCCCACCGCGCAAGGTATGGCGGTCGTGCGGGGAAGTCAAGCAATAGCAAGAAGTTGCATGGTGACGGCGGTTCGGGACGCAAAGAAAACAGTAGGGGCGATACATGGAGAAGTTCTCCGGCAAGAGTTGGAGGAAATGCAGGTGGCGGACAAAGGGACGGTCACAGTGGGAAAAGACCTCCCGGATGAAGTAAAAGGCGCACTAAAGGAACTCTTGGCCAGGTATCAGGGTGTATTCTCATAGAGCCCGGAGGACATGGTGGGGGTGTTGCCAGAGTTGGGGGTACATAAGCTGAACATAAGCCCGGCAACAAAACCAATCAGGCAGAAGAAAAGACCTGTAGCCCCGGAAAGAGCGGAATTTATAAAGAATGAAGTAAAGAAGTTGGAGAAAGCCGGGGTGGTCGAGGAAATCATCTACCCGGAGTGGATAGCTAACCCGGTCTTAGTAAAGAAGCACGATGGAAGCTGGCGCATGTGTATCGACTTTACGGATTTGAATAAATGTTGCCCCAAAGACAGCTATCCTCTCCCAAATTTGGACCGGCTGGCAGAGGCTATCGCGGGGTACTCGGTGCTGCCCTTCTTCGACGCACATAAAGGGTATCACCAAGTGCAGATGGATGAGGCGGACAAAGCAAAAACCTCCTTCATCACCGATTTCGGAACCTTCTGCTACAAGAAAATGCTCTTTGGGCTGAAGAACGCAGGGGCTACGTATCAGAGAATGGTGGACAAACTCTTCAAGGACCAAGTGGGAAGGAACATGGAGGTGTATATCGACGACATGGTGGTCAAAAGCAGGGCTTACGGAGCTTTCCTGAACGACCTGGAGGAGATGTTCGAAAAGCTAAAACGGAGCAATCTAAAGCTGAACCCCGCCAAAAGTACCATTGGAGTGGGTGCGGGGAAGTTCTTGGGATTCATGGTGTCAAGTCGGGGCATCGATGTTAACCCGGAGAAAGTAGAAGCCATAGCTAAGATAACCTCCCCCAGGTCGGTGAAAGAAGTACAGCGGTTGACAGGGTCTCTCGCGGCTCTCAGTCGATTCCTATCAAAGGGGGCAGATAGGCAGTTGCCTTTCTTCAACATTCTCAGGAGGGCCAAAGCGTTCGAGTGGTCCGGAGAATGTGAGAAGGCGTTCCAAAACCTGAAAGAGCACCTCCAACAGTTGCCAACTTTAAAGAAGCCACTCCCGGGGGAGGAGCTTTTTCTGTATATAGCAGCGTCCCGGGAAGCTGTAAGTGCCGTGCTAATCAAAGAAGAGGAGGGAAAGCAGCACCCAATCTATTTTGTTAGCCGGGCACTTCGGGGGGCAGAAACTCGGTATACTGACTTGGAGCAGTTGGTTCTGGCACTGGTGCATGCTTCAAGGAGGCTTAAACCCTACTTCCAGGGCTATCCCATAGTGGTCCTTACCAATTACCCGCTAAGACAAGTCATGTTCAAGCCGGAGGCATCAGGGAGAATGATGAAATGGGCTATAGAGCTGGGAGAGTATGAAATCCGGTATGAGCCAAGAAGGGCTATCAAGGGCCAGGCCCTAGCGGACTTCTTGTTGGAATCAGAAGCAAGGATAAACGAGGAACAGGAGACGCCTAACACTCCGGGGAACATGACTAAGGTTGAGACAGACCCGGCCTGGAAGTTATATGTGGACGGATCGGCACACTCGGGGGGCAGCGGAGCGGGAGTGCTGTTAGTCAGCCCGGAAGGGAAGGAGTATCCCTACGCAGTCCAATTCACTTTCAAAACAACCAACAATGAAGCTGAGTACGAAGCCTTGATTGCGGGATTAAGGTTGGCAAAGGAGATGGAAATCAAAACTCTCACGGCACACAGTGATTCCCAGATCGTGGTGCAGCAGGTAAAGGGAGAATATGAAGCCCGGGAAAGGAGCCTGCAAAAGTACTTGGAAGCGGTGAAGCCACTGATAGCCGGGTTTAAGACTTTCAACTTGGTTCAAGTTCCCCGGGAGAAGAACAGTAAAGCAGATGTTTTGAGCAAGTTGGCTTCCTCAGAATTGAAACCTGAGCCCGACCAAAAGTTGTACTTGGAGGTACTAGGAAGAAGGAGCTACCAGGAGAACGATCAAGTAATGCTGGTGAACGAGGAAGAATCCTGGATCACACCCATGCGGGTGTACCTAGAAGAAAGAACCACCCCGGAGGATAAGGCTCAGGCCCGGAAGCTAAGAGTTAAGGCGCCTAAGTATGTGATCCAGGGAGGGGAGCTGTACAAAAAAGGGTATCTCCAGCCTTTGCTAAAGTGTGTAGAAAGGTCGGAAGGCCGACACCTCATCCGGGAGGTGCACGAGGGATCTAATGGGAGCCACCAAGGGGCTCGCACCTTGGCCAAAAAGATCTTAAGGCTGGGGTACTACTGGCCGACGTTGTTCAAAGATGCGGAAGAGCATGTACAGAAGTGTTTGGCATGCCAGACATTTGCCCCGCTAATCCATGTTCCCCGGGAGGAGTTAATCGGAGTCATAGGAGCTTGGCCGTTCAGTTGGTGGGGAATTGACTTGGTGGGACCATTCCCGACTACCCCGGGAGGAGCCAAGTACTTGATTGTGGTAATCGATTACTTCAGCAAATGGGTGGAGGCAGAACCGCTCACCAACATACGGGGATTAACCTGTGTTAAGTTTTGCTGGAAGAACATCATTTGTCGATTCGGCATCCCGAAGATTATAGTCACAGACAATGGGGCGTAGTTTGAGAATGATCCTTTCAAATCATGGTGTGTCAAGTACGGTATAGAGCAGAGGTTGACGTCTGTATACCACCCTCAGGCGAATGGGCAAGTGGAGGTTACCAATCGTACCATCATCAAAGGATTAAAAACTCGCTTGGAAGGCGCGTGGGGAAATTGGATTTGGGAGCTGCCCAGTGTTCTTTGGGCCCACCGGACTACAGAAAGCTCGGCTACCGGGGAATCTCCATATGGTTTGGTGTACGGGTCGGAGGCGGTGATACCCGCAGAAATTGGAATCCCGAGCCCCCGGACTCAATACCAGCGCCCGGAAGAAGAAGACGATGGGCGGCGCCTTGACTTGGACCTCTTGGAAGAAAAACGAAAGAATGCGGCACTTCAGGAAGCCAAGGTGAAGGAGCGAGTAAATAGGTATTATGACAGAAGGGTGCGGAAAGAAGCTTTCATCCCAGGAGACTGGGTAATGAGGAGAAACGATAAGAGCCGCCAAACCCCGGAGGGCAAACTTGCACCCAACTGGGAAGGCCCATACAAGGTAAAGGAAGCCTACTCGGGAGGGAGTTATGTGCTGGAGGACAAGCAGGGGAAGGAGATCCCCAGAAGATGGAATGTAGCTAATTTAAGAAGGTTTTACGGGAAGTAGAGTACCCCGCATCGTACCTTAGCTACTAAGGCATGGATATGCCAGGCATGGATATGCCCCGCCCGGAGGCATGAACATGCCCGGAGAAATACCCTGACGTTTGGCCTCGTCCCAGGTTTAAAAAGGAGATTCGTAAAAAGGGACCCATGGGTAGCTCCCATTTGGGTGCCCCGCTAGAATGGACCCGGAGCTTGAATGAAGCCCGGGGGTCAGAGAATGTAATGCTTGCAGGGAAGAGTTAATGAAAAGGGTCTTTTCGAAATACAATTTTATTCAATCCTCTTTAAATTACAAATCGCATGAACATGCGGTCACAGTCGTAGGACGATTACATAAGCATTTTACGTACAAATGTTCCTATCTATTTGCTACTATACCCACTTGGGACCGGATCCGGAAGCACCCTCAGGGTTACCCGGGGCTTGATTCCACGCAAGCTCCTCTTCCAATTGCGCGGCGTCCTCACAACCACGGATCCCTCTAGAAGCGGCTCCGCCAGGCGCATTCTTCTTACCCCGGCAGAAGTAACAAACCTATACTTAGGAAACATGACTGCTGCACTTTTACCCTTCTCTTCCCGGCTAATACGAGTACCCTCGGCGGTCTTAACCCCCTTTGTGGTGACTCCAGAGTCGGCAATCTCCCGGATGCGTCTTATCCGACGTGCCACCTCTTCCGGGTCAATGGATACAGTCATATCTTCGTACCTTTCGTACGCCACGTCCACCTCCACTCGGGCAGGGACTCGGCGAAGGCTAGAGGGATAGGGCCCAGCTTCTCCCGCGGATATCTTATTATGCCATTCAACGACATCCAGATAGGCCCTATGATTAGGAGCTCCCTCACCAAACTTCTTCGGGTTAGCCTCCATGCGTTCCTTCGTCCTGCGAACCCCGGCTGGAATATCGGTAAGAGGAGACACCCCAACTAAGCCATTTTTGAGACCCAAAAGGTGGTAGGATAGCCGGGTGATTAGTAGAGCATCCTGGAGGACCCTATTCCTATGAGTGAGAGACCGATTCTCCTTCTCAAAGTCGCAGAGAAGCCGGTTCTGAGCGGAGCGGGTCTCCAATGTCCTAAGTTTTTCCTGCGCCCGCTCTAGTTCACCCCACACCATGCCTAGCTCCTTGGTAGTGCGATGCTGGGAGTCGTCGTGAAGGGCTTGTAGCTCAGCGATGGTCTGGTGGGAATTCAGGGCTTCCCGCATATGATCGGAAGCAAGGTCGAAGCACTGGTTCAACGACCAAAACTTGGCCTCAACTGCCTTAAGAAACGCCACCAGCACCCGGATCGACCCAAACTCTTGAAGGAAGCATTCCAACCCCACCTCAGCTAATGCCCGGTTAGCCTGGTCGCCTCCAAACCGCCAATGGGCTAGTTTCCTCTGAAGGAAAGAGCATTGGAGGCACCCAGCGCGGGGGAGAGAGAAGTAGGTGCCGAAAGAACTACTGGGATGAGGAAAAACATAAGGTATGGGCCCATGCGGGGGAGAATCTCCTCTAGGGGACGCTCAGACTACAAAAAATGGTAATATCATTAAAAGGTAGAACTTGTCATTAATCAAAATAGGCACCAAGGCCAAAGTTCTACATACACTTCCCCGGGGGAAGGAAAGCTACAAAATACTTAACAAAAAAAAGAGATTACAAGGGAAAAGGTAGACTAGAGTCTAGAGTTATACATTGTCTTCAGTAGAGTGCCCCTCTCCCGGAATAGCGTGAGCTCTTTCGAACCTCCTCTCCAGCTCCACCAGATCCTCAGTGGTCCACTCAGGGCCGGCGTAAGCGGGGGCGTCTACTGCGGGCTCATCAGCGGACTGTTCAGGGTACCCTACCTTCCGCGTGGCCTTCCGGGTTTGGTAAAGCAGATCGTCTTGACCCGCAGCAAGGCCAACCCGGTAGTCCCCCCCTTCGACTTGAACTGCTTGGTACCCAAAATTGTCAGGCACCGCGCAGTATTCAAGTTAATTCTCAGCCCAATGGGGTGTCTCCGGGACTACCCTATAAGCGTTGAAGCTCTCCGGGCCGGGATCAGGAAAAGAGGCCTCGCCAACTGCTGGCACCTTGGCCTTCTTGATATCCGAAGCAGAAGGGGCCCGGGAAGACATCTTTAAAGAATCCCATAGCTGAGGCACCAGGCCCTTCAGATCCGCCTCTTGAAGGGACCTCCAGCGGTAGTTCAGCAAGTCGCTGGCCTTGGGGCGGTAGTAGGAGGCTTGGGCTTCGAGGCAAGCGGGTCCCGGAAGCCATCCCCGCAGACTGCGGTACATCTCATGACAAGCATCCGCACTGGCCGCGGCGGCGATGCCCTCTAGCCTCTTGTCAAAAGCGACGGAGCGAAGGATCTTCTTGGTCAGAGCATCCAGGGCCTCGAGCTGAGCGTCTTTCTTATCCTTCTTGAGGGAGGAATACTTCTCTACCTCGGCCAGCTTCTTCTCCTTATCCGCTAGCTTCTTCTCCCTCTCAGCTAGCTTCTTTTGGGAAGCCTCTAGTCGGGCCTCCAGGTCGTCCCTCCCGGCTAATTTCTCCCGGGTGTCGCGGAGCTCCTTCTCCATTTTGACAAATAGCCCGGCGCTATACTTGGAATAACTGCGGTTCAGCGCTTCGGTGAACTAAGGGTCCGCAAGGAGGGAATCGGCGAAGGCAGTGCTCTGCAAGACAAGTAGATGTACCACTTAGACAAAATTCAGACAAAACTCCGACTAACACTTAGATAAAATACGAAGTTTTAGGAAGGTAGTTACCTCCTCTTTCTCTTCCGGGAAAACCTCGGAAGTAGTAGCCTGCGGAGGAGTGTTGTGAACAGGAGGAGGAGAAGGAAAATCGTTGGTCCTCTGGCGAGAGGATGGAGGAGACCCAGGCAGCTCATTAGGAGGCGGTCGCTTAAACCGTGAACTGGCCCCGCCACTATAAACTGGATGCTGGATAAAGGACCGGCGCCCAGGAGTAGGTGATGGAGTGGGAGTTGCCCGGGACGCTGAAGGTAACCCGGAGGAGGATGACGGGCGAGAGCGTTGATGCGAGCGGGCCCCCTGCGGGATAATAGTTGGGTTCTCGGTAGAGGATGGCTCAGGACGGGGAGCCACTTGTTGAGCAGGCCCGGCTTGGTCGCCCCAGGTTGGAGACCTCTCCACGAAATTCATAGCGTCTGCGTGCAACAGGGGTTGGGCTGAAACCAAGCAAATAAAGTCAAAAAAAAAATAATAGTAATAATAATAGACAGAAGGAAAACAAGGATCCAAAATAAAATAAAAGCCTTAATAGGCACCTCCATCTGGCCACACCGCAGCTATGCGCGGGAGAGTGAAGAGGTCGGCAGGGTAGATCCCGCGAGGCCAATAATAGCCCGCGTTCCCGGTCTTAAAAAAATTGTCCATACATAGGGGGAAAGACGAAGGAGGCTATGGTCGCTGGTAATAAGGCCGGGGAGATTGGCAAGGGGTTTCTTGTCCTCAGGAACGAGAGAATCGTTCCAGGAAGGCATAGGGTATACCCGGGCATCGCATTGAAAGAAACCTTTCGAAAGATATCCTTTGGCGGATTTAGGTTTGGAAAGGATGAAGTCCTTTATCCCGGAGCGAATAGTAAAAGAAAAGACGCCCGGGAAGGACGCATGTGCCTTCCGCAAGGCGTAGAAGGAGCGGAAGAGTAAGAGAGAAGGAGGAATGTGGCACCTGGCGCAGTTAAGCAAAAAGGCCAGGATTAAAACAACCCCGTTAGGGTGTAGTTGGGTCGGGGCCACATTGTAAAACCGAAGAATTTCAAGAAAGAGAGGAGGAAAAGGCAGGCAAAGCCCGTATTGAAAATGGATCCGGGGGATGCACGGAACTTCCCGCTCGGAGACTCCCGGAGGAAGTTTAGAAAGAGAGGCATTTAAAGGGAAGGGAATAAAGCAGCGTTTGGCTAAATCCAAGACATCCCTAACTAGGGAAGGGGAATCCTCAGGGACATCATAAAATTTGACACCTACCGGGCGCACTCCGTGAGTGGGTCCCCGGGGAATGTCACCACCAGCCTCCTCGCCAAACACCTCTTCATCCTGATCTTTGTGGGGATGATGAGGATGCTCGGCCGGGCAGGAACCTGCCCCATCCGAGGGCAACGCACCCGGGACAGCTAGCCCTCGGGGCGTACTGAAAACCTCGGAAGAGGTGCCCGGGGAGGAAGGGGGGGAAGCCGTGTTATCATCAGCCCGGAATTGGACCTCAAAACGATTTTGAACTCCCTCGGTGTCTAAGGAAGAATCAGAGAAGAGAGGGGAAGTCATGATGGGGAGAAGGAAGGAGAGATTTAGTGCTTACTTGATCAAAAAGAGCAGAGCGCCTGGAAGAATTTGGAGAGAGGAGCATAATGAAGAGCGGTTTGGACCCTTATATAGATGGGTGAATAGGAAACGCCCCCTCAAAAGAAGGAAAAGCAGTTATGACACACTGATTGAAGCGGAATAGAGAACGGCGGCGTCAGAAACTAATTATCGCGCATATGGGCCCCACCACAGAAATAATGACAAGGAGAAGCGCATAAGACCAGTCCCCCGCGCTGCAGAAACCCGGACATTTGGTCTGGGGGGCTAGTGATGATACTGGCTCAGCACTTTACTGGGCCGAGAAAAGACAAGGCCCGGTATTGGGGAAGTAACAACTTTCCCGCGTGAGGCGCATCCGGACAAGAGAAAGGACGGGTAGGTGACAAAAGGAGGTGGTCCTGAGTCTTATCCAAAGCAGGCAACCTCAGCTATAAATACTAGCCTCAAACAGTAAGCAAGGTATGTGACTTATATCTCTACTTTATATTGAGAGCATCTTCCGTACGTTTTCCTTCTCCACTATCCCCATCTCATCATCACGCCGGAGCTTCTTCCCCGGGAAGCCTCCCGGGGATTGTTTTGCAGGATTGAGGCGGGCTGATCAAGGAGGAGACCCGGATAGCGTCTAATCCCGGGAGACGGACGGATTTTGGTAGCATCAGGCGACGGTCTATGTATTAATACTTGGTCCCTTATATTGACAATTTCAACCGATAACGGTCCCTTATATTAATACTTGGTGTATGTAGAGACATGTCTCAAAAGAGAATTTGTATTTGTATAAAGAGTTCATCTTTTCAAACATACTGGGATTCAAATTGCTAATAAACTCGTTATATTTTATAAATAAATAAATGTGAACTCTTCGAATTTGGAACTAGTATAACATACTAAGAGTACTCATGATAGATAACAAAATAATAATAATGAGGAATATATGGCTATTTACTAGTGAGATTTCTGTCACTTTCAATCATAATTTTAGGGAAGCTAATTCTGTTGTAGATGCTCTGGCTAAGTTAGCTAGTAGAAGCAAAGTGACTAGGTCTTTTAATCATCAAAATCTACCATCCAATATATATATATATGGATTTGTACAATTAGATAGTCAAGAATTTCCCTATGTTAGACTTGTATAAAATTTTATATGGGAAAATTAGATACTGCTGGTTTGCTTTGGTTTTGACAGGGAATGAAGTACATATGGAAAAGCAAAACAGACCTACTCAACTTGAACTTTGAAACAGTCTGGAATGCTCAGGTATACAGTTTTCAAAGTTTTTTATTATCACATGTTTTAATATCAAGAACTTCTTATTGGCTTGGATTTTATTTTATACAAGTGGTTTTATTGGCTTGGCCTTTGTGGTGGATGAACAGAGGATCAGCCAATTCAACTATATCAAGGATTTAAAAGCACCAGTTCAGTTGCTACATCTCCCAATGTTGACTTCTGCTTGAACTTGAACCTCAATTTTTCTACTGCTTCAACCATTCTGAAGTTGCTGACAGTTACAATCTCTACTGGACATGGACATCCATAGTATACACTGTAAAGTTAGGGATTCTCAATCACAGTCAAGTGGCTAAGTGGCTTTTCGTCTTGCGGGGCTTGCCGATTACTGACTTGCTCCTTGAATTGTTATCCTCGTTGTGGCAAACTTGTCGGCGACAGGTGTCATGCTTGTTGACCACTAATCTAGATCAGCTGAGTAGATATCGATTAGAATCCATAACTATAGGATCAAAGGACTTGTTCTATCAAGTTTTTTCATCTTATTAGGTAGGGACGTTTTTCTTGGATCATCCCCATGTTTTTTCATCCTACTTGATAAGATTTTTCTTGAACTGATTGTATTTGAACCTTTTTGGTCCTAAAGGTAAGGGGAGCCTAATAAATTACCCCCACCATGGGTGGTTTAAATTAAAAAATAATAATAATGATAATAATAACAATAATAATAATAATCAAAACACCAATGCATATATTTTTTTAAAAAAATCTAGAACTTAAAATAAAACCTCTCTTTCTTTTTTTTCAAAAATATGTTTTCTACATAATATGTAACAGAAAATTGAAAAAGAAAAACAATTGACTAACAAAAACAAGAGAGTGTTGATATTACCGGCCCAAAGGCCTACTGGACCGGTAATAGGATCCACGGTCCAGCGCCAAAAGGGTGGTGCCTTTCCCGCTAGGGGGCACGTCCGGACAAGAAGGACGGACGGGGACAAAGGAAAGTGGTCCTGCACCTTATCTCAAGCAGGCAAGCTCGGCTATAAATACTATTCTCAAACAGTGAACAAGGTATGTGACTTATATCTCTCTACTTTATATTGAGAGCACCTTCCGTACGTTTTTCTTCTCCGCTATCCCCATCTCATCATCACGCCGGAGCTTCCTCCCCGGGACGCCTCCCGGGGATTGTTTTACAGGATTGTTGCGGGCTGATCAAGGAAGAGACCCGGATAGCGCATAATACCGGGAGACGGACGGATTTTGGTAGCATCAATTGGCACGCCCAGTGGGACCTTTCCACCTTCGCATGATGGAGTCGCCAAGGAGAGGGCGCGGGCGCCCGAAGAAGAACGCGGCACCTTCAGGGGGCGGTTCTCTTCCACCCCCGGGAGATGATGTGACTGATAGACCCTAGATATACTCTTATTTTGTAGCATTTGAGAGCTGTTTTAGATAGTATTTTATATATTTATATTAGACTTTTAGACCGAATCATTCATAGTGGTTTGAAATTGAAGACGTGCATTTCGATCTTGAATTGTACTTGCGATGGATTTGAGTGATTTGAAGACCTTCTATGACCGTCCTGAAGGAATTAGATACATTGAAGAACCGGTCGTAGAAATGGCGTGAAGGCACACTCTCGCGGGCCGCGAACCCTAGGTCGCGAACCGCGAGGGTGTGTGTTGCTGTTTTGAAGATGCCGAGTTTCGCGCGGTTCGTCCACGGACTGTGATCTGGATGGGCAAGGTGAGCTCCTCCATGCGGGTGCGCTCAGTCAGGTGCACAGCCTCCGGATTTGGCAGGTACATGTGCTGATTCTTGGCTACTAGCCAGATGAATCTAGGAGGAGGGAATTTGTGCATTTGCAAGACATTAGTGGACTCCAAAGAAGCAATGGAGTGTAACTGGTGAGCTCTCTCGGCTGTCTTGCCTATCGCCTGAATGTCTGGAGGTAGATGGATGCGCAAATAAGCTGCCAGAAGAGAAATCATACCCCCCTGCGGTATCTTCCCTGAGCTCTTCTGGGAGGTCTCCAGACATTTCTGCACAAAGAGGTCTACCCAACATGGGTGCTCTATCCTCCAAAACATAGTCCAAAGGCATTGGACTTGTTCCCTGCTGATATGCGTCAACTCCCCCTGGCAAAAGATCGTCATCACTAGGAGCTTGTGCACCATACGAACAGCTGGATGTATGATGTGGTTGTTCTTTGTAGCGCCCGTGATGTTGGGAGATCCAGACAAACAATGCCAAAAGAAAGCTAGATCAATTCCTTGTGGGGCATATTCTCTTGGATTCTTGTAGCCCTCCGCATATTGGAATCCAAAAGCATCTTGGATTTCATCATAGGACATCCTGCGGTCTACATCATTCAACCTGAAGGTGATGTAATGCCTGTCATGGTCCTCGTCGTAGTGCTTGGCTAGAGTGGATAGGAACTCAAGTGTATAGCGGATGTATGTCGGTGCCGACCGATCAATGAATCCTCTCATGCCAACGCGATCCAATAAAAATAGCACAGGCTGCTGCAGACCTAGCTCCTGAAGAAGCTCAGAGGAGAGGAACTTCGTCTCCATGATCGTTCGCCTCCCATTCCCTATCAACTTTCTCCACCGTTGTTGGGCATCGTCATTCAAACCTTGCAGTCCCATAAGGTCAATAGGAGGCAGGTTTTCTGCAGGGGGAGGGCTAGGTTGGCGAGGGGGTGATTCGGGGATCACGGGCTCATGTGAGCTAGAGGCTTCCCCTCGGCGAGTCCTTTTTCTCGGTGCCATTATTAAAATCTACTCAACAACAGTCCAGCACAACTAACTAGCTACAAGGCGGCAAGCCCCTACTCAAAAAGCTCAGTATATAACTAAAGGCGGCAAGCCTTTGAAATTTCAATGAAACCTATTGGCGGCAAGCCCTAAATCACCCAAAAATTGAATAAATTCAGTAGGGTACCGTCAATTGAAGCCTGTGGAGCCAATGTAGCTTGAGGAGATCATCAATTGAACCAAAATATCACCAAATCAAAAATGCCCAAAAATTAGGGTTCTTGAGATTTGGGGATATTTAAGTTCGTTTTGGCATTTGGAATTTGAGATGAGGAAAAGGTTAAGGGTGGTGTAGGGAAGGTTTTTGTGTAATTGGTTTGGGAAAAAAATCGCCGAAGGCCGGCGAATCGGGGTGAAGAACTTCCCGGTGGAGATTTGGCAATGTGGGTAAAAGATGGTGTTTTTGATTGGGATTTTTGGTGGTTTTTGTTGGGAAAGCTTGGGGGATTGATTTGGGTGGAAGAAATCGGTTCAAAACTCGCCGGAATGGAGGATTGGAGTTGGTGGCCGGAAAAGATGGTGTTTGGGTCGGGAGGAATAGGAAAGAAGGAGGAGAAAAAAGATAGAAGAAAATGGGAAAGAAGTAGTGCCCGAAATCTCGCGGGTCGCGAGCTCAACTCGGCGGGCCGCGAAACTCCTTCGCGGGCCGCGCCCCATCTTCGCGGGTCGCGAAAACGGTCCATTTTGTTCCAGGGATTTCCGAGAAATCCTGGCCTCCTTCGCGGGTCGCGCGGCCTCCTTCGCGAGCCGCGCGTTGAAATCGCGGACCGCGCGCTCAAGGCCGTCGCGGTGCGCTCGGTGAAATCGCGCCCCGCGCGCGGTTTCTTCGCGGACCGCGCGATCAAACCGCGGTCCGCGAGCACAGTTTCGCGGGCCGCGAAAAGTGGCATTTTTGTTCCAGGGATTTCCGAGAAATCCTGGCTTCCGTCGCGGGTCGCGAGGTCTTGTTCGCGGTTCGCGCGTTAAAGCTTCGCGGTCCGCGCCATAAATTCGCGGACCGCGCTCGCTGAAGCCCGTCGCGGCGCACGCGATGAAAATCGCGTGCCTCGCTCGACAAACCGTCGCGGTCCGCGCGATGAAACCGCAGACCGCGAGCACAGTGCCGCGGTCCGCGCGATCAAGCCGCGGACCGCGAAAACCCATGTTTTTGTGGCAGGGATTTCCAGGAAATCCATCTTTGCTCGCGGGTCGCGAGATTGCCGTCGCGGTCCGCGAAACCCTCGGTCGCGGTCCTCGCGATGAATTCGCGGACCGTGAGGAATGGTTCCTTGGTATTTGTTGTTTTTGCACCACGTCAAACCTATTTCTATAAAAACAACACAAAAACTAGCGTAATGGTTGAATTACAAGCTTAATGAAATGTACATAGCAAATAAATATAAAGAAAGTAATGTTCCAAATGTTGAAATTGTTCGACGAATTCTTTTAAAAACTCAAAACTCGTTTATTTAACATCGTCGTCACGATGTACCTCCATGGTAAAGATCACTCGTAGGCTGGGTTGCCTAGAGACATGTCCTCTAGGATCTCCGATTTGAAACCCTCGTAATACGGTTTCAACCTTTGGCCGTTGACCTTGATGATTTTGGCACCCTCGTCGCTTTGGATCTCCACCGCACCATGAGGGAAAACTTTCACAACTACAAATGGTCCAGTCCACCGAGAACGCAGTTTACCTGGAAACAAACGAAGGCGTGATTGAAATAGGAGAACCTTTTGACCTACCTCAAAAGTTTTCCTAATTATCATCTTGTCATGCCATGCTTTCGTCTTCTCCTTGTAAATGGCAGCGTTCTCATAGGACTCATTCCGGATTTCCTCGAGCTCTTGCAGTTGAAGCTTCCTTTTATTCCCGGCTTTGTCCAAGTTCAAGTTGAACCTTGTGATTGCCCAGTAGGCTTTGTGTGCTAACTCCACCGGCAAATGACACGGCTTTCCAAAGACTAATCGGTATGGAGACATACCAATTGGCGTCTTATAAGACGTCCTATATGCCCACAATCCATCATCCAACCGAGAACTCCAATCCTTGCGAGTCGGCCTAACCGTTTTCTCAAGGATGGACTTGATTTCCCTATTGGAAACTTCGGCTTGTCCATTTGTTTGTGGGTGATAGGCGGTGGAAGTTTTGTGATTTACCCCATATTTCTTCAATAATGCGGCAATGGTTCTATTGCAAAAATGAGTGCCTCGATCACTGATCAGAGCTCGGGGTACCCCGAACCTAGAGAAGATGTGAGATTTGATGAACTCTGCAACCACTTTAGAATCATCAGTACGAGTGGGGATTGCCTCAACCCACTTAGAAACATAGTCAACCGCAAGCAAGATATATTTAAAACCAAATGAAGTAGGGAAAGGTCCCATAAAATCAATTCCCCAAACATCAAAAAGTTCACAATATAGAGGGCAATGTTGGGCATTTCATTCCTAGAAGAGATGTTTCCTACTCTTTGGCATTTATCACAAGACTTGTAAAATGTGTATGCATCTTTATTCAAGCTAGGCCAATAGAAACCACAATCTAGCACTTTCCTAGCGGTTCGCCTAGCACCAAAATGACCACCACATGCATATGAATGGCAAAAAGAAAGGATTGAATTTGTTTCATTATTAGGAATGCATCTCCTAATCACTTGGTCGGCACAATGTTTCCATACATAGGGATCATCCCACACATAAAACCTAGCATCATGCTTTAGCTTATCCTTTTGTGCTTTTGTGAAGTGAGAAGGGCACTTATTTGTGACAAGGAAATTCACAATATTGGCATACCATGGAAGAGAAACACCAAGAGCAAACAATTGCTCGTCGGGGAACTCTTCGTGAAGATGCTCCTTCAATGCTTTGGTCCCAAACTCCTCATTGGGCACCAATCGGCTCAAATGGTCGGCCACTAGATTTTCAGCTCCTTTCTTGTCCTTGACCTCCAAGTCGAACTCGCTCAAGAGCAAGATCCATCGGAGTAACCTAGGCTTTGCTTCTTTCTTCGTCATCAAGTAACGAAGAATTGCATGGTCAGTGAAAACAATAATCTTTGTACCAAGCAAATATGGCCTAAACTTTTCTAAAGAAAAGACTACCGCTAGCAATTCTTTTTCAGTAGTGGTATAGTTCCTTTGAGCATCATTGAGAGTCATGGATGCATAATAGATGGCATGGGGAATTTTTCCCACCCTTTGACCTAGCACCGCACCAACGGCGTAGTCACTTGCATCACACATGATCTCAAATGGAAGGGACCAATTTGGAGGTTGTATAATAGGGGCCGACACTAGCATAGACTTTAAACAATCAAATGCCCTTTTACAACCTTCATCTACCACAAATTCCACATCTTTTTGCAACAATCTACATAAAGGGGAAGAAATTTTTGAAAAGTCTTTTATGAAACGGCGGTAGAAACCCGCGTGGCCAAGAAAGGATCTCACATCACGCACACAAGTAGGGTAAGGAAGAGATTGGATGATATCAATTTTTGCTTTGTCTACTTCAATACCCTTAGATGACACTTCATGACCTAACACAATGCCCTTTTCTACCATAAAATGACATTTTTCAGAATTTAGCACAAGGTTTTTATCAATGCAAGTTTTTAAGACTAATGACAAATGGATTAAGCAATTTTCAAAAGAGTTTCCATGAACAGTAAAGTCATCCATGAAAACCTCTACAAACTTCTCAAGATATTCTGAAAAAATGCTAACCATACACCTTTGGAACGTGGCCGGTGCATTGCAAAGGCCAAAAGGCATGCGTCGATATGCAAAGGTGCCAAAGGGACATGTGAAGGTGGTCTTCTCTTGATCCTCTGGTGCAATGGCAACCTGAAAGTACCCTGAATAGCCATCAAGAAAACAGTAGAAAGAGTGGCCTGCAAGCCGGTTAAGCATTTGATCAATAAATGGCAAAGGGAAATGGTCTTTCCTTGTTACCGCATTTAACCTTCGGTAATCAATGCAAACACGCCATCCATTTTGGACACGAGTGGGAATCAATTCGCCATGGCTATTCTCCACTACGGTCACTCCGGTTTTCTTTGGCACCACTTGTGTTGGGCTTACCATTTACTATCGGAGATTGGATAGATCATTCCCGCATCCAACAATTTAAGAACCTCGGCTTTTACTACCTCCATCATAGGAGGGTTCAACCGCCTTTGAGGTTGTCGGATGGGTTTAGCATCATCCTCCAATAGTATACGGTGCATGCAAGTACTTGGACTCATACCTTTGATGTCGGCAATAGTCCATCCAATGGCTTCCTTATGATCTTGAAGCACTTTCATCAACCTTTCCTCTTGTTCCTTGGTGAGTTTGTTGGAGATGATCACCGGCAATTTCTCACCATCACCAAGGAATGCATATTTTAGATTCTCGGGTAGTGGTTTCAACTCCACCACCGGAGGTTTATTGAAAGATGGTCGGTTGCCCGAGCCCTTCAATACCTCAAGGTCTAAAATTGGTGCATCAAGAGAAAGTTCCTCAAAGGTATCTAGCTCAAAAATGCTTTCCTTCAAGTTAGCACTCAAAGCATATGTATGAACATTACTTGTGTGTAAACTATTAGCTAAAGCATTTAACAAAGGATCATCAACATCATTTTCATAAACTTTTTGCACATAAGGCTCAATCACATCAATAGCATTGCAAGAAGTTTCCTCATCATCGTATTTCATTGCACCATAAATGTTGAACTCTATTTTATCCTCATCAAATTCCATGGTAAGCCTACCACTATGCACATCGATAATAGTTCTTGACGTTTTCAAAAAGGGACGCCCTAACAAGACAGGGGTAGCAAATTTATCATGTTCCATGTCAAGAACGTAAAAATCGGCCGGGAACACCAACTTGTCGACTTTCACCAAGACATCTTCAACAATACCCTTAGGGTATGCATTAGAGCGGTCGGCAAGTTGGATTACCACGCTGGTTTTATGCAAAGTGCCAAGATTCAACGATTCATACAATGTATATGGAATGACATTTATGGATGCACCTAGATCTAGCATGGCTCTAGGAAAGTAAGTGTTCCCTAAGATGCAAGGAATGGTAAACATGCCCGGATCACCACATTTAGTAGGCATTTTATCTTGAAATAAAGCCGACACATGTTCATTGACTCTTTCATTTTTAACATGCTTAGACCTTTGTTGACGATGGTTTACAAATAATTCCGTCAAGAACTTAGAATATCTAGGAACTTGATCAATAGCATCGAGCAAAGGAATATTTACCTCACACCTTCGAAGGACCTCGAAAGCTTCCTTGTCCATCTCCTTTTTCCGAGTATTCTTCAAAGATTCGGGAAATGGTGCTTCCACATCAAAGGTAGTGTCCACCCTAGTTTTCTTGTGAAGAGGTAAGAATGGAGGTGACAGTGGTTCAACATGATAAGTTGTGTCTACATGTTCCTCATCAATAAGTTCTTTCTCCTTCTCAACCTCGGCATCACCTTTTTCTTTGGCTAGCCCCTCAAGAATTACTTCTTCGTCGGCCAAGGTCGCCTCAACCTCGTCATTGGCTAAACTCTTCTTCACAAGGCCTCTCTTGGGTGCCTTTTTCACAACCACTTCGGGTTCAAGAGCTTGTTTACCACTCCTCAAGGTCATGGCACTCGCATGAGGCCTTGGATTTAACTCCGTTTGCGCGGGTAGTTTCCCGGAGTTTTGTGCTTCCAACTTTCCCAAAACTGTGGCCATTTGACTCATTTGCACCTCAATGCTTTTGAGTCTAGCATCTTGTGGGAATTGGTCCGAGCTTTCACCTTGGTTATGAGATTTATCTTCCAACCTCGGGTGAGCATTTTGAGGGGCACGGTTATTGAAACGGCCTTGACCTTGGTTTCTTGGGTATTGTTGTGGTTGAGGGTGATATTGAGGGTTTTGATGATCTTGGTACCCTTGATAGCCAAAATCTTGGTACCCTTGGTTTTGGTAACCTTGGTAGCCTTGGTCATTTTGCCCCCTCGACCTATCAAGAGATTGACCACTTTGACCTTGGTAACCCCCTTGGTAGCCATCTTGTTGGCCTTGTTGTCCCGTCGGTTCATCTCTCCACCGAAAGTTGGGGTGATCTCTAGTTCCGGGGTTGTAGTGTTGAGCAAAAGGATCATACTTCCTTTGGTTACCCCTATCACCACCTTGGCCTTGTCCACCTTGAAAACCCCTACCACTTTGGTAGCCTCGTCCTCCTTGGTAGCCCCTAAAACCTTGGTTCCCTCCTTGATCGCCTCTAAAACCTTGGTTTCCTCCATAGACCCCCATGGCATTGACTTCTTCGTTATAATCCTCGTTTGCTTGAGGACAAGATTCGGTGAGATGGTTCGAAGCACAAATCCCACACGTCATCACTTGTTGCCTTGGTTGGTTCCCCCCGGAGCTATTTCCCATCATGAAACCTTTCATCAATGCCGTAAGCTCCTTGATATCTTGACGAGAGCTATCATTGTTCCCACCGGAGTTACCCAGTCGTAGCCTCCGGTCTCTCTTTGGTTTGCATCCTTCGGCTAGTTGCTCAAATAGCATCATGGCATCGGAAGAGCCAAGGTTAGCAATGGAGCCACAGCAAGACTGATTTATCAACTCGGTTTCTCTATCATTCAAACCATTGTAATAGAAACACACCAATTGAGGTTCGGTGAAGCTATGGTATGGGCAACTTGAGAGGAGAGTTTGGAATCTTTCCCAATACTCATACAACGTCTCATCATCGTCTTGAGTGATGTTGCTAATGGCTTGTATCAAGACCGAGGACTTAGAGGGAGGAAAGTACTTGTCTAAGAACTTTTTCTTCAATTGTGGCCATGTAGTGATTGATGATGAAGGTAAACGGCTTAACCATTTAGCGGCCTTGTCCTTCAAGGTGAAGGTGAAGGTTTTTAGCTTAAACTCATCCACACTCATCTCGGAAGGTTTCAAACTACTACACACCCTATGAAAAGCCTCAAGGAAGTCATTCGGATCATCCACTTCTCTACCATGGAAAGTTGGAAGCAAATTTATCACTCCCGTCTTGATTTCGTATTGAGAGTTCGGGTAAACAATGCTCGATTGTTGTTGCTCATAGTTGGGGGACATGTACTCTCTCATAGAAATGTTGGTAGGAGAAGGGTTAGGGTTTTGGAAAGGGTTGTAGAATTGGTTTCGGGGAGGGTTTTGGCCGGTATCCTCTTCATCGTCCGCCATGTTGAAAGGTAGTGATTCACTTTCAAGGGAGAAAGGATTAGATGCTAGTGACTCTTGCACTTGCCTCCTAAGTTGGCGGAGACTTCTTACTAGCTCGGGGTACCGCAGGATGGCCACCTGGAAACTGCCTCTGACGAAGCCGACTCGGAAAGAGAGTACCAGGAGGAGTAAGGACCAAGGCCCGCCGGGGGACGCAGTCCCCGGGCCCAGGGGCCTGAAGCCCGGGAGGAAGGGCAATCCTTAGCCGAGGCGGAAGAATTGGCGGCGTTGGAGTTCATGAGAGCCAACAAGGAGTTGTACCGCCAGTGGGTACTCTCTACCCGGGAAAATCGTAGACGGATGGAGCCTGGAGGAGACCCGGCAGGACCTCTGCGGGGGTACCAAAGAGAGGTTATTGACCTGGACGGAGTCGTTCAGCCGCCAAGGATACAGGGGCGTGTGAACTCTTCCACCGTCCCACCTTCTTTCCCTCCGAGTCTCGGGGTCGGAGGGGGAGTGGCTACGGGACAACAATCGAATTTGGTTCCACACACTCCACCCTATTACCCGCGTTCCAGCTGGGGGGCGGGACAAATTGGGTATGCCCTGCCAGCCATGCCGGTGGAGTCGTTGGGTTATCAGGCCCCTGGAACCCAGGGGAACCCGATCCAGTATTCCATGCCCATGCATGGATCAATGAGGATGAACTACGGTTACCCGGAGAGATACTATCGGGAGGACGATAGGATGCAGGGCTATCAGGTGGCGCCGCAGGATCCCAACTCTTTGGAGGCTCAACTAGACAAACTGGTGGGAAGAAACGGGGCTAAACCTACCTCCCCTTGGGTCCCTCGAGTGCTCGCGTACCCATGGCCGCCGGGCCTCCGGACCCCGGAGGGAATCCCAACATACAATGGAGAGACAGACCCGGAAGAGTTTGTCAGGACGTACCAGAACCTGATGGTGTCAAGGGACTTCCCGGAGGAATTGAGATGCAAGTTGGTGGGCTGTTACCTGAGAGGAAACTGTCTTTCGTGGTTCGATTCCTTGCCCCGAGAAAGCCTCAGAGATTATTACGATTTTTCTAAGGCTTTACTGTTCAGATACGCCGGGTTAAAGAAGGAAGGAAAGCAGCTTACTGAGCTTCTGGCCACCCGGCAGAAGGCTGCGGAAGGGTCAATGGAATACTATCGAAGGTACATGGACGACAGCATGAAGGTCGTCGACAGGCAGCAGCAGGAGAAGGCGGTGATTAGTGGGTTCATAAATGGCCTGAGGGATATGGCGTTGTTCCAGAAGTTGATGGAAAACATCCCGGAAACCGAGCAAGAGCAAGAGCGGACCCTGCTCCCGCACCGGTAAACCGAGCAAGAGCGGACAGTTTCACCCCGCTCAGCAAATCCCGAACGGAGATCCATGCTATCCACAAGGATTTGTTCCCGGATCCGTTGCCTATCCAAGGGACCCCGGCTAGGGAAAATGCGGACAAATGGTGCGCCTATCACAAGTGTTATGGGCATTCGACAGAGGGGTGTAGGATGTTGAGGAACGAGATAGAAAAATTAATAGAGCGGGGACAGCTAAGATATTGTGTGGCGATGGAAGCAAAGAAGGAGAATCCTCGGGACCAGCCCCAGGGGCAGCCCCGGAGGAGGTGGAGGCCCAACCCGGGGAGAGGAAACGGGAGAAATCAAGGCAACCAAGGCAACAGGGCCCCGGGGAGGCCTGCCATAGCTGCCGCACCAGTCCAAGCAGTGGAGCCTGCCCTAGTACCCAACAGGATGATCAACGTGATAAGTGGAGAAATCGGAGAAGCATGCGAGTCAGTTTCCGCTATCCGGGCTCGGACGCGATATGTTCCCCCGGGAGAGATTCTGGGAAAAAGATTTCGCCTCGAGGAGGCTCTCACTTTCTCTAAAGCGGATGCAGTCCCGCCTCAGATACCCCATTCTGACCCAATGGTGGTAACAGCGGAGATTGAAGGTTTCTTGATCAAGAGGGTGTTCGTAGATGACGGGAGCAGCGTGGAGATCATGTTCGCTTCCTGCTTCGATCAATTGGGAATTGGGAGACAGAACTTGAAACCCCGTTCATCTCCCTTGTCAGGATTCACTGGCAAACCTGAAGTCCCTCTAGGAGTTATTCCCCTCGCAGTATGTATGGTGGATGAGAAGGATCGGAGCAAGAGGGTCTCAGTGACGTGCAACTTTGCGGTTATTGATGCACCCTCACCATATAACGTAATCATAGGAAGACCGTGGCTAACCCAAGCCCGGGCAGCGAGTTGTCCGTATCTGCTGACGATGAAGTTCCCCACTGCGCAAGGTGTGGCGGTCGTGCGGGGAAGTCAAGCAGTAGCAAGAAGTTGCATGATGACGGCGGTCCGGGACGCAAAGAAAGCAGTAGGGGCAGTACATGGAGAAGTTCCCCGGCAAGAATTGGAGGCAATGCGGGTGGCGTACAAAGGGACGTTCACGGTGGGAAAAGACCTCCCGGATGAAGTAAAAGGCGCACTGAAGGAACTCTTGGCCAGGTATCAGGGAGTATTCTCATGGAGCCCGGAGGACATGGTGGGGGTGTTGCCAGAGTTGGGGGTACACAAGCTGAACATAAGCCCGGCA
Organism: Cruciata laevipes; assembly: GCA_963678965.1. Taxonomy (NCBI): domain Eukaryota; kingdom Viridiplantae; phylum Streptophyta; class Magnoliopsida; order Gentianales; family Rubiaceae; genus Cruciata; species Cruciata laevipes. The sequence goes on from OY787642.1 coordinate 11,852,464, forward strand.
ACAAAACCAATCAGGCAGAAGAAAAGACCTGTAGCCCCGGAAAGAGCGGAATTTATAAAGAATGAAGTAAAGAAGTTGGAGAAAGTCGGGGTGGTCGAGGAAATCATCTACCCGGAATGGATAGCTAACCCGGTCTTAGTAAAAAAGCACGATGGAAGCTGGCGCATGTGTATCGACTTAACAGATTTGAATAAATGTTGCCCCAAAGACAGCTATCCTCTCCCGAATTTGGACCGGCTGGCAGAGGCTATCGCGGGGTACTCGGTGCTAGCCTTCTTCGATGCACATAAAGGGTATCACCAAGTGCAGATGGATGAGGCGGACAAAGCGAAAACCTCCTTCATCACCGATTTCGGAACCTTCTGTTACAAGAAAATGCCCTTTGGACTGAAGAACGCGGGGGCTACGTATCAGAGAATGGTGGACAAACTCTTCAAGGAACAAGTGGGAAGAAAGATGGAGGTGTATGTCGACGACATGGTGGTCAAAAGCAGGGCTTACGGAGCTTTCCTGAATGACCTGGAGGAGATGTTCGAAAAGCTAGAACGGAGTAATCTAAAGCTGAACCCCTCCAAAAGTACCATTGGAGTGGGGGCGGGAAAGTTCTTGGGTTTCATGGTGTTAAGTCGGGGCATCGATGTTAACCCGGAGAAGGTAGAGGCCATAGCTAAGATGACCTCCCCCAGGTCGGTGAAAGAAGTACAGCGGTTGACAGGGTCTCTCGCGGCTCTCAGTCGATTCCTATCAAAGGGGGCAGATAGGCAGTTGCCTTTCTTCAACATTCTCAGGAGGGCCAAGGCGTTTGAGTGGTCCGGAGAATGTGAGAAGGCGTTCCAAAATCTGAAAGAGCACCTTCAACAATTGCCAACATTAAAGAAGCCACTCCCGGGGGAGGAGCTTTTTCTGTACATAGCAGCGTCCCGGGAAGCGGTAAGTGCCGTGCTAATCAAAGAAGAGGAGGGAAAGCAGCACCCAATCTATTTTGTTAGCCGGGCACTTTGGATTTAACTCCGGTTGTGCGGGTAATTTCCCGGAGTTTTGTGCTTCCAATTTCCCCAAAACAGTGGCCATTTGACTCATTTGCACCTCAATGCTTTTGAATCGAGCGTCTTGTGGGAATTGACCCGAGCTTTCACCTTGATCACGAGATTTATCTTCCAACCTCGGGTAAGCATTTTGAGGGGTGCGGTTGTTGAAACGGCCTTGACCTTGGTTCCTTGGGTATTGTTGTGGTGGATGATCTTGGTACCCTTGATAGCCAAAATCTTGGTACCCTTGGTTTTGGTAACCTTGGTACCCTGGATTTTGGTGGCTTTGGTCTCCTTGGTAGCCTTGGTCATTTTGCCCCCTCGATCTATCAAAGGATTGACCACTTTGACCTTGGTAACACCCTTGGTAGCCACCTTGTTGGCCTTGTTGCCCCGTCGGTTCATCTCTCCACCGAAAGTTGGGGTGATCTCTAGTTCCGGGGTTGTAATGTTGAGCAAAAGGATCATACTTCCTTTGGTTACCCCTATCACCACCTTGGCCTTGTCCACCTTGAAAACCCCTACCACTTTGGTAGCCTCGTCCTCCTTGGTAGCCCCTAAAACCTTGGTTTCCTCCTTGATCGCCTCTAAAACCTTGGTTTCCTCCATAGACCCCCATGGCATTGACTTCTTCGTTATAATCCTCGTTTGCTTGAGGACAAGATTCGGTGAGATGGTTCGAAGCACAAATCCCACACGTCATCACTTGTTGCCTTGATTGGTTCCCCGTGTTCCCTCCGGAGCTATTTCCCATCATGAAACCTTCACTAGTGGAAAAAGGGTCTACCGCGGCTCTTTTTCGCGGCGGTTCCTGCCAAACTTACAAGAACCGCCGTGCAATTAGGTTGCGAGTTCGCAACCTTGATCAGGTTTCCCAAAAACCGGTGCTTGATCGGTTGTGAGTTCGTAACCCTGTCCGGATCATATTATGCACAGTAAACCGCCGACCAACGATACGTTACGCGGCGGTTTTGAAAAACCGCCGCCGTCAGATCCAGTTACGACATCGTAACTGGTGTTACTGTTCTTTTAAATTGATCCTGAAGTAGTGGCGAAGTCGCAACCTATCTAAATCTGAATTAACTAATTAGCAAAATTTGCAATAATTTCACTAATTAAGCAAAATAATCAAAGTGTTGGATCTTAATATCCATTTTATTGTATATGAGGAACTTTTCATATAGTTAAAAAAAAAAACACACGTTTGAGGGGATCTATAGTAAGAACGCTGATGTTTCAATGAGTATTCACTACTTAACCAATAATTTCACTAATTAAGCGAGATAATCAAAGTGTTGGATCTTAATATCCATTTTATTGTATATGAGGAACTTTTCATATAATTTTAAAAAAACAACACGCATTTGAGGGGATCTATAGTAAGAACGCTGATGTTTCAATGAGTATTCACTACTTATACATTATATTTTAACTTAAATATATATACTATGTTGTCATGATTTCTTCTCAATTTTGACTGTTTTATATATATTTAATTTGATATAACTACACCCCACATTGTGACACTTTTCAAAACATTCTAAACATTATATAATCGATGATCGAATTCATCAATAGGAGGTCATAGTGAAAATTAACATAAAATATTATTGAAAATCTTAAATTGTAAAGGTATAGATAATTATTAATGTTTGTTACGATCATATAATGTTTATAACTCGTCGCTTTCTTATTAATATTTACATATAATTACTTTCAAAAGTTCTTAATATTTCATAAAAATTTAGGGGTTTAAGTGAAAATATTAAAACTTATTATTTAACCAAATTTTTTGATTCATATAATTATTGATTCAAACACATCACCATACATATAATACATGTTTTACTCTACTTTAGTTGGATATAAATAATTTTAAATTAGTTTCATTGAACTGATATCAATCACATTCAAATGGATTTGATGAATATTATTGAAACTAAACTTATTTAAATATCAACTACAAGTAAAATAAAATTAATTTAAATACAAAATGAAATTGATTATAATTGGAGTCATAAAATTCAAATAAATTAAGAAAAATAATTTAATTTGTCTGAATCCATATAGAGAATGATATTTAATCACTATAGAATAATTAAATTTGTACTTGACTGTTCTTAAACACTATAAATTAGTTCTTAAACACTCATCACAATATTATTACTAATTAAAATTTCATTGAAAATAAAAATAATAATTTATTTTAGTGGTATATAAACTAAATCTTCTTTCCCTTATCCTTTCAAATCTCAATCTTCTTCCCATCTTCCCCCACCCAAAACCCCGCCCTGTCGCCCTCTGCCCTTGCCGCCTGCCGGCCGCCTCCCGTCGCCCATCCGCCGGCATCAATCCCGCCCACCCCACCCTCTTCCTTGCCCGTCCCGTCGCCCTCCTCCTGTCGCCCGTCGCCGTTGCCGTCGCCCTCCGCCTGCCTGAGCAAATCCGCATCGTGTATTCAGACTTAGCATCTCTAATTCGTCAAGTAAGTTTTCCGATTTCCCCCTTTCATCAAAAGCCCTAATTTGGATTGTTGTCGATTGAACTTCAAATTTAGGCTTATTTTAGTTTGATATCAAGTGATATCAAGTCTATTTGGCCGAATCAGTTTGCTTTAGATCAGTTATATTAGGTTGGATTGATCAAGTTTAGTCGTTTTACAAACTGCAGCACTGCTCTCAGTCCTGAGCCTAACCAGTAGCTAATTACATGTAGGAAATTAGGACAAAGTCTATGTAAATAAGTTATATGATAAGTTGTGCCTTGAAGGTGTTTGAGAAAATGCCAAACAGAGAATATTTGTTTTATTAACTAGTGTGTTGGTACCCTTAGAGACAAAGAGGATTGCCATGAACTTTAGGTGGTTTGCGATTTAGTTCTTATTTATGTTCATGTGCATTATTTCTCCAATCCTTGCATGTGAATTTGTTTTGAAGGAAATTTTTTAACATGAAATCTAGTTGGCTAATACTAATAAAATACTAATATAATATTTATGTTAAAAACAAAAATTGTATTTATCTTCAAATTATCTGAACCGTCAATCACATCTACCAATTGAATCTCACCCGTGTATATGTCTTTGCCTAATCTAAAACCCTATCGCATCTTTCATCTTCAATCTTTTTTTCTTATCTTCTGAACCACCAGATCGCGTCCTTCGATCCATTGACTTTCTTTTTTCCGGAGGATTGTGTGCCTCTCGTCTTCGCTGGTGGGAAAGACGGAGGACGTGATGCCTGTGGTGGGGTTCCTGGTCAGCGACGCCGGCGAGTGGGTCAACGGTCAGATCGTTCGGGCCAATGGTGGCTATGTCTAATCATCAATTGTTCAATGCGTTCAGAATGGTAGAAGTGTTGGGAGAACGCAGCGGCGACGCTGGAGCTGAAAGGGAATATCGGAGATGCAATGCGGTGGCGGGTGAGAGTATCAGTGATGTGGAGGTCGGCGACAAGCTCCGTAATATTCTTGAAGGCTTCCGTGGTGTTGTGCTTATCATCGGTGCTAAGTAAGTAGCGATTTCCTCTTTTTTTCTTGCTCTCGATTTGCTTACTGATAAAAGTTACATCTTTTACTTGAGGATTACGGTCAATTTATAGATTTTGGATATCCAGGAATGTTGACTGAGTGCTTTGATCCTTTCTAAAAGGTTTCTTACACAGTATAGACAAGATTATTACATCAAATTGACCATAATCCTCCTTTTTGATAAATTTTTAGAATCATTTTTTGTGTACTTTGTCCAAAAGTTGGCTCAAAAGTAGTTTAAATTTCTAGGGTGCTTGAAAAACTTTACTTTGATTAGTGGTTGAAAGGTTTTCTTGATTAACTACCACAAACCAAAGTAGTTGGTGATGCTGGTGATTCACTGACAAACTTGAACTGTAATCATTCTGAGCAAAAGCAAGAGGGTAGATGATCATGTAAATATGTTGATATCTACAACCCTTATCATCTTAGTTTCGTGTGCTGCAAATTACATGTAGGAAATTAGGACAAAGTCTATGTAAATAAGTTATATGATAAGTTGTGCCTTGAAGGTGTTTGAGAAAATGCCAAAGAGAGAATATTTGTTTTATTAACTAGTGTGTTGGTACCCTTAGAGACAAAGAGGATTGCCATGAACTTTAGGTGGTTTGCGATTTAGTTCTTATTTATGTTCATGTGCATTATTTCTCCAATCCTTGCATGTGAATTTGTTTTGAAGGAAATTTTTTAACATGAAATCTAGTTGGCTATATATGTTTGAAAGTTGGTTTATGGCCTGGTCCACTTTTAATGATCATAACTTTTTACTCGTAGCTTTGCTTTGGTTAATGTTTATGTAGAGATAATCTTAGAAACTAGAACTGGGATTTACAGCCAACAATGAGCTAGTTTGATTAAGAAATGGTCAAGAAAATGGCTTTTAAAACTCTGCACTGAAGCTGTTCTTGGCAGCAGCTGAGACGTATTTAAAAAAATCATAACTTCACAACTATGATTCGTTTTTGGCCAAGATTTACACTTTAGTAATCTTAGAACTCTGGGCTACCATTAGAAACAGGAATGGATTAATTTGGTTAAGAATTGAGTAAGATATAGCATTTTAAAGATCTGCGTTTTATTTTTCTGATACGGTTTCTGGCAGCAAGCTAACTGCTACTTAAAAAGTTCACAACTTTATAACCGTAACTCCTTTTTGCCTGATTTCTAAACTACTGTAATCTTTGAAATATGAACTATGACCTAGAGTCAAGAATATATTAATTTGATTAAGTAATGAATCAAATAAAGAGGTTTAAAGTGGCTGCTATACATGTCTTCCTCGGATTGGAATGTTCTAATGTATTGTAAATTCTGAGTACATGGTTGCATATAGGCTTTAGTTGCATTTTTGATCTCTGAATAAGAGATTGAAGGTTGTGAATGTTTGGTGGGTTTACTGATAGATAAATAGTGGATGTCACAGGTGTTATCAAAAGTGATCGCGAACATTAGGATACAAGGTGGAAAATATGATTTCTATGGTGCTGCTACCAGGATGAAATGAGCGTTAAAGAAGTGAGACAACTTGAATATATTGAAAAGCAAAGAGTTTTTGGTGATGCAGGGAGGTGCACAACAGTAGGATGGTTAAGATGATCCAGCTGAAGAAATCGATTAAGGAGCAAAAAGAAGTTGCAAACTTCCTTGATAAACCAACCTCTTTTCTTTGATAGGTGAAATTCCTAATGAACTTTTGATTGCTCCGATTTTGATTTAATTGTATGAAGTCACGTATTAGTATTTGTAGTGTATCGAATATTCTTCTTTGGTCATATTGAAGTATATAGTTCTGTTAATTTTCTTCGCTGGTGGCATTTTCATTTTACCGGCCAAATTGGCCGGTATTTTTTTTAGCAGAACCTAATTAGGTTACGACATCGTAACCAGGTTCAGGAACAAACATATACCCTAACCTGAAATGCTGGTTGCGAGTTCCCAACCTTTGAACCGGAGGAGCATCCGATGTCGCAACACTCGAAAACAACCTGCAGGTTCTAGCTCGTTACGAACTCGCAACCGGATGAACCTGACAAGGTTGCGAACTCGCAACCTTGCGCGGCGGTTCATAACCGCCGAGCAATTTTTCTTCCGTTGCGCGGCGCAGCCGCCGCCGGCGGTTCATAACCGCCGAGCAAGGGGGACGGAACCGCCGCTGTTGCCCTCCTCCTGCACTAGTGCTTTCATCAATGCCGTAAGCTCCTTGATATCTTGGCGAGAACCATCATTGTTTCCACCGGAGTTACCCACTCGTAGCCTCCGGTCTCTCTTTGGTTTGCATCCTTCGGCTAGTTGCTCAAATAGCATCATGGCATCGGAAGAGCCAAGGTTAGCAATGGAGCCATAGCAAGACCGATTTATCAACTCGGTTTCTCTATCATTCAAACCATTGTAATAGAAACACACCAATTGAGGTTCGGTGAAGCTATGGTACGGGCAACTTGAGAGGAGAGTTTGGAATCTTTCCCAATACTCATACAACGTCTCATCATTGTCTTGAGTGATGTTGCTAATGGCTTGTATCAAGACCGAGGACTTAGAGGGAGGAAAGTACTTGTCTAAGAACTTTTTCTTCAATTGTGGCCATGTAGTGATTGATGATGAAGGTAAACGGCTTAACCATTTAGCGGCCTTGTCCTTCAAGGTGAAGGTGAAGGTTTTCAACTTAAACTCATCCACACTCATCTCGGAAGGTTTCAAACTACTACAAACCCTATGAAAAGCTTCAAGGAAGTCATTGGGATCATCCACTTCTCTACCATGGAAAGTTGGAAGCAAATTTATCACTCCCGTCTTGATTTCGTATTGAGAGTTTGGGTAAACAATGCTCGATTGTTGTTTCTCATAGTTGGGGGACATGTACTCTCTCATAGAAATGTTGGTAGGAGAAGGGTTAGGGTTTTGGAAGGGGTTGTAGAATTGGTTTCGGGGAGGGTTTTGGCCGGTATCCTCTTCATCGTCCGCCATGTTGAAAGGTAGTGATTCACTTTCAAGGGAGAAAGGATTAGATGCTAGTGACTCTTGCACTTGCTTCCTAAGTTGGCGGAGATTTCATACTAGCTCGGAATCGTATTGCAAAGGGTCTTGGTTCGAGGATCGTGTAAGAACCATGCGCCAAGAGCTAGAGCAATAGGGTTCCAAACCAAAATAGAATCTAAAAAGAAAGATAGATTAGAAATAAAACTACAATACACACATAAAAATACGCCTATTCCCCGGCAGCGGCGCCAAAATTTGGGAGGTCGTCGCCGTACCTCTCAAATATACAATTTATGTTCACTTACTACCTCTACACACAATTAAGCATATAGTGGCAAGTAAGGTTCGTTCCACAGGGAAAAGGTTATCTCTATGTATATCTTGTAGTATATATATATATATATATATATATACATATATAAAAGCAATGTAAACAAATGGGGGGGGGTTTGAGTTGAGTTTTTTGTAAGAAACACTACTAAGTAAAGCAACTAGAATTCTATGATTACAACTAGTTTAGCATTTAAGATTTTAACTACAGGATTAACTAATGAGAATACTAGACTCGGACATATGAGATTGGTGACTTCTTATTATGAGATTTTCCTCAAACTTTATCATGATGCCTTGAGAATGGTGAACGTCACTGAGAACTTATCTTTAACCATAGTTATGAAAAATGAAAGCATCTTCACAACTTCAATTGACAACTTTACTAGATGATAACAACTAGTTCAATTGAATCAATATTACTTCAAATTAGATGTTCCTCAACCCTACCCATGCAATTTGATAACAAACTTGACATAGGTACAATGCTAATGAATGATCTTAAGAACAAATACAATTGATAACAACATGCATTCGATTCCTAATTTACTACTCCTACATAGAAAGAATAATAACATTCTAACCATGGAAAAGCAATATCTAACACATATCCAACACATATCTATCACTAGGAAATCATTCCTAATCATTTCAAGCATCAAATACACATAAAAATTATGATCATTCAATAGCAAATCACCATTCCTAAGCTTCATGAATCATGTTCTCAATCCATAACAAGAAGTCCAATCACATATATCCAAGAAGGGTTTTAGCCTACTACCATAGTTATATTATCAAAACCATAATCAATACAACAAACCATGATGAATTCAAAGATCAAATTCAAAAGGAAAATGAAGGAAAATGAGTTCAGCTCTGTAAAAATTCGATCCTCTGACAATTTAGGATAAGTCCTATTTATATCCCAAAATAAATAAAATTAAAAACAAAACACATGCAAGTTGCAGGAAACTTTCGCGGGTCGCGCGAAATCTTTCGCGGACCGCGAGCGTGGTTCTCGCGGCTCGCGGCCGAGGATTCGCGGCCCGCGCGTCTTCGGTTTCCGCAGTCCGCGACCGAGGTTTCGCGGACCACGCGGCCGACGTTTCGCAGATCGCGCGTCTTGGCTTCGTTGCGGTCCTCGTGCTGGTCCTCGCGGTTCGCGACCGGAGTTTCGCGGACCGCGCGTCTGGTCCTCGCGAACCGCGGCCGATGTTTCGCGGATCGCGCGTCTTCGGCTTCCGCGGTCCTCGTGCTGGTCCTCGCGGCTCGCGACCGGAGTTTCGCGGACCGCGCGAAACTCGGCATCTTCAAAACAGCAACACACACCCTCGCGGTTTGCGACCTAGGTTTCGCGGTCCGCGAGAGTGTGCCTTCACGCCACTTCTACGACCGGTTCTTCAATGTATTTGCTTCCTTCAGGACGGTCATAGAAGGTCTTCAAATCATCCAAATCTATCGCAAGTGCAATTCAAGGTCGAAATGCACGTCTTCAATTTCAAACCATCATGAATGATTTGGTCCAAAAGTCTAATATAAAGTACAAAATACTATCTAAAAAAGCTCTCAAATGCTACAAAATAAGAGTATATCTAGGACCTATCAATGACCAAGGCTGAGACAGACCCGGCCTGGAAGTTATATGTGGACGGATCGGCACACTCTGGGGGCAGCGGAGCGGGAGTATTGTTAGTCAGCCCGGAAGGGAAGGAGTATCCCTACGCAGTCCAATTCACTTTCAAAACAACCAACAATGAAGCTGAGTACGAAGCTTTGATCGCAGGATTAAGGTTGGCAAAGGAGATGGACATCAAAACTCTCACGGCACACAGTGATTCCCAGATTGTGGTGCAGCAGGTAAAGGGAGAATATGAAGCCCGGGAAAGGAGCCTGCAAAAGTACTTGGAAGCAGTGAAGCCTCTGATAGCCGGGTTTAAAACCTTCAAATTGGTTCAAGTTCCCCGGGAGAAGAACAGTAAAGCAGATGTTTTGAGCAAGTTGGCTTACTCAGAATTGAAACCTGAGCCCGACCAAAAGCTGTACTTGGAGGTACTAGGAGAAGGAGCTACGAGGAGAACGATCAAGTAATGCTGGTGAACGAGGAAGAATCCTGGCTCACGCCCATATGGGCGTACCTAGAAGAAGGAACCACCCCGGAGGATAAGGCTCAGGCCCGGAAGCTAAGAGTTAAGGCGCCTAAGTATGTGATCCAGGGAGGGGAGCTGTACAAAAAAGGGTATCTCCAGCCTTTGCTAAAGTGTGTAGAAAGGTCGGAAGGCCGACACCTCATCCGGGAGGTGCACGAGGGATCTAATGGGAGCCACCAAGGGGCTCGCACCTTGGCCAAAAAGATCTTAAGGCTGGGGTACTACTGGCCGACGTTGTTCAAAGATGCGGAAGAGCATGTACAGAAGTGCTTGGCATGCCAGACATTTGCCCCGCTAATCCATGTTCCCCGGGAGGAGTTAATCGGAGTCATAGGAGCTTGGCCGTTCAGTAGGTGGGGAATTGACTTGGTGGGACCATTCCCGACTGCCCCGGGAGGAGCCAAGTACTTGATTGTGGCAATCGATTACTTCAGCAAATGGGTGGAGGCAGAACCGCTCACCAACATACGGGGACTAACCTGTGTTAAGTTTTGCTGGAAGAACATCATTTGTCGATTCGGCATCCCGAAGATTATAGTCACAGACAATGGGGCGCAGTTTGAGAATGATCCTTTCAAATCATGGTGTGTCAAGTATGGTATAGAGCAGAGGTTGACATCTGTATACCACCCTCAGGCGAATGGGAAAGTGGAAGTTACCAACCGTACCATCATCAAAGGATTAAAAACTCGCTTGGAAGGCGCGCGGGGAAATTGGATCTGGGAGCTGCCCAGTGTTCTTTGGGCCCACCGGACTACAGAAAGCTCGGCTACCAGGGAATCTCCATACGGTTTGGTGTACGGGTCAGAGGCAGTGATACCCGCGGAGATTGGGATCCCGAGCCCCCAGACTCAATACCAGCGCCCGGAAGAAGAAGACGAGGGACGGTGCCTAGACTTGGACCTCCTGGAAGAAAAGCGAGAGAATGCGGCACTTCAGGAAGCCAAGGTGAAGGAGCGAGTGAAGAGGTATCATGACAGAAGGGTGCGGAAAGAAGCTTTCATCCCAGGAGAATGGGTAATGAGGAGAAACGATAAGAGCCGCCAAGCCCCGGAGGGCAAACTTGCACCCAACTGGGAGGGCCCATACAAGGTAAAGGAAGCGTACCCGGGAGGGAGTTATGTGCTGGAGGACAAGCAGGGGAAGGAGATCCCCAGAAGATGGAATGTAGCTAATTTAAGAAGGTTTTACGGGAAGTAGAGTACCCCGCATCGTACCTTAGCTACTAAGGCATGGATATGCCCCGCCCGGAAGCATGAATATGCCCGGAGAAGTAACCCGGCGTTTGGCCTCGTCCCGGGTTTAGAAAGGAAGATTTGTAAAAAGGGACCCATGGGTAGCTCCCATTTGGGTGCCCCGCTAGAGTGAACCCGGAGCTTGGATGAAGCCCGGGGATCAAAGAATGTAATGATTACAGAGAAGAGTTAATGAAAATGGTCTTTTCGAAAAACAATTTTATTTAATCCTCTTTAAGTTACAAATCGCATGAACATGCGGTCATAGTCGTTGTAGGACGATTACATAAGCATTTTACATACAGGTGTTCCTATCTATTTGCTACTATACCCACTTGGGACCTGACCCGGAAGCACCCTCAGGGTTACCCGGGCGGAAACCCTGACAAGCGATTTCCCCACGTCGTAAATGGGAATCACACTCAATCAAAACACATTTATAATTCACCTACGACTTCTAACTACTATAGAGTAGATAGTGGGAAGTAGGGATCGAACCACAAGGAGAAGGATCTTGTTTAGTGTTTTAGCAAAGATTATAAACACATACATATATATATATATATAAAGCAATGTAAACAAGGGGGTTTTTGAGTTGGTTGATTACACTACGAAAGAAAGCAACTATCATTAACTAAGCTAAGAGGAAAATACTAATATTATGAGACCTTGGGAGGCAAATGACTTCAATTTCCAACTATCAACTTATCACGGGGCAAATGCTATTACAAAGGAGTTTCGACCATTTGTCAAGGATGAAAGCATCTCATTCTCCCAATTGTAGCTAGAGAAGATGATAACACCTCTCAAAACTCTTATTGTCGAGTCACCTAGACGATAGCATCTAGATAGCTCAACAATGGTGTTAAGAATGGAGAATTGACAAACTTACTCACATACCCACGATAACGAGAGCATACAAACAAGGCATTTGATAAATATAAAGAACTAAGACGATGATAACATACAAATCTCAATTCATACTTGCTACTTCATGATATTGGAGAAAACGATCACGTTCTATCCACGAATCTAGTTATTTATTGCTAACAATCATACGTCAAAAAGGAATTTTCAACTCAATTATACAATCACATATTAGGGGGACAAATGGTAGCATTAGATCCTTACCTAAAAACATAATTGATTGATCATGCAAGTTCATAAGATTTCCAATTCTAACAACTCATATTCATCATGGCATTTCTGAACTACAATCACATAACCAAGGGGAGAGTTTGTCATCACTCAACCCCTTTCCATAGTCACTAAACTAACTACTTGAGATAACATTACACTATAATCCATCACCATTCCAAATTACACTAGAATTGCTCTAAAACTAGATTATCTTAACCTTAAGAACTAATCTACTCTAATTAGTGACTATGAGGTATGCAATTGATATAAAACACAAAGCCCATAACAAATTAAGCAAGATTGAACAATATTCATGCATAAGAATTCAAGTTCATCAAAAGATAATCAAAATCCAAAGTTTAAGCATACACACCCTCAAAGTCTCAAGGGAAAGTGAATTCAAATACTCCCAAGATTAAACTAAGCTAATACAATCATCCTAATACATCACTACATAAGAATCTAATCTAGAAGAAGAAAGATTGAAGAAAATGTGAAGAACAAAGGGAAAATGAGGTTTTGGATTAGGGAACTCGTCCAAATGATAAAGGGATAAGAGGAGTATTTATAGCCCTTCAAAAAATGCTTCTTTGGCCTTTTTTCTGCCAGAAATCCGCCCATTTTCGCGGCCCGCGAGGCCCATTTCGCGGCCCGCGAGATGCTTGTGCTGGTTGGCAGCAATCTTCTTTGCTTCGCCACGGATGAACCGTTGATCCGTTTTTGACGTTCTAGTAGTCCATTTTGTAGTACTCGAGAAGACGAAGCCAATGGTACGACTTATGCACTCCAATTCCTCTTGTAACATTTCCAAATTTCAGCTTCAAAACGTTAGTGCACAAGTCTTTCTTCAAAATGCAAGGTAAGAGAAATTTAGCCTTAATTCTTAACCCTTTGCACTAAATGCTACCCCAAATGAACTCTCAAATGTGCTAAAAGTAGAGTATATATTGGCTACATCAAACCCCCTCCGAAGAATTGTGAGGACAGGAGATCTTCGGCAAAGCGGGCATCCGGGGCTTGATTCCACGCAAGCTCCTCTTCCAATTGCGCGGCGTCTTCTTCGTTCAATTCAGGGATAGGCACAACCATGGATCCCTCTGGAAGCGGCTCCGCCAGGCGCATTCTTCTTACCCCGGCAGAAGTAACAAACCTGTACTTAGGAAACATGACTGCTGCACTTTTACCCTTCTCTTCCCGGCTAATACGAGTACCCTCGGCGGTCTTAACTCCCTTTGTGGTGACTCCAGAATCGGCAATCTCCCGGATGCGTCTTATCCGACGTGCCACCTCTTCCGGGTCAATAGATACAGTCATATCTTCGTATCTTTCATACGCCACATCCACCTCCACTCGGGCAGGGACTCGGCGAAGGCTAGAGGGATAGGGCTCAGCTTCCCCCGCGGCTATCTTATTATGCCACTCCACGACGTCCAGATAGGCCTTATGATTAGGAGCTCCCTCACCAAATTTCTTCGGGTTATCCCCCATGCGTTCCATCGTCCTACGAACCCCGGCTGGAATGTCGGTAAGAGGAGACACCCCAACTAAGCCATTCTTGAGACCCAAAAGGTGGTAGGATAGCCGGGTGATTAGTAGAGCATCCTGGAGGACCCTATTCCTATGAGTAAGGGACCGATTCTCCTTCTCAAAATCGCAGAGAAGCCGGTTCTGAGCGGAGCGGGTCTCCAATGTTCTAAGTTTTTCCTGCGCCCGATCTAGTTCGCCCCACACCATACCTAGATCCTTGGCTGTACGATGACAAGAATCATCCTGAAGGGCCTGCAACTCGGCGATGGTCTGATGGGAATTCAGGGCCTCCCGCATATGATCAGAAGCTAGGTCGAAGCAGTGATTCAGCGAGCCAAATTTGTTTTTAACAGCTTTAAGAAATGATACTAATGCCTGGATGGACCCGAACTCATGAACAAACGCACACAATCCAGCCTCAGACATGGCCCGGGTAGCTTGATCGCCTCCAAATCTCCAATGAGCCAGCTTCCTTTGAAGGAATGAGCATTGGAGGCACCCAGCGCGGGGGAGAGAGAAGTAAGTACCGGAAGAGCAACTAGGATGAGGGAAAACAAAAGGCACGGATCCCCACGGGAGATCTCTTTCCAAATAGCATTCAGACTACAAAAGATAGTAACTTCATTAAAGGGTAGAACTTATATTACTCAAAATGGGCACCAAGGCCAAGTTCTACATGTGCCTCCCGGGGAGGAAGATTACAAAAGACTTAAAAATTACAAGAAAATAAAATAACTAAGAGTCTAGAGTTATACATTGTCCTCAGTAGAGTTCCCTTCCCCCGGAACAGTGTGTGCCCTCTCAAACCGCCTCTCCAATTCTACGAGGTCCTCGGTGCTCCACTCCGGGCCAGCATTGGCAGGGGCATCCACCGAAGGTTCATCAGCGGGCCGCTCGGGAAACCCTACCTTCCGCACGGCCTTCCGGGACTGATACAGCAAATCATCTTGACTCGCGCCCAGACCGACTCGGCAGTCGCCCTCCTGATCGTGGACCGCGCGGTACCCAAAGTTGTCAGGTACCGCGCAGTATTCATAATAATTCTCCGACCAGTAAGGCGTCTCCGGGACTACCCCATAAGCATTAAAGCTTTCCGGGCCGGGGTCAGGGAAAGCAGCCTCGCCTATCTCCGGCTGCTTGGCCTTCTTGATATCCGAGGCGGAAGGGATCCGGGAGGACATCCTCAAAGACTCCCACAGTTGGGGGACCAGGCTTTTCAAGTGCGCATCCTGGAGGGATCTCCAGCGATGGTTCAGCAGGTCGTTCGCCTTGGGGCGATAGTAGGAGGCCTGGGCTTCCAAGCGAGCGGGCCCCGGAAGCCAACCCCGCAAACTGCGGTACATCTCATGACAGGCGACCGCGCTTGCCGCAGCTGCGATATCTTCCAGCCTTTGATCAAAGGCGGCGGAGTGAAGGACCTTCTGGGTCACAGCATCCAGGGCTTCAAGCTGTGCCTCTTTCTTCTCCTTCTTGAGGGAAGAGTATTTCTTCTCCACCTCGGCAAGCCTCTTCTCCTTATCCGCCAGCTTCTTCTCCTTTTCAGCCAGCTTCTTCTGAGACGCCTCCAGCTGGGCCTCCAGGTCGTCTCGCCCGGCCAACTTCTCCCGGGTATCTCGGAGCTCGTTCTCCATCGTAGCAAACAATCCGGTGCTGTATTTGGAATAGCCCCGATTTAGCGCTTCGGTAAACTGGGCATCCGCAAGGAGAGAATCCGAGAAGGCGGTGCTCTGCAAAACGAGACATGAAACTTAGGAAAGAAGTGGATTAAAAGGATAGGTGAAGAACAAAGCTAAAAGAATAGTTACCCCTTCTTTTTCTTCCGAGATAGTCCCAGAAGCAGCGGCCCGCGGAGAAGCATCCCGAGGAGGAGGAGGAGGTAAGTCATGAGTCCTTTGGCGAGAGGGAGGAGGCGACCCGGATAGCTCGCCTGGGGGCAGCCGTTTGAATCTCGAGCTTGCCCCGCCGCTATAGGTCGGATGCTGAATGAAGGACCGGCGTCCGGGTGTAGGCGATGAGCCGGGAGTAGAGCGGGCCTCAGAAGATGGCCCGGAAGAATTCTGTTGACGAGACCGCGGCGGCGCGCGGGCCTTCTGGGGAATGATGGCAGGATTCTCGGTCGGAGGTGGTCCGGAGGCCATTTGCTGAGAAGGGGCCTGGAGATCCGGACGAGTATCCCTGGCTTGAACATTGTCCCCGGAAGGCTTATCAGTGTAAGCCATGACCTCCGCGTATAAGGCAGGTTGAGCTGAAATCAAGCAGACAGTGAAGTGAGACCATGAGATATATATATAAAAAAAAGTTTGATTTAACTCCCGAGAAAGACAGGAAATAAAAGCCTTAATGGGCACCTCCATCTGGCCACACCGCAGAGATGCGCGGGAGCGTGAAGAGGTTGCGGGGATAGATCCCGCGAGGCCAGAAATAACCCGCATTCCCGTTCTTATAGAAGGCGTCCATATCTAAGGGGGAGAGGCGGAGAAGGTTGTGATCACTGGCAATAATGGCCGGGAGGTTGGAGAGAGGCTTCTTGTCCTCAGGAGCAAGAGAGTTGTTCCAGGCGGGCATAGGGTACACCCGGGCGTCACAAAGGAAGAAACCCTTTGAAAGATATCCTTTGGCGGATTTGGGTTTAGAGAGAATGAAATCCTTTAGGCCGGTACGAATTGTGAAAGAAAAAACGCCCGGGAAGGACGCGTGCGCCTTCCCCAAGGCATAGAAGGAGCGGAAGAGTAAGAGAGAAGCGGGAACGGCGCACCGGGCGCAGTTAAGCAAGAAGGCTAGGATGAGGACCACCCCGTTAGGGTGTAGCTGGGCGGGGGCTACGTTATAGAATTGGAGAATTTCAAGGAAAAGAGGAGGGAAGGGCAGGCTAAACCCATATTGAAAATGGATTCGCGGGATACAGGAAGCCTCCCGCTCGGAGACTTTTGGAGGAAGTTTGGAAAGAGAGGCATTCAAAGGAAAGGGAATAAAGGAACGCTTGGCTAAATCCAAGACATCCCTATGTAAAGAAGGAGAGTCCCCGGGGACATCATAAAATTTGATACCCACCGGGATCACCCCGTGAGTGGGCCCCCTGGGAATGTCGTCACCGCCTTCCTCGCCGAACTCCTCATCCTGATCCTTGCGGGGATGATGAGGATGCTCGACTGGGCGCGAACCCACCCCATCCGAGGCCAATGCACCCGGGGCGACGGGCCCCCGGGGTGTACTAAGAGCTTCGGAAGAGGTGTCCGGGAGGAAGGGGAGGAAATCATGTTATCAGCGGCCCGGAATCGGGCCTCAAACTGATTTTGAACTCCTTCGGTGTCCAAAGAAGAATTGGAGAGAAGCGGGGAATCCATGAGGAGGAGAAAAGAATAGGGAGTTAGGGCTTACTTGGTTGAAAAAGCGAGGGAGCGAGTAAGCAGAGCGTCTGGAGAGATTTTGCAGAAAGTAACTTGTGAGAAGGGAGGTTATGCCCCTTATATAGGTGGATGAATAGGAATCGCCACCTCAAAAGGAGGAAAAGCAATGATGACACGGTGAACGAGGTACTGATTAATGCAGAAGGGGAAAAGGCGCGTTGTCAGAAACCAATTTTAACACGGATGGGCCCTACCAAAAGTAACTTCAGGAGAAGGTTATGAGACCAGTTCCCCGCATTACGGAAACCCGGGTGACTGGTCTGGGGGGCTAGTGATATTACCGGCCCAAAGGCCTACTGGACCGGTAATAGGATCCACGGCCCAGCGCCAAAAGGGCGGTGCCTTTCCCGCTAGGGGGCACGTCCGGACAAGAAGGACGGACGGGGACAAAGGAAAGTGGTCCTGCACCTTATCTCAAGCAGGCAAGCTCGGCTATAAATACTAGTTTCAAACAGTGAACAAGGTATGTGACTTATATCTCTCTACTTTATATTGAGAGCACCTTCCGTACGTTTTCCTTCTCCGCTATCCCCATCTCATCATCACGCCGGAGCTTCCTCCCCGGGACGCCTCCCGGGGATTGTTTTGCAGGATTGTTGCGGGCTGATCAAGGAAGAGACCCGGATAGCGCATAATACCGGGAGACGGACGGATTTTGGTAGCATCAAGTGTCTCATGTATGGTCCCCTTACGATAAGGGCAGACCAAAAGTAGACCACCAATCACAATACTGGGGGTTACTATACAATTTTATTAATTATTCGGGTCATAAAATATAAAAGATCAAGGAAATAAAGTGAAAAGATATGCCCAAAACCTAAAGATCAAAACAAATAAAAATATCAGATCCAAAACTTAAAGGCAAATTCTCATTTGAGACCAAAGATTATATGAGACTGCTATTGATTGAATTTGTCGTTGGTGAGCTTTAAACCCACCGATTTCCTTGATTGAATTTGTCGTTGGTGAAATTGACCAAGGAAATTATCAAGAAAATTGACCGAAGGATCAAGCAAATTGAACGAAAGATCAAATTAACTGAAAAATCAAGGCAAAACAAAAATACTCAAGGACATTAATTGAAAGATCAAACAAACTGACTAAAAGATCAAGCAGAAACAGTAAATGCTCATTCCCCTGCTCTTGGTCTCCACAAGGACAGGTCTCACCCAAGACTTTCTCAAACTTAAAATATCACAAACTAAATAAAAGATCAAATGTAAGTATAAAAACATCAGAATCAAATGAAAATAACTCAAATAAATAAAATAATTGTATAATAACCCCCAATTTTGTAGAAAGTGTTATATTTTTGGCTTGCCTTTACCATAAAGTGCCCTTATTTGAGGTTTTCTCCAAAAACAAATACCCGTAAAAAAGAAACTCTACTATAAGACAGTATCATAGAGACCATACAAACCTCAATTTTACGACACAAACTTTATTCGTTGATGATAAAAATCTCATTTTCAATGATACGACCATAATTCACTAATGATACAAAGCTCATTTTCGACTACACAAACCTAATTGTTGGACAACACAAAACACACACCTCGTTTTAAGACAATAAAATTATATGTATATATGTTTATCCATGCTAGCATGAAAGTATAATATGCAAGTGGACAGAGTTAAAAAAAATTAAAAACTTTAAAATAGAAGTTGCATGAAATTAAGAATTAATGGTTGTTAATCTATACTGTATGTAAAAGTAGAATTATTGAAGTCATGTGGTGCTCCCATTAAATTTTCCATGTGGCGCTTCCACAATCCACATCATTTGTTTTAAAAATAACTAAAAATGTTATTAAATAAGCCTATTTAATTACTATCATAGATTCATTCTTTTAGAATATGCATATTTTCTTTTTAATTTTCTTCTCCCATACACTTCCTCTAACTTTCTTCTTTCTTTCGAATTTTTTTACTATGTTTTAATCATTTTATATTATTTTTTCATAATTAATATGACCGATCTTGATGAATATATATTATAAATTCCAATTTCTTTTATCATTTTTATATTATTTTACATTATTTTTTAATAACTAATATGACCGACCTAGACAAATATTATAAATGAGAAGAAACTATAAATTTATTGTAAATAAATGATGGATACATGAATTAATTACTAATGAATTGTTGAATAAATAAATTAATTACAAGGATTAAATTCCACTAATTCTAAATATACAAGATTACAATCGATGGCTATATCCAAAAATCTCTGATCAATAACAAGTGTTCATGAAGAAAGCTTGCAACTCCATATCTTCCATTGTAAATGATTGATCTTGAGCATTCCGACCATCCTGATCATGCGTTTCCATTATTGGATCAACATAATCACCCGCTTTTGATTTCTTGGCCGAGTCGTCCACATTATCTAATATTCCCCGGTTTCTCTTTTCACGGTTTATCCTTTTAACCTTACACAACACAATATCCTCACAGCACAGAGTTGAATACTCATGCATGATATAATGTGTTGAATGGTTAACGTTGTCGCCGTTCTCTTTAAACTTAAATATCTTCTTCGTCCCTACTCTGTTTCCGGCTTCGTCTTCGACCTTCTCTGCACGGTTACCGTGCCAATAACCGGCTCCGGTAACTCTGCTCATTTGCTTGCTGCCGGTGCCCTTTCCGACCTTTGCGAGCCTGGTGAAAACATACCGAACCGACTCGGTGGCGGTGAATTTTCCACATGCATCCACCCGAGTCTGCCAGCTCGCGTCGGGATGCAGAAAGAGCTGCGATGGTTCTGCGCCTTGGCCGTATATTTCGGCTTCGATGACGGCTCCGTCCACCGGGAGAGGATGGCCGTGAATTCTGTTCGATAAATATGCGGTGATTAAAATGTCGTCCGCTGGAAAGAACCGGACTCCTGCGGGTGGCCAACTTTCTGTCATTCTTGGAGTTGGTGATAAATGGATTCCTTGAAAACGGAAAGTATGTGATAATTGATAGTAGGGCGTGTTTGAGTTCCACTGGTTGTATTTATAGGTTTAGGTGACTTTACCTTACTGGAAAGGGATTTGATGGTTAACTTGTTGAAGAAGCAAAAAATCGTTCATGCATTATAGCTGTTGGATCAAGAGATGATTTACCCTAGATTTAGATCTAACCGTTGTAATGCAATCTACTAATTAAACTTCAACTCCTTTCCCAAAACTGATTTGGATAGGTACTAGGTAAGTTCCCCGTCACCCCTTGTTTGGTTTTTCCCGAACCCTAGATGAGTGCTTCTTAATTAGGTGGGGAGATCAGCTAGTGTAGAAAGATGAGTGGGAAGTCGTCGGCTCGGTGGTGACGGTGGCAGCCTGGCGGGAGTCGGTGGAGAGTGTGCCTGAACTGGCCGCGGTTCACGGCGCGCGGTGCAATGCAGGAGCTGGAGCATCGCAGAAACAAAATCATGATCCAGTCTTGATGAAGGTCTGAACAAGATTGCGTTTTCTACAACCCAGCTCTCGATGTCCATCCCGAAGACTCGTTCTTTCAGCTGTGTTCATCGGTGATGCCTGAACCGATGAATTTTCCAGTCTGCAGTTGTTAGGGTTCAGATTGCACCTGTATAGCCATTCTCTGGACAAATAAGTATCAGGCTTTTGAGTGATTTCGTGGAGACGATGACGAGATCGCGATTTCCTTTACATCTTTTTAATTGTTTGTAAGCAGTTTGACGACGATCGCATGGTACTCTCGCATTATGTTTGTCTGTTGTGTGTGTGTGTGTGTTTCCGTCAATGCGGATGCCCTTCCGTCGCGCCGCGCCCCACCACGTCGAAGCCGTCCTTAATCTCCACCGAAACATCACGCACTCAACGGCGTCTATTTGCATCCTGATATTTTTCTTGGCCGGCGTCTTCCTTGGTGCAGGCTGCAGCCCTTTTGACCACAGCTCCATTTTTGAGATAAACGTATATGATAGCTATAAAAGATTGAACTTGTGTAATAAAGTTGCTCCATTTTGGAGTAATAAAAATTCGGCGCTATAAACATAATTACGAAATAATTTTGCTGATCAAAAATAAGAAAGGAACAATTTTTTTTAAAAAGAATAACGATTAACTGTACACTTTTAACTAAATCGGTCCAGTCTGCCTAAATATAAGTTGGTACTCCATTCGTTTCAACCAAAACTACACGCTCAATTTTCTATGCATGTTTCAAATTTGATTAATTGGTATAAAATATATTGTCACATTCACAATATGTACACTTTACTTTTAAACTATCCAATTTTTAAATGTTAATAATACGTGTAAATAAAGTTATTGATGGCCAGACACATGTGTTTTGAAAGAGTTGACTTAATAATAGTACAATTCAAGATGAAATAGATGGAATGTATGTAATATTGGATTAAATCATAAAACAACGATCGAGGTTCTCCAGGAAAAAATTAAACTTATCATAGACATTAAAATTTATCTAACATGAACAAATTGAAAAATTAAGGATTAATATTCAACATATCATACTTGCACAATAACATAAATAACGTATCATACTTGTGCATCTTTTAATTTTTCGATTGTGCATGTGTTTCATATATATCAATAAAATGATTCAACAAATGTGAAGATAAAAGTGAAAATGCTAAATACAACCGCGCTGTGAGATAGAGGAAAAAGGGGCCGGTCTCACTCTACTGTTATCAAAGTGAAACTAAATGAAAGTAATAATTAAAAATAGTATTTGATAATTAAAATTAAATATATTAAAAAGTAGTTATAATCTCAAAAATAGTTGATCGGCATGAACTATGAATTCAAGATGCATGCATACTTGAAAAGATAGAAAAATATTCTGAATAATTAACGAGTTGAAACCTTCATCACATCAGAGTTCATTACACCTAGAATTTTCACACATGAATTGAAACAAAATAAATTGCACTAAATTCAATTGAAAGTTGACTATCAAAATAATTTCAATTATAATTAATTAACTAAATTGAATGAAACTAACTTTTTTTTAAAAGAAATGTCATTCATACATACCTGATTTATTTTGGGTGTCATATATGTTGTTTGGAATTGATTTATTATGCGTATACGATTGATATTTACCTATTGGATTTATTTTGGGTGTCATATGCTGCTGCATATATACGTATGGAATGGTAAGATGATAAATTTGATTAGTGTTGAATAGAGTTCGAGTGTTTACATAAATAAATAAAAAGGTTAAAAAGTAAATGTAATGGTAAAAAGCCACACGCCAAGCTGGTTTGAGTAGCGTGTCAGATTTGGCGGAAAGCTACGCGTAAAAAGCCAACAACCAAACACTTTTTTTCCGTGTTTGTTGGCGGTTTGACCAAATAAAAAAAGCAAATGGTAAAAGCCAGTAAAAAAGATGGTTAATAAGCCAATACCAAACGGGGCCAATATTTTAGATCCAACGGATTTGGATCGGATACGGATTTAGGCACCAACAAGCGGATATGGATATGGATATTGTCAAATCCAATCCATTGCCATAGGTAGGGGCAGTTCACCACTCGGGTTTACGTCAGCCAAGGCCTTCCTAAGATAACGTTGTATGGTGAGGGAGCATCCATCACCGCGAAGTTTCACATTGCCGAGGTCCTGCGGCTCCTATCCCTGTCGTCCACCATTGTCACCCTGAGGGTGGTTATGCCGAGGGGCATCTCGTCTTTTCCTGTAAATCCTGACAAGGTGATATCGGGGGCCTGAGGTTCTGCCTTCCGATCCCTAGCTGGTCAAAGCAGGTGGCGAACATAATCTCCACGCTGCTACCATCATCAATGAATGTTCATTTTACGGCAAAGCCTTCTATTTCTGTCGTGACCACCATCGGATCTGAATGTGAGGCCTGAGTGGGCACTGCATCATTTTCAGAAAAAGTTATGGTCTCCTCGGGTCGGAATCGCTTACCCGGCTCTTCCCTGCTGGCATATACCTAGTTTGCGCCTTTAGTACCGTAACCGACTGGCAACTATCCCCCACCATCCCGCTAATCACATTTATCATTCAGTTTGGGATGGGTTCTGGATCCTGGGCTACCGCCACTATCTGATTCGGAGCTTGACCTCCATTGTTCCCATATCCTTGCTCTCCTCCATGCATCCCTGGTTAGGATACTGGTTAGCTCCGTATTAGTTTGCTCTTCTCCATTTCTTTTTCCCGTACTCCTGCTGTCCCTCCTTTCTGGCTTCTGGCGCCACACAATCTCTCAATTTCCCTCTTTCTATGAGTCTTTCTATTTCGTTCCTCAAGGTACGACATCCATCTGTGGTATGCCCATGAGATTTGTGATACGCACACCATTTCTCTGAGTTTTCTTTTGACGGGATCCCTTGGATCGGAGGAGGATCACCGAACAAGTTCATGTATACTGTTAATATCTCCGAGCGTGGTTTTATCAGCGGGGTATAGACCTCCACCTTTGCTTTCCCAGCCACCATAGCTCCTGAATTCCTCTTTCCTGTCTCTGGCCCTTTCTTCTTGTCGCATTTTCCAGAGAGAATGCTATCATTGTCTTCCTTTCTCTTCCGGGTTGCGTCATTGACAGCACAATACAATTGCACCGCGATCTGAAGCGACTGGGGATGTTTTCCATCAGCTTTCGGAATAAGGCCTCATCGTTTAAACCATTGATAAATCCACTGATAACAGCCTTCTCTTACTGCTACCTATCCGACACCTGCATGTTGTCGTCCATGTACCTCCTATAATACTCCATTGGTTCCTCCGAGGTCATCTGCTTGGTTTCCAATAGGAGGTCCTCGGCTAGCAACTTTCCTGACTTCTTCAACTGAAAATACCTTAACAACAAAGTTTGACTAAAATCGTAAAAACTCCTCAAGCTTTCCCTTGGGAGAGAGTCGAACCATATTAAGCAGTTGCCTCGGAGGTAGCACCCCAGCAACTTGCACCTTAGATTGTGCGGGATGTCCCTAGAAATCATTAAGTTATGGTAAGTTCCTACAAATTATTCCGGATCCGTCTCCACGTTGTATGTAGGAATCCCCTCCGACAGCCTTAGCCTTTGGGGCCATGGTTCAACTAAGATTTCTGGGATCTAAGGAGAGGCTGACCGTGCTCCATTCCTTCCAACTAGTTTATCCAAACGCACTTCTAAGGAATTTGGATCTGAAGGATCGTCGTCTTCTCTTCTGGGGTATCTCTCTTCGTGCGCTCTCCCTAGGTAACCTCCTTATGGCTCTTCATAATAGGCTCTCTCTCCAACCGAAGTCATCGGATAACTTTGGCCTTGCACCTCCATCGTCCGATATCCTCCTCAGATTCCCACATCATAGTACCCAGCGGGAAATTGCTCGTTGGGTAATCTCATCGGAATAGTGACAAATTCCTGGTGTTGCGAATGATACAGCGGGTACTGTCGCCCCCAGTTGTCCTGGCCGACCTCCTTGTCTCATATTTCCATGCATACGATTTTGTTTGAGTATGCCATGTGTTTTATTGTTGTGAAATTGTCATCTTAGCCTTGAATCGTTCTTTCTTGAGGACGAGAAAGGTTTAAGTGTGGGGGTGTTCTACATGTGGTATATGTTTTGATTTTGTTGAGATTTTTGGGTAGAACTTGTCATCAAGTTGAAGCATAGAAATTTGATACAATCTTTATTGTGATTGTGCTTTTTACTTGTTGGAAGTTCTTGTTTTAGTGTCATAGTTTTGGAGGAGTTCAAATGTGCATTAGAAAAAAAAAATTTGATTTGAGTATAATCTTAAACTTTAATCGTTCTTTCTCGAGGACGAGAAAGGTTTAAGTGTGGAGGTATTTGATGTAGCCAATATATACTCTACTTTTAGCACATTTGAGAGTTCATTTGGGGTGGCATTTAGTGCAAAGGGTTAAGAATTAAGGCTAAATCTCTCTTACCTTGCATTTTGAAGAAAGACTTGTGCACTAACGTTTTGAAGCTGAAATATGGAAATGTTACAAGAGGAATTGGAGTGCATAAGTGGTACCATTGGCTTCGTCTTCTCGAGTACTACAAAATGGACTACTAGAACGTCAAAAACGGATCAACGGTTCATCCGTGGCAAAGCAAAGAAGATTGCTGCCAACCAGCCAAAGACATCTCGCGGGCCGCGAAGTGGGCCTCGCGGGCTGCGAAAATGGGTAGACTTTTGGCATAATGAAGGCCAGAAAATCAGATTTTGAAGGCCTATAAATACTCCTCTTATCCCATTCATCCAAAACGAGTTCCCCTTGAATCCAAATCCCATTTTCTCTAGTTTTTGCTCTTTTCTTCTCTTTTTTTTCATGTGATTTGATGAACATGTATTGTTGTATTAGAATGATTGTTGTAGGCTAATTAAACCTTGGGTTGCAATTGATGTAAACTTTCTATTCTTAATTTTGAGTTCTTGATGCATATTGTTCATGGGCAATTTAATTTCCATTTGATGAATTGTGTTTGAATGTGTTGTTTGAAGCATGAATTAGCTTGGGCTATCCTTGGGTAATGAATTGCTATCAATTATATGCTAGATGCATGGGTGAAATGCTATCATTTTGCACTTGTCTCAAAGTAGTAGAATTAAGGGTTGATTTAGAAAGTTATCTTTTGATTTAGCTCTTGATTGTTCTCAATGGTGTTATCTATGTATTTAATTCGCTTTCGAATTGCATGGGTAAGTTTATTGGTCTTCTAATCGTGGTGTCATTGGTGAATTGGTCTAAAACGTTATCGTTTAGGTCATTCACTAGTGAGGGTTATTTTGAATGCGATCATTCTCTATAACTACATTAGTGAGAAGATTCCTAAAGCAATGTGTTGTAGAACAATAAATCAATAGTTCAAAGTTGAAAATCAATTGTCTCCCAAGGCCTTGTATTTGTAGCATTTGCATTGTAGTGTAGTTTATCTAGTTGCTTTCTTCCGTAGTGTAATAAACCAAACTCAAAACCCCCCATTGTTTACCTTGCTTTCTATATAATATATATGTATGTGTTAATAATCTTCGCTAAAACACTAAACAAAACTCCTTTTTCTTGTGGTTCGATCCCTACTTCCCACTATCTACTCTATAATAGTTAGAAGTTGTAGGTGAAATATAAATGTGTTTTGATTGAGTGGGATTCCCATTTACGACGTGGGAAAATCGCTTGTCAAAAATGGCACCGCTGCCGGGGAGAAGGCATTTCTTATTTTGTGTTTTATCTTAGATTTTATTGTTTATCTCCTTTGTTTTCTTTCTTTTCTTTGAAAGTGTATTGCTCGAGTTCTTTGTGTAAACGGCACCTTGTAGTGTGTATTGCCTTAGAATCCTTGCACTATAGTTTCAATCTTTTGTTTACTTTGTTTTCTTTGAAGTGTGTATTGGTTGGTTTCTTGGAATAAACGGCACCTTGTAGTGTGTATTACCCTAGAACCCTTGCACTACCATTTCAAACCTTTTTTTTAGTTATGTTTAGTTTAAAAAGGAAAGATTTTCTTGAATTCCTCTCCTTTAACCATGAAAGGATGAGGAAGAATGCAACAAGCTCGTGTGATTCTTATCTTCCAAATGATTTTTCCGAGACTTGTTATTTTGAGTCGAAAAGTGAGCACTATGAACTTGAAAGGCCCCTTGGTTCTTCATACCAAGGGTACTATGATGATGAGTGCTATGAGGAGGAGACAAATATTGGTTTTCAAAGTCAAAATTGTTTTAATCCATGTGATGATTCTTATAATCCACAATGGAGTGGTTATTCGAATTCGAATTATGGATATCAACCGGAAAACCAATATTTTGGGCAACAAAATCTACCCCCACATCCTTGTGAATTGCCTCAAGAACAAGATTCAATGACTTATGATGAAAATTTACGTTTAGAGAATCTTGAGAGGCAATTGAGCGAAATGTTGAATGTGGTGATGAGATTAGAAGCTCAATACTCCAAGGAAGTACCATCCGAAGTAGAACATAATCCTAATGCTATGGTGAGTGATATTACCACAATGCATGAGGAAGAGTTTGAAAGTGATGAGGAAATTTTTGTTGAGTATTATAAAGTAGAGAGATATGTGAGTATTATTGAACTTTTACCATCCCCATTGTCACCTTCATCTCCACCTATGCAACAAATTTCACCACTTCTGGAAGTTTTAGAGGAGAGTAGGAAATCATATGACTCATTCATGCTTCCTACCATTCCCACTCCTTTAAGACTACCATCTTTTATTCCTTCTCAAACACCTTCTCTACTATCCTTCATTTTTCTTTCGAAAGTGAAGGATTTCAAACTTTTGTTCTATGAATAACATTTGGGTCGTGTCGACGACGTTAAATAAATCGATTTTGATCGTTTGGAAGTAACACTTCCATTAAACGATTATCGTTTTATTTTTATTTATATTTAACTTTTATTTTGTTTTATTTTTTTAAAAAAATCTTTGTCTTTCATTGTTTTAATTAGTAGATTACGTTTTCACTCTTGTTTTTTTTTTTTTTTCGTTTTTAGTTTTAATTCTTGTTTTTCTTTGGTTGTGTTATTTGAATTCAAAAAAAAAAAAAAACTCGCGGCCCGCGAATTGGGCCTCGCGGTCCGCGAAAATTGGCCATTTTCAGGCCGCCCGCTACCACAAATTGGCTGTTTTTCGCGGCCCGCGAATTAAGCCCGCGGTCCGCCAGATCGGGCTCGCGGCCCGCGAAAAAAAATAATTTTAAAGAGCCAACATTTAGTGCGAGTCCTTCCCTTTCCTCACAATTTTGATAGTTGTTCTTGAACATTGAGGACAATGTTTGGTTTAAGTGTGGGGGAGAGGTTTAGGATTTTCGTTTTTGGTGTAAATATGTACTTCTTTGAAGACTTTGTTTAAAAAAAAAATGAAAGCCCGGATAAGTCCAAAAGAAATAGAGACTTAGGCAAAAATGAGAGGCTAGATCCCGGATAAGTCCAAAAGAAATAGAGACTTATGCGAAATTGAGAGGCTTTGTGTGAAAAAAAAAAAGAAAAAAAAGAGTGGCTAGGTATAAATACCTAGGCAAAAGGAGAGGAATCTCATTTTATCCTCATTTTCCGATGGTTGAAGTCATAAGGATGTGGTGATTAATGGAGAGTTGGGTAGTTTTGCATCTTGGCTTTGTTGGGATGTTTCATCTAGTGGGAGCAAAGTAGTACACTTTGGGATATTCTACTTTGCAATTTTTTGTTTGAGTATGCCATGTGTTTTATTGTTGTGAAATTGTCATCTTAGCCTTGAATCGTTTTTTCTTGAGGACGAGAAAGGTTTAAGTGTGGGGGTGTTCTACATGTGGTATATGTTTTGATTTTGTTGGGATTTTTGGGTAGAACTTGTCATCAAGTTGAAGCATAGAAATTTGATACAATCTTTATTGTGATTGTGCTTTTTACTTGTTGGAAGTTCTTATTTTAGTGTCATAGTTTTGGAGGAGTTCAAATGTGCATTAGAAAAAAAAAATTTGATTTGAGTATAATCTTAAACTTTAATCGTTCTTTCTCGAGGACGATAAAGGTTTAAGTGTGGGGGTATTTGATGTAGCCAATATATACTCTACTTTTAGCACATTTGAGAGTTCATTTGGGGTGGAATTTAGTGCAAAGGGTTAAGAATTAAGGCTAAATCTCTATTACCTTGCATTTTGAAGAAAGACTTGTGCACTAACGTTTTGAAGCTGAAATATGGAAATGTTACAAGAGGAATTGGAGTGCATAAGTGGTACCATTGGCTTTGTCTTCTCGAGTACTACAAAATGGACTACTAGAACGTCAAAAACGGATCAACGGTTCATCCGTGGCAAAGCAAAGAAGATTGCTGCCAACCAGACAGAGACATCTCGCGGGCCGCGAAATGGGCCTCGCGGGCTGCGAAAATGGGTGGACTTTTGGCATAATGAAGGCCAGAAAATCAGATTTTGAAGGCCTATAAATACTCCTCTTGTTCCATTCATCCAAAACGAGTTCCCCTTGAATCCAAATCCCATTTTCTCTAGTTTTTGCTCTTTTCTTCTCTTTTCTTTCATGTGATTTGATGAACATGTATTGTTGTATTAGAATGATTGTTGTAGGCTAATTAAACCTTGGGTTGCAATTGATGTAAACTTTCTATTCTTGATTTTGAGTTCTTGATGCATATTGTTCATGGGCAATTTAATTTCCATTTGATGAATTGTGTTTGAATGTGTTGTTTGAAGCATGAATTAGCTTGGGCTATCCTTGGGTAATGAATTGCTATCAATTATATGCTAGATGCATGGGTGAAATGCTATCATTTTGCACTTGTCTCAAAGTAGTAGAATTAAGGGTTGATTTAGAAAGTTATCTTTTGATTTAGCTCTTGATTGTTCTCAATGGTGTT
Organism: Cruciata laevipes; assembly: GCA_963678965.1. Taxonomy (NCBI): domain Eukaryota; kingdom Viridiplantae; phylum Streptophyta; class Magnoliopsida; order Gentianales; family Rubiaceae; genus Cruciata; species Cruciata laevipes. The sequence goes on from OY787642.1 coordinate 11,882,092, forward strand.
ATCTATGTATTTAATTCGCTTTCGAATTGCATGGGTAAGTTTATTGGTCTTCTAATCGTGGTGTCATTGGTGAATTGGTCTAAAACGTTATCGTTTAGGTCATTCACTAGTGAGGGTTATTTTGAATGCGATCATTCTCTATAACTACATTAGTGAGAAGATTCCTAAAGCAATGTGTTGTAGAACAATAAATCAATAGTTCAAAGTTGAAAATCAATTGTCTCCCAAGGCCTTGTATTTGTAGCATTTGCATTGTAGTGTAGTTTATCTAGTTGCTTTCTTCCGTAGTGTAATAAACCAAACTCAAAACCCCCCATTGTTTACCTTGCTTTCTATATAATATATATGTATGTGTTAATAATCTTCGCTAAAACACTAAACAAAACTCCTTTTTCTTGTGGTTCGATCCCTACTTCCCACTATCTACTCTATAATAGTTAGAAGTTGTAGGTGAAATATAAATGTGTTTTGATTGAGTGGGATTCCCATTTACGACGTGGGGAAATCGCTTGTCAAGGTACCGTGATATAACTAACCTGCATCCTTCTCCCTGGTTCTAGTAGCTCGTCTAAAGCTTCTAAATCGATCGTTTGCCTCGCAGGTGGGGCCGACTCCCTTCTTGCACTCTCCGATGTTGTATCATCCACTGATGATATAGCTCTTTATGCGTCATTATGAAGTCCATCACCGATAGATCTTCGTTTCATAATCTTGAGTTGTTCCGAGTCGCGCCAGATGGCCTCGGATTGTTCTGCACCGTACTCGTAGGCCTTTGATCGTCCTGGGCAGTCCCCGGTGGTCCTGCTTTGGGAAACAAGTCCATGCCTAACTCCAGAGGGTTGTCCTCGGCCTCTTCTTCCTCCTCCGTGACTGGCTCCCCTTCGTGCTGGTCCTCTAGAGTGTTCATTTGCCTTTGTCCTTCGGCCTGCAGCTGTGACAACGTGGGATCATCTTCATTCGGTATTATCTCCTCCGCTTCTGCCGATGTCGAGGCTAGGGTAGCAGTGAATTTGCGTGGCTGACCAGGTCGGCGCTTTGCGGTTTCCGACATGTCGATCGAAAGGAGAACCCTTCAAGTCGGGTCCCACTGGGTGTGCCAACTTATGCGGGGATAATTCACACTAGTAAAAAAGAGCTCGAATGCGGGAGTTATATCCGAGGGATATTAGAGGTAGATCGATGAATTGCCTGTTGATAGCAGCTGTTATCCCGAATTTTAGGATGTTGGAGACGTTTTAACGAGATCCTGTTCTTCCGTGGCCTGCAAAACAGAACCCCCTGGTGTAATGATGAGATTTCGTGCCATGGAATGTAAAAACTCTGTATTCAAGAGTTAGAGAGCTTACCTGAAATGGGTGATGATAGCCTCTATTTATAGGCGTCCTGAAATGCCTTCCTCGTCTCCTTTTCCCTGCTGACTCATCATTGTTTTTTCTCTTCCCCAAGTATGTCTCACGTGAGTCTGTACCTTCCATATCTTCCTTTAGATTCTCTCACGTGCTTATGTAATTTCCTGTTAATTTCCTCAATTAGCTGAGTCACCACCCTGCCTGATAAAGGGTGACGTATTTGGTATCATCAATGCTCATCTATGTATGTTTCTTAGAAGAATATGTAAAGAAAATAGTGAATGTGAATAGTTATGTAATATTGACCTTACCACAATCTTACATGGTACCGTAGGTGCTTGGGTGACAGATTTACATGATGGCCGGTGAGGCTAGGATTAAGCTTCCCGTGCACGGACACATCGACCAGATTAGCCTCTGGTCTGGTGCACAAACATGACAATAGCCTTTTTGGCTGGGTTATGGTGACCCTTTACCAGACCGTCATATCTTTGATATTTGGCTATGCACGCCAAAAGAATTTGGTTTGTTCACCGTCATATTATGTGCCCTCATTTTGATCTCATGAGGTCTAAGGTGGTTATATCGGGTCCCGCTTGACCCTGGCGTGTCCTGGGGACATGTACTCAATCCAGGGTCTTACTCGACTCTGGATTGTCCAATGGACAAGTACATGATTCTGCAAAATTTAGAGTTTGGCACGGATTTGTGGATTTTCCAAATTCATCTGTTGGATGTCTTATTGATTTTACACAAAGGACACCACTTTACTTCATGGATTTTCCAATTTAATCAATTGGATTATTATTTTTTACCTTATCTTCCATACCTCTTCTCTTTATAATGAGAATTGGATAATTCTCATGTGTTTGAAAAAGGATTACATGAGGTGAATGGGTTTATTTCAAGACATGTATAGAAAATCTTGAAAGTTGTGACACTTAGGCTATTCTTGGACATGTCCATAGTCGTGCGAGACGCGGGACTTGTCCTTGAACAAGATGCCTGGTGTGTCCAGACCTTGATTTGCGACCGTCCATTCGGGTATGTTGCTTAGCTATGTAGTATTTCAATTTTCATTGCTATTTTATATATTGCAACATGTTGGTGAGAATGTTAGACTTGCTTGGACATGTCATTGTTGTACAAGAAATGTAACCGAACTTAGGATTGCTGAGTTTGGGACTGCAGAGCTAGTACCAAGTGTCGAGGTTAAAGACGAAGTTTTCCTTTCGGGATAGTCCTTAGACAGAACGTCAGACACACTGCTGTTGTGTAAGCTTTGGACACTAATGGTATGACCAATAACCATATGACGTTAATAAGAATATTGAACACCAATGCTATGACTGATAACCATATGTCATTAATAAGGATACTGGACACCGCTGCCAGATGAGTATCTATACGATCACTTCTGCGCGTGCCACTAGTCAAGACCATGGACCGGTTGGCTGGTCGAGCTGCGCTTTTGGTGGTCCTTAAACAGGACACTTGACACGCTGCCTAAGACATTCGACATGTCACTGCTAAATCGAGCATTGTGTGAACGATTTAGATGTATCCCTAATTAAGACATTTGCATGTTGTTAGAAGGGATGCCGTTCGGGTTCAAATGAACCGGTACGGAGTGACTGACTATGCGTGCATCGCCAGGTCGGGACCTTGGACAGACTGCCGGTTAAAGCACTGTAGGGGTGCACGACTTAATAAACGTTGCTGACCACGAGGGTAGTCAGCTCCCATCTTGTTTAATTATCATATACAACTTCTATTTATGCTAAAAACATAAATTAGAGAGTACAATTGAAGCAAATGTATGATGTATTTCCTTTCCCCCTCAAAAAAATTTATGTAAGAAGAGATCTATGGATTCTTTTTCACACATTAGGTAGAAGTGCATCCTTGTAGGAATCGAATAACCTTTTTGGATCTGTTTTTAGCTTCTTGAAAGCCAATTTTTGCAGATCTGAATTTTTGTGCTCTAAAGGTAGCTTCTTTGATGAAAAACTTCACTTTTAGAAAAGAATACTAACCCAAGAGTGGATTTAATTTCTCATAATTGAAGATGTCCAACCTTGGTGGATATGGGCTGCCTCTAGAAGGTGAGTGGGGGACTGTACGACGAAATCCCCACAGTCGGCGCCAATGTTAATGCTGAAAATGGGATATTTCCGGTCTGCTCTCCGGTGAGTACTGTAGACTGACGGGATTTGCTTCATCTTGCTTCTTGAGTCCTCTGTCCAGTGGTGCTGTACCAAGAGGGTACTGGATTTGGTGAACTCGGCTCCGGTTGATGCTTTGGTCCAACTAGGTCTGCTTTTATGGTTGCTTCCCTATTCTGTATGTGGTGATGTGCTACAGGGCTAGTACCTGTATAATAGAGAGCAGGCGTCACTCCGACGGACCGACGTTGCGTCGGCCCGCTCCGATGCCAAAGTCAGGCAATTTGGGAGAATGGATGAGGAAGAAGATGAACAGTGAAGAGGGGAGCTCAGATTCATATCTAAGCTCTTGTCAACTTATACCTTCTTTTTTATCTTTTCCTCCCTTTTATATGAGATAAGGGGGATGCCCTCTTTTGGGCTTGATTTGGGCCTTTGGCCATTATTCTGAAGCGGGCTGAATTAGCCCAGGATTTATCACAAAACAACAACGTTACCACCGGTAAAAAACACAAAGCACGATTTTAAGTAAAAAAAATGAATAAGCAATCCCGAAAATACCTGATAACTGAAGAATCATGCCGAAAATCGGCGCAAGAACTCGGAAATGGAATAATCGCTCGAAACTTTGGAATTGTTGGATTCAAATTGCTCTGGACGTTTCTGATTTGTGAAGAATTGGAAATTGGGAATATATAATAAAAACATTGTTTACAATCTAGTCACTAACCTTCTAGGCAATATTAGTAAAAATTCCCTACACCTTAAATCAATCCTATCATCCATAGGGTTTTAAATGAGAATTAGTATTGAAACATATTTTAGTTTTTAACAAGAAATCAGTTCTAGCAATATTTTTATTATTATGAAATGACTTGATTTTTCAAATATCATTTGTGTCTTTACCATAAAACTAGTTAAGCATTACAATTCGAAGGCATGCTATGAACAGCGCTGCACATATTAGACATTAACACGGTTATCCAATACTCCATTGTATTTAACCTCCCATATGCCGCTCTGGACTGGGGGAAATACTAGACACATTTTTAGAATATTTATTACATATGAACTATATATATAGCCGAAGGAATCAAATTAGGTTAATGCATGCAAGGACATTTGGGGCTCGACTTGATACAAGATATATTAGTTACACTGGATGATTGATGCTCTGAGCAGGCTGGCAGACCTAATTAAGTCGCCGGAGACAATTCCGGCAACCTTGGTTGGCATTGACTGCGCCACGGGACCTTCATCTCATTTGTTATAGTACTCCTTTTTTGTCGATGCTGTTGTCTTAAACTTGTTCTTATCCAATGTGCAAAGGCCATGGGGATTATAGGTTAACGTTATGCGAGAGACTAGCGGGTTAACATGGTTTATTATAACAAATTTTCTCCTATTAAACACTCGTTAGATTTCGTTGATAAGTGTAATTTTATTTTTATTAATTGGATTGATCGTAATTACCTCATAAAAATGCTTTTTTAAAAAAAAATTATAAAAAAAATTTTAAATTTTTTTTTATAAAAATGCTTCGTTGTCTGTCTTTACTTATGTTAATTGTGGTTATCATGATTATATGTAGTATATTAATGCATGATCAGTTTTGTTTCTTTTTGAGGTATGAAAACGTGGAGCTCCTAACGGGAATGCACTACCCAAAAGTATTAAACAAAAACAACCTATCCGGAATATAAATGCATACCGCGCGTCGAGCTGAACCATCGAGAAGTCAAGCTGTAACTCTAAGTTTATGTCGCGACGCGAAGGCGAAGCTCAGTTTCCCGGAATTGGATCACACGTACACATAAAGTTACTCCCTCTATGCTTTTATCCCAAAATTTTAATTCCTTTCTATAATAATAAATTACTTAATTTATTCTTTGTATTATTACACTGAACTGAAATAAATTAATTTTATCAAATGTCATTGTAATCTATATAAAACCCTAAAATTTATTTTTTAAATATTGACTTGAACTGAACTAAATTAAAAATTAAAAATATGTATTTATCAAAATTGAAAAAGCATTTCCCCACACCCGGGCACACACATATATATATATATAATAGGACTAAGGTACTGTTCTTTTGATATTATCTGGACGTACATCACTACAGTTTAAAGCCAGTAATTTAGGATTAATCATATTGATTAACATTTATTTTATTTGTTCTTGGTAGGACAACTAAGCTAAAATAATCACAGTTGGACGTTTTCCAAAATTATGATTTATGTATAACTATTTCAATAAAAAGGTTATGTTGAATGACCATGTTTATCACCATAATCTGTCATATTTGCTCTTAGATTGAATGACCAGGTTCAATATTCACCTTAATATTTGCTCTTAAATTATTTTTTATATTAATGATGATGTCGCTGTCTTGTCAAATTGCATTGGATCAAATTAAGGTGATGAGCTTTTGAGAGCACACTAGCTAGAGAGCTGAGTAGTTATCCATGAAAGAGGACAAAACTTGCATATTTATTGATGTTGATCGACTCTTGAACTTAGATTATATAAAACCCTCACCGTTCTCGAGCTTTTCGATAGAGCTAAAGGTTATAACCTTTCAACCCGGCCCCACCCAAACCCCTGATCATCCATGACTAGATTAACATATACTCCTGGCAACGTATTTTAAATTGTCAGTTTTGGGTTTCGATATATGATTCTGTCTAGGTTAGAATTCTTATATATGCTTAGTGATTTTGAACGAAGGATTTGTCTCCCCACTTTATTATTCTAATATTGAACAATATTCATGATTCTATCTATATATTGTCACTGATCATCTGCTATTTATAGTATGCCGTAGATATAGATATATATAGAATTGAACTAATCAACTGGAAAACCCAGAATAAGCAGAATGCTCTACTGGAAGTTTTGCCTTGCCATTTTTCTGCTTATGATTGCGCGACATCTGGAAGTTGGATTCTTGTAGAAACAAACAATCAAGTGATGAATCAAACTGAGTATTTTGAAGCATTTTGGAAGAGTGCTCATCAGACAAAAGCCGAAAGTGTTCATTACTACAAGCCGGCACGCTCTGCTCCAGCGGGCCCTGATTCCATGATCCCTTAGTTTAGATTAGAAGAGCTAATAAAAGCATGGGATCAGTAGGAAGGATTTTAATGTGCAGTCGGATTCTCTTAGCAGAAGTGCTTGATTCTGCTGTTTACCTTTTGAATGAATTTGTTTATTACGAATATCTGTCTTGATTTGAGCTGATTAATATAAGAATAATGTAATTAACCTGGCCTACTAAATATTCGTTCGTGATAGAGAGGGGAACTTTTCGTACGTAAAATATTGACTGTTATCATGTTAAAAGGTGTATTAGAATCAACAGTACTTTGACGGTTCTGGATCATAAAAAACAGAGAGCCAAAATAAAAATCATAATTATTACCAACTTGCCATTGAAAACCGCCGAGACCGATTGATGTCGTCATCACGTTCGATACATCGCACTAACCGTTGTGTCGTGCATGGTTAGTTTAGCACGAAAAACCTCCGTGCCGTCGGAACCCTTCAGATAATTGGTATTGGAGTATGAGTTTGTAATCAATTTATATTTTCCGGTCTTGGAAGTTCTATAATTTTCCGAAATCATAGATGTCAGAACTTTACGATGTTGAATAGTGATAACTTTCCAACGAGTAATATGTAATATGTTTCGGAAGTACTGTTTAGATCAAGTCGTCGTACAAATCTAATCAAATATATGCAAGACTACAAACACTAGTGCAAAACAGGTAAAATAAGGCACTTTTTTTAAGCCGGTTCCTCAGTGCAGGAAAGAACGCCGTAAATTGAAGGGTTTTTCGAACTCGAAAATCAATTTCGGATGGTTGAATTCAGCCGGAGCGTGCCGAAAATTTTGACGGCGGTTGTTCTTTATATTTACGGCGGTTAACCGCCGTAAATAATACCCATATTCGAACTCGAAAAACATAATAAACACAAATCGATATCGCTCATCTTTAGATACGTTTTTCGATATCGCTCATTTGAGAGCTTTCTCCGAGTAGGGTGATTAATTGAGACATGGATGAAATTAGGGTGGTTTTGAAAAACTAGATACCAGGGGAAGTGAATGCAACTTTGGTTTAATAATAATTTTTCAATTCAAAATTGCTGAAATGGAATCGGATGAGGTGGCGTGCACGTGGACAAAGTCGCATTGGGCAAATGCAACTTTGCCTAATTTTTTATTTTTTTCCTTTTCAGACGTGTTCAATTAAATCTATTTTTTTTAAAAAAAAACCCAAAGTCGCATTCAGTGAATGCAACTCCGCTTTAATATTTTATTTTAGAAATTCAACATAAATTGTAAATTGCCTTGATTTTGAATATCATTTTTACATTCGAGTGAAATATATCTAGAAGCACGTGATGAATAAATTGTAAATTATTACTATGAATAAAAAATTAAATTACTTTATTTTACGGTTATATATATGTTGTATTCAATAGAAATTGTGAACATATTGTATTTTTATTACATTAGTATATGTATTTAACATAAGTTAGTATTAATTTTTGTAAAATTATTTTAATGAAGAATTGAATTGAAACATGAAAACTCAAATAAAATATAATCATTATAAGGTAAAATATGTCGCTTATGTTAAATAAATACAATCCTAGATCGTGATCGGACAAAATCAACATGTGACATAAAAACGTAACTAATGATGACCTCCCCCTCTACATTTAACTCCACCAGTCCCACATGGAGGTTGTCTCCTAGGTCGCGTGCTACGACGTAGAATGGGTGTATCTTGGGCAATAGGTATGTCATCATGATGATCGCCGGCATGTAAATCATCAGTAACATCGAGTGAGGTGTGTTGGGGAACATCACCATCACCAAGAACATCATCACCATCAACGTCAACGTCATCACCATCAACATCATCATCATCCAATTGACTAGAAGTACGGAAGGAGTACCATGAAAATCACCGAAATGCGAGGAACCACAATGCGACGGACCTGAATGACGGGGACTGGAATGTGAAGGTCCAGAATGAGAGGAATTGAGCTCTGGGGTTGTTGAAAGTGGTGTGGGCGCGCGCCTACCACCTTGCCACCCTCTCTGGACTCTGGGTTGTCGACGAACTGCCCGATAATCAACACATGCGGGGGACTCATTAGTGGAGGATGGCTGAGACGAGTGATACTGCATCTGTGAGGACTGATGCACAAAATGTAACATACTCGTAGCGTGATCACGGAACTGGACAATATTTGAATCAGATTGATGATGACCAGTATCCAAGGTACTCGGTGCCATATGATGAGCATTCGACACACCTTGAAACTACATAACAATAAATTTATGATATAAATTTTAAAAATATAATTAATACTATAATTTGATGACAAGTTAAAGAAAAGAAAACATACCATATATTCTAAAGTTGCTCCACCACCTTGAAACCCTTCCATGTTAGTAAGACACTGGGCCGGGTGATCGATAAACATGATAGTCCGAGATCGATACCAATCCATGTATTCTAGAATAGGTGACGCTGGATCGGCTGGACTGGTATGCTGCAGGACGACTCCCCGTCTATCATCCCAAACTGACGAAGAACGCGCTCAGAACAATGTGGCTCCACAATGTGCCACAAATAAGGTATACGGTACTCAGCCAAATATCATGACCGGCAGTACAATATGTAAGGAGACCAGCTAAAACCTCATCAGTGTATGGTTTCCAAATAAAATGAAATAGAATATTTTTTGATATTACTATAGATTACTGAAACAAAATTAGAATTACACAATAGTATGAATGACCATAATTTTACCTGGCCATCATGAAGGGATGCGAGCTGATCACAATAAACACTCAAGACATGCCTAGGTGACTTGGACAGATCGAATGACCCAATCCACCTTAAAAAAATAAAGGTGACATTATATAACAATTTGTGTAGAGAATATTCTAGTCAAGAAAATATATTATGCAACATACCTAGATCCTAGAGCATGGCTATAACCAGTCACAGAATGTCATATACAAGGACTAATAGTTGGTAATCGCTCCCAAGCCCACAACTGTTAGCCAAAAAATAAGCAAGTTAATATTCAATTTCTACAATAAATATGATTGTGTAAAATAAATATTTGATGGTCATAAATTATCAAAACTATAAATTATATTTTACCTGTAGTAAGACTAAGCTCCTGATATTTCATTGCTGCTGGGAATAGTTGCTTCACATAAGCTCCTGTATAAGTGAGCCAGAACAGGACTGCCCCAACTGTACTGTGATGCAACATCCAAATCAGCCAACATAGACAAAATACATTCCACTAAGTTTCCCGATCGGTCAGATAATAGCAAACCGCCAATGAGCTTAAGCATGAAAATCCTAGCTGTCTGCTGGAACACAACATCTGACAAGTCGCTAGGTAGAGGCCTCCGGAGTTCATCAAATAGACAACTTGCTTTGATTCGGGCCCCTCTAATGGCACCCGAAGGTGGAACAAACCCTAATAAGTCCAAACACAAGGTCTGCCACAGTGAAAAACTTCGTTGTGTATCAACTGCGGTTACTGCATGACCATGAATAGGTAACCCCCAAATGACTTCCACGTCTTGCAACGTGATAATAACCTCAAAAATAGGGAGATGAAATGTGTGAGTCTTAGGCCGCCATCGCTCTACCAATGTTGTCACAAGAGCATGGTCAATGTGTAGATGAGCAGAGTCTAAAAGACTATTGAACCCGACTCTACGAATGTAATACAACACTCCCCCGGTATAACACCCGAAGACCACAAATCCTTCTCCCATAATGCCCCGTCACATCTCCTCACCTGAAGTTGCTCATCATTTAGTGCATTAACAAAAATTGATCTAGCTCGATGACGGTCACTCAAGAAAAGCACATCATCAATAATAGGACCACGATTAGCCATACTGCATAAAAGAAGGCATTGTCAACCAATATGATAAAACTTATTTAGGTGTAACCATCAAATTATGGGCAATGGAATAATATCAAATACTGTTAATATTAATCAAGGTACGTAATAATCTAGAAAAAAATCCTTACACAAATAGAAGTTGTAATAATGTCACAAAAACACACAAGTTCATAAATTCTAAAAGGATCAAAGGGCTAGCTAAACCCGGGACAAGTTCTTTCATCATGACCTATCCTTCGGCAATTCCCACACCTACGCGGTTCATTCGGTAATCTCTGACCCATTTCATTACTTATTCTATTTTCAACATAGATATTGCGTCTCCGACTACGAAACATATTTGCATTGGGTAGTAGCCGCCAATTTGCTTGTCCCCAATTTGAATGGTATCGAAGTGGCATGAAACCTCTATTGTATTGAGTCTTAAATGTTGAAACATGGTAAAATTTGTTGCAAAAACTTAATGGGTTATCACGCCGCTTCCTACAAATCGACATAGCATGAGAACATGGCAAACGGTACATTTTCCATTTGCCGCAACTACACCACTTTTTCAAATACTTGACAACATGCCCATGGCCACCCGTACCACCAAAATTGTTTTTAGATGTCACTCGGTGCATAGCTTCGTTACGATTGTACAACTGAACATGATGTTCTTGCGCTCTAGTTTCTGCCAAACGGTATCTTCCCCAAATTTTGCTAGGTAAATCATTCCTGTCATATCCACCTATTTTAGTTAATTCATTCCAAATTTAGGAGTAGTTGGAATAACTTCCCAAAACTAAAATCGGAAAAACTAACCTGTAGCTCTCTGCCTCCACTGCTCTATCTGCAAACATTGCCACAGTACGCTCAAATGTTGCATTGATAGAAGCTGTTATTGGCAAGTATCTAGCACGCCTCAAAGAGTTATTGAAACTCTCTGAAATGTTAGTGGTGAGAATTCTCCATTGACGGTTGCCATCGAATGCAACACACCACTACTTTCTAGGTATCTCTTTCAAATAATTCCAAGCTTCAGTGCTTTGGGACCTCAATTCCACTTTATGTTCCTTCCACTTACGAACTTGTCGTGCACTTCCAAGCTACCAAACCAATTTTTTCAAATTGGCACTCCACTTTTGTTCAACTCGTTCGACTTCTTGTTGCACATCATTTTCACCATCAACACCACTTCTTCTACAACGTGGCCTAGGAGGTCTCCCGACTCTTACGAAGTTACTTTGCACATGTCGCAAACAGAATCGATGGTACGCTCCGGGCTCCACCCACTCATCCATGTTTTCCATAGCATTCATTAGCCCTTAGTGTCGATCAGAGATAATACAAATACCTCGTCGATCAAGAGCAACATGACATCGTAACTTGTGCATGAACCAAGTTCAACTCTCAGTTGTTTCTGCATCAACTATGACATATGCAAGGGGTAAGATGTACTCATTAGCATCATGTGTCACTGCCACTAACATCGTAGCCTTATATGCACCTTTTAAAAAAGTACCATTCACACTAATCACGGGTCTACAGGCACGAAATGTATCAACTGCTGGTCCAAACACCAAAAAATATATTTAAATGTTTTATGCCGGCGAGATACTGTATTACCTTCATCGTGCTTCCAATCAACAGCGGTATCGGGATTTGATCGTACTAACTCATCCAAATAAGATGGTAATTGCTCAAAAAAAACCTCCCACGATCCATACACCAAATCAATTACTTTTTGTCTAGCATACCACGCCTTCTTATAAGAAATATCCATTCATGTCTCATTCTTCACTTGTGTTTTTACACTCTTCACAGTGTAAGCTGGATTTGCTTCTATTTGATGTCGAATACGACGAGCAATCATAGTGGATGTCCAATTACTATTACCGGCAGACCGTTAGTACCCATACAAGTATGTCCATCCGCCAACTTTGTAAACCTATGACTTCTTTTTCGAGTAACTCAGATTTTCCATTGACAAAGTCCTCGTTTTTCAACAACGTCCCTGCATTTCGCGGACCATGTGTCTTTTTTACTCTCAACAACCCTATGCTCTCGATTCTGCCCCATCGACCAATTGGAAATTGCTTCTACCAATTGTGGTTTGTCACGAAAGCGTATACCCACACGAATATCTCCAGTATTGGGATCATATACAGGGATTCTGTCATCACCAACGAGCCGTTGGGTATAAATTTAGATCATGATCAGGACCCCCATAATCTCTCATCGCAGCTTGAACCCTTGGATTTCGTGGTTCAGCAAACATTGCATCCAAACTGTTCACAATTCGAGGTTCGCCCTCAATACTAGAATCAGAATCACTCGAAAGGTTGTCAACATCAACTCTCTCTTCATCATCTGAAGACGACCCTTCCCCCTCTTCATCTTCCTCAAAATAAAGATCTTCGTCATCACTATCGGCCGGTACATCACTAGCATCACCACCAGCACATCCAAGATCATCAGCATCGTCATAATCAAGTTCATTGTAACCATCAAAATCATAATCACAATTTTCTTCAAGCACTCTTTCATATATACCTAGCCAATAGGGGTTGGATGAATGACATCAGAATTTGGAAGGGGCCTCGATTGGATACACTCACCAATCATGGAATTAGATGTACCAAAGAGTTAACCTGTTGGAAAACTCTTCAACGATGCCATAAACGATCATGTTCTTACATCTCCAGCAAGATTCCGATCGTTAGATTTCGGTTCTAACTCAATGTACAACTCCACGAACGAGGAATGTAATTGATCGACAACCTCAAAAACTCTCCATACCATCATCATCTTCTAATCGCAATGATCGATAAACAATCATCGAACCTATAACTTCTGGGAAACGATAGAACACTTTCGCCTCACATCTATCCATCTGATCACCTAGACGAATCGAAATCAATGCAAATAACTGATTGTAACTCAGTCTCTCCCGAACAGTAATTGTATGCACTGGTTGAGGTGGATCATAATACACTCCAGTGTAAGGGGTGTATATAATTACCACCTCCCCCCCCCCCCCGAATACATATTCACCGTCAATGACCTCATTCTTATTCACTAATTTCAAAATCAAACATACTAAGTCACCAAAATATCCTACTAACTAATAATAATTATGAATGGAAACCATATAAATAAACTCACTTCCTGCTTTATCAAAACATGAAAATTAAATTTTGTAGAGTTAATAAGGGAACGTACACTTAAAGGGAAGCACGAACAGCCACACCAATGCACCTAGATCACTACTACAGAAGCTGTGGTCTTGTGGACTGTAAATCAATAATAAACATGAGACAAATAACAAAGTTTAACAAAATGTTAAAAGGCTTTCAATTATTTCATAATCATTTTGAACATCAAAATTAATTCCAAATCTCACCAAAAGTATGACCAAGTTCTACTTTAAATTGAATAAATATATAACATCTAACTTTTTCCAGCAAATAGTCAAGATCAATTCCGAATTAGTACAAAATAAATTAGCTCAAGAAGAAATAAATAATACCCATACAAAATCACAGAAATCATGGAAAAACACAAGTCCAAATAATTAATACAAGTACATTATGCCTAATTACTTTCACATTCCAGCAACATCATGTCAACACAAAAGTCCAAATTATGCCCAGTAAACCTCACATTACAGCAAAGCAAATTAACAGAAAAACAAGCCCCCAAGTAATGCCTAATTACTTGCACATGCCAGTAAGTAAAAAATAATTACCGAAATCCCAAAAGACAAATCGTCCAACGGCGGCGGTAAACCTAACTGATCCGACCGAAAAATTGAAACTTCATTGGTTACGATTGGGACAGCTGATGGGTGGAAGGAGGGCGATCGGCGGCGATCAGTCACTAACAGAATCGGCGATCGACAAATTGGCAGAGGGGTAAGGGTGATTTGAGTTCTTCTTTTTTACGGATTTTGTTTTGTTTTTATTTTTTAACCTTCGTAAATCGCATTCGCTGAATGCGACTTTCAATTAAAATAAATTAAAAAATAAAATTCCACGTCTTTGCCAACTCACACATACTAAAAATAGTTATATATTATATAAATAATGGAAGTCGCATTCGCCGAATGTAGCTGCGGCACCAAAACATACTAAAAGTAGCTGCGGCACCAAAACCACCCTATTTGTATCCAACGTTTCCAAATCCATAACAAAAGCATCTTTTTCTCCATGTTAGGGTTTCAAGACACCAATTATGTTGCGATATCGAAATTATGATAAAAACGTTTAGCGATATCGAAAATAAAATAAACAGCAGAACGATATCGAACTAAGTGTATGATTTGCCGTAACCAGTCAAGATGCGAACTCGTTCATTTGTTTTCATTTAACGCACCTATATTTCGATGTCGAAACACCTGCTTGAACCTCTTCGATATCGAAGTTATGGTTCGGATAAACATATGAATATTTGAACTTGTAAAAAATTTACCACAAACTACCAAATAAAAATAAATGTATCAAATATAAAAAACAAGAGTACGGATATCTTCAAGACATGAACAAAAGAAAAAAAACAAGAGTACAGACAATGTCAAAATAAGACAAAAGGGTAGAGTACCGACAAAGCGAAAATAAGAACAATGAGCCTCTAAACTCCTCGGAAATCATCATTCTCCTTCATTGGAGGTAGCACAATGAAGTTGTCTTCATCACCACTGTCGCCGTCGCTTATCCAACCATAGCAAGGTTTCCTAATCTTCTTAGCCGGGACCGAAGCTTCACATTTGACACTGACGTTGTCAACATCATTTGTAGCACCTCCTAGTGATACGCATTCCCGTGGGATTTGGTAGAGTTGGGATAGGAAGGGCAATAGACAAATTGGCATTTTTACCAATGCCCGAAAGGGACGTCACTATGGTAGGGCAAGCCGTAGAAAAGTTTGTTATTTGGCCTCTTTGGTTGATAGTTGATGGAAATTGTAATGACATACCCCATAGGAAAAAGTCTCCCGAGTTGAAGAAACCAACAATACCCAAAAAAAAACCCCCACCACTTATGACCCTAAGCAAGAACTTGAATTCCTAAAGTCACTACCTATGTTTGTTAGATCGCTATTTGAATACTTAGATCACCAAGACAAAAATTTGACATATCTATTTTCGTGTAACAAGAATGTGTTCGGAGAGAGAAGAGACTTGAGAGTTCCCTTGCACGATTTCAAGCATTTTTGGAATATGGAGCAATTGGACTCTATGCTATCACTACATCAAACATAAGTTTTCTCATTATATAACAATAAATAGTATACTAAACTTTACATTCCATACTAATTGTTTACATTTCCTCGATAAGATACATGTGTCACAAGTCAAAGCAAAATTTAAAAGATTGGATGTGTTTCCTATGTCCCGGTTCCATGACTATATTTGAAGGTCGTCCCCCGACAAGTCAACATCAATATCTTACCAATGCACTTCGTAAGAAGAACAAGAAGATATTCATAGGCCCCTACTTAGAAGGGTAATCATCTTTCTATATACTTCATTACAAAACTTATGTTAATGTCTTATTTAATGTGATGATCTTAATTTTTAACTAGTGCCCATTGGCGTTTTGTTGCTATGGTTCCCGAGCAAAAGCGACTGTATTGGATTGATTCTCTAAACCTTCCACCAACCAAACCCTTCGCCGATCTTGTTGAGGTAGTAATGCATGAGGTGAATGATAATAATCTTCAAGATTTTGACCTAATACAAATAACAGTAAGCAATTTCATTTATTTGCATTTTGTTTTTTAGAAGAAAAATCCTTGTCTAACTACCATTCTTGTATTTTCAACAAAACAAAGTACAAGAGACAATGATCTAATTGGGAATGCGGCTACTACGCATTCATATTTACCGACAAGTGTGTTGAATCTCTTACATTGGACAATCTTGATCTTCGTCAAGTAGGTTCATTTTCTTCGCCATAATGTATTTCCATCACTCATTTACTTTGAAATATAAGTTGACATGGATTTATTCCTTCCTTGTTAAATCCCCAAATTGCAGATTTTTGAGGATGACCAAACTCCCTACACCACCGCCGAATTGAATGACGCAAAAAATAAGTTCGCACGCCACCTTGTGATGATTCGTGGTCGGGTTATAGCAACCCCTCTTATAGAACCATAGGTTTAGGGTAAATGATAGTTTAGCTATGTTGTTGTGATCGTAGATGGTGGTTTAATGGTTGTAATGCAAAGGCCATCTTTCTTTCCTAATGTAGTATATTTAGAATTGGCCAGAAACACCTTTCGAATTCGAAAGGGGTACACTAAGACAACTCGATATCGCAAACATATATATATTTTGTTCGATATCGAATATATATTCGGCTATATTAACTGGTGGATATAACAGATACTTCACGCGATATCGAATACTTCTAGCATATATGTCGATATAGCGATATCTCTCGGTTCTTGCCACACGGGATCAACCAATTTCTGTAGCGATATCGAACCAAATACCGTTACGTTATTCGATATCGAGAAATATTGATCAATCATCCAACGTTGTTACAATCTTTCGATACCGAGAATAATGAATTATAGATTCGTATTCGAAAACAAATTATGGAGATTTCAATTGCTTTAGTTTATTACAATATCGAACACTTCACTAAACCCTAACGATATTGAAAGTGAGATTATTTTATTTTCAGAATTCATATTATTTGCGAGTTCATGCGGGTCTCGTACATGCAATCGATATCGAAATTATAGTCGCTTTTTCTTTTCGATTTCGTTATAGTCTTAAACCCTCAGTCTGGACCATATCGATATCGTAAAACGGGGTTAAAACGTGATGGCATTGCCACTTGCGAACTCGCATAACACATGACCGAACACAATTTCGATATCGAAAAGTTGTTCAAAAGGACGGCGATTCCCTGAACTGCCTTAAAAAATCTGAAATTTTGCACTAGTGAAATCTTCTCTGGTACGTTGGAACCGCCTTATTTTACCTGTTTTGCACTAGTGAAATCTTCCAAGAACAATTCTTAGTTGTAGATATTATGTGACTGTATTTCTTCCTCAATTTCCACACACATCATATATATATAAAATCTGCGATGTAAACAGCGAGCAAACATGGCTTTAGACGGATGTTGCAACATCATACTTTACCAAGAATCCAATAAACCTAGCTAAGGACTTTAGCTATAGATATTGGGAAAGAAAATCAATTAGGGGATTTTTGAATATAAAAAATAAAATAAATAACATGCGTGGTATATTGGAGATATATATATCCCTCAGATATATACTGAATTCATCATTACAAATAGGCATTATTAATTATGTACTGAATTAACATCCTCTACGTATAATTTGCAAACTAACTCTCGATATGTTATAATATTATAGTACTAATTAAAAACCGTTTCGATCGATATTGTTTTAACGATATAAATAATGACATTAAGGTTGTGCATGCATGTGCTACTAGAGTGGTCGGTTGTAGAATCTTCGCTTTTCTCATGTATATTTTGTGTAAGAAATGAAAAAAGAAGCTTGCTAGTGGTTAGTATCGGTTGATAGTGAATCTATTGACGTGGGTTATGCCTGGATATGTAATTATATAGTCATATATTAAGAAAATCTTAATGATATGTAATTATATAGTCATATATTTTGTACTACAAATCATAATGTATGTAATATGAGAGATTGGTAAAATACGAAGAATTTTGGGATCTCCACTATTTTATCGCTTACTTTTAATTAAGTTTTAAGGGCACGCGTGTGACTTGGTGAGTTACATTGTCTTCGGTTAATTTATAGTGATCCCAATGAATATTGTAGTATAGTTGATGGTTTGCAATATTTGACTAAGACTTCATATATTGTTTATGTTGTTAACACGGGTTCTCAGTTTTTGCACTGTAGTTTTAAGCAATTTCTCCATACATGTCCAGTTTTTTCTTGGACGTCCATATTTTTATCATAATACTCTTTGATGGAAACCTATGATTTCAAACCCATTTTTTGCCTTAACAATATTAGGGGTATTTTGATAAAAATACAGACCTGCAAGAGAGCAACCCTAGTTTTACCATCAAATACCAAGAAAATAGGGAAGATACAATTTTAATCTATGAAAAAATATGATTGGGTTGCTGCATTATAATTACGGATACAACATGTGCATTGAATAATTTCTCATTGCTGCTAGTCTTAGTAAAATTATTTGTAGTGTTTGTTTAGTATCTGTCATTGCATTAAGTAATGAATTAAGACCATGTTTGTCTTAGCTTATTGTTTGCTTAACTGAATTGAACCGAAGTGAAGTGAAAATTAATATATTAAAAAAAAGGAATTAGTATGGCTGAATTTTCATACATATGTTTTGGATCCTTTGAATCTGACGTTTTTAATAAGTTTTTTCTTTTCTGCCGGTCCTCGTGATCGAAACTCATACTCATTCTATATCTAGATTGAGGTTCACGCGATTTGGTTACTTTGTCCGGATCTTATATTTGGATGCTTGGTTTTGTGTTTCAATGCGTTTGCAGTTTGGATCAATGTGTTTACGCTTGAACTACACAGGTCAGCGTGTTCGTGGTGTTGCAGATGTTGAAGATCCCTGATTAACAGGGTTGGTTATGCTTGGATGCGGAACCCTTGCTAAGCAGATTATGAGTTTTGCTGGTGGTAGTATATTCCTGAGGGGATATTCCTGAAGGACTTCCATAGATGGTTTCCCGCGAGCAAACTTTCCGATGAGGGCATTTTGGTAGTGAGAAGCGAGTGTTTCCGCTTCTTTTCGGGTCACAATACAAGTTATCTCTCCCTTGTAGAGGGTTTTGGGTATAATTTCAGGGTTTGAGGGGAGAGAGGTGCTCAAAGGAGGAGGGCGATTAGCAAGAGCGTTGAGAAAGGATTTGTCTGGGGTTCTTCCGCCGCGGGGAGGCGGAGGCGCCGCCATGGGCGGGGAGGAAAACAGACCGTTTCAGACCGTTGCTTGTCAGAACGGATTAATTTTGGTAAAAAGTCGTTGGCTGAAAGGATGAAATTGACTGAAAAATGAATAGTAATTAAATCGCACCTTGAGTGTGTGAAATCGCACGCGCATCTTTGTAATAGGACAATTAGTCTGATTAGAATTTAGTTTGATTATCCTTGATAGAATACCTAGACTAGATGTTTGATTCCACTTATTGTAAGCGGTTGGGCGTTTCCCAACATTATAAATGAATTTTTATAAAAAAATTAACTGATCATCAAATTATATTTTCACAGAAATGAACTGATCAAGAGAAAAACTCAGGGACACAGAGTCTAAGTTAAAGCCTACTTTAAACTTTTTGATTTAATATATATTGTGTACACATAGAACATCTGATCTACCATTCAACCAATCTTGGTACGCTTTATATTTTGGAGGCTTAACGCATCTTTTCTAAATCTTGTTTCTCCTTTATTTCCCGTTTTAGGAAGGGCGGGTGGAGGGGCGGTAGTTTGTGCATTGTTGGGGCGGTGGCGGTTGCAGGTAGCTAAAAGAAACCTTGCCCACTATCCTATATTGCAGTTGGTTTGTTGTAAAGAAAATTAAAAGAGAAAATAGTCCAAGATTTATTCACAATATTAATTTTCTCAAAATTAACATTGTACGAACAATAGAAAAATATGCGCAGTAGATAAAATATGGTGGTAGATGTTTTTTGTCTGTTTCGTAATCTGGATAAAACAATGCTCATTTACACGTTATCCCACTATATTATGTTTTTCTCAGCCCACATTCGATCTAATCTCCTATAAATAGTCGATAACATCACTCATGTTTGTATAACCACATCCACATATATAACTAGTCAGCTGTGCATACATACAAAAACCTTTTTCTTTTAAAAAAAAAAGAGCAGAAAAACTAGGGTTTTGTCTGCTAAATTATCTTATGGCTTTTTCTTCAGCTTATTGTGCTTGGTTGGCAGCAATATTAATGGCGGTTTTTCTGATGTTTTCTGTCTCCGAATCACGGCTTCTGGCATCATCTGGTTCGTATCCAGGCAATATGCATGGAAATGGAAAACAATGGAGCCCTGAGAGCCAAACGCTACTGAACAAAAAGGGGTTCAGCCCGTCCGAGCTGGAGTTCTTTGCCAGAAGAAGCTTTCTTGATTCCGATCAGGGCGACCGAGCTGTGCCCAACGGTCCTGACGGTCATCACCATTAGCCATTCACGCTTCCTTCCTGCTCATATTTTCGATCGTCGATCGTTTTGTTTTTGTAATTCCTGTATCTTTAATTTCTTCTGTTTTTTTTTTTTTCTGTAAGTAAATTCATCCACTAGCTTATAAAGATGCTGGTGTTGGGATCATTTTGCTTTGATGTGGTACTGAGAGTGAAAAGAATATAATTAAATTACATCGCAATGATTGTTGCTTGAAAATTGAAATTGAGTTGATGGATCAGTTACTTAATTAATTAGTACGTTTCGTTTCAAATGTTGTTTAGTTTGATCTGAAAACTCTTGGATATAGCTAGTGCCTAGTGACTATAATGATCTAATTTAATAAAATTAATATTTTGCTGTACTGAAACCTAGCTATATATATGCATGGCTATGATCGATATTATTATTAATTGCATGCTCTCCTTAGCCTTATGATACTTATAAGTTAATATTGTTCTAACTAATTAATTTCCAAAACTTTTCTGGTATTATATTATATATACACATATCGATCTTTTAAATTTCCCAAATTAATTATACGAATTGTGACTAATTGTTTCACACTTTCTGACTCATGGCAGTATGTTCTTCCACTATGTAAGATAAGGACATACATATATGTGTATAAATATTGGTTTGACTGGGTTTTAGATAAGATTAATGGGAAAATTTCGATTAGCTGCACTTTTCCTTAATATATCAGTGCAAAAAATTCGAAATCATTATATCTGTCATTTCAATAACTGGAGCACTTTCATACATGTGGAAATTTAGTGTACCTCTCTAGCCTATATATGGATGTATACATGTGTCGTCACCCGATTGAACCTCAAACAACTGAAGTTGGGTCCATTTAAGTGATTTGACAACCCGGCCGTCGGTGTTATTAGATAAAAAATACACTTTGGCCCGGTTTGCTAGAACTTATTTATTGATGGTACTGAACTGAACTGAATTGAAGTAAAATTGATGCATTGAAAAATGAAATCTGCATCACTGAATTAACCTGAATTTCAGCAAATTACATTTCACTGAACTGAACTGAACTGAATTGAACTGAACTGAACTGATCTACAAATAAGCTCTGGCAAACAGGGCCTTTTATCCGTTACAATTAAATTTCATATATACTTATATGCAGTGGCGGAACCAGGATTCAAATTGAAGTGGGGCACAACTAGGGCTGTAAACGAGTCGAGTCGAGCTCGAGCATACCTGTGTTCGAGTTCGAGTTCGAGTTCGTATTGCATGTTCGTGATCGAGTTCGAGCTCGTACGAGTTGAGATATTTTAGTTCGAGCTCGATTCGTCTGACTTTTAGAAAGTTCGAGCTTGACCCGTGAGCTCGATAAAAAATCGAGTTCGAACTCGAGCTAGTTCGAGATCATAAAAGCATTAATGAATAAAATTTAATTAATTTATATAAAAATTCTATATAAAAATTCTATTCGAGCTGCTCGACGATCCTATCGAGCTGGCTCTTATGAGCTCGAGTTCGAGCTCATATATAAACGAACGAGCTCGAGTTCGAGTTCGAACTGGTCAAACTGAGTTCGAAAATGAACTTTGACCGAGTTGTTCGCGAGTTGTTCACGAACGGTTCAGTTCATTTACACTCCTAGGCACAACGATAATCGACGGTGAATTTTCTGGGTGAGAGGCCAGAGTTGAGAGCCCGGGAGATTTTTTTGAGTTAAGATACTATCTATGTCTAAGATTTCCTAATTATTTTGGGTTTGTTTTTAAAAAAAAAAAAAAAAACCAAATTTTATGTAGGGCCCAGGCCCTAGGAGGCCTGGGCGTAGTTCCGCCCATGCTTATATGTGTTTGCTAGACATAATCTGTTGATCAGTTCAGTTCGGTTCAGTTCATATAAATTTATTTCAATTTATTTCAATTCTTTTCTGTTCAATATTCTTTTTATTATAAGTTACATTTTTATTGTAGATTACAATGATATACTGTATGATAAATTTTAAAATTATTACCGTTCAGTTCAATTCAGTTAAATTTATTTCAGTTCAGATAAATGTATTTAAATTTATTTCAGTTCAATTCAGTTCAGTTCATCAAGAAATAAGTTATAACAAACGACCCCAGTTTATGCAACAACTATCTGGTCATCTTACCACTGACACTCTTTCTATTTTGCATGAGACTGAGGTTCATCCCCATAGAGATGATATATAGACTGATTTGGAAACCTGATATCAAGGCAATTTTTCTTTCAAATCAGCTTACCAATTGCTCAAACTGTCAAGGGGTAATATCTCTTCCATTCACCATCTTAAGAATCCTAGACTAGAAAGGAAAATCTCTGTTTTTATGTGGAAAATGATTAACTCCTTTTTACCTTTTGACAATATTTTGAAATCCATGCATATCAGTCTTCCATCAAAGTGTTTTATGTGCTTCAATGAAGACTCTCTGGATCATTTTTATAACTCATGTGATTTTGCTTTAACTGTTTGGAGTACTATGCATGCTTTTATGGGTATCTCTGATAAAAGGTTCTCATCTATATGGGAAAGGCTATCTTTCTACTTTACTTATAGTGGGCTTAGTGCACTTCACAATATGATCATTAGGCTTTTACCTTCTGTCACTTGCTGGATACTGTGGAAAACTAGGAATAAATGGTATTTTAAAAATGTCCCAGTCAATCCATCTTTTGTGCTGAGTCAGATCAAAAACCTAATTTTTCTTATCTTCTCTGCAAAACCTCTTTACATATCCTCAGCTTGGGACACTGAAATTGCTGATCATAGCTTCATGCCTTTATTAAAAAGACCACCAAAGCCAAAGATTTTTAAAATACCCTGGCTTAAGCCTATTTCTGGTCTTAAGTATAATTATAATGTGGATGCTGCTTGGTCTTCTACATCTCTTCATGCTGGAATTAGTGTTCTTATTAGAGATAACAGAGGAGGCTTTATAGCTGCCCATAGTTGTTTTATTTCTGCTCAGTCACCACTGGAAGCTGAAATTAAAGCAATTCATCTAGCTGTTAGATATGGTAGTGGAATCTCTGAGTCTATCATCATTGAATCTGATTGCCTTAATGCCATCTCCTCTGTGCCCAATCTTATTACTGCCCATTGGAAACTGTTTCAATTATCTGACATGATTCACCAATCCTTATCTCCCTTCTCACTGATGCATGTCCATAGGGAAGCTAATATGTCTGCTGATGCTATTGTTAAGATCTGTCTTGATTCCCAACGTGATATTTCTTTCACTTTTAGCTCCTTACCTGATAGGATCCAAGGTCTAATCAGACTTGATCATATTGGAACGCCTACTTTGAGGATTTCCATAGTGGATTCTACTTAATCAAACTGTTTTGTTTTCTCAGGTGATGGAATTACACTGGACTGCTGCATTGAGGTAGTTGATTTTTCATCAAACAGATCATCCTCCCCACTGTTTCTCATCATCAAGGATCTTCTGAGCTGCACCAACAAGACAATCCAGAGTGCTTCTTTCCTGCTTCAAACTGAGATTGCTTTTTGGGATTTAGTCTTTATACATAGGCTGACTTGAGTCTAAGTTGCCTCACGCTTCGGATTCTCTAACAAACAAGTGGAATTTAAGACTTCTTCTCATAAGGCCTCTCATCTGTTAGGCTATGTTAGCATAGAATGAGTATATATTTAGGCTAATTCATTCTTTTTGGAAGCTTGCTTAGCTTCGTGTAGAGTTCATCACGAACTCTACACCAGTGGAAATCATTAGGATTTCCTTTTAACTGCTATCTTTTGACGTGGTTCCTGTAAAATTTATTTCTTATTTCTGTCATTTAAAAGGCATGGGGAAGCCAATATACATCCCTCCACCAACGGTGGTTTCTACTAAAAAAAAAAGATCTAACAAACAGGGTCTTACTATTTCATATGATATCCCTATATTTAAATAGGGGAGGGTTATGTTTACTCCATTATTTTCACTCCAAATCTCAACCATTTAGATCATATATAATCTCAAATGTCATTAATTAAATTTAGAAATATTATATCATTTTGAGCCATTGGATTCAAGTGTTTAATTAATAATTCAGATTTTGGGTAAAAGTTGGAGTAAAAATAACAGACTGAACTGAAAAATCCGGGTATATATAAAACCCCTGTAAATTTATACAAAGTCTTGGGTGAGACCGTCATATTATTAGATTTGTTTGTGTTTCTAAACTTTGTTTGTCATACTTGTGTTCACGTGTAAATAAACTAATTAAGTTTGAAAAACAAACAAATCAAATAAACACACAAATCAATCAAATAAACACATGAAATAACATTCGTTCTATTGTAGAACGTTTTCACTCAAGATATTCTTATAAATTTATTTGATGACAAATTATTGATTAACTCTCTAAGTAGAATGATGTTATTCAACAATTACATTTACGTAATTCCTCTCAATGATCCAATTCACATAACACTATACATAAAGCCTAATAACAAATCCTACCAACAGTACAAATTATCTAGATGCCCGTTTTGTAGAAGTTATAAAAATATCATTATTTGAATTTCTTTTTAAGTGGGATATAGGTCTGCCAAATTCATTCTAGCTAACAGTTGGAAAATAAGGATTTTGGCCTTGGCTCAGGCTTGGGGTCAAATGTTTGTAACTGTTCAAACTTTATGATGATCAGTTTTATTTTCCATTAATGTAAATTAGCTCTAATTACGCAATTAACGGCTGATTTAAAACAAAGTAGTCTGATTTGTGGGCAACAATCAAGGAGTCTGTTTTCAGGGCAACAATCAAGGGAAAACGTCCCAAATTTGATTGATTGCATTCATTTCTGCATTTAGACCTGACCCCCTCACCTCCTTATAAGTACAGTCTTAGAGCCAGCCTTAGAGATATAGATTGGAAACCAAATAACCTTATGCAATCAAATTCTCTCTCCATCATTTTCAGTCTGGCTCTGTCTGTTCCTGGTTCTGTATTCTCCCGTCGTTCCATTCAGGTCGGTGTACTAATGTGATAGAGTGCATTCGGGTTATGCGCCTTCCGGGATGATTGTCACAAGTTGACCTTCATTCTTGATGGTCTTATCCTAGGGAACAAAGACTCATACGGGGCCTAATTTGTTTCAAGGAAAACGTTCGCCGTGATTCCATTCGAATTTATTTTATGCACATTGTAATTTTTGTTTTTGCATATTAGTCCTTGCAAATTATATAATATAATATTTATGCCCAAAGTTGTATACAACAGTTTTGAAACAAATTATATTTTGATATGTATATTTTTGTAAAATATTAAATTGCAAATTTATTAGAAATTATATGCATGATCTAATTAGAGCATCTCCAATGGTTCTAAAGAAGGAGTTGCTTGTAATATTCCAAACTTTGCAGCAACACTGCTCACCATTGTTTCACCATCCACGTGTACTGCCGCACAGAGCAGTACTGCCGTCATAAATGACATGTTTACCTTTCATTTACCTTTCATTTACCATTCATTTACTTTTCTACTTAAACATTATCTTTTTGAATATATTTAAACTTTGATTTGTATGTTATCGTAAATTTTTTCTCCACCATTTTTATCACCTGCACCTCCTCCACGTCCACTGGGGGAGATATTGCTGGTGTGTTACTTCCCATCCTTGACGCTGGATGTTGTGCGCTGTTGATGGATATTCCTTGTTGTTTGCTGTTGCTTCCCATCCGTGGCTGTAAATGTTGTGCGTTGTTGATGGTCAAAATTTTATTGATGAAGACTTTCCTCCAAACATAGATAGGGATATTCAACAAGGATATGATACCAATTTTGAATAATATCTTGTTCCAGATGCAACAATTTGATATGGAGAAGTGCATCATCAACTCAAGGCAGATTTGGTGGAGCATATTTTTAAACATTTCAATCCTTAGATTGAAAATGACATACATATATTTATAATAATTTTGTGATATTTTGGTAGTCTATATTTTTATTACAATCATTTGTTTATTTTAAAATTTGTATGTCACTTTAATATAAAGTTAATAAAAAATTATTTTATTTTTTAACCAATATTATTTGTATATAATATAAAATATATCATTTAGATAAATACATCATTTATTTTAATGACAGTAAAAATTTTTGGTAAAAATGTTTTAAGAAAACATGTGGGACCTTTGTGATTAAAGATATAGTACCTCACCATTGTGGAAGAATGTAGCTTGCCACATCATTTGCTTGGAGAGTGACATGGCAAGCCAAGATATAGCTAGCCATTGGAGATGCTCTTAGAGCATCCACAATGGTTGTGTTTTGGAGTTGCTTGGCAATTTTTGCAAAATTTGTAGCTAGTAGCTTACCATTGTTGCATGCCACATCATGTAGCTTGACTCAAGCTATGTAGCTCCACCAAGCTACTAGCTTGAAGTTAATTTGGTGGATCCCACACAATTAATCTAATGCATTTTAGTAAGAATTAGAGTTATGCATGACCATTTTTTATCTTATCTCATTAATACAAGCTATTACTTGTTGTAGCTTACCATTGTAGTTGTATGTAGCTTGCCAACTCATTAGCTTGAAAATGGGTCAAGCTACATGATGTTGTAGCTTACCATTGTGGATGCTCTTAGTTAATTAGATAGTATTGCATGCTCCTCGTATTTTGTCGAATTTATTTATGCATGCCTTAATTTTCTTGAATAATGCATGCTTGCTTTACACGAAAATTACATGCTAAATGTGAGAATGCATAATTTTGTTGCCTGAATTGAAATTATTACATGCTTTATGTGTATTTGTTCTTTATGGTTTTTCGGAAATTGTTCTTCGTGAACTTAAATCCGGAAAACTCATCTAAAGTTTACTAATGATTTGCCGAGTTTTGTTATTGGCATGTACCATTGAATTTCATACGAGCATCAAAAAGCATCATGGTGAGAATATGTGTTGATCAGAGGTGTACTATAGAGATATGATGGTCTCGACTCTTGGAGAAGGTTATAATATTTTAAACCTTAATTGTGTGCTAAATCTTAGCATGATGTAGTAAAATTATATTTTCTGGATCTGGATGCATGTGTAAATGGAAATTTTGATTGGTTTAATTAGTCACCAAGATTGTTTATTTTGATTTATATTGAATGTCTTATTTACTGCCATCACTTAATTTGGTGATAATTATGACAATATATTTCAATCCATGCTCTGTGTACTTTGGTCTTGTTTTATGGAAATAAATACAAAATTGATTAGCTTGTATATAATTATGTGTGCGTAATGTTTAAGATGCATGCACGTGACACGTTATATGTAGAATATATGTAAGGTGAAATTCCATGTATTACTCCACACAATGTGGACGCGCGTGTGTTCGAAATATGTCATTTGCTTAAAGGTTGATGAATGCATGTTTTGAGAGAATTTATACATGTGCTTAAATTAGTCATGGAAATTTTAATACCAACATGATTTTATGAATGCATGCTTACGTACGCTCGAATTGCAAATTTTGCTTAAATATTAATTTTGCATGCCTGCACGAGGATTTTTGATGAAGTATGTGTGAAACGTTATATATGAATACATATAATTGAATGCAAAGTGTTCAGTTTATTAATTGTTGTGCATGCGGTGTTATACTTTATCAAAATTATGTTTAAATGAATGCATGCGATAGGCTTGAATTCATGCACAAGTTGTTTTGTCGTACAAATCATTAGTTGTCTGAAATATGATTTGCATGCTTTAAGTTGGCTAGTTTAATGTTGAGGCTATGCATGTGTTTAATTGCTATGTGCAATAACTGACTTCTGATGGCGGCTGCGTAACTACATAAACCCTAGCAATTTTAAATTGCACGAAATGAGCATACGGCTCAAAGTTCAATATTTTGATTATTTTATAGTCTACGAAATACGAACATGGTGACATAAGTTATTTAACTATGTCGAGGGTATTGGTTTTAAGAACCCTAACGAGAAACCCTGGAAAGCATAAGTTTTCGTAATTATGCTAAAATTTTGATTATTTGTAATCAAAGAATTATATAACCGTTAGAATCATGGTCGTTAGACCTAGGGGTGGGCATCGAGTCGGGTTATTCGATTTTCGGGTTGTTCGGTTCGGATTGTTCGGGTTGACCCTCAAAAATCTCAAACCCAAACCCGAACCATATTAGCTATAAACCCGAATTCCAAATTCGCATTCGGGTTATTTGGGTTTCGGTTTGTTTCGGTTTGAACCCGGACAACCCAATTTACAACTTCAACATTTTGGACAATCTAAAATTTCTAAAAAATGTCAATCAAAATTATTCAACTAAAACATAGATATGCTTAAATCATTCATAAAAATATCACGATAAAAATGAAATCAAATCTTCAAACTTGGATATTTAAGTCTGAAGAACGTAGATAAGAAAAGAGGGAGAGTTTAGTCGAAAAACAAATTCAATATTCTGTTAACCAATTTAGAAGATTACTATCAATCTGCCAATCTGGACTCCAAACTCCATAACAGTTAGAAATAAGGTTAACTTCAAGTTTTACTATTATTATAGTATATTAATTATTTTATTATATATTAATTTTTGAATTCGGTTTTCCGGTTGGTTTTCGGGTTGAGTTTCAATACCCAAACCCGAACCAAAACCCATGTTTGTAATTCGGGTTTTTAGAATTCGGATACTCGTAACCCATTTATTGAATTCGGGTTCGGGTTAATTGGTTTCGGGTCATTTGGTTTCGGTTATTTTTGCCCACCCCTAGTTAGACCTAAATGTTCTGAGGTTAAAATTATAATTACTTGTAATTGAAAATTTGGAAAAATCGTTAGATTGGTCGATAAAACCAAAGTAATCTGAGGTTAAGGAATCCTAGAACCACTAGTGCAGTCAAGTACCACCTACGGCGGTTTTTTTGACCAACCACGGCGGTTTTGAACCGCCGTGGCTGGTTCTATGGTTCCGACGTCGGAACCTCCCTAGACTGTACTTGCTATGGGGTTTCCGACGTCAGAAGATGTCCAGGGAGTAGTAAAAAAAAATTTTGGCCGGCGAAATTGTACTCAATGCCCTATAGTAAAGCATCGCCCTTAAGTTATTAAAGACACCTTGCATCCAACAAGTCATTAATAGACTACATGAACCTTGCACCTGGACAGAGACCATAACATTACTACAAACTTCCCTTTACTTCAATACATGGATAACTTATTTTAGTAGGAAGGAACACTAGAAATAAGCTAAGAATCTGAAGCAAAGTACATGCCTAGAACACAATCTGAAGCAAAGTACATGCCTAAATGTTTTCAAACATTTTCAACAAGTATAAATGCCTAGAACACAATCTGAAGCAAAAATAAGTGTTAAATGTTGTCTAATATAAAAGTACCTAAGATGAGATGCATGATGTAGAGCAAAGGTAGATTGTCGTCTCGTGACCTTGCTCTTTGGCTCTGCTAGATAACAAAGAAAAAAGAGTTGCATTGGAACTGAAATCTTCCAGTTTGTTACCTTTAAAATAATTCCAATAAGAAAATGCATACTTAGAAGATTTTCAGCAGTAGTCAAAGTTACTTGGCTTTCCCATTTTCTCCAGCTATATATCTACATCTCCCAAGTATAAGTAAACCACAAGAGAATGCATGTATACATCAAACTACTTCAAAATTATAAACTTCTTCAAAATTTAACACAAAATGAATAGAATACAGAGATTACAAACTTCTTATACAAACACATCTTCCAATTAATCTAGTGTGGTGAATTACATGTAGTTCTATCTAAACTAGAAATGAACAATAATTAAAAAACCTACCACTACAAGATGCACCTAAGGAAATTCCACATCCTTTGCTACAGCCTTTCCTCTCGAATGCACCTACCCAAAATAGCACGCTACTTCAAAACCAAACTACTAAAAATAAAACAAACAAATCCAATTCACTTCATGTTGCAGAAACCTATCAATCTAATTGCTAGGTTCATAAAACACACTTTACAGCTCTTCCCATCTTTCCAGTAGCACCATTTACCTAATTTGTTTTCAAACAGAGAATAAACAAAAGATTTAAGAAAACATAACCCATCCGTCCAATTAATAGCACCATTTACCTAATTTGTTTTCAAACAAAGAAGATTAAACAAACGATTTGAGAAAACATAAAGAAACCAACAAGTACAAAAACAATTTCAATGGGAAGGAGATGTGTTACCATTATTGGTACACCAATACGGTCGATTGAGCTCTTTTTTTCCCGGTCAGTTGAGCGGACGGCGGAGCACATAGAAACCCAGCCCTTTTTTTTCTTAGCAAAAGCTATTTTATCAGCACAACCGCTTCTGCTAAACCTAGGCGATGACGCAGAAAATACACCCAGTCGGAGAACTCAAACATCCTTGGCTCCTTCGCCCAAGGAGCTTTCGCTCTCTGACGAGGCTCCTTCACCGACGACATTCTTTAGTTTCGACGTTTCGTTGAATCTCCGGGCAAGGAGGCTGCGAGGTGCGAAGGGTCCGGGATGAGGGACCGATTGGGGCTGGTAGATGACGGCGATTAGGCCGGGTAATGTTATACTAGAGGGCTAGAGGGTGAATGGGGAAGTTAGATGGTGGATTGGTCGGTGGAATGGTCGGCGGAGTTGCTCGGAAAAGGATGTCAGCAAGGGTTTCAGTCGGCTGAGATGGAGGGATGAAGAAGGAGATTGTGGATATGTTGGGATGGGTAAAATATAAATGATTTTTTTATTAATATAAATACATTCGGTTGCGGTTCCGGTAGGGATTCCGATATCGTAACCGTATAGTAACCATAATATGAGAGTTTCAGACATCGTAACTGGTTTCGGTTTCAATTTCGGGTTTGGTTTCGGTTATGATTACAAAATCGGAAACCATAAATTAGCGGCGGTTTTACAATATAATAACCGCCGTTAATACTCGTCCAAGCGCCTTCCTATGGACTTTTCGACGTCGGAACCTCCTAGCCTACCCGCTTCCGATATCGGAACCTCCTAACCATGGCGGTTTTTCAAATCATTGTCCGATATTCACATCATTCAATGCAGCGCCGTGAATGCATTGTTTTGCACTAGTGAACATATGGTCAAATCTAGAAATTCTGAATTTTGAGATTGGGATCCTAAGATATGGTAAAGTCTAGACTTTTGGCCAGATTAACTGGAAAAATTTTAGACTATAAATTCCAAAGACTTAAGGTCTACGAACTTCAAGACACTAAGTTCTAAGGAACTAAATGTGTGGAGATAATCCGTCCAATGTGGGGGCCCCAGAAACCTTGGAAATTCAATGATGTGAATTTTAATAAGGTAAAGAGTTATCACTAAAGACTAATAGTCAAGAGAGTGAGAAACTCATAAGCCGATGAGGTGGAATTCCGAGTTAACACTCGAACTCAACTGAGTTCAGACTGGTGGAGATAAAATTCGAGCAAGATGAGACTCGAATGGGACCTCGGGTCAAGAACTTAAAACGTGAACTCATAACGAGAGAGTGTTGCTCAACCTTAAGTTGAGAGGTCAGTTCAGACATGAACGTAAAATGAGAAAGTCACCTCGGATATGACAGTCGTTTTTTATTTGGAAATGGCAGAAATTATGCAGAGTTTGTAACTCACATAGTACCCAAAAAGTTGGGTGTATGTGCGCCATAAGGGATAGTAAAACGAAATCTCTAAAATGGAAATTGACGAAACGAGACTTGTAATAAGTCAGCGAGATAGACATTGTGTCTTAAATGATAGTTAACGGAAAATCACTGAAGTGATACTTACATAAATGGTGCTAAGTCCATTTTCGTATCAATTGTGGTATAACGTCACTGTGAAAGCAATGTGAGGGGAAACCTACATATAGGTTGTGATCTTTTAATTAAAATATCACAAAGGATAAAAGAGTAAATGAAACTCTTAATGGTGTAAATTAATCCTACGAATTCCTGTGAATGTTGGGGTTGACCTAATGTTGTAGAGTCATCCGATAAATTCATTCGAATGTGGGGGTTGACGTATAACCATGTATGGTAAAAATAGCCTAAAATGGTATATTTACCAGAAATGCACAATACATTAGTGCTTATTGAGTTCTTGTGAAATAATATCAAATATCTTTGAAATTCACAAGAAATGCGCAATGGAATAGAGAAATACATCTTTAGATGGAAAGAGTATTTGGAAATTCCTGGAGATCTCAATTTATCCTAAAATTGTACTTATGAGTCAATGGATAAAATCTTTGAGGATCTTTGAGGATAGACCTGAAAACAAATGTGGCAAGACAAAATTGTGTGGTTTGTTTGCTTTATAGGTATATCTGAAAAGTTTAAAATGTTAGAATTCCATGAAATGATCAATAATCAATGGTGAAATTAATTTACCATGTGAGGCGACAAATTACTAAACATCTAGTAGATTTGAACAATTAGTCAGTATATTTGTATACTTGATGGTATTCTCTTGTTGGGTTTTGACTAAATCTAATTTAGCGGAATGTCAAATCCATATAACAAGATCGCATGCATGTTATTAATACGAATCTACATAAGGGTTTAGATTACCTTTTGGAGCGTGATTACCCGGTAGATTCTGTCTGCCACGGAGACGAGGATCCCTGTTGTGATCCCTCTACAAGTATCCACACAGCACGATTGGATCGCCTCCACCGCTGTCAGCTTAGGACAGATCCCGCAAGCAAGTCGACGAGCTCCGCCTCCTCCTCCGGACTTTGACGATGAGACTATGAGAAATCTAGGGTTTATTTGTTTCTGGTTGTTCAGCACATGAACGCAATCGAGAGAAGACTGATTCTGTTTATTACTGTAAAAGTCTATTTATACATAATAAACAGAATCCCTTAAACCCTAGTCTTAATCAATATGGGCCTAGCCCAATAAGACTCTTTTCTCATGTAATTACTATTAGACTCCCAGACTAATAGATAATTACCTTTTGTCCAATTTCATACTTTGTGTGTGACCCTATAGGTTCAGTTATAATAAGCTGCAAGCTCAATATCATTGACGCTAGCAGATCGAAAGCGGTTTCCAGCTAAACATTTCGATCACTTAAATAACTGAATTAATTATCTCCGTAATTAATCCTCCAGCTATTTAGGACAATGCACATTGATCGAAGGACACTATTCCAACAATCTCCCACTTGTCCTTTGGAACAAGTGTGCATTCATATTCCTTTGTCTCTTAATGTCTTCATTCGAACATAAGGTAAGATCCTATGTTATCCTTATCAAGTTCAAATGTGTTTCTCGAATTCCCGAGTAAAACTGTTTACGACAGATGATTAATCCATAATCCATCTGAGCACGGCCATGCATTTTACACTCTCAACTCTCCGAGAGGCCCATAAGACAACAATCTCATGTAAATGAGAGGACAATCCCACTCTTGTACATCCAAGTTTTCTCTACTCGATTCATGTCACCCAAGAGCTGTCTTTATAGCCTCCTTTCACGGCACGGCGTTTGACAACCCTCAAAGCAATCAATCCACAAGTAAGCAAACACTGAATTACTCAGGTATGAGGAATACGTTCCAATAGTCAATGAGATATACTTATAACATTCTAAATATCTTAAAGTATTCTCATGATGGGTCAGTCCAATACAAGTTCCCAACTTGCATCCATGCAATCTATTCATGACATCCCATGTCCTTCAGCCCATGAAACAGCGCTGTGAATCAACTCACAAACTAGTTTTCTTCAGTCATTAGTGTCCATTCTCAATGACCTGAACTAGGGACATAATCAACCGTACACTCCAGTTCACTAAATAGGGTTTCATTATCCAAGACATATTCTTGATAACCTATTTGGAGATGTAAATTGATTTTGGACTTTCATTTAACACTAAACCAAATTAAATGAATATGAAATAATAATTTCATAATATTATAAACGGTTCAATCTTCAATGACTAAAATCACCAAACTGTGATAACTAGAACATTATAGAAATCACAGCCACTATCCAAAGTGCTTGATTCCTATCACGAATGTATGAGCCCTAGGCAACATGCAACATTTGTGGAAGAGGTTTAGATTATGGATCAAATCCATTATTTCCCTTGCATATGATAACTTCACCATTCTCTCATAGAATATGAAATATCCTGAGTATGAATTTCGACTAATGGTGCTCCATTGCCTTAATTTGCTTAAGCAATGACTCTACGATTATCTCAATAGAGAGTCATTGAGTTAGCTAAGACGGGACGCTACCAAGCCGAGTGATGAATATCCAATTTCAATCACATTCCCTTTGCAACTTCCAAAGTAGCAATTTACTCAGTTTATTGTAAAATCAACAACATAGCTTCACTTAGCCTATTTAACAACCAACTCATTTTCACCATAGATCAAGGAATCCATGGTCCATTTCAGACACTATGAACTTTTCTTGGCCACACACTATTGTGCCTCACCTTAGTCTATTTGATATCAAATCGTTGTGCTCTAAGCATACGAAATATCATATGTAGTACATGTCATAGCAAACATAATAGACCCTACAACTCCATGCATTAGAGATCACATTATTTCTCTTTTGCTCATCATGTCTCAATAGACACTGAGTCTTGCTAAGAGTTATGCCATGAATCTTGGGTAGAAAATCTTTTACGATCTTTCAAATTGAACATGTCTAATACCTTACCTAGTAAGTGTTTTGACATATCAATTATCATCTTTGATCTACCTTGTAGAAATTGATGCCCAAGTTGCACTCTACATTTCCAAAGTCCTTTATTGCAAAATACTTTCCAAACTAAATCTCCATAGACTACAGTTTTGGATTGTCATTTTCAATAAATGCCATAGACATAAAAGACTAGGAATTCAATCTTGCTCCCACTGACCTTCTTGTATACACAAGATTCCATAACATTTCTTTGAACGCCAATCTCTAAATTGCTTCATCAAAATGTATTTTCCAACTCCATAATACTCGCTTCAATCCATAAATGGACATCTGAATCTCGCATATTTTCCTAGCGTTGCAAAAGCTCCAAGACTGTATAAAATACAAATCTGCTTCCAAAATCCAATCAAGGAAGCTAATTTTGATCTCTACCTGGTAGAACTCAAAATCGCATTGAGCTAAGTTTTCTAGGATATTCGGATAGACTTAAGTATTCTAGGTCACATCACAATCTACATTGTAGACTTGTTTATACCCTTTCAATCAAATTCCAAACTTGATTTTAATACAAAATATCTATTCCAAATTTCATGGTCTTTAACCACTTTGTGGAGTTAGGGCTTGTCAAAGTTTTATTGTAAGTCACATAGGTTCACCATTTCTAAAATGTGATTTCATAGTTTCAGTTGTAAGGACATAAATGTACCTTTTGTCTGAACACTACATCTCATTGACTTACATGGGGCATATGAGTAACTTCAGTAGTCTCTAAGACTTTACCGTATTCATCTTCACCACATCTAAAGAAGGGATCGATGTTTTCGGTTCTGATTGTTGCTCACCTCGAATGCTATCGAGGTCTAAATTTCTCCCACTTGTCATTTTGGAAAGATGATACTTCTCCAAAAGGACACATTCTTGAGCAACATCTCATGGTTCTCATAATGTTTGTAGAAGTACCCCCATTTTCTCATTTCCATAAAGAGACAATTATTAGACTTGGTGCAAGTTTAATGTAAACAACGTTTCACATGTACTTCGCAACCCCACATCTAATGAGAAAAGACATTTAAGGAACCATTCTTACTCATATCTCATATGATATCTTTCCTTCTGCTTTAGACAATGCCTTGTTCAGTGTGAACACTACCTTATAGAAGTATTTTCCTGGAAGATTGACTTGACCCATCTTGAACAATCATATCCAACATGATTATTTCTTTCTTGCCAGATGGTCAATAAATTCTTGACTCAAATATCCAACGCCTCAATCCAATCGAAGAGTTTCAGTTATCTTGCCAAGTTGATTCTAAGCTTCATTTTTGAACTCCTTAAATTTCTTAAAGGATTCAAACTTGTCTTTCACGAGTAGACAACCATATCTACTCAAGTCACCGACCAAGTTAATGAAGTGATTCACCTCATGGAATTTAACTCATTGATCTGCATAACACTTTGTTAATAAGACCCAATAGATTTCATATTCCATCACCCATCACCATGAAGGGTAATTTGGTCATTTTACCATCACAATATACACACATATCAAATGACTCCAAGTCAAACGATTTCACAGAACCCTCCCACTCGAGTTACTATGAGTGCTCAATATTAGTGGCATAATCGACAATTTATGAGGTCGAATTCGAATCATTCGTTATTAGCCCTTTTGATATTTACGTTACAAACTTGTTTATCTTTATCTAGCAAATAAAGACTCGTGTCTAATTTTGCAAAACTCCAACACAATTACATAAAACGGAACAATCATTGCCCCTTTTATCATAATACATTTCCATGTCCAACATATAAAATGTAGAAAATGATTGTGTTGCTGTAACACTTGGATCCAAATAACCTTTATATGATCCAGTGAAAGCCTCAAAGGCATAGATAAACCATAAACTCTCATGGTCAATGCAGCAACCCTTGCTTCATTACCTTTGAGTAGGTTGACATCCCATTAACTAAACTCCTACTTTGGCCCCTCCACATTTTTAAAATTGTGAGAACCATATGGTATCTAATACCAATTAGTAGAGTGATCGTAGAGATTGTCTATAACGTAAATAAATGCAATTGTAAATTACTCACCAATCTCTTTTTCCTCTAAGGACTAAAGGTAGTATATTTTTCAATTGCAATAGAAGTGTTTGGAACTTAGGCACATCAGCACTATGCTTGCCCTTATCCTTATCCCACTTCTTCATCTTCCATGTTATATTCAAACCATTACCCTTATTGTACCAATAGAACCTCGTTCTTGGTCTCAATTTAGACACTTGACTTAGTGTTTTAAGCATCCCATGCAACTTAGTCAAAGTCTTCTCATTTCAACTAAAATGGTTCTAAACCATCAATGAAATGAATGATGTCACTAGCTAACTATCAGCCATAGGTAAACCTAGTATCTCCATGTTATCAAATAATCCAATCATTTTTCAAAACATGAGACTTGTTTTCCTTTCTTAACTTTACAATTAAGAATAATCTTAAGGCCTCAAACCTTTCAACCATGGACTGCTCCGGAATCCCATTTCAGAGCTCCATGTTGATGTTGTAAGTATCTATGTTCAAAATTTGCCTAGCAATTTTGGACAAATACTATACAACACAAGACATTTGACATCAATGATTTGAATATTAACAAAATACTTCTTTTCTTTTCTTGTAATAGAACTATCCCGAAGTTCATTTCCCAAGAAACTGCCGTTCAATTCAACCTTCCAAAGGTTTGAACACAGATAAGAAGAGTTGTTGTTTGTTGTCATACACGATTATTACAATATAAATAAAATGCAATAAAAAACCATTTAAATTAAGTAAATAACAAGCAAGAAAAGTACATGGAATCAAACAAGTTATCTACACATTCTATTCAATCAAATTGTCCCATGAATAAAATGATTCCAAGACCCTCAAAATCACAAGGAATTAAGCATGCTTTGGCTTGTCTCAAATCCTTTGATTTTAGGTAAGCAATCCCATTGCTAATAGTATACAATACTACTCTTGGTTGATGGGATACATCTAATGTATTACCCATCTCGTTTTGTCTCAACATCTGAGGACCCCTCACTGATATTGATGAGTAAAGCACAACTGACATGTAAACCCCTTTCACTAGGTCTACCCGCATTATCCTCCCAAGATTAGAAATGACGCTATCGCTTTGGCGAAATCCATCATCAGTGATCAAGGGTTAAATGGGTGTCATGTTTGGAAAGACAAATAACTCATTATTAATTTGGGACATAGGTTCATTATGATGGTCTGATTATTAGTGAACAAATCTATAATCATCCCACACACATAGACCATTCATTCGCATTTATAACATAAAGCAATAAATAAATGCATAATGAATAAAAGACAGATAAAGTGATCCTAGTATGGCCCTCTAGTCTTGACAAAATCTCCGTCTTGTCTCCTGGATCCCATCCTCCGGTCTTCTCATCGATCTTACAATTTATTTCAACTTAATACAAGAAGCTAAAATTAAATTTAAAATACAATAAACGGCACACAGACCGCAAAATTACATCCAATGATAACGGTACGCAGACCGCAAAAACCACTATATGGGCCATACTAGTCACTTGTATCCCTGCAATGAATCCAATTCATACATTCTATCCATTCACTTCTAAAGTGAATGGTCTACAATTTCATGCAAATAATCATTTTATTAATTAAGTCAACTAATTTCTAAAATTATTAACCTTAATTAATTTATATGCTCATATTTAATTTTGCACTTCCAAAGTCAAAATTACTCCCACTAAAATCCAGAATTAAAATAAAAAAAATTTGGACCTAGTCCATACATGAGCCCAGCCCAATTAAATTTAAATTAATTTTATTTTATTTAAATTTTCTGGACCGAACCGGTCAACCATGACCAGAACCGAACCAAGAATCCGGTCTAACCATATTCCGGTCCAACCAGAATATTTCCATGGTCAGACCAAGCCCAGCAGCATTAATGGGCCGAAATGCACCCACTAGCCCAAGTGCCCAGCACTGGGCTTAATAAGAAACCCTAGGTTTCTTAAACATGCCACTACAGTTCCACCGCCGCTACAGTTCCGCCGCCGCTACAGTTCCGGATGAACAGTACTGGGTGAACAGTACCGGGTGAACAGTACCGCGATGAACAGTACCGCGATGAACAGTAAAATAAAATAAAAAATTTATAATTCTGAGTAGGATTAAATCAAATTAAATTATCCAATAATTTATTCAATCATATGAACATAAATCTAAATTTTCAATTTATGTAATATCCATCTACATAAATCCTAGATCATATTAATACATGCAAGAGGCTACTGATACCACTGTTGGGTTTTGACTAAATCTAATTTAGCGGAATGTCAAATCCATATAACAAGATCGCATGCATGTTATTAATACGAATCTACATAAGGGTTTAGATTACCTTTTGGAGCGTGATTACCCGGTAGATTCTGTCTGCCACGGAGACGAGGATCCCTGTTGTGATCCCTCTACAAGTATCCACACAGCACGATTGGATCGCCTCCACCGCTGTCAGCTTAGGACAGATCCCGCAAGCAAGTCGACGAGCTCCGCCTCCTCCTCCGGACTTTGACGATGAGACTATGAGAAATCTAGGGTTTATTTGTTTCTGGTTGTTCAGCACATGAACGCAATCGAGAGAAGACTGATTCTGTTTATTACTGTAAAAGTCTATTTATACATAATAAACAGAATCCCTTAAACCCTAGTCTTAATCAATATGGGCCTAGCCCAATAAGACTCTTTTCTCATGTAATTACTATTAGACTCCCAGACTAATAGATAATTACCTTTTGTCCAATTTCATACTTTGTGTGTGACCCTATAGGTTCAGTTATAATAAGCTGCAAGCTCAATATCATTGACGCTAGCAGATCGAAAGCGGTTTCCAGCTAAACATTTCGATCACTTAAATAACTGAATTAATTATCTCCGTAATTAATCCTCCAGCTATTTAGGACAATGCACATTGATCGAAGGACACTATTCCAACATCTCTAAAAATGAGAATGAAGCCTGAAATGATGGTACTTAGTATTAAAGCTTTGTAAAGCTAAAAGGGCATCAAATGGACCCAAATGGCTATGTGGGGATTTAGATATTAAAATCTAAATAGAGCAATATAAATAGCTCGATGCTCCAAAACAGTCTATAGGTTGATTATACTGATTGTTGTTGAGAAAATGATTTGAATCAATAAGTTAAGGTTAAAGCACATGTGTTAAAGGACACGAGAAATGACAATGTCATTTATGTTCTTGGATATTTATTTGCTCATTGATAGCAACATTGATACGATGACTAAATCTATTGGAACGATATGTCGTATACAATGGAATGACTCTAACGTGGGTGGAATGCCTTCACAAAGGTGAGGTTTCTCTTGATAAGAGAAATGAAGAGTCATTGAAGGTCTGTAGTACTTAATGAGTTGTACTCGATCAGATAGTCTT
This sequence comes from Cruciata laevipes, assembly GCA_963678965.1. NCBI lineage: Eukaryota > Viridiplantae > Streptophyta > Magnoliopsida > Gentianales > Rubiaceae > Cruciata > Cruciata laevipes. Next base: position 11,922,884 of record OY787642.1, read on the forward strand.
TGAAATGTGTAGAGAAATGATTCTCTTTTAAGATTCATATGGCAATCTAAATCCATTGGGTTGGATTAAGGGAAAGGAAGCGAATGTCCATACCTTTTACGAAAAAGGAATCCGTAGGTAACCAAAGCAAATATATGCTGATTGGGTTACTATGAAACCATATCGATAATGGTATGTCTCTACATGGACATAACTCCATTAGACAACTTCTCTCAACGGGCGTGATCACAATCGACTATGTAAGATCTAAGGACAACATAGCCGATCCCTTGACTAAAGGGCTAAATAGAGATATAGTTGAAACATCATCGAGAGGGATGAGACTCAAGTCCACTAAATGGTGAGGTTGCGTATGTGGAAAACCCTTTCTATGCGATTGGAGATCCCATGGTCTAGGTTCAAAGGGACAACTGAACTGCAAAGACCCACCGACGCTCACTGGGGGTTCTACTCCTCTTGTCTCATTCCTAAGATGTAGAAACAATGATTAGGGTTGTAGGATAAGTATTTTAATGCTTTTAATGATTCACGGCCTCAAAATATTGATTACTTGGGTGGAGACGATAAAGTTCAGTTAACTACTCATAAGCAAAGAATCACCTATGTAAGGAGAAGTGTGGGCCGCTTCAAAAGGGAATTGTTGGGACTCAATTCTCTAGGAAACTTACAGAACTACGCAGTGATCCAGGGCCTCATAGAATGGACACAACCGAGGAAAGCACATGAGCTAGGAAAGAAAGCTGTGGGAAGTACACTGAAAGTCCACACAGGAGGTTCAGGGAAGTTCAAAGCGGGACCGCATACTTCCTAACCAGTGGAACAGGTGTGCTCTCTCAATGGAAAGTTCAAAGGGCAAACCTCATACTTATCCTATGTAGCATTCTATGCCATCGATACGAATCTATCACATAGTCAAACATTTCGTGTCTGTCTTGATTGTTCTGATTCCCACACTGATATCTGATTCATGTGGGAGATTGTTAGAAAATAAGGATTTTGGGCTTGGGCTCAGGCTCAGGCTCCAATGTTTGTAACTGTTCAAACTTTATGATGATCAGTTTTGTTTTTCATTAATATGAATCAGCTCTAATTACGCAATTAACGGCTGACTTAAAACAGACAATAAAGTAGTCTGATTTATGGGAAACAATCAAGGAGTCTGTTTTCAGGGCAACAATCAAGGGAAAACGTCCCAAATTTGATTGATTGCATTCATTTCTTCATTTAGACCTGACCCCTTCACCTTCTTATAAGTACAGTTTTAGAGCCAGCCTTAGAGATATAGATTGGAAACCAAATAGCCTTATGCAATCAAATTCTCTCTCTCCATCATTTTCAGTCTGGCTCTGGCTCTGTCTGTTCCTGATTCTATATTCGGTATTCTCCCGTCGTTCCATTCAGGTCAGTGTACTAATGTGATAGAGTGCATTCGGGCTATGCGCCTTCCGGGATGATTGTCACGAGTTGACCTTCATCGTTTATGGTCTTATCCTATGGAACAAAGACCCATACGGGGCCTAATTTGTTTCAAGGAAAAAGTTCGCCGTGATTCCATTCGAATTTATTTTATGCATATTATAATTTTTATTTTTGCATATTAGTCCTTGCAAATTATATAATATTTTATTTATGCCCAAAGTTGTATACAGATTCTAACACTAACAAAGTTTACAAATCCCAATTAGTATCATTAAATAATCATGATTAACATGTAAAAATTACTTTTGAAAAATGTGAAGATTAAATATAAAAGTGATAAAATTAATAATAATATACATTGAATGATCATTACTACTATGTATAAAAAATCCGAATTCTCACAAGAGACCTTCTAAGCATTATTTGTATTTTATTTTATTTTATTTTAAATTTTGTTTCTTGTCCTCCGTCTGTCGAATGATGCATCAATCTGATAATTCAAATGAGCGAAAGTCGACTTTCACTATTATGCTAAATTTTATTTTGAAATCAATTATGATTTTAGCATCTTACTACGTCGGGGACTTATGATAAGTTCTAAAGCTTTCAACAATCATTTAAAATATAAGATACCCATTAGGGTTATTATAGAATAATGAAATCATAAGCTGCTAAAAGATCGCGATGATAAACTAGCACATGAAGAAAAAGGTACCCGAAAATTTACTATATTTGACCAAAAGTTTCCTTTTTGGAGAATACGATAACGTTGGATTATTCATATAATTTCCTTGCGGCTGCAGAAGATATTGTACTGGAAAGTTTATATCTCTGATCATGAATTAATGTGTAATTACGATTGTTGTCCTTTGGAAGTAGCCAAAGGTTGAAGTATAAGAAAATATTCGACCTATATAGTTTTATTTCCTCAATCAAACATGAACACCACCATTAAAACATTAAATACAAAAAATTATAGGATTTATTTTTATTTTTATTTTAAATGAAACCACCGTTGGTGGAGGGATTATATTGGCTTCCCCATGCCGTAAATAACAGAACAGAAATAAAATACAGGTGCCCGAAGGCGATATTTCCTAGGCTTTCGCCCGGTAGCAGGGTGTAGCCCGGAGGCTGCTGTAACTCCACGTGTGAAGGCGATGAGTAGAACTCCAGAGAAGTTTTCTAACAATGTAGCAATTCTAGTACTTCTCTGTGTCTAATGCCTGTAACAGCATATCTAAAACTACACTAGACTACGACTAGAAACTAAAGAACTGGGATACAAGGGATCAAATACTACCAACAATCCGACAAGTGCTGGTCTCACCTGTTGGATGCCCAAGTAGTATTCAGAAAATCCGACTACGCAAAGATATTATCGTCACCTTCCGGTAAGTCTCACGGTAAAAGAAACCCCGGTCAGTTCAGACTCTATCAGCTCAAAACTCTCACTCTCCGGTCATCTCACGGTAAAAGAGAATTTCCGAAAAGCTATATGACAGTATTAAGCACGTATGAATGCTATCTAACACGCAATAAGCAGACAAGTCAGCCCACACGGTCTACTAATCTAGTGAAAACGGAGTCGCCAAAAAGTGAGTAAAGACTACTTTTGACTCGGATTTCTCCTCCCATTAAATAGCTAGATTGGAAGTCATAATAAAGTTTACCGAACTAAAAAGGACCCGTCGGAAACTCAATTTGACAGATAGCATTCGTCTAATTATCTAGCAAAAACACAACAATAAAGCACTTATCCCAGTTGAAATAAAAAAGCAAAAAACTTAAAATTAAATTGAAAAAACCACCTCCCTCCTAGCTTGTCCAGACCAGAGAGTGCTGGTGAGCCGAACCGGTAAAACCGGCTACCCAGGCGAACCGGACCGGGCCGGACCGGCATGGACCGGTCAAAAAACAGATCTAAGTTTGTGTGGTCCGGTCGGTGGGCTCCCGTTTCCAGCAAGGGCCAGGCGAGTCTGGATCGGTACTGATCGGTGCCGGTTGCTGCTCCGTGCTCCGTCGGTGGACGTCCCGGCGCTCAAGATCTGGCGAGCTGTGCACGGGCGGTCTCCCGTCGCTCCGAGTTGCTCTGTGCGCGGGCTCGGTCGCCCGGCGCTCAAGATCTGCTGCTCCGCGGCCGTCTCCTGCTGTGGTGGCTTCCCGGCAGCTGGCTCGATCTGGCTCAATCTGTGACTGGTGGACGTCGGCTCGAGCTCGACGCCTCCGGTGAAGTCGGCCTCTTCCGCTGAAAAAACTAGAACCCTCAAGGTCTGTAATTGGCGGAGACAAGTGGTATGGAAAACTAAAGTACAACTAATAAAGGGGGTGGGGAGGTCACCACCATCGATGGAGGGGTAATTTTGGGGGGGCTGGACGTCGGGTGAGGGGGGCGAAAGAGGAGAGAGAAAGTTGATCTCAATTTATGAAGAGTACTTTAGGTTTCATTTTCTTACCAATCCAAAGAATTAGGGCTTGTGAAATTGATTCAAATTAAGTAATAAGAGAAATTGATACAATTTAAGCCATTGTTTTATATGCCAGGGTTTTGTTGTAAGGGTCAAACCACCATGAACTGAACTAAATTAAACTTAACTTAACTAAACTAAAGTGAAAATAATATATTGAAAAATAAAACTAAATTAAACTGAAATTCACCCAATTATTTTTTACATGAACTGAAATGAACAGATAAATAGTATTATAAGAAAAAAATAGTAACTACTAATGTTATCGAACCGAAGAATTTAGATCAAACTTAAACAAAAGAACGGTAAGGTTAAATAGAAAATTCAATACATCAAAGCTCAAAAACAAAATTACATGTACATTAAAGAAAAGAAAGAAGAAGAAAAAAAAAACCTAAACTAGCTAGCTAAGGCTATAATACCAAAGGTCCAAAGCCCTAATTTTCTCGAGCTCCACTGTCTTCTCGGCTGCCGTGCACGTGTGGGTGCCGCAAACGTAGTGAGAATATGAATTGAAGCACGACCTGGATCGCCGACAAAATGGCACCGAGACCGTTTCCGATGAGCGGGTTAATGTCGAACGGCATCAAACTACAGGCGGTCCAGCACGAACCGTATTGGCCAGACCGGCAAAGCTGACCCAAAAAGTAGAGAAGTAGAGAAAGATGTTAATACAAATTTTTAAGTATATAATGTTCATAACTTTTACAAAAGCTATTGTAGCACCTTATTTTTTATTGGGAAAATTCCCATAAAAGAGTTGGTCTCTTGAGTGACCGTCACTATATAGTGACCAGATTAAATTGCAAATAGGATATAAGTTTAAAAAACACGGAGGGACCAATTTGCAATTTCAGAATTTTTTAAAAAATCACGCGCTACAGTGTCAAACCACGTGCTACAGTGCCGAGCCGCTACAGTACCGATTTGCTACAGTAAAACATAAAACATGAACAGTTTAACTTAAAACATGAACATTTTGACTTAAAACATGTACATGAACATTTTAACTTGAAACATAAAACATAAATATTTTAACTTAAAACATAAAACATGGACGTTTTAACGTGAAACATAAACACTTTAACTTGAAACATGAACATTTTAACTCGAAATATAAAACATAAACATTTTAACTTAAAACATAAAACATGAACACTTTAACTTGAAACATAAAACATGGACATTTTAACTTGAAACATTGAAGTTAACACTGTAGCAAACACTGTAGCGCACTGTAGAAAACACTGTACACGCACGGAAACACTGTAGCGCGTGATTTTTTTAATTTTTAAAAATTGCAAATTGGTCCCTCTTTGATTTTCTTTATTGCACTATTTATAATTTAGTCCGGTCACTATATAGTGACGGTCACTCCCAAGACTTTTCCCCCATAAAAAGCGTGATAAGAAATTGTACCCCTATTAAGGGCGTTAAATAAATATTTTGGTAAAAATAATACTTAAGTGACTACTCGACCTTTTTAGTAGAAAATAAATTCAGTTGAGCATATATTGTAGCAAAAATAGACATGAAAAATAAATTTAGTTCAATTAAAATAATTTTAGTTCAGCTCCAATTCAAATTTATAAAAATAAATAGTTTAATTTCATTAAGTTCACTTGAATTCAATTACTTTATTTCATTCTCTGTTCTTACCACACTACAATGGCGGAACATAGATGGCCAAATCTGAGAAGAAGAAAAATGTGGAACAAGTTATGGAATCTGAAAGTATAAGATACAATTCTTCTTATGGAGTTTACAGATGAAATCTTTTCCAACAGGTGTTAACAGAAAGAGAATAAAATAGTGGACCAGGGTTGCTGTGCCAGATGCAGTACTTAGGATGAAGATGAATGTCATCTTTTTAAACTGGATGGAGACTTGTGTATATGAGAAGGAGATGAGGCTATATATTTGTCTTCACACTTTGGGAGATATGGATTCAAAGAAATAAGAAGGCAATGGAAGATCTGGATGTTGACTCGAGAACTTGTGCAAAAGTAGCATAAGACTAGGCGGAGTTATATGAAACTCAACATGCACTGAAGAATCAGTGTAGACCGGAGTTAGAAAAGCAAAGTTTCTCCAGTAAGAGGGTAGGGGCTCAAAATGTGGAACATGTTCAGAATGTTTTTGGTGAAGGTGGATGCATCATTCCAGGCAAGAAAATGGCTAGGAACAGCCGGCTGGACTATAGCAGAGATACAAGGCTCGCATAAGGGTTCAGATTTCTTCATATGTACTACTCCTCTCCAGGTTGCAGCCGAAACTTGTTGGAGAGTGATAAAAGCATCAAAAGGAGGTTTATTTGAATTTGCTTGCTTACGGACTCGTCACAATTGGTGGCGGCACTCAAAATTTCATAATATTCATGGAGACTAAGAGCAATGTGGGGAGTATAGTTTCTTTCCTTAGAAACTCGTTCTTTCTTATGTGTGACACTTTTCTTATGTGTGACACTCATCTGGGCCACTCAAATATTTAATCCAGTGGCTAATATTGAGTGACCTCAAAATCTGGGCCAAAAGCCCATTTTTGGGTTATAACAATATTGGGTCAAAAGCCCATTTTTGGGTCACCTTACTATTTAAATTCTTCATGTTGTTGTTTATATCATGCACATTTTGTATTATACCTTTTAATGCAAATGTCTCATGTTGTAGTTTATATCTTTCATCTTTTGTATTACATCTTTTCCATACATATACCTCATTTTGTAGTTTATACACTAGTGGAGGGAGAGAGGTTTAAAGGCGGTTCCAACGTACCAGAGAAGGCACAATGGAACCGCCTTCTGTGGCCGTGCCGTAAAACGGAAATAATTTAAGGCGGTTCCATGAACCGCCGTGGTTGTTTACGTACTTTCGAACTCGCAAACTACGTTCGGTCAAATACTTTCGATATCGCATGTATCATAGCCATCGGGGTGTTTAGACATATGCGTACGATATCGATGGTATTGAGAGCTGAGTTTAGTATACATTCGAGTTCGACAGCCTAAAATATAATACTGGGGTTTCGATATCGAGTATGTCTGAAATATATATTCGATATCGAAACTAGAATTGAAATTTGAAATCTAAGAACATGACTTGTCGTATTCGAAACTCCATGCACCATACTTCGATATCGCAAGTATCACAGCCACCTGGGTGTTTAGATACATGCGTACGATATCGATGGTATTGGGATGTCAGTGTAGTATACATTCGAGTTCGACAGCCTACAATGAACGACTGCAGTTTCGATATCGAGTGTATCTGAAATATATATTCGATATCGATAATGTAATTGAAATTTGAAATCTAAAAACATGACTTGTCGTATTCGAAAGTCCATAAACCGTAATTCGATATCGATTAATTACTATATGAACCAAAACTCAAATAAACTTGTGGCGATATCGAATATATGTACGAACCTCTTCGATATCGTAATAAGCTTTGAAGATCCATGGAATTCACTACACGCTTTCGATATCGCAACATGTGTTTTAATCCAACGTAATCGAATTGATTAAAATCCTAACGACGAGCGGCTGATATCGCAAGCAAATTCGGCTGAAGCTCTGTCACAAGACCAGAGACACATCTCGATATCGTATGAGTTATGTGATGTTTGCGCTATCGAATATTATGTCGGTTATAATGTTCGTGCGATATCGTTAAGGTTAGAAAGGGAACGAATAATATACGCGATACCGACAGTAAAATTCGGCTCAACCCCTGCTGCAATGCCCGAATATGGTGACGATATCGAAAGTGTTGTCTGTCATATGCACAGGCGATATCGAAACCTATAATTCCAATATTTTCGAGTTCGAAACGGATAATTCTAATATTGCGCTTTCGAAAGTTACATCTGCCCAGACAACCAAAAGCTACACTAATAGATAAAATCCAAACCACATGTAACATTAAACTAGTCTATGATAGCAGAACAACACAACTAAATTATCATTTAACCTAAATCTATGCTAGGAGAAACGGGGATGATATTACCCGACCACGAACCAATATAAGGTGGCGTGCGAACTTATTTCTTGCATCATTCAATTCGGCCATAGTGTAGGGAGTTTGGTCATCTTCAAAAATCTACATTTTTGTGATATAATAAGGAAATTAAAAAATCGATGTCAAGTTATATTCCAAAGTTTAATGAGAGATGAAAAAACTAGATGATGAAGAAAATGAGCCTACTTGACGGAGATCAAGATTGTCCAACGTTAGAGAATCAACACACTTGTCGGTAAATATGAATGTGTAGTAGCCACATTCCCAAGTAGATCGTTGTCTCTTGTACTTTGTTGAGTTGAAAATCCAAAACGGTAGTTAGACAATGAAATTATGTCTAAAACATTAAAAGCAACACAAATGAAATTGCTTACCGTTATTTGTATGAGTTCAAAAGATTGAAGGGTATTATCATTAACCTCATGCATAACCACCTCGACAAGATCGGCGAAGGCTTTGGTTGGTGGAAAGTTTAGAGAATCAATCCAATAAACTCGCTTTTCCTCGGGTAACATAGCAACAAAACGCCAATGGCCACTAGTACAAAATTGACAACATTATTAGGTTTTAAATAAGACAATAACATAAGTTATCAACCCGGAAGTATATAGAAAGATGATTACCCTTCTAGGTAGGGGCCTATGAATATCTTCTTGGTTTTCATACGAAGTAAATTGGTAAGATAAGCACGTTGGCTTGTTGGTGCCTTGCCTTGAAATATAGTCATGGATTGGGGACAAAAGAAACCTATCCAATCTTTTTTCTTTTGCAAAGACTTGTGATGCATATAGCTAATAGTGTAATTGTAAAAAATTAGTACGGGATTTAAAGGTAAAAATAATATCATGCAAAATGAATATGAGGAAACTTACGTTTGATGTAGTGATAGTATAGTGGAGTCCAAATCCAACATATGCCAAAAATCTTTGAAATCTTGCAAAGGAACCTTCAAGTCCCTCCTCACTCCGAACACTTGCTCGTTACCCGAAAATTGACATATCATATTTATGTCTTTGTGATCCAAGTACTCATGTAATGTTCTAACGAACATAGGGAGTGACCTCAACAATTCAAGTGTTTGCTTTGCGTCAAAAGAGGATGGGTATTTTTTAGCTATTGTTGGTTTCTTCAACTCGGAAGGTTTTTTCCTAACCGGTATGTCACTACAATTTCCATCAACTATCAACCAACGCGGCCAAATAACAAACCGGCTCACCGCTTGCCCTACCCTAACGATGTCCCCTTCGGGCATTGGTAAAAGTGCCATTTTGTCTATCGCCCTACCTATCCCAACTTTACCAAATCCTACGGGAATGGCAAGTAAATGGTGTGTGCGCATTCCCTCATCAAAAGTTCCATTAGCAACATGTTTTGGGGGTTCGTTATCACCAACATCAATGAAGAGCTTGTATGTCAAAATCTAATGAAATTTAAAATTCAAAGTCAATACTCACGTAAGATTAAATAAATTGACATTGTTAGTGTAGGGATTACCTTAATGGGGGTTGGCTTGGAAGTGATTTCTTTTGCTTTTTCAACGTACCGTTGCTTTGGCTCCAAGTCCACATTTCCATTGATTACCTCAAGTTCTTCGTTTATTGGAGAATGATGTGATCCCCTTGACGATGGACGTCGCTCACCAACAACGACACACTCTTTGGGTGGATGGACGTAACCAATTTGTTGAGCCATTCCTCGTAGCTCGTTTCGCATATCCTCAATCTCAATTCTTTGCTTCTCCATTGATTCGTTTTGCAAGAGGATCGTCTTCTTGGCTAAATATAGTTCCGATGGCTTGGAATTTCCGTTACTTCGCTTAATGCCAAAAGCATCTCGTTGACTCAAGTGGCGACCTACCCCCCTTGCCCTCCCGGGATGATCTTTACCAATTGCTTTAGTCAATATATCACACTTACCTACGGGTGCAAATAGACCTTCTTTTTCTTGAACCACAATTTCATCCTATAGAGATATTATTCATTATTTGGATATAATCACAACACATATATTAAATACAAATAAAGTGAATGAACAAAATAAAACATTATTACCACTTTTTTTGCAACTTGTTCAACTTCGGTCGTTGAGTAATTTCCACCGTCCTTCATCCTTCCTCTAACAAACAATTCATGGCGTGGAATGTCATCATGTTTCAATGGTACCACCTTCTCGAGGGCCTCTTCTAGGGTCATCCCTCCCTCAACCAATTTTGTTGTGTCCACTTCGCATCTCTCTTTAGATATCTTCTTTCCCACCCCTATATACCCCGACCTACTCATAGTATGATAGAGTTTATTTGCCTTTGCACTTTTGATTTTCACATATCGGGTACCCTACAATAAACATGATTGTGTTAGTATAAGTTAAAAATGAAATGAAGGCACACATAACAAAAGTTATAGACTAACATCCGCTTCATGATCAAGAGTCCTTTGCTTGAAAGTTTCCCAACTTGATTCGAGAATACCATTGTATTTGACTCGAGGATGTTGACCAACTCTTTTCCCTCCCTCGTATATGTACTCCTTGGCCAATCTATACTTGAAGTCTCGGCTAGCCTTGGACACTATGTTCAAAGCAATTTTTTTCACGGCTTCCTCATCCGATGCATCAATCTCAAAGGGTTGCTTGTATCAATAACATTGATTGCGTTAAAAAATGGTGCAATAAAAAAACATAGTACAAATTGATAATGAAGTAAAGGTTTTGGTAAAGATGTACCTTACACTCTTCATATAACTTGTCCCTTTTATCTTGGTCGAGTTCCTTCCACGAAATTAATTTTATGTCCACTCTTGTTCTACCTTTGCAACCACACCAACTTGACCACAACGCCCTCTCATCCGATATAGCTACACCATGACGATCAAAACTCATTGGTGTCTTAATATGGTTATCCCAACGCCTTTGAACAATCCGGCAATGCTCTTGAGCAACTTTGCGACTACTAAGTTCGTTTGCTACAATATTTGTATTTTTGCTATTGTGTTTACTCTTCTTCTTCGGTTGCTCATCGTTAGCATCCTTTGCACGTTTATTGTTAGCCATATTAAGATCCCTACAAATAGAAGTACATGACAATAGACATGTTCTAGCTATGAACTTATGTCAAAATAAGTTCTCCCAACAAATACTCATACAACATATAGAGGCATAAATTAGTAATACCTTAGTCCATGTTAAGATGACATTAGAGCACAACACATTTAATTAAAGCTTAACCCAAAATGGAGAAAAAAACTCAAACCCTAGGTTTTCAAAAAAAGAAATTGACTACTCACCGTTTGTAGTAATTGATGTCTGAAGTGTACCACCCAACCTTCTCAATGAAAGCCCATTCAATGAACACAACCCTTTATGTCTTAAGAACCCTAAAGTGTCAATGTGGAGAAATGGATGAAGATTGACCAACAAACCCTCAAATTTCAATAAAGATAGTTGAAAATCATTGCAATAACACAAATATGATGGATTGATTGAGAGATATAGAATAGATGATGTAATGGGAGGGAAAAATTGATGGAAGAGGTGGGTAGAGGGTTTGAAACCCAATAAATGCGCTTACACCAATTATTTTGGCGTTTGGATGTTTTTGGGTGTGTTTGACCCGACGAGATTGCAGCTGACTCGCATTAAATGCGTCCAACCGATAATACTTTCGATATCGAAGGCTAAATTCGTTTGATTAATAAACCTTTTCGACTTCGAAATTTCTTTTTCATGGGTTAGGGTATAAGGTCAATTAGGGTCAACGTGGGTTTCCACATGGATAATACCCACGTTGGTTGCGATTTCGAAAGGTAAATGTTAATACTTTCGATATCGATGCAGTACTGATAAAACTATTCGACATCGAACATCCTTTTGAGGGTCTAGGGTTTAAGGTCAATGAGGGTCAACGTGGGTAGTACTTGGTTTAGTTGCGAGTTCGAAATTCTAAGTTCTACATTTGCGATATCGAATATAATTTAACAAATTTTACACAAATATGAGAATTATATATTTGCAAAATTAATAAATTATTTATTTTAAATTATATTGTATTGGATATGTGTCATGTTATTGTATTGATCCAAGCTTGTTATAATATAATTGATTAATATGTTTGATTATTAATTTCATATTTCACAAAAACTATGATTGGGATTTTATAACCAGTAATTTAGTACTTCGACATTAATATGATAGATGGTGTTATATTATGTATAATTTTATTGGATATTTCATTGATTGATTGCACTAAATAGATTACTATGTAATATAGTCCATAGTTTGGTTTGAAGTACATATGTTGCTCATTACTGTGTTGCGTCTAAGTTTGTTGTTCGTTGAATGCATATATGCTAATAGTTGATTACCAATCTATATTAAAACCATGTTCATTTAAATTCACTAAGACTAATATTGTGTTTAAAATTAAAATTAATAACGTGCAACATATTTAAGTTCATCGAGTTAGCGACAAACTAATAACTTTATAAAGTTAAAAAATAGTAACAATGTATTTTTTTTTTACATTGTATTGGATCTTAAATAGCATTATAACTTATACTACAGTATACAAATATAAAAGTTTCGCATCTAATATTATATATGAAAAAAAAGAAATATTAAATAAAACTCATGGTTTATAAGAATCTTCGATATCGATATATTAATATTATGAGAGAAGTCGAATTCGATATCGAAAACGTAACGTAAATTTGTAGCAACTTATAGTAGCCTGTTGATGTATTTTTACATTAGGGAGAAACGGCTTTTTAATGCTGGGTTTGCAATAGTTAGTCACATGGAGGCGGTGGCAAATAGCAAGCGACTTGTTACATGCTTGCCTTACGGTAATCTCATTGCGAAAATCTTGAAGACGCATGATGGATTTGAATTTACAACAAGGAGTGACCCTACTCCATGTAAATACTATGATGAAATGTACTTTACAAAGAAGAAGTGGGCTCTTGTTGAGGGGAAGTGGGAGAAAACAGTCTCCTCAAATACCAATGATTCCGAAGAAGGTAATTCAATTATTTTATGACTTTTTATTTTATTTGTTGGATTATTTGGAATTTGCTAAGGTTACTAAAATGTTTGCCTTATTTTTTTATAGTTGATGGTGGAGAAACCTTTTTCCAGAACCAATTATCAACACTCATAAGGCTGAGAAAAGCAGTGAAGCTTGGGAGTCAAAGGATATGGCGCAATACGAACATATTGCGAGGTTTTATGACAGCTCATGAAGTGTCCAAGTCGGGTGATGCATCCACTTCTAAAGCAGTTCCAACTGGCGTGGATGGAACTTTGAATGAAGAGCAAGAAACCTCAAAAGCAAGTGGAGAGCCGGAGACTATGCAACCCCAAACTGAGATACCCGAACAAGAAGAAAATACTGAAGACGACTTTGACATTGGAAAGCACATTTTATTTTAATGTTTGAGGTTTCATAGGATAAAAGGCCTTGTAATTTTTTTTTAAACGTTTGTATGAATAAAATTTGCTTAAATTGGTTTGATTTATGATGACTTATGTTTAAGTTTGTGTCAATTTAATATTAATTAACTTCTGCCAATCTGGACAATTTTACATATAATTTCGATATCGAAATATGTATCGGTAGGTATACCAGGGCTTAAAAAGAAGTTAATTTCGATCTCGAAAACAATAGAACGGTTTATGCGATATCGAAAATATATAAGTTTACCCTTTCGATATCGATAGAAGTAATCGGTGCGTCTCACAGGGATTGAGAAGAACATTATTTCGACATCGAATAAATAGTCGAAATTGTATACGATATCGAAAACATATAAGTTCTAAAATACTTGGTCAGTATTAAAAATAAGTCGATATCGAAAGACTGAATATTACCATTACTGATATCGAAAATGCATTCGTCCAAATATAACTTACAAAAATTTACCAATCTACTTCTTTTTCATAGGATTCTTTCTCTTCCTCTTAGATACCTTACCTGTATTAGTAACCCAAATACCCTCATCATGATCAACGCGAGCAATGTAACGCTTCAAGCTCACTTCATCTTCCAATAGCTTGTCTTCATGTAAAAGAAAATCTAATGGGGAATTTTCGTCGGTCATATCATCATGTTCTCTCATTTCATCATCAACAAAGGATTTCTTCCCTCCGACAACAACTTCCCATCGAGGGTCGACTGGGTCAGTAACATAAAATACTTGGTCAGCTTGGACGGCCAAAATGAATGGATCCTCTTTTGAACCTTGTCGAGCACGATCAACGAGAGTCATGCCTAAACCTTCATGCTTTATACCGCGCCTTTCATCCACCCAAATACATTTAAAAACGGCTATTCTCAAATTCACATAATCAAGCTCCCAAATATCGGTTATAGTGCCAAAAAACATCTTTTTCTTCAATGTTCCATCTTCTAGTGAATCTGAAATATTAGAAACCCCACTATTCTGAGATACACCATTATCATCCATATCTTTTGTCCCAAAGGTATATCCATTTATATCATATCCACCAAAGGATCTGACTGTACCAAGAGGGCGACGAGATAACCATTTCACAGTTTCAGAATGAACTCCAGATTCAACATGATTTTGTAGCCAACATGCAAACGTTCGATTGTGCTCGTCTAGCAATCCCTCTTCGGTCAAACCACTATTCACCTCGAGTAATTCCTTCATATGAATGTCTACATAGGGAGCAATTTCTTTATGATTCCGGAGAACGTACACATGAGCTTTAATGAGATCATCAGCCGATGGTTGGAACATGCGATTGTGCCTCAATCCATGACCATCCAACCTACTTTCATGTCTAGAGTTGGGAACACCAATTGTATCAACATCTTTTAGGTAGTTTGTACAAAACTCAATTACCTCTTCGGCGACATAGCGTTGTACAATACTAGCATCAGGACGGTAACGATTTTTCACAAACAACTTGAAGATCTTCATGTACCGTTCAAATGGATACATCCACCGTAAAAAGACCGGTCCACATAGTTTGATCTCACGGACTAAGTGAACAATCAAATGAACCATGATGTCAAAAAATGATGGAGGGAAGTACATCTCCAACCGACACAAAACCTCCACCACCATTCTTTGCAACTTGTCTAACCTCCGATGACTAAGACTTTTCCGACAAATAGCCTTAAAAAAATAGCAAAGCTTCGTAATAGCATTCCGCACATGCATCGGGAGGGAACCTCTAATTGCAATGACATTCAACTCTTGCATCAAATTGTGACAATCGTGTGACTTCATACCCGCCAACTTAAGTTCCTTTAATTGGACACAAGACCTAATATTGGAAGAATACCCCGTAGGAACTTTGACCGACTTCAATGTGTTACAAAAACTCTCCTTCTCTTTCGTCGACATTGTATAACAAGCCGGTGGTAAGTAAGACTTGTCTCCTTCCTCCACAGGTGCGAGCGAAGGTCTTATGCCTAAACTCACCAAATCTAGACGTGACTTCAACCCATCCTTTGTTTTGCCCGGGGTGTTCAACAGTGTACCGACCAACGCGTCACACACATTTTTTTCAATGTGCATGACATCCAGACAGTGAGTAACCTCTAGGTATTTCCAATATGGCAAATCAAAAAATATTGACCTTTTTTTCCAACTACCACTATTTTTTGCAACCTTTTCCTTTTTTCCATAAACATGTCCCAACTTCTCCATGGTTTGGAGGATTTCAACGCCAGTTGGAGGAATGGAAACTGGATCGGTCTCAATTTTCCCATTAAACCATTTTTTAGCAAACCTCCATGGATGATCTTCAGGAAGGAATCGCCGATGACCAAGATAAACCGTTTTCCCACCATTTTTCAATTGACAATGACTTGTGTTTTTCTCACAAATTGGACATGCAAGGTGACCTTTCACTGAATATCCTTTTAAATTGCCCAATGCCGGAAAATCATTAATGGTCCACATCAACATCCCTTTTAACTCAAACTTCTCATCCCCACGACTACCATCGGCTATCGATACACCCGAGTTGAACAAAGACCTCAAATCTTCAATGAGTGGGGCAAGGTAAACGTCAATGTCATTTCCAGGCTGTTTCGGTCCTGATATCATCATTGATAGCAACACATATTTGCGTTTCATCATCAACCAAGAAGGTAGATTGTAAATAACCAACATCACAGGCCATGAACTGTGTGTGCTAGACAAATTGCCAAACGGGTTCATACCATCCGTTGATAACCCTAGTCGGAGGTTTCGGGGTTCTTTCCCAAATTCAGGGTATAATTCATCCATTTTTTTCCACTGTTCTCCATCCGATGCATGACTAATGATGTCATCACCCCCTCGCTCCCTCTCTGCATGCCAAGTAAACAGTTTCGCATCATCAGGGTTTGCAAACAACCTTTTCAATCTAGGCACAATAGGAAGATACCACATTACTTTTGCGGGTGTTTTCTTATCGCTAAATGTACTCTCTTCATCCCCAACTTTGATTAATTCTTTATCCTTTACTTTGTATCGAGACTCCCCACATACTAGACAATTATTCAATTTTTTCTCCTCCACCGACCTATACAACATACAATCATTAGGGCATGCATGAATCTTCTCCAATTCCATTCCCATTGGACACAAAATCTTTTTTGCAGCATATACTTTATCGGGCAACAAGTTATCAACCGGAAGCAATTCTTTAACAATACCAAACAACTCCGTCATCCCTTTATCGGTAATCCCATGTTTCGCCTTCAAATTCATCATCAACAATGTTGCCGCCATAATACAATGCCTAGACCCCTTGTATAATGGTGTTTCTTTATCATTCATCATTGCCGTTAGAACACTAGGCTTATTAACAAATTCCCTAGCAACATCTTCTACCATCTCACCAAGATAAGCATCATATTCCATGTCTTCACTACCAACATCAATTTCGGGAATAATTTTGTCAACTACAACTTCACCATGCCAAATCCATACCGTGTACTTAGGGTCAAAACCCCTACAATACAAATGTTCACGTAAAACCATCGCATCATCATAATAGGCATTGTTCTTACAATCTTTGCATGGACATCTAACACCTTCAACATCTTTCATCTTTGCATCCTCAAAACCAACATGAATAAATTCCTCTATCAAACCACGATACTCAAGGGACAATCTATCATTCCTTCTAATAATTTCGAGTCTTTCCATATCTACAACGTCCAACTATTGCAAAACTCAATCAAATTGTTAAACAACAAACTCCTATGCAATCAAGGAAAAAAACAATGAAACAATCATCAAACTCACATACAATTAAATGGTAAGGTTCAAAACTCAAAAAAACTATACAAATTTGATACCTTTAAGTTGATCATTATGGTATGAATCAACCCAACAATTTTATGAACCTTCAATCCCTTAGATTGGAGTTTGGAATCAATGTTCGCAGGATCGAGATCCTACGCAGGATCGTTTTTATAGCAGGATCGGGATCGTAGGATCGGGATCGTAAAATCGTAAGATCCCACAAAAAATGATCAAATCTTATCGGAATCACTTTCTAATGGTATATTTACTTTAAATGTAGTGAAATAAACACTGAATTTATCATATGTAATACAGGATGTGATATTTTGTATTATACGACCACTGTCTGTATTAGTTTCATTAATTTGATAAATATAATATGGAAACAAAAGTAAAAGAGCACTATTATGACATATTTCACATAAGTAAAGTAAGCATATGATCTTTCACATCATTCTCACTTAACACTTCAAGCATATGATCTTTCACATCATCAGGGACTTGAGGGCATGGTTCAACATTATTATGTGTGCCTGCTAGATGATGCTTCAGTCTATAAATACCCCCAGACCGTGTAACTCTACAATATTTGCACTTCACTTCCCTTTTTGCAGAATTGACATCAATACAATGAGCCCATCCAGGGTCTAACCGAGCTCCAGGAGCATTGCGTCTAGGTTTCTTTTTCAGAGGTGGCATTGGAACAAGTAAATGTATAGAACCTGCTGTCAAAACAAAAAACAGTAAATATAGAGCTCAAATTTGCTGCCCTGTTAGGAGTTCCTACACTTTACACTAAATATAGAGTAAATATAGAGTAATTTGCTGCTCTATATAAACAGTAAATATAGAGCTCAATAGGAGTTCCTATTCTTTACACTTTACATGCATGCCCTGTTTTTAAGGTAAAATGCAGAAGAATAATTACTAGAAAATGTATACTCCAATGAAGAGCACAACAGAAACAACAGTTTAGATGGAATAAAAACCACGAATAAAATTATTGTTCATTAGGACAAAACTCAGTTTCCATACATAGAAGGCTTCCAGAAGAACTTAGTTAGAAACTGAAAAATTAATTTGTGTGTGTTCTGACATCATGCTACTGAAACTGTACTTGAGTGTGAAAAATATGTGAAGCTATTTTATGGATATAGATGCAACAGATAGTTTTGAATGTTTTGTCATGTAGCCATTTTCTAATTTCTTTTTCATAGCAGATTTGAACTAGCTAGTGCGCATGGATTCAAGCCTTTTTTGCATTTTTGAGATGCTATTTACCATTGAAATGAAATGCACAGATCAATACCATTAAATTACTACCACAATTGATATAAGCTGGTTTTGCAAAACTCTTCCTTTCTATTTTTACAGGTTCTGTAAGGAATGTGCAGGAAGCAGGATTGGCCTTTACAGTGACCATGAGTCTATATCACAAGATTCTAGTATAGACTATACGGTAAACTCAACCATAAATCAATCTAATAACTCTTTGTTCCAAACATGAGACTAACAATAAAGCATATGTATATATTCTGAAAAAGCATTGCAGAAAAGGGAAACAAGGCCATATTAAATATTAATTACATGTAAACTAATAAAGGCATTGCTTAACGTGTTCAAAATTCAAATCAAACAAGGAAACTATATCAGAAGATTCAGAACTTGATTTATTATCTAAATATTGAACAACAGCCTCAAAGATTTTCACAGAAAGGGATTCATAAAATGAAAAAATACCGGAATATTACCGTATTTTTCCGTACAGATCGGACGTAAGGGGCGTAGCCGCGGAAGTAGGAGCACCGGATGGGGACTGGGGAGGGACGGGCTTAATCGCCGGTGTATGGAATTGGAAGAAGAACAATCGCCGTCGGCGTCGCCCCGGCGTCGCCCCGGCCCAAAAAACATGAAAACTTTCTATTGTGCAGGATCGGTCAGGATCGTACAGGATCGTACGATCCTACCCGATTCTACCGATTTTGTGCTAATTTCGATTCTAACATTCGATCCCGGATCGAAAAGGGGTGTATAATCGTAGGATCGTACGATCCTACGATCCGGGATCGCGATACTGCAAACACTGTTTGGAATCCGAAATCAAGTGTTGGAACAAAATACCCACACAAGAAAAAAACCTAAGTTTTGAGGGTTGACCAATTTAAAACGCAATTTTGCGCAAACAAGATATATTTTCGATATCGAAGGTTTATAAATTATAGCCCCATAGGTCATTCGATGTCGATAGTACTTGATCAATACCCTAAGCAGAATGATTTCGATATCGACAAGTGTTTTAAAACAATATCGATATCGAATTCATATTCTCCTAGTCTCTGTCAAGAAGGTCGAACTAATTTGCGATATCGAATTTTTATGTTAACATCTTCGATATCGTATACAATATATGAGACTTGTTTCTGTAAACTCAAAAGTTTAATTTCGATTTCGACCTTAACCTGTGTAAAGATTCGAAGTCGCAATGTGGTAAATTTTGATTTCGATATCGAAAGTATAGTATCCCTGAGTCAGTAGACAAAGAGACTAAAAATATCTTTGACCCTCATTTCTTGTTTGCTCCGTCCAATTAATCACATGGGACCATAACTATGTTGGGAAGTCTATTTTATGGGATCTCAAGCATCATTTTCATCCAAGCCTTTTCTTTTCTTCTTTCTTCCTCCTCTCCTTGTCAACAAATACTCATATAATGGCGGGCAATAGCAATGTATCCCCTGCTGAACAAAGAAGGCTAGCAATGGAAGCAAGGATTGCAAAGTTGAGGACTGATAGGATGAGAGGTAT
Organism: Cruciata laevipes; assembly: GCA_963678965.1. NCBI lineage: Eukaryota > Viridiplantae > Streptophyta > Magnoliopsida > Gentianales > Rubiaceae > Cruciata > Cruciata laevipes. The sequence continues at coordinate 11,942,858 of OY787642.1, forward strand.
GAATTAATACTCAACATAGTGCTGGATCCTCAATGATTTTACATTTTTTGCTTACACACTTCATTATTACTAATTTGAATCTTGTACGAAATATGTAGAGTGGGAAGACGTTGTTGAACCTGAGCAACGCCGCAAGCTGGACTTCTTGAAGAATCAATTTCAATATCTTTTTCCTCGGTCGGGGGCTGCACGAATTCCGTGGGATGATTCATTCATAATTTTAGAATCACAAAAGGAGTTTGACAAAGAATACACTCGTGGTGTAGTAAGTTATCCCCTCAATTATTCTTTTGTGAAACAATATTAATCATATATACAGTTTTAAAGATCAAATTGTGGATTTTTTTTTTACTTGTTGCAATAATTTATGATTTTCAGAAAAGAATAGAGTTGATGCGCCGTGCGGTTGAGAAAGGGCTGATTAGGGCGGAGAAAGAAATTAGGGAGACCCATGAAGCTAAGGAAGAAATTATCAGACTAGGCAGACAACATTTCATTGGAGTTACTATGGATCCAACAGAACCAGAGTACGCTATGGAATGTTTTTTGTACTGGGACATTTCTGCAGAATCCTGTTCAAGTTCAACAGGTGAAGGATGGTCTTCAGAAGCTGAAGAAGATTAAATTTCAATGCTTGATCTAATATTATGCCCTTTCATGTTTCAAGGTGTTTTTAGGATCACTTATTTCCTTTTACTTCATCTGTGTTGTTTTTTATTAGTATGAACTTTGATTTGAAGTTTTATGAATTCCAACATTCGGCCATAAATTTTAATATGAATGTGATTTTGGAGTTTGAAATTCGAAATCAAGTGTTGGAACAAAATACCAACACAACAAAATAACATAAGTTTAGAGGATTGACCAAATTAAAACGCAATTTTGCCCAAACCTAATAAACATTCGATATCGAACGTTTATAAATTCTAGCCCCTTAAGTGAATTCGATATCGATAGTACTTGATCAATACCCTAAGAAGACTGTGTTCGATATCGAAATTCATTTTGCAATGGTTTCGATATCGAATGCATATTCTCCTAGTCCCCTGTCAAGAAGGCCGAACTTGTATGCGATATCGAACGTATATAATTAGAGTTAGCGACTTCGAAAATTATATATTTAATATAAATAAACCGGCGGAGATTATTAAACTCAACCTTCTTATCCCAACTTTTTCAATCCCTCTGTGCCGAAAAATTCCCAAATAGATCCCTTAGCACAAACCCATCAACTAATTCCAAGATGTCGAAGGATTCTAGCCAATCTTGTGCTCAAAAGGATACCCCAAGAGATTTGGTGGTGTTGCCCACCTTGATTGACAGGGATGCTTCCAAGGTAATGTATTCATAGATTCATGTAAATTTTGATTTATGTTTTCTCAATAGTTCATGCTATTATTGTTTGTGCAATAACTTATTTACCTAGTACTTGGTACCTTTGTGCTTGGAAGTAGCTAGTTACCACTTTGGATGCACAATATTAGTTTCTGATCTTTTAAATCCCACATGTCCTTGTATGGTGTTAACCGGAAATTTTGTGGTGATTTTGATTTACGTTTGTTCATTGTGGTTGAAAAGATTGCTAAGCCTCAGCCCCTAATCGCTGATGGAAGCAGGATTGGTTCGGCCTCGACTGTGGAAGTCAAACATGTTGACAATGTCGATGTCAAACCTGAGGCATCACCCCCGACTAAGAAGATTAGGAAGCCTTGCTATGGTTGGATTAGCGATGGTAATAGTGATGATGAGGACAACTTTATTATGCTGCCTCCAATGGAAGAGAATACTTCTTTCAAAGGAGCTTAGATACTCATTGTTCTTATGTTCACTATCTTTGTACCATTAATCTTGTTTGACATTTTCCGTACTCTTGTTCTTTTCTTTTGTTGTTTTCTGGAATTTTAACGTACTCTTGTTTCTTTATATTTGATGGTCTTTCTTTATACAAGTATATCATTTTTAGGTTAATCAGGACAATAGAATTCGATTTCAAAAACATTAATCTAGCCTTTCGAATTCGAAAATATGTTCATACAAAGACAACACAGTAGAAGACTTCGCATCTTAACTATTTCTACAAACTCAACAATATAATGCGATATCGAAAATATATATTATAACCTTCGATATCGTATACATCATATGATATTTGTTCCTGTAAACCCAAAACATATATTTCGATATCGTCTTTTATATGTGTAACTCTTCGATATCGCATTGTGGTATATTTGCATTTCGAGTTCGTGTATATATTTTAATTTAAGGCGGTTTATACAAAACCGCCGTAAAATAAGTGCCTAACCGCCTTCCTTCATTTTCTTAGCCTACAGCTCGCGTAAACCATCCGAAATTGACTTTCGAGTTCGAAAAATATGCTATTTAACGGCGGTTCAAAGGAACCGCCTTAAACAACCGCCTTAAAACCCCTGATTTGCACTAGTGATATCATGCATCTTTCATGTAACACCTTTTCATTCAAATATCTTATATTTTAGTTTTTATCATGCACATTTTCTATTACGTTATTTAATACAAATACCTCATGTTGTGGTTTATATCATGCACCTTTTTGTATCACACCTTTTAACCTTATGTATGTGTATTGGACAATATGAGCATCTTAAAGCAAAATGTGTAATACAAAAGGTGCATGATATAAACTAAAACATGAGGTATTTGAATTAAAAGATGAGTTGTTAAATCCTTAAAAATGAATATTTTCACACAAAACATGAACATGAGGAATTTAGAACCAAAGGTATAATTTGCAGAATTTTCAAATTTTTTTTTTTGAAGATATGAAATTTTTGTTTTGGTTTAAAATGATCATGTTTTGAACTAAATTCCTCATGTTTAAACGTGCCACACATAAGAAAAGTGTCACACATAAGAGGGGTGTCACACCGGATCCCTCCCCTATATATATATATATATATATATATATATATATTTAAGGTTAGTCGAACAGTCGTAAGTTGTGAACATGACATTGTTATTGGCTTAAGCTGCACTTTTTATAATAACTTTTTTATATTTCTGGTTTAATGAAAGTTTATTTTCAAAAAAGAAAATTTTAATTTAGTTCGGCAAAATATTAGTGAATGAATTTATTTCCCTATGTGTTTTTATTATTTTGTTTAGGTTCATCCAAATTTGAGTCAATAATATTTCTTTTATTTACTTAAACTATATTTTTCCCTACGTCTTTTTATAAATTTATTTTGTTCAGTTTAATTCACTTCATCCAAATTTGAGTTGATCAATATTTTCTTACAAACAACAAGAACTGATTTATCTTTCTCTTTCATGTTAAAAAAATTGCCCCCGAAGGTTATTTCTTTTTTTGAAGTCTTGAATAAGGAGTAATCAAATTTCTAGTCCAAGATGTATTACATGTGCTATCTCTACTCTCTACTTTCTATCCTTTCATGTGCTATCCTTTCATTTTGAACAGATAGCATGTCTACCAAAGATACAACATGAGGATGGTTGGCAGTGAGGCATCCAGTTCAAAGGAGAACTCACTTCCATATTCAACCACTGGATATTGCATCATACTATTGGTCATTAATGTACAGTCTATGATTCTCAATCACATTCAGGGGCTAAGTTGATTTTCGTGATGCTCGGCTTGGCGATTACCGAACTGCCCCCTGCAATGTTATCCTCCCTGAGGAAAATTTGTGTTCGGCAAGTGTTATGCTTGTCGAGCGCTAACATGGTGATGATACTGGTTCAGCACTCTATTGGGCCGAGAAAAGACTCAAGGCCCAGTACCGGGGAAGTAACAACTTTCCCGCGTGAGGCGCATCCGGACAAGAGAAAGGACGGGTAGGTGACAAAAAGAGGTGGTCCTGAGTCTTATCCAAAGCAGGCAACCTCAGCTATAAATACTAGCCTCAAACAGTAAGCAAGGTATGTGACTTATATCTCTCTACTTTATATTGAGAGCACCTTTCGTACGTTTTCCTTCTCCGCTATCCCCATCCCATCATCACGCCGGAGCTTCTTCCCCGGGACGCCTCCCGGGGATTGTTTTGCAGGATTGTAGTGGGCCGATCAAGGAGGAAACCCGGATAGCGTCTAATCCCGGGAGACGGATGGATTTTGGTAGCATCAATTGGCACGCTCAGTGGGACCTTCCACCTTCGCATGATGGAGTCGCCAAGGAGAGGGCGCGGTCGCCCGAAGAAGAACGCGGCACCTTCAGGGGGTGGTTCTCTTCCACCCCCGGGAGATGATGTGACCTTGAGGCAGTTGCAGGAGGAGGCTAGACACCAGCGGGAGTTAGGGGTACCGCAGGATGGCCACGTGGAAACTGCCTCTGACGAAGCCGACTCGGAAAGAGAGTACCAGGAGGAGCAAGGGCCAAGGCCCGCTGGGGGAGGCAGTCCCCGGGCCCATGGGCCTGAAGCCCGGGAAGAGGGGCAATCCTTAGCCGAGGCGGAGGAATTGGCGGCGTTGGAGTTCATGAGAGCCAACAAGAAGTTGTACCGCCAGTGGGTACTCTCCATCCGGGAAAGTCATAGGCGGAGGGAACCTGGGGGGAACCCGGCAGGCCCTCTACGGGGGTACCAACGAGAGGTTATTGACCTGGACGGAGTCGTTCAGCCGCCAAGGATACAGGGGCGTGTGAACTCTTCCACCATCCCACATTCTTTCTCTCCGAGTTTCGGGGTCGGAGGGGGAGGGGCCGCGGGGCAACAATCGAATTTGGTTCCACACGCTCCACCCTATTACCCGCGTTCCAGCTGGGGGGCGGGACAAATTGGGTATGGCCTGCCAGCCATGCCGGCGGAGTCGTTGGGTTATCAGGCCCCTGGAACCCAGTGGGACCCGATCCAGTATTCCATGCCCATGCATGGATCAATGGGGATGAACTACGGTCACCCGAAGAGATACTATCGGGAGGACGATAGGACGCGGGGCTATCAGATGGCGCAGCAGGACCACAACTCTTTGGAGGCTCGACTAGACAAACTGGTGGGAAGAAACGGGGCTAAACCTACCTCCCTTTGGGTCCTTCGAGTGCTTGCGTACCCATGGCCGCCGGGCCTCCGGACCCCGGAGGGAATCCCAACATACAATGGAGAGACAGACCCGGAAGAGTTTGTCAGGACGTACCAGAACCTAATGGTGTCTAGGGACTTCCCGGAGGAATTAAGATGCAAGTTGGTGGGCTGTTACCTGAGAGGAAACTGTCTTTCGTGGTTCGATTCCTTGCCCCGAGAAAGCCTCAGAGATTATTACGATTTCTCTAAGGCTTTACTGTTCAGATACGTCGGGTTAAAGAAGGAAGGAAAGCAGCTGACTGAGCTTCTGGCCACCCGGCAGAAGGCTGCGGAAGGGTCAATGGAATACTATCGAAGGTACATGGACGACAGCATGAAGGTCGGCGACAGGCAGCAGCAGGAGAAGGCGGTGATTAGTGGGTTTATAAATGGCTTGAGGGATATGGCGTTGTTCCAGAAGTTAATGGAAAACATCCCGGAAACCTTTCACAACCTGCAGATGGCGGTGCAACTGTACTGTGCGGTTAATGATGCCACGCGGAAGAGAAAAGAAGAATCCGGGGGATTCCTCCCGGATAAGATGGAAAGAAGGAGGACGGTTGACCCAAGTAGAAGGGACCCTGCTCCAGCGCCGGTAAACCGGTCAAGAGCAGACAGTTTTACCCCGCTCAGGAAATCCCGAACGGAGATCCATGCTATCCACAAGGATTTGTTCCCGGATCCGTTGCCTATCCAAGGGACCCCGTCTAGGGAAAATGCAGACAAATGGTGCGCCTATCACAAGTCTTATGGACATTCGACAGAGGGGTGTAGGATGCTGAGGAACGAGATAGAAAAATTGATAGAGCGGGGACAGCTGAGAGATTGTGTGGCGATAGAAGCAAAGAAGGAGAATCCCCGGGACCAGCCTCAAGAGCAGCCCCGGAGGAGGTGGAGGGCTAACCCGGGGAGAGGAAACGGGAGAAACCAAGGCAACCAAGGCAACAGGGCCCCGGGGAGGCCTGCAATAGCTGCCGCACCAGTCCATGCAGTGGAGCCTGCCCCAGTACCCAACAGGATGATTAACGTGATAAGTGGAGAAATTGGAGAAGCATGCCAGTCTCGGACGCGATATGTTCCCCCGGGGGAGATTCAGGGAAAAAGATTTCGCCCCGAGGAGGCTCTCACTTTCTCTGAAGCGGATGCAGTCCCGCCTCAGATACCCCATTCTGACCCGATGGTGGTAACAGCGGAGATTGAAGGTTTCTTGATCAAGAGGGTGTTCGTAGATGACGGGAGCAGTGTGGAGATCATGTTCGCTTCCTGCTTCGATCAATTGGGAATTGGGAGACAGAACTTGAAACCCCCTTTATCTCCCCTGTCAGGATTCACTGGCAAACCTGAAGTCCCTCTAGGAGTTATTCCCCTCGCAGTATGTATGGTGGATGAGAAGGATCGGAGCAAGAGGGTCTCAGTGACGTGCAACTTCACGGTTATTGATGCACCCTCGCCATATAACGTAATCATAGGAAGACCATGGCTAACCCAAGCCCGGGCAGCGAGTTGTCCGTAACTGCTGACGATGAAGTTCCCCACTGCGCAGGGTGTGGCGGTCGTATGTGGAAGTCAAGCCGTAGCAAGAAGTTGCATGATGACGGCGGTCCGGGACGCAAAGAAAGCAGTAGGGGCGGTACATGGAGAAGTTCCCCGGCAAGAGTCGGAGGAAATGCAGGTGGCGGACAAAGGGACGGTCACGGTGGGAAAAGACCTCACGGGTGAAGTAAAAAGCGCACTGAAGGAACTCTTGGCTAGGTATCAGGGAGTATTCTCATGGAGCCCGGAGGACATGGTGGGGGTGTTGCCAGAGTTGGGGGTACACAAGCTGAACACAAGCCTGGCAACAAAACCAATCAGGCAGAAGAAAAGACCTGTAGCCCCGGAAAGAGCGGAATTTATAAAGAATGAAGTAAAGAAGTTGGAGAAAGCCGGGGTGGTCGAGGAAATCATCTACCCGGAATGGATAGCTAACCCGGTCTTAGTAAAGAAGCACGATGGAAGTTGGCGCATATGTATCGACTTTACAGATTTGAATAAATGTTGCCCCAAAGACAGCCATCCTCTCCCAAATTTGGACCGACTGGCAGAGGCTATCGCGGGGTACTCGGTGCTGGCCTTCTTCGATGCACATAAAGGGTATCACCAAGTGCAGATGGATGAGGCGGACAAAGCGAAAACCTGCTTCATCACCGATTTCGGAACCTTCTGCTACAAGAAAATGCCCTTTGGGCTGAAGAACGCGGGGGCTACGTACCAGAGAATGGTGGACAAAATCTTCAAGGACCAAGTGGGAAGGAACATGGAGGTATATGTCGACGACATGGTGGTCAAAAGCAGGGCTTACGGGGCTTTCCTGAATGACCTGGAGGAGATGTTCGAAAAGCTAGAACGGAGCAATCTAAAGCTGAACCCCTCCAAAAGTACCATTGGAGTGGGTGCGGGGAAGTTCTTGGGTCTTGGGTTTCATGGTGTCAAGTCGGGGCATCGATGTTAACCCGGAGAAAGTAGAGGCCATAGCTAGGATGACCTCTCCCAGGTCGGTAAAAGAAGTACAGCGGTTAACAGGGTCTCTCGCGGCTCTCAGTCGATTCCTATCAAAGGGGGCAGATAGGCAGTTGCCTTTATTCAACATTCTCAGGAGGGCCAAAGCGTTTGAGTGGTCCGGAGAATGTGAGAAGGCGTTCCAAAATCTGAAAGAGCACCTCCAACAGTTGCCAACTTTAAAGAAACCACTCCCGGGGGAGGAGCTTTTTTCTGTACATAGCAGCGTCCCGGAAAGCTGTAAGTGCCGTGCTAATCAAAGGAGAGGAGGGAAAGCAGCACCCAATCTATTTTGTTAGCCGGGCACTTCGGGGGGCAGAAACTCGGTATACTGACTTGGAGCAGTTGGTTCTGGCACTGGTGCATGCTTCAACGAGGCTTAAACCCTACTTCCAGGGTCATCCCATAGTGGTCCTTACCAATTACCCGCTAAGACAAGTCATGTTCAAGCCGGAGGCATCAGGGAGAATGATGAAATGGGCTATAGAGCTGGGAGAGTATGAAATCCGGTACGAGCCAAGAAGGGCTATCAAGGGCCAGGCCCTAGCGGACTTCTTGTTGGAATCAGAAGCAAGGATAAACGAGGAACAGGAGACGCATAACACTCCGGAGAACATGACTAAGGCTGAGACAGACCCGGCCTGGAAGTTATACGTGGACGGATCGGCACACTCTGGAGGCAGCGGAGCGGGAGTACTGTTAGTCGGCCCGGAAGGGAAGGAGTATCCCTACGCAGTCCAATTCACTTTCAAAACAACCAACAATGAAGCTGAGTACGAATCTTTGATCGCGGGATTAAGGTTGGCAAAGGAGATGGAAATCAAAACTCTCACGGCACACAGTGATTCCCAGATTGTGGTGCAGCAGGTAAAGGGAGAATATGAAGCCCGGGAAAGGAGCCTGTAGAAGTACTTAGAAGCGGTGAAGCCTCTGATAGCCGGGTTTAAAACCTTCAACTTGGTTCAAGTGCTCGGGAGAAGAACAGTAAAGCAGATGTTTTGAGCAAGTTGCCTTCCTCAGAATTGAAACCTGAGCCCGACCAAAAGTTGTACTTGGAGGTACTAGGAAGAAGGAGCTACCAGGAGAATGATCAAGTAATGCTGGTGAATGAGGAAGAGTCCTGGATCACGCCCATGCAGGCGTACCTAGAAGAAGGAACCACCCCGGAGGATAAGGCTCAGGCCCGGAAGGTAAGAGTTAAGGCGCCTAAGTATGTGATCCAGGGAGGGGAGCTGTACAAAAAAGGGTATCTCCAGCCTTTGCTAAAGTGTGTAGAAAGGTCGGAGGGTCGACACCTCATCCGGGAGGTGCACGAGGGATCTAATGGGAGCCACCAAGGGGCTCGCACCTTGGCCAAAAAAATCTTAAGACTGGGGTATTACTGGCCGACGTTGTTCAAAGACACGGAGGAACATGTACAGAAGTGCTTGGCATGCCAGACATTTGCCCCGTTAATCCATGTTCCCCGGGAGGAGTTAATCGGAGTCATAGGGGCTTGGCCGTTCAGTAGGTGGGGAATTGACTTGGTGGGACCATTCCCGACTGCCCCGGGAGGAGCCAAGTACTTGATTGTGGCAATCGATTACTTCAGCAAATGGGTGGAGGCAGAACCGCTCACCAACATACGGGGACTAACCTGTGTTAAGTTTTGCTGGAAAAACATCATTTGTCGGTTTGGTATCCCGAAGATTATAGTCACAGACAATGGGGCGCAGTTTGAGAATGATCCTTTCAAATCATGGTGTGTCAAGTATGGTATAGAGCAGAGGTTGACATCTGTATACCACCCTCAGGCGAATGGGCAAGTGGAAGTTACCAACCGTACCATCATCAAAGGATTAAAAACTCGCTTGGAGGGCGCACGGGGAAATTGGATTTGGGAACTGCCCAGTGTTCTTTGGGCCCACCGGACTACAGAAAGCTCGGCTACCAGGGAATCTCCATATGGTTTGGTGTACGGGTCGGAGGCAGTGATACCCGCGGAGATTGGGATCCCGAGCCCCCGGACTCAATACCAGCGCCCGGAAGAAGAAGACGATGGACGGCGCCTTGACTTGGACCTCCTGGAAGAAAAGCGAGAGAATGCGGCACTTCAGGAAGCCAAGGTGAAGGAGCGAGTAAAGAGGTATTATGACAGAAGGGTGCGGAAAGAAGCTTTCGTCCCAGGAGACTGGGTAATGAGGAGAAACGATAAGAGCCGCCAAGCCCCGGAGGGCAAACTTGCACCCAATTGGGAAGGTCCATACAAGGTAAAGGAAGCATACCCGGGAGGGAGTTATGTGCTGGAGGACAAGCAGGGGAAGAAGATCCCCAGAAGATGGAATGTAGCTAATTTAAGAAGGTTTTACGGGAAGTAGAGCACCCCGCATCGTACCTTAGCTACTAAGGTATGGGTATGCCAGGCATGGGTATGCCAGGCATGGGTATGCCAGGCATGGGTATGCCAGGCATGGGTATGCCAGGCATGGATATGCCCCGCCCGGAAGCATGAATATGCCCGGAGAAATAACCCGACGTTTGGCCTCGTCCCGGGTTTAGAAAGGAAGATTTGTAAAAAGGGACCCATGGGTAGCTTCCATTTGGGTGCCCCGCTAGAGCGGACCCGGAGCTTGGATGAAGCCCGGGGATCAAAGAATGTAATGATTACAGGGAAGAGTTAATGAAAAGGGTCTTTTCGAAAAACAATTTTATTCAATCCTCTTTAAATTACAAATCGCATGAATATGCGGTCATAGTCGTTGTAGGACGATTACATAAGCATTTTACATACAAGTGTTCCTATCTATTTGCTACTATACCCACTTGGGACCTGACCCGGAAGCACCCTCAGGGTTACCCGGGCGGAAACCCCCTCCGAAGAATTGTGAGGACAGGAGATCTTCGGCAAAACGGGCATCCGGGGCTTGATTCCACGCAAGATCCTCTTCCAACTGCGCGGCGTCTTCTTCGTTCAATTCGGGGATAGGCACAACCACGGATCCCTCTGGAAGCGGCTCCGCCAGGTACATTCTTCTTACCCCGGCAGAAGTAACAAACCTATACTTAGGAAACATGACTGCTGCACTTTTACCCTTCTCTTCCCGGCTAATACGAGTACCCTCGGCGGTCTTTACCCCCTTTGTGGTGACTCCAGAGTCGGAAATCTCCCGGATGCGTCTTATCCGACGTGCCACCTCTTCCGGGTCAATGGATACAGTCATGTCTTCGTACCTTTCGTACGCCACATCCACCTCCACTCGGGCAGGGACTCGGCGAAGGCTAGAGGGATAGGGCTCAGCTTCTCCCGCGGCTATCTTATTATGCCATTCAACGACGTCCAGATAGGCCTTATGATTAGGAGCTCCCTCACCAAACTTCTTCGGGTTAGCCTGCATGCGTTCCATCGTCCTGCGAACCCCGGCTGGAATATCGGTAAGAGGAGACACCCCAACTAAGCCATTCTTGAGACCCAAAAGGTGGTAGGATAACCGGGTGATTAGTAGAGCATCCTGGAGGACCCTATTCCTGTGAGTAAGGGACCGATTCTCCTTCTCAAAGTCGCAGAGAAGCCGCTCTAGTTCACCCCACACCATGCCTAGCTCCTTGGTAGTGCGATGCTGGGAGTCGTCATGAAGGGCTTGCAGCTCAGCGATGGTCTGGTGAGAATTCAGGGATTCCCGCATATGATCGGAAGCAAGGTCGAAGCACTGGTTCAACGACCCAAACTTGGCATCAACTGCCTTAAGAAACGCCACCAGCACCCGGATCGACCCAAACTCCTGAAGGAAGCATTCCAACCCCGCCTCAGCTAATGCCCGGTTAGCCTGGTCGCCTCCAAACCGCCAATGGGCTAGTTTCCTCTGAAGGAAAGAGCATTGGAGGCACCCAGCGCGGGGGAGAGAGAAGTAGGTGTCGGAAGAACTACTAGGATGAGGAAAAACAAAAGGCATGGGCCCACGCGGGAGAATCTCCTCTAGGGGACGCTCAGACTACAAAAGATGGTAATATCATTAAAAAGTAGAACTTGTCATTAATCAAAATAGGCACCAAGGCCAAAGTTCTACATACACTTCCCCGGGGGAAGGAAAGCTACAAAATACTTACCAAAAAAAAAAGATTACAAGGGAAAAGGTAGACTAGAGTCTAGAGTTATACATTGTCTTCAGTAGAGTGCCCTTCTCCTGAAACAGCGTGAGCTCTTTCGAACCTCCTCTCCAGCTCCACCAGATCCTCAGTGGTCCACTCAGGGCCGGCATAAGCAGGGGCGTCCACCGCGGGCTCATCAGCGGGCTGTTCAGGGTACCCTACCTTCCGCGTGGCCTTCCGGGTTTGGTAAAACAGATCGTCTTGACCCGCACCAAGGCCAACCCGGTAGTCCCCCCCTTGGACTTGAACTGCTTGGTACCCGAAATTGTCAGGCACCGCGCAGTATTCAAGATAATTCTCTGCCCAATGGGGTGTCTCCGGGACTACCCCATAAGCGTTGAAGCTCTCCGGGCCGGGATCAGGAAAAGAGGTCTCGCCAACCGCTGGCACCTTGGCCTTCTAGATATCCGAAGCAGAAGGGGCCCGGGAAGACATCTTCAATAATCCCATAGCTGAGGCACCAGGCCCTTCAGATCCGCCTCTTGAAGTAAGTCGCTGGCCTTGGGGCGGTAGTAGGAGGCTTGGGCTTCGAGGTGAGCGGGCCCCGGAAGCCAACCCCGCAGGCTGCGGTACATCTCATGACAAGCATCCGCACTGGCCGCGGTGGCGATGCCCTCTAGCCTCTTGTCAAAATCGACGGAGCGAAGGATCTTCTGGGTCAGGGCATCCAGGGCCTCGAGCTGAGCGTCTTTCTTATCCTTCTTGAGGGAGGAATACTTCTTCTCTACCTCGGCCAGCTTCTTCTCCTTATCCGATAGCTTCTTCTCCCTCTCAGCTAGCTTCTTTTGGGAAGCCTCTAGTCGGGCCTCCAGGTCATCCCTCCCGGCTAATTTTTCCCGGGTGTCGCGGAGCTCCTTCTCCATTTTGGCAAATAGCCCGGCGCTATACTTGGAATAACCGCGGTTCAGTGCTTCGGTGAACTGAGGGTCCGCAAGGAGGGAATCGGCGAAGGCAGTGCTCTGCAAGACAGTATATGTACCACTTAGACAAAATTCAGACAAAACTCTGATTAAAACTTAGATAAAATACGAATTTTTAGGAAGGTAGTTACCTCCTCTTTCCCTTCCGGGAAAACCTCGGAAGTAGTAGCCTGCGGAGGAGTATTGCGAACAGGAGGAGGAGAAGGAAAATCGTTGGTCCTCTGGCGAGAGGATGAAGGAGACCCAGGCAGCTCATTAGGAGGCGGTCGCTTGAACCGTGAACTGGCCCCGCCACTATAAACCGGGTGCTGGACAAAGGACCGGCGCCCGGGAGTAGGTGATGGAGTGGGAGCAGCCCGGGACGCTGAGGGTAACCCGGAGGAGGATGGCGGGCGAGAGCGTTGATGCGAGCGGGCCCCCTGCGGGATAATAGCTGGGTTCTTGGTAGAGGATGGCTCAGGATGGGGAGCCACTTGTTGAGCAGGCCCGGCTTGATCGCCCCTGGTTGGAGACCTCTCCACGAAAGTCATAGCGTCTGCGTGCAACGGAGGTTGGGCTGAAACCAAGCAAATAAAGTCAAAAAAAAAAAATAATAATAATAGACAGAAGGGGAACAAGGATCCAAAATAAAATAAAAGCCTTAATAGGCACCTCCATCCGGCCACACCGCAGCTATGCGCGGGAGAGTGAAGAGCTCGGCAGGGTAGATCCCGCGAGGCCAATAATAGCCCGCGTTCCCGGTCTTAAAAAAATCGTCCATACATAGGGGGAAAGACGAAGGAGGCTATGGTCGCTGGTAATAAGGCCGGGGAGATTGGAAAGAGGTTTCTTGTCCTCAGCAATGAGAGAATCGTTCCAGGAAGGCATAGGGTATACCCGGGCATCGCATTGAAAGAAACCTTTCGAAAGATATCCTTTGGTGGATTTAGGTTTGGAAAGGATGAAGTCCTTTATCCCGGAGCGAATAGTAAAAGAGAAGAAGCCCGGGAAGGACGCATGTGCCTTCCGCAAGGCGTAGAAGGAGCGAAAGAGTAGAAGAGAAGGAGGAATATGGCACCTGGCGCAGTTAAGCAAAAAGGCCAGGATTAAAACAACCCCGTTAGGGTGTAGTTGGGCCGGGGCCACATTGTAAAATCGAAGAATTTCAAGAAAGAGAGGAGGAAAAGGCAGGCAAAGCCCGTATTGAAAATGGATCCGGGGGATGCATGGAACTTCCCGCTCGGAGACTCCCTGAGGAAGTTTAGAAAGAGAAGCATTTAAAGGGAAGGGAATGAAGCAGCGTTTGGCTAAATCCAAGACATCCCTATCTAGGGAAGGAGAATCCTCGGGGACATCATAAAATTTGACACCTACTGGGCGCACTCCGTGAGTGGGTCCCCGGGGAATGTCACCACCAGCCTCCTCGCCGAACACCTCTTCATCCTGATCTTTGCGGGGATGATTAGGATGCTCGGCCGGGCAGGAACTTGCCCCATCCGAGGGCAACGCACCCGGGACAACTGGCCCTCGGGGCGTACTGAAAACCTCGGAAGAGGTGTCCGGGGAGGAAGGGGGGGAGCCGTGTTATCATCAGCCCGGAATTGGACCTCAAACCGATTTTGAACTCCCTCGGTGTCTAAGGAAGAATCAGAGGGAAGAGGGGAAGTCATGATGGGGAGAGAAGGAAGGAGAGATTTAGTGCTTACTTGATCAAAAAGAGCAGAGCGCCTGGAAAAATTTGGAGAGAGAAGCTTAATGAAGAGGGGTTTGGACCCTTATATAGACGGGTGAATAGGAAACGCCCCCTCAAAAGAAGGAAAAGCAGTTATGACACACTGATCGAAGCGGAATAGAGAACGGCGGCGTCAGAAACTAATTATCGCGCATATGGGCCCCACCAAAAAGAAATAATGACGAGGAGAAGCGCATAAGACCAGTCCCCCGCGCTGCAGAGACCCAGACAACTGGTCTGGGGGGCTAGTGATGATACTGGTTCAGCACTCTATTGGGGTGAGAAAAGACTCAAGGCCCAGTACCGGGGAAGTAACAACTTTTCCGCGTGAGGCGCATCCGGACAAGAGAAAGGACGGGTAGGTGACAAAAGGAGGTGGTCCTGAGTCTTATCCAAAGCAGGCAACCTCAGCTATAAATACTAGCCTCAAACAGTAAGCAAGGTATGTGATACGAATATCCAGAGGTTATTCTTTAATGTTATTTCATGTGCCAAGGTCTGGAAGGAAGAAGTTGTTCAAAGTTCTCAATACTCTTATGAAACAAGTTCGTGATGAATATTAGAAGAAGATGAGGGCTATGCTAGTTATTACTCTCATTTCTGAAGATTGAAGTCGTGAAGAAGTTTTATTGAAGTGCCTTAAAAGAACCGACTGGGCCTTCAATTAGTGGGTTGGTTCAACAACAGTTTATCGCTTTATTATTTAGGTTATTTTATTGTTTTTATTTAAGAAATTCGTTCATACCTTTGTGTTATGGTATGATGAATTTTAATTATAGTTAAATAAGGTTTTAGCTTGCAAAAGCTGTCTTAAGTGTTTCCTTTTTTGTTAAGATGTAATATTCCTTACCTTATTGTATCCTGCACTTTTTAATCACCCTATAATCTTATAAATAGGGTGGTGAACGAATTTATTGATAGACAATTATATACAACAATCATCTTATATTGAGTTTTATCTCATTTAACCGGTAGGTTAACCTCTAATCGCTAGATTAGGTCAATCGTTAGATTGAAACCCCCGATTTTGAGATCTAGGTGTGTCCATCTCAAGTTGGTGCAAGTAGTGCTTGGCGTGTGGAATTCGACCTTGTGTTACTGAAGTTTAAAAGTTGTGTCCTTCAAGTTCATCTCGAAGTGTGTCTTCTTCTTTGAAAGGGGGTGCTTTCGATCGACACTTCGGAGGGTGCTCTTAATCATTCCGCAAAACTAGGATCTTCGTAAGGAGGTTCATATCCAGGATCTTCACAAGGAGATTCATATCAGTTGGTATCAAGAGCAAAGGTAGATCTTCGACCATCTAGTGAAAAGTATTTTGGATTCTCAGTATTGACCTAAAATCGCAGCTGGATCGATCATACGTTTTGAACGTGTTATACTAAGCCTATTGGGAAAATTATTTTTTCTGGTGAAAGAGGATTGATTGATGTTCATTTAGGTTTTGGAATCGTTCAAAAAGGGTTTTCGAGTTGGGAGATATTGATTTTTCAAGTTGGTTCATAGATTCTGAAAAAAAAAAAAAAAAAAAAAGTTGTGCAGTTGTATTGTGCTTTGTCTGTGATTGGCATAATTGGTGGAAGTTTCCAACGAGTTTTCTGAGCTAAATTGATTGGGGGAGGATTTGTTTCATTTTCGGAAAGTTTAAAGGTGATTAAACTTCATCTGATTGAATTTTGGAGCAGTATACTGAATTTCCGAAACTAATTACCTCTTGTTTCCATACTTTCTTCTAAATTCCATATCTTCTTCATTATAGCTCCGTTTTGGGTGATTCAACTTGTGTTATTTTCCTTATTCTTGTTAGAATTTGGAAATATTATTCTTACAGCCGTTATAATGATTTACCCATACTGAACGGTTAAATGTATTTCGCATCACCTATCTTTACGGGTAATGATGGACCCGAAGCATATTTGGCTTGGGAGGAACAAGTGGAATATCACTTTCAATTTTACAAGTTCAACGAATGTGAGAAGGTTCGTATTGCTTCTGATCAGTTTGAAGACTATGCTTATGACTGGTGGTATGACTTGAAGAAAGATCGTCGTAGGCAAGGGAGGTCTAAAATCGTTACTTGGGAAAAGTTGAGGTACTATTTGAGAAAACATTTTGTCCCTGTATCTTTTCTGGAAGAACAAGAACGTCAACGGCAATATCAAGACATCCGGAATTCAATTCAGAGTATTCCTCGTAAGATGCATGTGGAGACACCAAAGATTAATAGGCATTCTACTTCTCAAGTTGTTGAGGTTTTGAAAGAAGACCATCCTCTATTCCATGTTCCCGAGGTCGAGTTTGTGCTTACTGATGTTGTTGACCATGTTGGCGATGTTGGTCCTACTTTTATGGAGAGTGATGATCGGGTTGCTGACTATTTCCTTAAAGATGTTCCAGTATTCGACGAAGAGGTTAAGGATTTTGAGGTTCTGGATGTTCCAGTATTCGACGAAGA
Source organism: Cruciata laevipes (assembly GCA_963678965.1). Lineage (NCBI taxonomy): Eukaryota > Viridiplantae > Streptophyta > Magnoliopsida > Gentianales > Rubiaceae > Cruciata > Cruciata laevipes. Next base: position 11,959,655 of record OY787642.1, read on the forward strand.
GGTTAAAGATGATGAAGTTCTAGATGTTCCAGTATTCGACGAAGAGGCTAAGGATGATGAGGTTCTAGATGCTCATTATGTTCTTGATGAAATTCCTACGTTTGATGATGAATATATTCTAGTAGTTGCAAGTGTTCCCGAAGTTGTTGATGCTCAGAAGTCCATTGAAGCTCATATGCATTCTGATTTTGGTGTTAGGGATCAAGAGTTTTTCCATGACGCATATTGGGCATCTCTGGATTTTAAGAAGCTGTTGAATCCATTTCGTAAGAGAAATATTTTTCCTTCGTGGAGTATTTATGTTGATCTCATTTTCTTACATTTAGCCAAGATTCGAGGACGAATCTTCTTGAAGAGGGAGGGAATGATACGAATATCCAGAGGTTATTCTTTAATGTTATTTCCTGTGCCAAGGTCTGGAAGGAAGAAGTTGTTCAAAGTTCTCAATACTCTTATGAAACAAGTTCGTGATGAATATTAGAAGAAGATGAGGGCTATGCTAGTTATTACTCTCATTTCTGAAGATTGAAGTCGTGAAGAAGTTTTATTGAAGTGCCTTAAAAGAACCGACTGGGCCTTCAATTAGTGGGTTGGTTCAACAACAGTTTATCGCTTTATTATTTAGGTTATTTTATTGTTTTTATTTAAGAAATTCGTTCATACCTTTGTGTTATGGTATGATGAATTTTAATTATAGTTAAATAAGGTTTTAGCTTGCAAAAGCTGTCTTAAGTGTTTCCTTTTTGGTTAAGATGTAATATTCCTTACCTTATTGTATCCTGCACTTTTTAATCACCCTATAATCTTATAAATAGGGTGGTGAACGAATTTATTGATAGACAATTATATACAACAATCATCTTATATTGAGTTTTATCTCATTTAACCGGTAGGTTAACCTCTAATCGCTAGATTAGGTCAATCGTTAGATTGAAACCCCCGATTTTGAGATCTAGGTGTGTCCATCTCAAGTTGGTGCAAGTAGTGCTTGGCGTGTGGAATTCGACATTGTGTTACTGAAGTTTAAAAGTTGTGTCCTTCAAGTTCATCTCGAAGTGTGTCTTCTTCTTTGAAAGGGGGTGCTTTCGATCGACACTTCGGAGGGTGCTCTTAATCATTCCGCAAAACTAGGATCTTCGTAAGGAGGTTCATATCCAGGATCTTCACAAGGAGATTCATATCAGTTGGTATCAAGAGCAAAGGTAGATCTTCGACCATCTAGTGAAAAGTATTTTGGATTCTCAGTATTGACCTAAAATCGCAGCTGGATCGATCATACGTTTTGAACGTGTTATACTAAGCCTATTGGGAAAATTATTTTTTCTGGTGAAAGAGGATTGATTGATGTTCATTTAGGTTTTGGAATCGTTCAAAAAGGGTTTTCGAGTTGGGAGATATTGATTTTTCAAGTTGGTTCATAGATTCTGAAAAAAAAAAAAAAAAAAAAGTTGTGCAGTTGTATTGTGCTTTGTCTGTGATTGGCATAATTGGTGGAAGTTTCCAACGAGTTTTCTGAGCTAAATTGATTGGGGGAGGATTTGTTTCATTTTCGGAAAGTTTAAAGGTGATTAAACTTCATCTGATTGAATTTTGGAGCAGTATACTGAATTTCCGAAACTAATTACCTCTTGTTTCCATACTTTCTTCTAAATTCCATATCTTCTTCATTATAGCTCCGTTTTGGGTGATTCAACTTGTGTTATTTTCCTTATTCTTGTTAGAATTTGGAAATATTATTCTTACCGTCGTTATAATGATTTACCCATACTGAACGGTTAAATGTATTTCGCATCACCTATCTTTACGGGTAATGATGGACCCGAAGCATATTTGGCTTGGGAGGAACAAGTGGAATATCACTTTCAATTTTACAAGTTCAACGAATGTGAGAAGGTTCGTATTGCTTCTGATCAGTTTGAAGACTATGCTTATGACTGGTGGTATGACTTGAAGAAAGATCGTCGTAGGCAAGGGAGGTCTAAAATCGTTACTTGGGAAAAGTTGAGGTACTGTTTGAGAAAACATTTTGTCCCTGTATCTTTTCTGGAAGAACAAGAACGCAACGGCAATATCAAGACATCCGGAATTCAATTCAGAGTATTCCTCGTAAGATGCATGTGGAGACACCAAAGGTTAATAGGCATTCTACTTCTCAAGTTGTTGAGGTTTTGAAAGAAGACCATCCTCTATTCCATGTTCCCGAGGTCGAGTTTGTGCTTACTGATGTTGTTGACCATGTTGGCGATGTTGGTCCTACTTTTATGGAGAGTGATGATCGGGTTGCTGACTATTTCCTTAAAGATGTTCCAGTATTCGACGAAGAGGTTAAGGATTTTGAGGTTCTGGATGTTCCAGTATTCGACGAAGAGGTTAAAGATGATGAAGTTCTAGATGTTCCAGTATTCGACGAAGAGGCTAAGGATGATGAGGTTCTAGATGCTCATTATGTTCTTGATGAAATTCCTACGTTTGATGATGAATATATTCTAGTAGTTGCAAGTGTTCCCGAAGTTGTTGATGCTCAGAAGTCCATTGAAGCTCATATGCATTCTGATTTTGGTGTTAGGGATCAAGAGTTTTTCCATGACGCATATTGGGCATCTCTGGATTTTAAGAAGCTGTTGAATCCATTTCGTAAGAGAAATATTTTTCCTTCGTGGAGTATTTATGTTGATCTCATTTTCTTACATTTAGCCAAGATTCGAGGACGAATCTTCTTGAAGAGGGAGGGAATGATACGAATATCCAGAGGTTATTCTTTAATGTTATTTCCTGTGCCAAGGTCTGGAAGGAAGAAGTTGTTCAAAGTTCTCAATACTCTTATGAAACAAGTTCGTGATGAATATTAGAAGAAGATGAGGGCTATGCTAGTTATTACTCTCATTTCTGAAGATTGAAGTCGTGAAGAAGTTTTATTGAAGTGCCTTAAAAGAACCGACTGGGCCTTCAATTAGTGGGTTGGTTCAACAACAGTTTATCGCTTTATTATTTAGGTTATTTTATTGTTTTTATTTAAGAAATTCGTTCATACCTTTGTGTTATGGTATGATGAATTTTAATTATAGTTAAATAAGGTTTTAGCTTGCAAAAGCTGTCTTAAGTGTTTCCTTTTTGGTTAAGATGTAATATTCCTTACCTTATTGTATCCTGCACTTTTTAATCACCCTATAATCTTATAAATAGGGTGGTGAACGAATTTATTGATAGACAATTATATACAACAATCATCTTATATTGAGTTTTATCTCATTTAACCGGTAGGTTAACCTCTAATCGCTAGATTAGGTCAATCGTTAGATTGAAACCCCCGATTTTGAGATCTAGGTGTGTCCATCTCAAGTTGGTGCAAGTAGTGCTTGGCGTGTGGAATTCGACATTGTGTTACTGAAGTTTAAAAGTTGTGTCCTTCAAGTTCATCTCGAAGTGTGTCTTCTTCTTTGAAAGGGGGTGCTTTCGATCGACACTTCGGAGGGTGCTCTTAATCATTCCGCAAAACTAGGATCTTCGTAAGGAGGTTCATATCCAGGATCTTCACAGGGAGATTCATATCAGTTGGTATCAAGAGCAAAGGTAGATCTTCGACCATCTAGTGAAAAGTATTTTGGATTCTCAGTATTGACCTAAAATCGCAGCTGGATCGATCATACGTTTTGAACGTGTTATACTAAGCCTATTGGGAAAATTATTTTTTCTGGTGAAAGAGGATTGATTGATGTTCATTTAGGTTTTGGAATCGTTCAAAAAGGGTTTTCGAGTTGGGAGATATTGATTTTTCAAGTTGGTTCATAGATTCTGAAAAAAAAAAAAAAAAAAAAGTTGTGCAGTTGTATTGTGCTTTGTCTGTGATTGGCATAATTGGTGGAAGTTTCCAACGAGTTTTCTGAGCTAAATTGATTGGGGGAGGATTTGTTTCATTTTCGGAAAGTTTAAAGGTGATTAAACTTCATCTGATTGAATTTTGGAGCAGTATACTGAATTTCCGAAACTAATTACCTCTTGTTTCCATACTTTCTTCTAAATTCCATATCTTCTTCATTATAGCTCCGTTTTGGGTGATTCAACTTGTGTTATTTTCCTTATTCTTGTTAGAATTTGGAAATATTATTCTTACAGTCGTTATAATGATTTACCCATACTGAACGGTTAAATGTATTTCGCATCACCTATCTTTACGGGTAATGATGGACCCGAAGCATATTTGGCTTGGGAGGAACAAGTGGAATATCACTTTCAATTTTACAAGTTCAACGAATGTGAGAAGGTTCGTATTGCTTCTGATCAGTTTGAAGACTATGCTTATGACTGGTGGTATGACTTGAAGAAAGATCGTCGTAGGCAAGGGAGGTCTAAAATCGTTACTTGGGAAAAGTTGAGGTACTGTTTGAGAAAACATTTTGTCCCTGTATCTTTTCTGGAAGAACAAGAACGCAACGGCAATATCAAGACATCCGGAATTCAATTCAGAGTATTCCTCGTAAGATGCATGTGGAGACACCAAAGGTTAATAGGCATTCTACTTCTCAAGTTGTTGAGGTTTTGAAAGAAGACCATCCTCTATTCCATGTTCCCGAGGTCGAGTTTGTGCTTACTGATGTTGTTGACCATGTTGGCGATGTTGGTCCTACTTTTATGGAGAGTGATGATCGGGTTGCTGACTATTTCCTTAAAGATGTTCCAGTATTCGACGAAGAGGTTAAGGATTTTGAGGTTCTGGATGTTCCAGTATTCGACGAAGAGGTTAAAGATGATGAAGTTCTAGATGTTCCAGTATTCGACGAAGAGGCTAAGGATGATGAGGTTCTAGATGCTCATTATGTTCTTGATGAAATTCCTACGTTTGATGATGAATATATTCTAGTAGTTGCAAGTGTTCCCGAAGTTGTTGATGCTCAGAAGTCCATTGAAGCTCATATGCATTCTGATTTTGGTGTTAGGGATCAAGAGTTTTTCCATGACGCATATTGGGCATCTCTGGATTTTAAGAAGCTGTTGAATCCATTTCGTAAGAGAAATATTTTTCCTTCGTGGAGTATTTATGTTGATCTCATTTTCTTACATTTAGCCAAGATTCGAGGACGAATCTTCTTGAAGAGGGAGGGAATGATACGAATATCCAGAGGTTATTCTTTAATGTTATTTCCTGTGCCAAGGTCTGGAAGGAAGAAGTTGTTCAAAGTTCTCAATACTCTTATGAAACAAGTTCGTGATGAATATTAGAAGAAGATGAGGGCTATGCTAGTTATTACTCTCATTTCTGAAGATTGAAGTCGTAAAGAAGTTTTATTGAAGTGCCTTAAAAGAACCGACTGGGCCTTCAATTAGTGGGTTGGTTCAACAACAGTTTATCGCTTTATTATTTAGGTTATTTTATTGTTTTTATTTAAGAAATTCGTTCATACCTTTGTGTTATGGTATGATGAATTTTAATTATAGTTAAATAAGGTTTTAGCTTGCAAAAGCTGTCTTAAGTGTTTCCTTTTTGGTTAAGATGTAATATTCCTTACCTTATTGTATCCTGCACTTTTTAATCACCCTATAATCTTATAAATAGGGTGGTGAACGAATTTATTGATAGACAATTATATACAACAATCATCTTATATTGAGTTTTATCTCATTTAACCGGTAGGTTAACCTCTAATCGCTAGATTAGGTCAATCGTTAGATTGAAACCCCCGATTTTGAGATCTAGGTGTGTCCATCTCAAGTTGGTGCAAGTAGTGCTTGGCGTGTGGAATTCGACCTTGTGTTACTGAAGTTTAAAAGTTGTGTCCTTCAAGTTCATCTCGAAGTGTGTCTTCTTCTTTGAAAGGGGGTGCTTTCGATCGACACTTCGGAGGGTGCTCTTAATCATTCCGCAAAACCAGGATCTTCGTAAGGAGGTTCATATCCAGGATCTTCGTAAGGAGATTCATATCAGTATGTGACTTATATCTCTCTACTTTATATTGAGAGCACCTTCCGTACGTTTTCCTTCTCCGCTATCCCCATCTCATCATCACGCCGGAGCTTCTTCCCCGGGACGCCTCCCGGGGATTGTTTTGCAGGATTGTAGTGGGCCGATCAAGGAGGAAACCCGGATAGCGTCTAATCCCGGGAGACGGACGGATTTTGGTAGCATCACATGGATTGGCAGAGTAGATATCGATTAGGAATCTTAGACTATACGCACGGCAAACTTTATTCATTTCAAGTTTTTTCATCCTACCAGTTAGGATTTTTCTTGGTTATTCCAAGATTTTTCATCCTAATTGTTAGGATTTTTCTTGAACTCATTGTAATTATAAGTCGTGTTTTCGAGTTTGTTATGGTCCGGGGGCCTAATAAAACACCCCACTTCTGGTGGTTAAAAAAAAAAAAAAAAAAAAAAGTGTACACTTAACCAGCAGTGACATTGAATATGATTTTTGATACAAATTGGTCTGAAAAATGGCTGTTGTTGGCCCAGTACATCTATCCTTTGTAAGTGGCAATCAATAAGCATAGGACCACCAGCCATAAAGTAACCCCACTATCTCTCGTATCAGTAACGCGCCACCATAGGCGCGTTGGTCACTACAACGTAAGCAATCCCATTTCGGTGAATCTAATCGCGGCCGTCAAACACAAAACCCTCTTCTCTGGAATCTTCTCCACCCCAAGATCCAGGCCCTCCGATGTTCACGTTATTTCACGCACCTCTCGACGCGTGACCTTCCCATCCACTCTCCCCATCTCTGCACTTGCTGTTTGTTCTTGCTCCTTTCTTTGATTCTCGTCATGAAAATTGACTCATTGTTGAAGATCGAGCTGAGGAAAACTCTCTGACTGTGTCTCCGAAGATTCAGAGGGGCTGACGGGGAAGGTTAGTTATTTCTGAACCTTAATTTTCCTCTGCTACTGTTCTTACCTTTTATGCGTATGAATCGAAGTCATAGCATCATAGCTGAAACTTTTGTTTAAGCATATAAAAACCTTTCCATGATCAACTTAGCTTTCGATCTGGTCTGTTTTTTTTTACTCTTTTACTTGATACATGTGAATCTGGAGCTAAAGTTTAGGTCTTTTTGGTGTTGTTGTTGATGAAACGTGTGTTTAGGTGCGTCAAGTTGATAAAGATCTGAACTTTTGTGGTTTTGGTGTTGAAAAATGGCTTCTGCGGTGGGTGGTGGAAGTGAGGAGAATGATGGAATTGGGTCCAAAGATAAGCAGAAATTAGATGCAGAGTTCCCAAAAAGGAAGGATGTTAAGGGGGTGAAGAGTGGTGGAAAGAAGAGAGTGAGAGCGCAGCTCGGTGGTGATGATGGGAACTTGTTGCGTGAATCAGAATTGGGCGTGATGTCTGGTGATTCATCTGGCCAGAAACGAAGACGTGAAGTGAATCTGGTGGCCAAAGGAGGGGGGTTTCTGGCGCCGGAGAGTAAGGTTTTGATCAGCTTGCCACCAAAGTCGAAGGAGGAGGCTCGAGATCTGAAGAGAAGGCTTGAGGATGAGTTGGGTGAGATCAGGAGTTTGGTGAGAAAGATAGAGGAGAGGGAGGTCAGAGTGAGTGGTGGTGCTGGGCTTGGTAAGAAGTCAAAGCGGGGGCCTTCACTGGTAGATTCCGCTGGAGTGCCTCGGGCCTCCAACTCCAAGTCTTTGAATCAGCTGAATGTTCCTGTGGTTGAGAACATTCAGGACGGTATTGATAAAGAGAAACGTTTGCCTAAGGCAAACAATTTCTATAAGAATGCTGACTTCTTGCTTGCAAAGGATAGGATGCCACCCATGGAAAGCAACAAGAAGCCTAAACCTATTGCTGGTAATGTTAAGATAGGTGAATCAAGAGATGTGCCTGGTTTGGCGAAATTTCCAGGCCGAGTGATGAAGAGCTGTACCTCATTACTTGATAGATTGATGAAGCACAAACATGCTTGGGTGTTCAACAAACCTGTTGATACCGTTGGTCTTGGTTTACTGGACTACCATGATGTCATCAAGACTCCAATGGATCTGGGAACTGTGAAGTCCAGACTGAGCACAAATTGGTATAAATCTGCTAAGGAGTTTGCTGAAGATGTTAGACTTACATTTCAAAATGCTATGACATATAATCCTAGAGGACAAGATGTTTTTCTGATGGCAGAGGAGCTATCTGGGATATTTGAGAGCAAGTGGGCGGGTATAGAAGCCGATTATATGCGTGAGTTGATGCTTAAGAAGGATAATAATGAAGTTGGATTGCCCGTTCCTAAGTCGAAGAAGCGTCCTCCAGCATCAGTCCCTCCACCGGAAACCAAGACCTTGGGCAGGACCGAATCAGTGACCCCTGCAGCTGAGGCCAAAAGTAAACCCACGAGTTTGGCTCCTTCAGTCAGGATGTCTTCTGCTAAGAAGCCAAAAGCTAGAGATCCTGATAAAAGGGATATGACATATGATGAAAAGCAAAAGCTTAGCAGTGATCTGCAGAACTTGCCTTCTGAAAAGCTCGAAAATGTTGTGCTGATTATCAGAAAGAGGAATCCTTCTCTATTCCAAAATGATGATGAAATTGAGGTAGACATTGATAGTGTTGATACCGAAACTCTCTGGGAGCTAGATAGGTTTGTGACCAACTTTAAGAAGAGCGTAAGCAAGAGCAAAAGACAAGCTGAACTTACCAATCAGCTAAAGGAAGAAACTGTGAAGAACGATGACGAAAAGGTATGGACTACATTTATGTGTGTACCTTGATTGTGGTTGCTGCTGATTTATGAGTTCTGACTTTATTCATTTTTCTATTCCTATAGGGTGATGCCCCAGCTGCATTAGCAACTGAAAAACCAAGCCACTCAGGTAAGTTATCTATTGCTTTTAATAGAATTAGATTCCTGAGATTCCAAATTCCAAATGATTAACAGAGTCGTGTTTCTTTAAACAGAAGGGGAGGACATTTCGTCATCTCATGTAGAAGCTAAACCAACGGGTAGTAATGGAAGCAGATCTAGTAAATCTAGTGGTTCTGATGCAAATTCAGGTATGTTTTTATGGAATTTCTCTCAGGGAGTTGGAATCATGTTATTATATTCTCCAACCAATAGTGAAGCATCTTCATTCGTTTCTTGATTTTATATGATTTGCAGATTCTGACAGCGGGAGCTCCTCAGGCGGTGGATCTGACGTCTAAAACCCAGGGTTATCCATCCAGGTAAGATGTTTTCTTCTGATTCTTTTGACTTCTGAAATTGATGTAAATCTCATTCCATGCTTTAAATTATTTGTTGCTACACGCTTATTTTCATTTTTCTGCTCTTCGTCATCTTTATGTGAATGTTACACTCTCTTTATAAATGCTTATGACTTAAAGGGACCTTTTTCTTAGAGATTGACACTTATTAATTCCCAATAGGAACTTGTATCTCTCTGTAACTTTTCTGCTATTTCTGCCTTCATTTAGGTCTCTATTTTCTTGACTTTAAGATGTGGAGACCTAAAGATGGAGTGTTCCCTGACTTTGGCTTGGTGAAGTGATAAATATTCTTGCAAGCTGAATTTTAAATTTATAGTGTAAAGGCTCTGTCAAATAATTTGTCGATCATTACTTTCTGTTTAGAAATTAAGATCTATAACTAGTCTCCGTGTGTAAGAGTTTAACTACAAATCCATGCTATGGTTGTTTGCATAGAATTTTAACACCGCTGATATACCAACTTCGTGATTTGAAACTTCCTTGTGCATCTCTTCCATGCCAACTACTGAATGTTGGCTGATCAGTATACTTGTGTTTTTGCAGATCTCATGAATCCATATCTGGTTAACATGGTGGAGGCTTGGCTGCTTTATTCATGTTGAACTAGTTGTTGTCCACGTAGTAAAGTGTTGTAGTAGTGTAGATGTTTCTAGCTGACCCGGCTGGGAGTGGCAAAAATGTGTTCTCCGCTTGCTTGTAACTTTTGTATATACCTAGCAAGTGCTCATTAGTCGTGACATATGTCTTCCGATAGTGTTAATGTTGCTGCAGCCTAGACTGAAATGATTTACCGTAGTCAATTGTGATTTTGCGTATGCAGTATTGTAGTGGTGGTGGTGGTAAGTGTACTCTGCATTGATGCTCCTGAATAGCGTCATTCTTGGGGTTTAAAATCCTTGTTTCATTGCTCATTAGTGTTTCTTTTCTCTTCATGGAATTAGCATGTTTCTGATGATATACGGTGTCCGATGATGATATGCTCCCTTCTGTATGAAATCGACTAGTATGCCACTCATTTTGTGTTAATTTGCAAACTAATTAGGGGACTATTTTTCAAAATGAATGACACCAATTGCTTAGAACTACTTGAATTATTCCAAGAATGATGGCACCTCCGATAAAAAAGAAAAGAAAATGATGGCACTCCCACACCATTAGAGTGCGTGTAGATGATGTTTAATTAGCAATATATTAGACTTTGAAAGTGGGAATATCACCACACAACAAGTAAAGGTCTTCACTTTGGTTCTTTTCTATTACAATTCAAACCATGTTCAGTTGGGTTGAAATTTAATTTAATTTAAATTGATTGTTTTTGAATTGAAATTAATAAAAAATTTATGATCATGAAAATTATTAAATTTTAGAGAAGGTCTTGGGTGAGACCGTCCTACCATAAGCTTATGGTAGGACGAATGATAGTTCATGTGTTTAATGGATTTGTTCATTTGTTTCACAGCTTTGTTAATTCATTTACATAATGTTACAGATTATAACAAACAAAATTGTGAAACACAAGAACAAATCTGTCAAACACATGAACCCAGCTTATAACAAACAAAACTGTGAAACACATGAACAAAACTGTGAAACACATGAACAAATCTATTAAACATATGAACTATCATTCGTCCTACCATAAGCTTATGGTAGGACGGTCTCACCCAAGACTTTGTATAAATTTTATTATTAGGGAAAATTGGGATTAAGGGCAGTGGAACATTAAAAATTGGAAAGTGGGTTGTAAGTTTCACATAATTTCTGAAAAGGGCAGTGAATCATTAACTTAATTTTAATTAATATAAAGACAACAATACCCTTATTTTTTGTTTAAATCCCTTATATTTAGTTAAATTCAGTTTCGCTATTTATTTTACTCCAATTTAAATAAAATTTAATTCTGATCAAATTGTTTCAATTCAGCTCAAAGCAGTCCAATTCATATGAACTTGATGAAACTTAATTGAATTAAATACCAAGGAAGTGTACTAAATTGGATTAATCCTCACTCCCGGGAAGAAGGTCTTAGCAGGAGGCGAAACTTGAGCTGTTGGGTGTTTCCGTTAATTGATCGGGAGGTGGTTGTTGGCGGAAGTGAACCATGTCAAGATTGCAAACAGTTTAAAATGATGGAGCTTAATGAAATTGAATTTATCCAAGTATAAATAAATATAGTCAGCCAAATTGAATTGAATTGAACTAAATGAAAGTAAACATAAATTTTTAGATGGATATGAATTGACTTGTATTGAATTTTAACCAAAATTTTGATTGAATTTAATGAAGCGGGACTGAGTTAAACTAAACAATTGTGAACTTAAATTGAATTCGTCCAATTTGAATGATCTGAATAAAGTTAAATTAAATTGAACTAAGCAAAAGGGAAAGAAATTGAACTGAATTCAACTAAGTTTGAGTGAAATTATATAATTTAATGAAATGAAACTAAATCGATTACTACTACAGTGAACTAAATTGAATTGAACCAAAACTACATAAAATGACATAGGGCTAAATTGGAATAATTTGAATATAAATACATTTATTTAGATATTGGAGTAAACTTAATAAAACTAAACTAAATTTAACTAAGAACAGCTAGTCTAAATAAGAATAATAAAAATAAGGGTATTGTTGTCTTTATATTAATAATACTATTAATTAAAATTAATTTCATTATTCACTACCCTTTTCAGAAATTATGTGAAACTTACACCCCATTTTCCAATTTCTAATGTTCCACTGCCCTTATTCCCTTATTCACTTAAATTATTAATTCCATTATACGATTATCTAAATAATGAAATTAATTTCATTATTTAGTTTCACATAATTTTCACATAATGAAAATTTAAGTTTCACATAATTTCATTATTCACTACCCTTTTCACATACTGAAAAGGTAATTAATAATTCACTACCCTTATTCCCTTATTCACTTAAAATTAATTTCATTATTCACTTAAATTATTAATTGAAATTAATTTCATTATTCACTACCCTTTTCAGAAATTATGTGAAACTTACATGTAATTTTCCAATTTCTAATGTTCCACTGCCCTTATTCCCAAATTTCCCTTTATTATAAGTATAGTTTAAGTGGTTATATGACTCCTCATGCCTCAATAAAAAAAAGAATTACATATTGGTAACTTATGTCTTGGTATTTTATCCAAGTATATATGAGTGATCCTAACAACATTAGATAATCATAGACATACAACCACTATATAACTTTGTATCATAACGAAATATATGCTAACTCATAATTTTTGGATCCGCGCCGTATGAATTTCTGGGAGAGTTTCATATACGCGTCGTGAGTCTATCCGACTTTCTACCGTTGTCTGGAGCATTCCGGTCGTGATTGGTCATCGGTTCCAAACCCTATGGTGACGATTAGAGCGGAGCAATGGTCGTTGCACGGAAAGAATAGCCTACATGGTTCCTTCTTAGGTTGGTAAACAGATGTGGTGCTTGGCGCACATATCGATGATGATTATATGGTTGTTGTAGATCGTGATGACTCTTATCGGTGCGAGAACTGTGATTAAGCGTTCAGACATGGATGAATGGGATTTTCAAAGTAGGGATTTGATAAATTGGGAAAATTTTTGTTGGTTTTGTTCCGTATTTGCAAGGAAATCCTTATAATATTTTTAGTCCCACTACTATGTTGGAGTGATATTTTTTTTTGAGTGAATTGCATAATGTAATCAAACTATCCTAAAATCTCACTGAAAGTGTCTAATCTATTTTTTACTCATTTTGAATACTTAAACTTCACATTTTATTGCATTTTAACTTTTAAGTACTCCCGTTATAATTGGTCGTTAAAAACTAATGGTCAACATTTTAAAACTGTAAAATTATCCCTAAACTTTGGTCTTCGACAGTTCTACTATTATTGCTTCTTGGTGCAATGCAATTCCATCCTCTCAACCCTAATATCCTCTCCACCTAAACCCTATTGTTCAAAGGGTTGAAAAAATATCAATTAGACAACCCATAATGAATTGGTAAAAGCAAAGGCTCCACCCTAGTTCTTCTCCATGATATTTTTTACCGGTAAGCCTCTGGAATGGCTTACAATGAGCGTCAAACATTTCATTTGAATTTTGATATGTAATTCCATTTTTCCGTATTATAACTTTATACGAGATCACGCACAATGGATCGACAACGCCTTCTAAGTTGATCACAACCGTATTAACGCATGCACTATCACTTATTGACACTGACTTAGCCGGCCCTAAAGTTTCTGGTGAAAATTTGAACATAATACTTATTTGTGGGCAAGAACACACGTTTATTAGAGTTGTGGTGTACCAGATCATATAAGTTGAGTGAATGAGAGATTGTAGAATGAATGGGAAGCTGACGATGAAACAAAAGGACATGTGGGATTAAAAGTGGGGTATTTATTGTAAATTAATTAATTTGAAATACTAATAAGAATTGGGTAAAAATAGAATATTAAAACATTTCTGTTAGAGATAGAAGTATCTCAAATTCAACAAAAAGAAAAGTTTGGGTATTTTTGAGTCAAAAATAGTAGAAATAGTAAGTAATTAAAAATTATCTCTAAAACTATAAATTTTATTTTATAAAATGAGTTGGTCTCTTGGGTGACCGTCACTATATAGTGACCAGATTAAATTGTAAATAGGATATAAGTTAAAAAAACACGGAGGGACCAATTTGCAATTTCAGAAAATTTTAAAAAATCACGCGCTACAGTATCAAGCCACGCGCTACAGTGTCGAGTTGCTACAGTAACACATGAACACTTTAACTTAAAACATGGACACTTTAACTTAAAACATGGACACTTTAAATTAAAACATGAACACTTTAACTTAAAACATGAACACTTTAACTTAAAACATGGACATTTTAACTTAAAACATGAACACTTTAACTTAAAACATGTTCATATTTATGTTTTATGTTTCAAGTTAAAATGTTCATGTTTTATGTTTCAAATTAAAGTGTACATGTTTCACGTTAAAACATAAATATTTTAACTTAAAATATAAAACATGGACGTTTTAACGACACTTTAACTTGAAATATAAAACATGAACATTTTAAATTAAAACATAAACAATTTAACTTAAAACATAAAACATGGAAGTTTTAACGTGAAACATGAACACTTTAAATTGAAACATGAACATTTTAACTTGAAGTATAAAACATTAACATTTTAACTTAAAACATAAAACATGGACGTTAAAACATAAAACATGGACGTTTTAACGTGAAACATGAACACTTTAACTTGAAACATAAAACATGGACATTTTAACTTGAAACATTGAAGTACACTGTAGCAAACACTGTAGCACACAGTAGGAAAATACTGTACACGCGCAGAAACACTGTAGCGCATGATTTTTTTAAATTTTTAAAAATTGCAAATTGGTCCCTCCTTGATTTTCTTTATTGCACTATTTATAATTTAGTCCGGTCACTATATAGTGACGGTCACTCCCAAGATTTTTCCTTATAAAATTCAAAGTATATATAATGGTAATTTACCAAAATTTAACCTTTAATGATCAACTATAACATACTGTACTACTTAAAAATTAAAATGCAATAAAAAGTCAAGTTTAGGTACTACCAGTAATGAATCTTGGATGGTCAAAAATTAAGATTCGCAGCTCCTCCCGTTCTCCTTGCACGGCGGCCTCCCTTTGGTTGAATGGCATGGATAAGCTAATTACTTCCCTGAGGTGTACCTTTTGTTCCCAGTGTTTTCCCGCTGTAACTCACAAGTCCTTTTTCCCGACCAACCAGTCATTTTCCCATGCCTTGAAATCCCCAGTGCGAAGACTGCAATCACAAGCGCAGTCTGAACAGCATGCGTACTGGTCCGGCCTCGAAGGCTGGCGAACTGGCCCTCTCAATCACGGCCGGTTCTGGGGAGACAAAGGCCCGGAACAATCACCGGCAGAGGAGACTGGTGAATTGCAGTGTTGTTCTTCTCTTGCTGAAATGGGAGCTTTGGTACTTTCTACCGATGACCCTTTTCTGAAATCGAAGCTTTCACACACTGCATTCACAAGGTGGCGCCAAGAGGGGCTTCCGGTTGGAGTTCACGAGGCGCCCTCTATGCCTGCTCGTCCAGACAAGCCTCAAATGGTTAGCATGATCGTATCTGATGAAACTCTAGAATCGAAAATGCTTGCTAAATTTCCAATCTTTATGAGGAGAAGAATGAAGTTGATTGCCTTCTAGGTTGATTTTAGGGAAACTAGTCTGTTTGATATAATTATTAATAACTCAATAGGAGTGGATACTGTAGAGTTGATTAGAACTTGAATAAAATGAAATATGGAGTGCAGTTCATGGTTATGATTGTTTTGCAATCTGCAGTGATACTTTATTTGATAGTGTTTGTATGCTGCCATGCTGGTTACTGTAATGACAGCCTCTCTATATTTCAGGTTTCGCCAAAGGATATTCCATCTCCGAAGCAATCTGGATTGCCTCTTAATGCATATTTGCTTCATAATCTTGCTCATGTTGAGCTGAATGCCATTGATTTGGCCTGGGATACTGTCGTTCGCTTTTCCCCTTACTGTAAGGACTTAGGAGAAGGCTTTTTCGGCGATTTTGCTCATGTGGCTGATGATGAGAGTCGCCATTTTGCTTGGTGTTTGCAGAGATTAGGAGAGCTTGGATTCAGGTGAACCATCAATTCAAAGATGTTCGCGTTTATGTCATTGAGCGTGTCTGTGAGTGTGTTTATGTTTGACACTTAGTTCTTTTCCTTTATCCTCGTAATAGTTATGGAGATATGCCAGCTCACAATTTGCTATGGAGGGAGTGCAATAAGACATCTGATAATGTTTCTGCTCGTCTGGCTGCAATACCATTAGTTCAGGTGCTCTATCCAGTTTCTCTTCTTCAGCTTTGTCAGTATTCCTAAAACAGTTCAGGAACATGTAGGCTTTGAGGGGTATATTCAGTACACTGAACAGCATTATGTGATTAAATGGCTTGTTTTTGGGGAGTTAGGTGTCCGACTTAGCCGCCATACATGACATACAATGCATGTCTCATGATTTCTTTAAAGTCATTATAACCTCCATTCCCTTAAAGGAGTCTTTTTTTTTTCTTTTTTTTTTTAAAAATTCAAACCACCATTGGTGGGAGGGATATATTAGGCTCCTCAAACCTTATAAAAAGAACTGAATAAAATTTGTTTTTGTTACAAAGGAGTCTTGTTTGCAGTGTTGCAAACAACATGTGTTTTTCAAGTCGGAGGGAGGGAGTATAGTTTGTGCAGTTAATGGCTCTAGAAAATATGTGCTTAAAACGTAAAAGCATTTCAAAGAGCTTTAAAGAAAATAAGTGGGAGAGAAATGAGCAATATGTATGATTGAATGTAATGTTCAAGCCCCTTCCCAGCTTGCTTGTAGGAGGGAGTAAAACCTATACGTTACTGTAGTGTCAAACGTAGAGAGCAAAGATGCTTTGTTGTTACAATTTCTTATTGTTCACATCTTCCAATGAGGATTGAAGAGGGTGATAATCTTATTCCTCTTTGCTATTCCAGGAGGCCAGAGGACTTGATGCTGGGCCTCGGCTTGTGCAAAAGTTGGTTGGATTTGGGGATCTTAGAACTTCCCGTATTGTGGCTAAGATTGCTGATGAAGAAATGGCGCATGTCTCAGTTGGTCTCTACTGGTTTCTTTCAGTTTGCCAGAAATTAGGGCGGGCACCTTGCTCTACCTTTAAAGGTTAGATGATTAATGCAAGTGCAGTTTTTTCCAGGCTTCTCTTACGCGGTTCCAGCTTTTATAATCTTACTTTATTGTCAGATTTGTTGAAAGAATACAACGTGGAGTTAAAAGGGCCTTTCAATTATTCAGCTCGAGATGAAGCTGGAATCCCACGACACTGGTATTATTCGAAGTATTCCAATTCTTTGACCTGAGCTTAAAAGAAGGGGGAACTTATGATCTCACTTCATTGCAGGTACGATTCTTCATATTCAAGTCCAGGGGCTGGGAACGCTAGCCTTTCTGAGGTATTCAAAAATCTGAACCTTTTCTATCGCAATGTGTGAATTACTTTTTGAATAAAAACCATGTTTTGGCAGGTTTACGACAGACTGGCATGCATAGTCTCTCTAGAAGAACAAAACTCGAAGCTGGATTGACCTCATAGACAATATTAAAATCAGATGTATGATAGTTTGATGAAAATCCCTGCCTATATGCAAAGTCTGATTTTTCTGCTTGAAGTATTTGATCAGCTATTTAAGGACCTCTCCCAACAACTGCCCCATTAGCAAACTCTCAACCTCATGGTCCCCTAGGTAATTTGGCAGTAGGCCATTGAGAGGTACCACCAACTACCAAGTCCCCCAAACACATTTAGTTTCAACTAATAAGGTTTATGATTCTCTCCATTTTTACTTGAACAAGGGATATTAACTTAGCTGGCACATTTGGTAGCCATCTTGTTACATTTAGTACAACTTAGCTTATTAACTGTTGTTAGAAAAAGAAACCTACCTGAGAGAAGGAACCAACTGTGTGTCCATGAGAGAAGAGATGTGCTGTGGAAGAGGAGACTGCAGTCCTTTGGGGTTCATGTTAGGCATACCTTTTGCTTTTCTCTCTCTTCTTGTATCTTTGGTGGGAGCACTGGTCTGGATAATTAGGTATGCAGAATTCTACTCCATTTTTTTTTTTCTAAACATCCAACAGCCTTCATATAATAGGATGACCATATTTGACTCTTCTTTTTGCAGTCTGCTGTTGAGCATCATATGCCCATGTTGCCCGTGCTTGACAGTTCTGTGGGAGATATCACCGGGCCTTGTCAAAGCTCCCATTCATATTATGAAGTGGTTCACCTCGATACCTTGCTAAACTTGGATCGTTTGTGATCATGTTCTTGTTGTGAACATTTGTAACATGTACAATAATTAAAAGACTGAAAAGGAAATACATGATACTATTGAAATAGTAAGTACCTGTTATTTTGAATTACTAGTTTTAGTAGTTTACAATGATTTCATGTATTTGATCATGTTCTTACTGTGTGATATGTGACAATATTGTAATAATTATGGTGCTGATAGAAGGAAATATATGGTACAATTGGATTGGATTAAGAGGGGGAGAGTGCATATTTCCGAAAAACAAAAAGTTACCTCGGGGGTGGACTACCTCCCCCACGTGTCAGCTTTTCGTTAATCCATTTGTAAATTCGGACAAATAATTGTTTACCAATTTTAATCTCTTTATGGATACGTGAGCTTACGCGCGCTGTAAAAATTATTTTGTAAAACCACCACGATTTTTTATCGTTCCATTGCCCGCCGGTGATCTGCAGCCCAGAGGGAGTTGTCGTCCGATCTCGACCCCGGATATTTATTTGTACAGAAGTTATCATACACGCTTTGCCTGTTCCAAAATATGTTTGGAAAACCGTGGGCGTTACGCTTCATCGCCAGTGAAGAAGAAAACGCTGCAAACAAGGGCAACCACGTCAGCTCCATCCCATCCATCCTCCACTGTCGAAGGAGATTTGGGTGATTTGGGTGTGCCGTCCGTTTGAATCGAGAGCAACGTCGAGGAGTAGTAACAATCATGAGGGAGATTTATCCCAAGTTATTTTCATTTTAGAGTTGATTTTCATTAGTTACATGTATTAGTTACATGTATTAATTCAAGATCCAATTCTGTACAAATAAATATCCGGGGTCGAGATCGAGGACGACAACGCCCTCTGGGCTGCAGATCACCGGCGGGCGATGGAACGATAAAAAATCGTGGTGGTTTTATAAAAAATGGATTAACGAAAAGCTGACACGTAGGGGGAGGTAGTCCACCCCCGAGGTTGATTTTTAAGCCTCCGCATATTTCTAATTTCAAAAAAAAAAGAGTGCATATTTCCAATAACATGTTTATTACACACAAGATTACAACACACATAGTGGTTTTAAGACTAGTTCAAACACCACTTCAAAAGGACAGCAAAAACACATAACATGGAAGGAAATTACATAAAACTATAGATATATAGTACTGGACTTCTTGGTGATTCAGTACCCCTGGCTAGAATACTGTGTCTTCTTCTCTACCTTCTGTGGCTCATCCTGTCCGACCAGAAGGTCCTTTGTGGTCTGCCCGATTTCGACTATAGTTTCGCCGATTGCGTGAAGAACCCCAGCCTCCTCTTCAGTCGTCCCTGATTCTGCCGGGAAGAACTCCTCAGTAGCATCTTTTTCAGTAGTGGCCTCCTGGCCGATGAATCCACCTTCCTAAAAGTACACAATTGATCAAACTACAGCAGCAAGAAATAGAACGAGAGATGAACAAGATGTGTTTATTAATTTACCTGAGTGGGAGCAGCTCTTGCATTCTTCTCTTCTATGGCCCTCTGAGCCTCGGCCTTCTTCCTAGCAGCATATTCAGCAGCACTTTCTTCAGTGGAAATTACCTTATCCTTTGCAGCAGCCAGTGTGCTTCCAGTGTAACCAGCAACCGTCTGCCCGGCTCCGGCCAGCGTGTCTTTAGCCCCCACCGCCACATTAGCCACCGCTTTAGTAGCCTGAGCCGCCTTCTCTGCCGTGAAATGGGCCGCCTCCCAGCCAGCAACGGTGGCCATGTCCTTAGCTCCGACCGCAACCTGAGTGGTCTTCTCTCCGATGTAACCTGCCGCCTTCGAACCGACCTCCACAGTAGTATCCTTAGCCTTGACCGCCGTTTCAACCGTGTAGTCCTTGGCTTTCAGGCCGGTTTCGGCTGCGGTGTCCTTCCATGTTTTAGCAGTCTCCGATGCAGCTTGAGTCGCCTGGCCGGCTTTCTCGCTTGCATACTGAGTCCCGGTTTGAACCCCTTGAACGATGGTGTCCTTGGCTTGCCCGGCCTTCTCTGCAGCAACCTGAGTTCCACTCTGAACATACTCCTTAGCCTGGCCAGCCCTCTCAGCAGCCATTTCCTTAGCTGTCTGAGCCCCGCGAGCAGCGTAATCCCTAGCCTGGGCAGCCTTCTCTGCTGCTATTTGGGTTCCGGTCTGAGCTCCTTGAACCGCATAGTCCTTAGCTTGGGCTGCTTTCTCTGCTGCCATTTGAGTCCCTTGAACCGCATAGCCCTTGGCTTGCCCAGCTTTCTCCGAAGCCACCTGCGTCCCGGTTTGGGCCGCCTGCTTTGCTCTTTCAGCCGCGGTCTGCGCCCCTTGAACGGAATACTCCCTGGCTTGGGCAGCCTTCTCAGCAGCTATATCAGCCACCGGCCTCGCCTTCTCGGTGGAGCCTTGCGCCGCGGTGGTCTGAGCCTTCACACCAACAGAACCGTGGGAAGCTCCTGTTTTGTGGTGGCCATGGCCAGCATCCAAGGGGTTGTGGGACCTTTGCTCAGCGGCTCGGATCGCGTCGACGGACTTCTGCTGAGCTTGTTGCCGGTACGTTCCGATCTCATCCAGTGAAGCTCCTTCCTTCCTTTCATGGCCGCCTTTCTGCTGAGTTGCGCCACCAGCCGCTTGAACCGTAATAGACTCATATTGGACATGGGGCGTTGCTTCATCTGAGCCCTTAGTGGTGAGGGACTCGAACTGGCTGGCCAATTTGGGAACCTTGTCTTTCTCCACGTTCACGCCGCCGACTCGATGAACGTCGACCTTTTCCTGTGCACCTTTCTTCAACTGCTCCGATGCCATTTGTTCTCACAGACGTTTGAACAGAATTTGATAAGCAAAACAAGGAGAAAATGCAATATATGGTGTATTTTTTTTCAGTTTCTCTGAGATTGTTTGATGGTTTGTGTTGTGAAATGTATGGGAAAGGGAGGTGGTTTATAAAACCTTTTGAGAGAGGTTATGGCGGTTCGAGATAACTATTGGGTGACACGTAAACAGGGTGGTGGCGGTTCGAGGAAGGGCGGTATTATATGACTCAGCATTCTCGGCATACACGTGTTGCATTTTGAAGCAAACCAACACACCATCTACATGCATGGCTCGGCCTTCGATGTTATCTTTGCCCAAAGTTTTCTACAACCTTGTGTAAGAATATACTACTTACTAGTTTTAGTTTTGATACATCATCTTAAGTTAATAATTAAGCGCTAGACAATGAAAAATAAAATTAAAACACCAGATATGTTAATCTTATTATGAAAGAAAAACGTGATACCGATCCTTGGTTTTTGGGGGCGTGAAACGAACAGAAAAAAGCTCGTTTATGAATTGGGGGCACCGGAGATCAGAATTTGGCCGGATTTTGAGAAATTCAAAAACCTTGGTTTGGGTTGACGACTGTGCGCATGCATACAAGGTCCCAGAAAATGAAATAATCTGAGTTTTCAGAAGAAAAAAAAAATTAAGATAATACTTGGTATTAAATTTTAGAAAAATAGAGCCCAAAAAATTGTAATTATTTGGGGGTTGAGGCAAGAACATCACTTAATTCACCGCCCTGAATTTTCCTCTAGTTTGGTTCCATATGCATGTATCATTTTGGGATAATTTTGTTCGAATTAATACTAATTTTTCAAACAATTTACTTTTAATTTCCTAATACAATATACTGCATTCATTTTCCATTTCAAAAATATGTCAAAAATAGGGTATGACGATCATTGCAAGTTATGACCTAGATGCTTCTTTTCACTCTTCTAAACGAAATTATGGCTCAATCAGGCACCAAATTTCCCGTACCCTATGTCTTTCAGAGCCGCGAAGAACAGACATAGCAGGTTTGAGAACATAACAAACCTCGTGCTAATCAGTGGAGTTTATGGCCTCACTGATCTTCACAATCCTCTCAGCATACAGAATGAGATCATTCTTTGAATCACAGCGCTCGCAGTAGTACTCAGCATCCAAATCAATACTTGCTTCAGTTCCTCGAACTTTGCCAGCCATAGATTTACTAACAGCACACTTGGTGTCAGCAACGTGGCCACAGATCAAACCGTCCACCAGGCCTTCATATCTGATGTGGTCATGTCCCTTGTGGCCTGAGCTAACCCTCTTGAGACAAATGTGGCAGGTGCAGTGTCTGCAGAACCACGGTTTAGTGCAGCAGTACATGCAAGGCATGAGGTCGGGTCTCATGTGAGACAAAGTTGACGCATGCTATATTGCCAGGTAGCTCCTGGAAGAATTACAGGAATTTCTACACTAAAAAAGCTCCTTCAGGAGCCACATCCACAACCGCTTTTTCAGGAGGAGCATCAACAACTGCACATAAAAAAAATGCCAATGCTTGTATGCTGGAGCTTTGGCAATCAAGATGCCAAAACCAACGTCTTTGAAGGAAGCCAATGTTTTTCATTATGTCAAACAACTAATAATTAAATGACATTATGAGCATCTCAAGAGCCGTCTTTTACAATTCAATTCTGGTGGATGTATACTTGTATATATCCTTAACAGATAAAACCACAAAAACCGCTAGAATACACAAATACAGATGATACTTTAAAAGTGTTTAACTATAATTTTGGTGCATGAATGATAATTAAGGGCATTTTATGTAATTTCAGATATGTTGATAGAATGATAGCTGAACTTAAAAAAAAGTAATTTTTTACGCGAACAATAAAACAAATCAAACTGGACAGACCAATCTGAAATTTGCAGAAAACTACAAGCGACTCATGCTAAATACACAGCCAGATACATACTGAAGATGCTCTCCTAAACTTTAATGTCAAACAACCAAAATTATTGAGTATCAGACATACATAGACCGCAAACCCAAAACCCTATATTTCAGATTGTTAAATTTAGTTTACGTGGCTTAATTTTGATATGTAGTAATTTAATAGATTCATAAGTTGTTAATAATTGTTTTACCCCTTCTTCGAACGGTAAACACACCGCTATCTTAAAAATAAAATATTCATATAAATAAATTTTTCTCCATTTCGTGCAAAATATTTCGTGCGAAATATAGATAATTATATATTTCGCCATTTCGTGCAAAATAATTAATTCGTGCAAAATATTTTGTGCGAAATATAGATAATTATGTATTTTGCCATTTAGTGCGAAAAATTTCGGGCAAAACATTTAGTGCGAAATATTGATATAAATAAATACACTGCTAACATGTCAATTGTGGGGCCCGTATTCATATGAGGGAATTTTCTAGGTAAATGATGTAAAGAAGGCATCAACATCGGCGTATGGGCAAACGAAAGTCACAAACTCCGTGATCACTGACCTACAATCGAGTGATCTTCTCCTTGGAATAGCATCAAGACGCCGAGGAGGGTACAAGTACCTATCCTTGAAGTAGCCTGAAGTTGATATTCTCTTCCCCGTTCTCCATGACCAGATATCGCCGGGGTTAGGCCAATTTTCTGGAGCATAGGGAAACCCCACGCCTTCGAACCTTTGATCACTTTAACTGTCACTTGGAGCAGTTACCCCATAATTTCTCCTATGCTCCTATATCTTTTAACCGGACTGTCATTCTCCATCCCACTCTGTTCAAATGCATTGAGAAAAGTATATTAATATTAATCAAGCAATCAATCAAATGGAATGGAGCTATGAATTAATAACTAAAAGATCTACAAAGTGCAATAAAAAATTGATTGATCAAACAAATGTGCTCTTATTTGTGCATAACATGTGCATAAAATGTGCTCACGTATATGGGCTCTTATTTGTGCATAAAACGTGCTCACATTAGATCTAGAAAATGCACAGAAAAATTGATCATTAATTAATCAAACGAATGAACTTTATGAAAATACACAGTCAAGATCCCAACAATGAAGAGCTTAACTACCTATAAATAAAAGGAACATAACTGATATAAATGAAAAAAAAAAAAAAGAACAATGCTTATCAAACAAATCACAATCCTAAAATGCAAAAAACCCACATAAATCATCAAATTAAGAAAGTAAATTTCAAAAATGGATTATTTCTTGACATAGGTTTGGGTGCAAAAAATGTGTTCACATTAGATCTAGAAAATGCACTGAAAAATTGATTAATCAAACAGATGGATTTTATGAACCAAAATACACAGTTAGGAAAAAGGAACAAAAAGTGAAAAAAACAATGTTTAGCAAATACAAATCACAATCACAATCCTAAAATGCAAAGTCACACAAAAATCATCAAATTAAGAAAGTAAACTTTAAAAAATGGATTCTTGACAGAGGCTTTTATTGAGTGCAAAATATGTGATCACATGAGATCTAGAAAATGCACTTAAAATTGATTAATCAAACAGATGGACTTTATAAAAATACACAATCAGCTCATCCCAACAATAAAGAGTTTAACTATCTAAGAAAAAATCACATAACTGATGAAAAGTGAAAGAAGAACAAAGTTTAGCACAAAAATCACAATCACAATCCTAATATGCAAAACACAAAAAAATACAAATCATCGAATTAAGAAGGTAAATTTATAGGTTACAGGTTCTAGTAATGGAACAACCTATCGAGACGCCAGCAGAACGAACAGAAAATCACAAGGAGATAGTTGAAGGATGCAAATGATCATGTTGTGAATATAGAGAATGAAAGTGTCCCTCGGGATAAGTCCACTTTATCACCACAAGTTAGGGCTATAATTTTTAGATACTAATATAGAGAACCCTAATGAGCAGTGGTCAAATAATGGGGATATTATTCTTGATATTATCCAACAGTCTCAGAATAGATTCGGAAAGTTGTTAGTTGAAACTGTTGATAATCAAGAACAGTCTGAGGTTCAGGTTAAAACAAAAAGGACAACAAAAATATTGTTCTAAATCTGTAAAAAATGTTTCAACTAGGTCTAGTTTAATTATGATAGGGTAAATATATGTGTTTGGAACATTAGAGGGATTAATAATAAACATGCTTAGAGAAGGGTAAAGAACATAAAAAGAAAAATAACATATCTTTGTTTGTATTAATTGAACTATTTCTTAAATCAAATCAGATTGCATCAATAACTTTTAAACTAGGTTATCCTCATTTGTTTCCTGATACACGAGATATATCTGGAATTATGGGATAATAACTTCTTTGTATCAATTTATTATTGTTGATTTAAAACATGTTTCTTTAGCTTTATCTTGGAAATATGCATTTGTGTATGAAAGGCATACTAGGTCTAATAAGGAACCTCTCTGACATGACTTAAGTGCATTCAATAATAATGCACTTATGATTGGTTGAGATTTAAATTTAATGTGGTTATAGAGGTCAATGAATATCTAGGACAATCCTCACCTAGTCATAATACTATGATTGATTTCAATAACTTTATAGAAAATATTGAACTAGTAGAGTTACCCACCATAGGTAATCTATATACATGGTATGGAGTTAGACGTAGAGGCAATGTGTGGCAAAGAATTGATAGGGGGATAGCTAATAATAATCTTCTTGACATTTTTCCACATAGTAAAGTCAGGATCAAGTCTAGAACTCCATCTGATCATGCACCACTACTGATTAGTTTAGAAAATAATGAGTATGTATCAAGACCCAAATCTTTCAAATTTCAGCATTGTTGGATTTCACATAATGATTTTTGAGAACAGTAATTGAAAACTGGAATATGCCCTGTGGTGCATATGGGATGCTTAAATTTTCATTGAAAATGAAAAGTTCAAAGACTAGACCAGAGAATGGAAATAAGGATATCTTTGTTAATGTTCATGACTATGTTCTAATTGCAAAGGAACTTGTTTTACAAAGAGAGATTAATTTTTAAAATAACAGTTCCGGTAAAAATAGGCCTGAATTGAACAAAGTTCAAACTGAATTAACCTTAGCATTGGCTAGACAACTTTTTGGCAACAAAAATCTCGGATTAAATGGCTTAATTAAAAGTGATGATTCAAATACAAAGTTTTTTCATGCATCTGTGAAAGCAAACATGCTAAACAAAAGATCTTAACCATTAGAGATTCTGAGTATAACTGGTTGAATAATCTTGAAACCATAGGAAATGAAGTTGTAAATTATTATTTTTCCACAATATTATCTGAGGAAAATCAGGATGAACCAAATGGACACTGACATGCTCCATGAAATTATGCCTAGCTTTGTGAATGATATAGATAATCTCTTTGATTAGTCAATCTAATTTAATTTAATTAAGAAAGGCGGTCTATGAAATGAATGGGGAATCAGCCCCTAGTCCAGATGGTTTCACTGGTAAATTCTACTCTCATTGTTGGGATATTATATGTGATGATTTATTGTGTGATGTGAATGAATTTCTATCTAGTATTCCAGTACCAAGGGTTACAACAGTTTCATATATAACTCTTATCCCAAAAAATCCATTTGTAACTTGTTTCTCAAATTTCATACCTTTAAGTCTTTCCAATTTCTCAAATAAAGTTTTCACAAAGATATATACGAAAGACATAAATCTCTTTTGCCTAGTTTAATTTCCCCTGAACAGTCAACTTTTGCTTAGGGAATGGAGCTAGTTGATAATGTTTTACTGATGCAAGAATTAACAAGTTTTTTAAACAGTAAAGCTGGTGGTTCAAACTTGATTTTCAAATTAGATATGGCCAAAGCATTTGATAGAGTCTCATGGATTTTTTTGAGAATATTTTGAATTAAAATGGGATTCCACCTACTCTGTGTAAATAATATAATATTATGGGTAACATTACATCTACTAAATTCTCAGTTCTAGTAAATGGTAAGCCGTATGTTTTTTTTAATAATTCCGTGGGTATTAAGCAAGGGGGATCCCTTATCTCTCTTTATTTTTATATTCTTAACAGAAGTATTTTCTAAAAATATGGGCTTACTGTTTAATGTATCTAGGAAGAGCCAAACACTCATATTTCCAATCACAGTTTGACAAATGACATTAAAGTTAGCTATTTGTCAAAATAAATGGTTAAATCAAGCACGGAGACTAATTTTATTAAAACATATGTTGTCTGCAATAGCCCTTCATATTCTAACAGTGATAAAAACAACTAAAGGGGTCATTGAAAAATCACATATTTTGTTTTCCAATTTTTTCTGGGGTAAATCAGAGTATGGACAAAAATAGAACTTGGAGATCATGGTCAAATGTCAGCTCTCCTTTACTGGAAAATGGCCTTAGGGTCAGAAACCTCCACCATACAACAAAGAGTTTCTCTTTAAAGTTATGATGGAAGATACAAAAGGGGGAGAACCTCTAGTAAACCTTTATGTGCATAGTCTTTGCCTAGTTATTTGAAAATATCGAGAACTTGGTGTAGAGTCAGAGAAGTCGAGGACATAGGAACAGAAAATTCCTTCATACAAGTAGGCAAAGGTGAGGTTTCTTTCTGGATTTCACAATGGATAGGTGACAAAGCTTTAACTGATGTGTGGGATGAAGATTTTGCACTGTTTGAGAACTATGATGATGTCATAATTTGGAAACCAGAACCATATAGTATTTTTTTCTAACTCTTCAGCCTATGAAGTTGTCAGAATAAAAAAGATGGAAATTTCATTCCTTTAAGTTTCTTTGGTCAAAATTTGTATCAGGGAAAATGTCTGTGCTTAGTTGGAAATTGTTGAATAGACTTGTTCCTTTTTGCTGATTTGTTTGTAGATTTTAACTTTCATCAATCATCAATATGCTACTTCTGTCTATGTGCTACAGAGGATATACATTGTTTCAATGGTTGCAGTATAATAGATGATATGTAGACATCCATTGTTTCTTTCTTTGAAATCCCAAATCATGATTTTAAAACTCTATGGAATAGGTTCAATATTCATTGGAGATATTCTGAGATTTCAAAAGAAAATAGCTCAATTTATCCCTATGATAAAAGTTTGATTTATATGGTGTGCAAATATGGCTTGATACAAAGTATATCCTCTTGGGCATGATATAAAGTATAATAAAATTGCATTTTAGGCATATCCATGAAAAGTGAAAGCATAAGAAATTTTAGCACAAAAATCACAATCACAATTACAATTCTAAAATGCAAAATGCACATAAATCATTGAATTAAGAAAAAAACTTTAAAAATGATTATTTCTTGACATACGCTTTTATTGGGTGCAAAAAGTGTACTCACCTCTGATGATTTCGCCATGAAAATTGAAAGAGGAATGAGGTCCGGTAACAGAGAAGAACCGAGATCGTAGATTTTTGAGTTGGGTATGAATGAGGCAGATGGATATAAAGAAGTCGAGCACGAGGTTTGTTATTTTATTGATCGTAGATTTTATATAGATTAGGGTTTAGCTGGATTTTCAATATCTACGTTTCGAAGCCTAATTCATATATATATATGGACATTAGGGAAATGAGTGTATATATTGACTTTTTAATGTCTTCATAACACTTGAATATCAATATTATCAATGAAATGGGCCGAACAATCTTCGATTTGAGTCCATTTCAAATGTTGAAATATATCATCCATGGGCCGACCAATAAATTTATGTTATATGATCATATATTGTAGTTTGTGATTGGTCATCCAAATTTCTCAAAAATCAGGATGCACGAGGAATATTTCTCGCTTATTTTTCCCCTTTTAAATGAAAAAAGAAGAAGAAGTAGGATCTTATAACTCCCGCTGCTTCTTCTCACATTCATAAATCAAAAGTAAACCTAGGCATTAGAGTTTTTCTCTATACAAAACTTCACATATTTAAAATGATTTTTAAAAACAAAATACATTACAAGAACTAATGGAAAGATTAGGCACCCAAAACTATGAAATAAAATATTTGTCACTCATTTTTATTTTATTAAAGACTATATTAAAATAATAGTAAACAAAGTGTTGTATAGGGTAACTTTAAAGTAAAACAAAAGACCATTTAGGCATAAAATTCTTTGAAATATATAAAAAATCAACGTAAACAAAGTGAACATCATTCAATGAAAAATAAGATAAAATTTAATTAATACGGTGAAATGGTTCTCCAATGACCAAACACCAAAGCGATTCTGGTCGCCGGAGCTCCCGGTCAACCGAGAAACTTCACCACTTTTGGATCAGCTTTTTTTCTCGACATATCTCTGAGAAAATGTGTTAGCCGTGATTCGCCGAAAGTCAGCGACGTGCAAGGAATTCTGGAGATCAGCTCCCAGAATTTGTGTTTTTGACAAAACTCTTGCTGTTTGGTAAACTGTCAAAAGGCAAAAGTTGGAGCAGTTTTCAAAATATTTATTGGTCAACTTTGCTTATAAGCACAGTCGTGTCAAACACAGCGGGGTTAAGTTTTTTGTAGAATGATTCTGCAACCAATCGAGAGTTAAGTTTTTTTAATCACTATTTTCCTTAGGTCAAGTTTCTCCTCTCCGGTCTTTAAAATTTTAAGGCTACCAGAAGAGGGATTACCCTTAACAAATTGGCGGAAACAATGCGAACATGAGGGAGATCCAAGATTTAATTTGATAGTGAGCTACTTAGTGATGTGGGCAAATGTGCGCCGTTTGTAAAGTGCATGACATCTACATAGGAGCCTCTACAATTCTCCCGACCCACTACTTCTGATGCTGCTCGATTCCACTAGTGCTTCAAGTGAGCCGGGCCTCCTTCCGAGTGGGTCTTCTGGAGACCTACAAGTGTGATGATGAGATGGGGGAAGTGGAGGGGAAAACGTACGGAAGAACTCTCAATATAAAATAGAGAGATATAAGTCACATACCTGATTCACTATTTGGAGCTAGTATTTATAGTAGAGACTTCCTTCACAAGATATAGGTGAGGACTACTTTCAGCTTATCGCTTTCCCGTCTCCTCTCTTGGACGGACACGTCCGCGAGGTGGGAATCCCTCCCACCGTCTCCCGGGTTGGGCCGGGAACGATCCTTCGGGCTCAGTTACGTGCTGGCCGGTATTATCAACTTCCGTCGGGAATTTCTCCACATTTCATATGTGGGAAGGTGTGAAATATCAAAAGCATCCTCTTAACCAAAGTAGTATGTGTTTTTTCTAGAACGGGACTCTCGAGAGTTTCATGATATCAACACTCATAAAGAGTAAATCTAAGTTCCTTAGGAACAACACAAATAAGAACATAGATGTACAATTACCAGCAACAGATGAGGAAAATTATTCTAGTCACAATTGATATTCAGTTAAGGAAAATACTTCAAAGCGTATTATTATAGAAAACCAAGAAGACTTCATTGAAACATTAAAATCACACGAATCATCAATTTAACACAGTTGGTCTGGCAAACACATATATAGATGTATTATTAACCACAATAGCATTGGAGCAAGGACAGGATCCATAAAAAGTAGTAGCTGCCTCTTCATACAACTTAGCAAAATCAGAAGTCGGTTTATCAGATTCAAACTTTCCACTCCAAGGAAGACCTATAAACACCAGAGAATGCAATTAGTCCCTTACATAATCTGCAATTTTCAAGTAAACATATTAGATTGAAGGACTTCATTCAAATCAATCAATCTATGACCTTAATGATCCATATATACAAGTCAAATCAAATATCAAGTTCTATGTTGTCTGAATTGAAACACCTATTAATCAAAGAAAGTGACGAATAGAATCTTTCATAATAGGGGACTTAGTAAGCATCATGACTTCAGGCTTCGCATAAGAGCAAAATGTCCAAGTGATTCTAAAAGATTCTAAGCAAGAATTGGTGATCATGGTATCAGGTTCGTTTTCATCTGATTACTACTATCAAACAAAAATGGAGTAATACCAAATTTGAAAAGACAATTAACATATTGATCATAGAACATATAAACACCATAAATAATTGACACCGGCTTCTAAATGGTAGAAGCAAAGCATCCGTAATCAAAAGAAGTACAAACAATACCAACATGAATTGGTATAGTTTAAGAAAGTTTATTGTTACACCATTGATGTCCAATTTAAATTGATATCATGTATAATTGAAGTGTTCATAACCAACATTTCACCGTTATACAGTGAACGTTTTATATAGAGTACATGATAACCATTTTGAAAGATTTTAGAAGAGTAGAAAGTGCACAAACTTAGAGAAGAACACCACTATGAACAGCTTAAAGAATCACAAACTCAAAAGATGGGCTTGCTTTTTTATTTCATTTACAATACAAGATAAACAATCGTGATTGGTGGCTTCAACACCTCTGTTCAAACTAATCATGTTATTCTCCATAGTACATTGTTTCATACCTTCTCTTTATGAGTTGACCACAAATGGAATGAACAACAAATATTTCCCGAATTAAAAAATAGTTACAAATCTGACAATAAAAACAGCAGAAACTTCAGGATGCAAAATAGTATGGTCCCATAACTCATTACACCACCCGTCATTGGGTATACTAGAGAAAAGACGAGCCTTGCTGCCGAGCTATTATTCTTCGCTCAGAACAGGAACGATAAGTGGTTTCATCTGTGCTACATACACTATAGCCCACCTATAAACACACACGAAAAAAAAAAAACAGAAAATAAATGAAAATCAGAATTAAAGGTAATAAAGACTATATGAGATGTAATCCCACACAATTGTGCAATCATGCGTGTTGGTAGATACAGATAACTCAAGCAACTATTAACATATGTGAACTTACATCATCCAACAGCATACTGTTGCAGTAATAATCAATGTTAGGTGCAACCTGAAACACAAAGAGTAATTAGGCATTGCAAAATAATGATACGAAAGTTTTAAACAAAGGCATTGCAAAGTGATTAGAACAAAGGTAAGCCAGATGGGTGATTATGAACCAAAATAATGGCGACGTCTAACTAGAACTCATTCAAGCCAACCCCTCACATATAAATAGAACTTATATGCTCCGTATGATAACATCAAATATTTAGCCAGATGTGAGGACTTTAATTTATTGGGTGGAAAGGTTCATCACAAAGGTTCTCAAAAGACCAATAATTACATCAAGATGCATCTCAATAAATTACAACACTAATGGTTACTGTAACTACAACTTAGTATGCTTTAGAATTGCAGAAAAAACAGCAAGCTAAACCGAAAGCAAATAACTGTCACTAACTGACAGTATCACCACAAAAGAAAACTTGTGCACCCTAGTATAATTGCTAATTTTAAAAATTACTTTCGGAACAAACTTATTTGAAAAACTTCATGAGGAAGAACAAACGCAATAGCAAAAATGTTCAGAAGGGCTTCAGTGCAAAGAGATTTAGACATCATCTGACAGATTCTTAGCGTTCACTTTACATCTTTGAATAAGCTGCACTGTTATTAATTGTCTATCAATTGCCAAAAAAGAATTGAATTTCTCAAAGTGGATGCCAAGTAGGAATTACAGTTCTTGGCATATTATTGGCCAACATATAGTATTTCACAAAGCACGGTCATCATGTGATCCATTATATCTAATCCAGGGACCATGACTGTCAAAAAATACAGCTTCAGCCTCATTTACCAATTACACTCAAAGGGATGTATTTCACAGCTTCATAGCTCTTTAAACACACTTCTAAATTTTACTAATCATCTAGCCAATAACAAATTGCAAGACTTCTACAATGTAGCTTGTGGTGGAATCATGAAATAATGCAGGGAAAAACAGCAGCAGACAGCCAGTACGTGATTATAGGCTACAATATGTAAAAGTTCATCATGTATTGGAGGAGGATTGAACTTATGACAGCTGGTACTAATGTGCAAAATATAAATACAATTTCAATTATAAGCTAATTTCAAATACAATGTAAGTAACATCATGTAGCAGCAGATAGGGGCACATTCTAGTGGATAATAGGACAACCTTTAAATTGATATACTACAACCAAGATATGCCAATCATAAAATATGGACTAGCACAGAAATCATATGCGCTAATCACAACGTAACCTCAACTAGTGATTCAATTATTATTTTCCCGTATCACAACTACATGTCCCCCTTTGAAAGATGTAAGAACAATGCTAACCTAAAATAGCACAAGACAGAAACATCAATTTGAACACACCAACAAAGGATCTGAGGTATAAAGTTGAAAACTTTACTGAAACACATATTATACGTACAGGTTTGCAGAGGGGCCTCTGTTACAGCATATTCTAGCAAGGAGGGATGCAATAACTCCGATGACCACAAAAATTAGGGTTGTCACGAAAAAACCCATTCCTGCTGCTTGGTGATGATTCTAATTAAACAACAAAAAAAAGAAGCCGATTAATTAATTGATCAATACACATGCAACTCTAATAAACTTATGCCCATTCCTACTGCAATAGGATCGGCAAACATAAACAAAAACATGGTAACAGATCTGAAACGCATCGCAGTCTAATAAAACTGAATCGGCGGATAGCAAGAGATGGTGCTGCTTACCGATCGAATGTATGAGCGGTGAAAACGGCGGCGATGAACTTCGGGTACTATCTTCGCCCACGTTATCCAAGGCTTAACCCGAACAACTGAAATTTAGGTTGTGGTCGACGATGAGTTTATTTAGTTTGAGAGGAATTTGAGAGGTACTGTAAAACTTTAATTTATCCTAAGATTGAGAATTCTTTGATATACTCTCTGCATTATCGTATTCTTCCCGCCAGGGTTAGTAATGTAATTTGATATCTACTGTATCCTAAACGACGTCGTTGACGGGTGGATTTCTAAAAAAACAAAAATTAACGCCGCAAACACGGAGACGGATTCAAAAGTTTTAGGCGTTGGACACCGGGAAAGTTGAGCAGCGCTTGTGCGAAATCTGATTTAGGCATCGGCGAAATGGAAACTAGGGAAGTTAAATTGGACTGTGTGCTAAAGTGTTTGCAAATTGCGAGCAGTAATGAAAAAAGTTGATCCTCCTAAATCTTCGCCGTTCTTTAACCATCGATCGCGGTTTCGCCGGTAGCTGAAGGTAAGCCCTTCACAATACTGCGTCGATTTTAAGACTGGATTTCTATGCTAAGTCGATAAGTTAAGCTCCGGCATCTGATTTAGGCTGGTTCTCCAACAGTATGGTTATTCTATGAATATTAACAAATTTAAGTGTGTAGTTCTGTCCAGGTGTTCATTTTAGTGTTGATGTTTTCTTTTTTCACTTGTAATTGTAGATTGTATTATTGAGCTTCGGCAGAGAGTAATGATGTATGTCCTCATTGGATTTAAAATTGTGAGAAGAACCAGTAGTATGACAGATTAGTGTTTGTATACTTGTCAGATGAATGCTGGAGCTGTACTGCTAACCGACTGCGTCTCTTGGTTCATAATTATACCTTTTCTTGCCATCAATGATTACAGTCTAAATTTTGTAAGTTACATACAAAAATAGAGGACCTTAAGAACTTATGCTGCATTTTCATTTTTTTCTCAGTTAAGGCTTCCAGTTGATGAATGGCTGAACTTAACTGTGCACATAATTATCAATATGGATTAGATCAACGCTGTTTTTCTGCTTGCAGAAACTGCCCTAAACTGCTTGGAGTTGAAATTGAGCCCCCTGCCTTTCAGGGATAGATGTCGACTTCCCATTCGAGGCGTACGATTGCCAGCTTGTTTACATGGAAAAAGTCCTTGAATCTCTTCAAATTGTAGGTTCACTTCCTCATACTCTAATTGCTATAAGATTGATTCATGATTTCAATCGAACTGTTTCAGTGCTGTTTTCCCTTAAATATGGAACTTTTAGCTGTAGAAATGAAGATTTAATTTAAGTGGTGTCTTTGCTGATCAGATTGTGAAAGAATGGCATTTTATGTAATTGCATTAGAACTATGTGACTAATTTATTCTCTAAAGTATTAAATATTCTACTTTACGGTTTTTCTGAGCTATATGAAGTTCCAATTTCTGCCTTTTCATCCTAAGTTTACTAAAAAAACCTACTTTATAAGAAAGAACGCAATAATTTCCTGTAGAAGGATGTGAAATGTTGTGGTACATTATATTATGTACTGGTCATTTCATGAAAAGTGTTAATGAGTGGCATTATGCTAAGGATATTGGTTTGGTTTTGTAGAAAACTATTGCACTACTTGAGAGCCCGACTGGAACTGGGAAAACCTTGTGTCTTCTTTGTGCTACCTTGTCTTGAGGAAAGAGTCTGGGTGCTTTCTCTAAAGGCAGAGGTGCAAGAAGCAATGGAACTCAGGAAGATTTTTTTAGGGGGACACAATCTTCTGGTATGCCTACAATGTGTACACATCTCGCACCCACAGTATTCGACAAGTGATTCAAGAGCTGAAAAGAACCAACTACAGGTAAGCAGAAAGTTGTTTGCTTGTTGTTTCCGTGTCCTTTGATTGGTTAAGGTGCCGGGTCTTATGATTATGTTGAAATAGTTAATACTATTTACATAAACTAATGCTATGAATTTCAAGGATGGTGATACTTGGTCCCGACAGGCCCAAAATGGTGTCTTGTATGTTGATTGACTCACCTTCTTATGCACTTGGTTAATATTTTTTGACACCCTGTGCAAATTTGAGTTTTTAAAAATAATATTTAAAGCAGTATAATTCAAGTCTATGCACTCTTATAGGCTTATTGCAGTTTTGCTAAATGAAAAAACTTCACTCCTTGCAAGATAGAATCATGATGACCAAGCTAACTCAATTGCAGGCCTAAAATGGTAGTATTATTAGGATCCAGGAAGCAATTTTGCATCCATGAAGATGTCAGTTTACTACATGGAAAAGCACAGAACAACGCATGCCAAACTCTGCGGGGGAAAAAACAACGAAAAACATTGTTGCATTTTGCACGTGTTACAGGTACACCGTACACCTGTGCTTGTGGATTGTTGTTCTGGAGTATCAGCATTGATAATGCTTTTGGTGATAATTTCTTAGCCTCTGTTATTAGAATGTTTATCTAGTCACAGTTGCTTATCTAATACTATTGTTCATCTCTTACCAAGTTGATTGTGATGGTGCTTACATATTTCTAACACTTTTACATATTAAATTTTGAAGGTCGAGTTCGAATTTAATTTTGAAGTGATGCTTATAAGAATATCTCACTATCCACTTATAACAAACAATTTTTATTGCTGGCAGATTAATTTGAAATTGGAAAAAACAACACACTAGAGAAGTGTTATTCAACCTACACAAGACAAGCTAGTATAAGCA
Source organism: Cruciata laevipes (assembly GCA_963678965.1). NCBI lineage: Eukaryota > Viridiplantae > Streptophyta > Magnoliopsida > Gentianales > Rubiaceae > Cruciata > Cruciata laevipes. Next base: position 11,995,852 of record OY787642.1, read on the forward strand.
TCTTTTCATGCCAAACCAATTCAATCAATTAGTGTATATCGATCCCTGTCAATCACGTATACCTTTAGCCTTCTTCTTCATGCATCTTCGTATTCCCTTCCTGTTATGGCACTAACAAATAAAATTTTCTCTATTCAATGTTCTTCATCAAGCCAATGAATGCATGAACAGTAATGATTCAGTAGTGTTCAGCAGTCAGTGAAAGAAGAGGGATGCATAGAGGAGCTCGTTCCAGGTGTCGGGCAGCCCGGGCAGGCACCAATGGCTGCAATCCAGGCCGTTATGCACGCTGTAATGCGTCGGGTGCGCGTCTTTCCGGTACTGCGAGAGCGTGGTTATGTCGAGCAAGGACACCGGCTTCTTGATTCTGCTCAGCACCTTGTTCATGATCACGGTACCTATCGGCGTGCCCGCCGGATACTTTGCCCCGAAATATGGCAGCGTCTCCCCGGCGCACGACCTCGTCGGCTCATTCCACTCCCTTCCCCTGAAAATGAACGGTTATGAAACATGAACGGTTGAACCGAAATGAATTGGAAAAAAACAGAGACTTACTCGTAGTGAACCGGGGAAATTCCCTGGAAAATGACTTTGGTTTTTGCAGGGTTGACATTGCGGTTCACCCAACGAGCCCAGGTGGTCATTCCTTTGTAGTAAGCGATCATGCGGTTCATGTCCTTCTGGACTTTGTTACCGTCTTGAATATAATCCCATCTGCAAAATCAACCAAGCTGGTAAATATTGTTTTGATGACGGTATATTAACATGTTTTTTAAAAAAAATAAATAAATGAAAAAATTACGGCTGGGAGCTGCCGGTGTGAGTCCACCAGTGCCAGGAGTTGAAAATCAAGAGGTCCATTCCTAGCCAAGCGTTGCCGTCGGTGATCGAGTCCAATTTTAAGACGGTGCCTATGTTTTCTCTCACCATGTCCACCAGGTATGGGGTGCGGTACAGATACAAACTCACTCCATAATCCTGCTCCATCAATACCAAATCAATAATGAGATTATATCTGGTTGGACTAAATTAAACTGAACTATAATTTGATTCATTTTTCTTTTTTACCTAACCTCTAATACACATTTTAATTTTTTTTTACAAATTCTCTCAACTAAGACTTATCACAATTGGTATCACTGAATAATTATGTTTAGTATGTAAAATATCAAGCATGAAAGTGAGAAAACCAACAGTAATACAATGAATATTCATGCTGAATAGTTAAATAATTAAAATTAAAAGTGAAAAAAATCAACATTTGTTCCTACCGAACACCTTTTTTTTAACTTTCTTTTTACCTAGGCAGTTCTTACACTTACGTGTTTGGTTGGTTTCACGTACGTTTTGAACTAACCACAGTACATGCATAGGTATGCCTGTCTCCTACATAAGCCCCACCAATCTATAACAAACTCCATTTTCCCATCGATGTACGTTTTCCTACAACTGTATATCGCTTCCAGTAAGTATCTAATGTCAAATTCGGTGCATTTTTAGAATAAATCTAAAGGCAAAAGAACATAAATTGCCATTAAAAACTGAACTTAAAGAAAGTTTGGTGGAAAAGAGAGGATGACAACTTTAGAAAGTGATGGAGTTTGCTAGTATAGCCTTAGTTTTCAAAGAGGTTTAGTTTTCAAACAATCGAATGGGGTTACCCATACAACTGGCAATTCACTCACTAAAGAAAGCATTCCTACAAAGTGTCCCCGTTCCTAAAGTACACGCCAGCTCTCACCTCACCAAATACTCTCTCTGTTTTTCTCACTCTAACTTATGCTTAACGTGGAGTATATTTATGCTACAAAGTGTCTTGTTCGATCCTAGACATGTTACCTAGTGTCTCCATTTAATCAGTAGCGGATCCAAAATTACGAAAAGTATTGAAAATAATACTAAACATATATTTTAAAATTTTCAAGTTTTTAAGTAAATAACGGTATTTTTTCACTTACGTCATTTAATTATGTTGACTCGTTTAACTAAAGCACAAACTTTCATATGCGGAGTGTAAAGTTTGGAGAATAGACTATTTAACCACTAATAATCAAAAATAAAATTTTACATAAAGAGTAATATTAATTAATAATTATTTAAAATAAGGTGAATTTCAACAAATAAATACACAACATCAATTATATTACATAATTAATATAAAATTTTTATCAAAGAACATCTACATAAAATCAAGAAACATCAACTACTTAACACTTATCATTCCTCATAGGAGACTTTCTCTTGAATTTTTAACTAACGAACTTTATATGAAAAATTATTATTTTATGTAGATAATTACAAGAATATTATTAGTGAAATATATTCTTTAAAAATCATGTAAGAATAAGATAAAATTTAATAGTACGTAATCAAATGTATTCTATGTACATCAAAGAAATAATAGTATTATAGATCAAATGCCAATAATCTCTACTACACTACTAAAGGCCATGTGGCTTGATTCATATCACAATTACTCGGATTCAAAACTTTATGAGTGAGTAGAAAATTCAAATTTAAAAACACTGCTGTCGATAGCTTGCTTGGGGAATCCGGGACCACAGCGTGCGGTGCCTTTTTGAAATTGCCACACGACAGAGTTCAATTCAACTGGAATTAAAATCCTTTGCAATTTCACACTATAATCTCCTCCCAAATGGTCTAATTTACCAAACGCCACTATTCAATTTCAGAACAAGCCAGATCGTACAAAGACCGTATAATGGCGGAGCGCAACTCCACGGGATTTGGACAATTGGAGCAATGACTAAGTAATAAGTACCGAGATGAGATGAGATGAGATGAGATGAGATGAGACAGAGACAGGACATGCATGCACTAATTTATCCAAAATTTCAAACTGGTGCTCAAAATCTTGCAAAATTGGCATTTGAATCTTACCTGAAATGTAATTTGCGAAATCACAGCACCCTTTGTGAAACTGTACTTGGACTTGGGCGCCCATGAATGAAGCAAACAACCAAGCGATTCCCACATGTTCAGACTCAGTGAGTCACCCACGAACATAATCTTCTTTCCCCTGTATTTCTCCAAGAAGAACAGCCCATTGAACCTGCGACAAAACAAAAGCGAGATCACCAACCACAAAAGACAACCGAGCTTCCCAGATGGCCGGAAAACAGACCAGATATGTGTGGGACCCGCAAAAAAACGTGGCTAATTATTTTTCCGACAGCAACTGGCGGAAACAGAGTCGTACGTACCTCGGAAGTTTGCACGAAAAGGGCTCCCACCGGTATTTCAGGTAGGACGTGTCCGGGCGTTTGTACTGAAGGCAGTTGAACTGGGAGTCGATGAAAGGGCAGGTGGAGAAGGAGTAGAGAGGGTAGGAATCATCGTACACCCATTTTCCCCGGAAAATGTTGCAGCCGGCGGCGAGGTTGGTGGCGGTGGAATTGATCGACAAATGGTCTGATTCCAAGAGTGAATGCTGCTGAGCTTTTGTTTTGTGGTGTGAAAATAGAATGAAGAATGAGAAGAAGAGAAGCCTCATCTTCATCTTCGATCGGCCTACAATTGGACTATGAGTGAAAACTACTGTGATCAGTGAGGTCTTGAAAAAAAGTGTTTGATACAGGCTTATGTATTCCAAATGACCATCGCTTACAAGCTACAACTATGTACTGTCCGTCTGTGTAGTGGCTGTGGGTGATATTTATGGGAGTGTAGAGAGCTAATTCTCATTAACAACAGTACAATGTTGTGTTCAATCATTACACCATAATTTTATTTTTTATTTTTAAATTGTAAAGAGAGGTTTATTCATGGCTCCTCCCAACCGTAAATAAAAAAAAGTTACAACGTAAAGTTCAATACTTCTTATTGGAGACAATTTGAATGATTATAGATTTATAGGAAATTTTATAGCTATGACATTACAATACATTTTCCCATGTATCAATAACACAAGGAGAAGTCGTTCAAGCATAAACTAAATAATGGGATTATAGTAGATAGAGGGTGAAACCAGAGGTAATAAGTAATAACAACTAGATTGAGTCAATCCAGCTGGTTACAATCTAGCAAATATCGGTCTAATACTCTAATTTTGCAATCACTTCCCGGATCATCTCATTAAACATTATTTGCATCTTCCCTCGGAGGCAGTAAGAGATTTACCAGGTTGCTTTTACAGCCTCAAAGCATTATAAGAGTTTGTCTAACACGACACAACCTGACTAAGCAAAGATTAGTCTATGATCACTTTCCAGTCAATCTCATTAGACATTATTTGTTTCTCCCCACGGAGGCAGTAAGAGATTTTCTGATGTAGGGAGAATTTATCTGAGAATTGAAGAAAATCTATCGTCAGACACGCTAGATAGTTTCCGGGCATATTTGATATTCATCATTGAATGGTTTCATAACTCACTACTATGTTGTGAACACCATACTAGTTAGGTCATTTGAGCTCGTTTAGAGTCTTAAAATGGCGTTTTAATATTTTTGTTATATTTTCTATTAATCTAGAATAAGTTTATTTTTAGCATAGGGTTTAAGAGTATTGTTTATACTCCTTTTGTAGCAGCCACGAATTCATTCAATCTATTATTATTATTTTTGAGAACTTTTCTAATGGATTCCAGATTTCTGATGGATTTCCGACCCTAACCCTTGAATTCGTACTGGCGAATCATTGATTGTTTCTTACAGATTTGTGCTGGCGAATCTCACGATATTCCGACTGCATCATTTTCTAGGTTGTTTTCACAAATAAGCAACGATTAACCAGCCAGCTCAGTCTACACCATAAGTTGAATTTACATAAATATTTTGATGAAGAAAATATTAAACTAGGTTGAGCATAATCTAATTTTCTTTTTCTTCACGCCCTGGTTTCACTAATGCAATTTGATTGACTAAAAAATCTTTTATAATTTGTACCTGATGATTTCATGTCTATTGTATTGTCTTGTATTTACAGATACATGTTTAATAAAATATTTTTCAATCTCAATACACAAGTACTTTGTACTCAAATATTAGTGTCGACAAATATAATATGTTTAACTCTGTCACTTTTAGGCCCTGTTTGCTAGAGCTTATTTTTTTATGGTACTTAACTGAACTGAAGTAAAATTGATGTATTGAATAATGGAATCAGCATGACTGAATTAACCCAATTTTCATCAAATTACATTTTCACTGAACTGAACTGAACTGAACTGAACTGAACTGATCTACAGATAAACTCTGGTAAACAGGGCCTTAACCTCATGAAAAGTATAAATCGACTCCCCTATTCGATAAAACTCCACCTTAATTGATTTTTTACTATTACTTATTTCTCCTTCATTTTCTTTGGCTCATTTCAATTTTAATTTGATATAAATCAGATGAACATAACAACTACGTCACTTGATCCCTTTAGTTTCGTGCTTTCTCTTTTCTTTTTTTACACCTACTCCTAAATTGGATTTTATGAAAAGTAAAAAAAGTGCCATATTCCACGTGCATTCTTGAACCCTTTTTAAGGTTTCCGGCTACACTCTCGTTATTTATATTTTATACTAGATATTGTCCGGGCTTATGCCCGATCCATATTCATTTTGTTAATTATTATAATTTTACATATTTTAAAGTTCAAGTTTAAAAAAAAAAAGTTAATATATAGGTATGTACGACAATTAATTTTAAAAATAGTATTAATAGTCATCAAATCGACACATGGAAGCTTTATTATACTCCATAAATTTCATATCTTGATTAGTAGAGTATGACTCTATTTACTAGAGCTTATTTCTTGATGTACTGAATTGAACTGAACTGAATTGAATTGAACTGAACTGAATTGAACTGAATTGAACTGAAGTGAAAATTGAATCAGCATGACTGAATTAACCTGAATTTCATCAAATTGCATTTTCACTGAACTGAACTGAACTGAACTGAACTGAACTACAGATAAGTTCTGGTAAACAGGGCCTATATTTCATTAAATCTATTTTTTATACGATTAGGTGGCAAATTTGTTATTTTAAATAAATTAGCATTAAAAAACTTGTTCAGAAAAGTTAAACATATTAATTGGCTAATTAAGGAAAATGAAAGATTGCATGCAAGGAAGTCACGGCGCACTTTTAAGGCGCGGCGCTAGTCAACTGCCAGGACGACTAGTCGTTACGGCGCTTACGTTGCGGCGTTCACGGCGTTTATTTAATATATTAAACTATAGATATATTTAGGATGCATATTTAAAAAATATACTGAAATATTTATTCTAATATTATAATTTAGAAAAAAAACGTTTAATTTTAAAATAAATGAGAGTAAACTCGTTTCTAACATTGAGATATAAGATAGTAGACCATAACTAGTTGGTCTTTCTATTTAATAAAGTTTAATTATGTTTTCAATTCGGTAAAATTTTAACTTTTTTAGTTCAAATATTTTAATTTATTTTGCAAAATTCACCAAAACAACGTCGTTTGGATGTTTTCGTTTAAAAGGCGCCAAAAGTCACGGCGAACAGTTGCGGCGATGGAAATTTTTCGCCTTGACGACTAGTCGTCCATTTGGCGGGTCTCGGCGGACGCCATGACTTCCATGATTGCATGAGAATTTGCTCCAAGAACAAAAAAGGAATATTATAGAGACTCTTGTAAAAATAGTGTTTTTAGTTTTTTTTTTAAAGAATGAGAAAATTTTATGAGAGCGCCAAGTGTCGCTTCCATAGACTCTCAAAATGTAGTACTTTTAATCTTTTATATAAAGTATAATAATCACAACCGGGAAATGCGACAATGAAATGTAACTTATATACTAACCATTAATATCTAAATAAATAAGGAAATACAGTAATATCAAATAGCTGTAAGTGCTCTAATCATAATGAAGTACTACTTAATTAATAATGATGATGGAACCGGTAAATTATGCTTATTCAATTCCCGTTATACATTGATTTACATGTTAATTGTTTCCCTACCTTTACAGAAAGTGTTTAGAACCACCTACCAATTAAACTATTGAATAGTGGGATTAAATTAGAGAAAAGAGCAGGTAAGATTATTTATGTTTAAAAGCCATTGTTTACTTTAAAGAACACATATAATCATCATCTACTCCCAATGGTTTCCGAAACAATACGACTCCTCCTACCCACAGGCTAAAGCATGGATGGAAATAGATCCATCAAAGATCTAATATGACAACATTTCCACCATAATATGATAAATTAACCAATTATATTGATGACAGTTATTAATGGAATGAATAATAATAAAAAAAAAAGGAATGAATAGAAATGAGAAATTCTAATATATTATTTTCACCTTATCATATCTGCTATCACCTCACAATAAGGCAACCCTCAACATCAATCCTGAGACCCCAATCTTATATTGATGGGGATCAAATGGTCTCACTCAATAATCATGCTTAATGGGTAAGAAACCAGTCTTGAAAATAAGAAAATTAGACATAAAAGTAAGAAGATCAACAAGGCTCCGATTAACGATGGTGGTTTGAGAACCACCGTGATTTGAGAACCACCGTGATTTGTTGTTGTTCCTGTACAAGAACTAATTTTGGCATCGTTGGTCGTCGCCTGGATGATCATTTTCGGCGGTTTTGAGTAAACCGCCGTGGTTATAAAACGAATTTGCGGCGGTTTTGAATTTACGGCGGTTATCAAAGACCGCCGTACATTTAAAAAGAATTTGCGGCGGTTTTGTATTCGCGGCGTTATTTTCACGGCTGTGACAGAAAAACCGCCGCGGTCAGGTACTGTTCCGTTACAGGAACGAAAGAATTGCAATTAAAATTTAATCGGAATTGATTTTGGATAATATAATTTTTGAAAAAAACAAATATTGGTGTTTTCATAGATTTCCAATATCGGAACTATAATGCAATATTTGAATATAATAGTTCTGATGTAGGAACTGGAAAAAAATGCGTGAATGGAGTAGTTCCGAACTCGGAACTTAGTAAGCAATATTGTAAAATTACTCAACCGAAGACCAAAAGTTGTATATAACCTAACTTCCTGTGTAGGAACATGCATATAGTATTTAAAATTAAATGTTGTTTGATGTTAAAGGATACACGAAAGTAGTTTCCTTGCCGGAACATAGTTTTGTTTTTGTATACCCAAGACCAATGTCATTATTTACAATGACTATGTTGATTGTTTTGGTAAAATTAGCTGATAGTTAATAGTTGTTTGTATAACAAACAAGGTAAAATGACATTTAAGGGTCTACTTATATTGTTTAACCATTTTATAAATAGCAAACAAAGTTTTAATATAATTTTAAATTATTAAAAAATATTATATGTGAATTATAAAAGGTGAATATTATAATATTTTATAAATATATTATATATTTATGGTCTTCAGAACTAATTAAAAGTAATTCATAAAAACATAAAAAATTTATCTTTAACCAAGAAAATATGGAAATGGAATATGAATCTACGTTAAAATTATTAAACTTTGGAAGCAAGAATGTACGTAAATAAACTTTATTTATTTTAAGAATTTTAAGATTGGATGAAAATTTTATTTTAATCATAAAAAAAACTTAATGTAAAATAAGGTAAATGGTAACGTACAATTTCGTACAGGCAAATAACTAAAAAAGAAAGGATAAAGAAGGAAGTAGATTAAAAAGAGAATTAGCTGTTTCAGAAACGCTCATTTTTTGAGCGTTTTGAAAATTAGTTTTTTGGACCCAAACAACTAATTCAAACAACTCTTCACCAAACACTTTTATTAGCTTTTTGAGATGGTCAAATAGCTAATTGGCCCCAAACAGCTAATTTTAGGTCAAAAAGCTCTTCACCAAACACTCCCTATATCATTACTCTGGTAAGAATTCTTATATATATATATATATATATATATATATATATATATATATTAATATTCTCATATTTGATTGGGAAAAAAGACTTAATACAATTACTTGAATTTGTGTATTTTGCTTGATATAGCATTCTAGTATGTAATGCAATTTGAAAATTCAGTATATTGAGTAGATTAGGTTAGCATAATATTGTCAGAGGAGTAATATTAGGATTATAGGTAAAGACAGTGGGGAGTAAATCGGTTATGTATCTGTATTTTTTCCATTGTTTTGTTTTACGGTTTCTTTGGGTCATGATAGAAATTTTATGTTCTTGCTTTGGTTACAGACATTATTATTTTTGCTCTCCTATCTGATGTGTTGAGCACATCGCTTGAGAAAAGAGCTATACCGTTATTCAGGATTGATTTTCAGAAAATTTCAAACTGCATAATTATCTCTTCCAAAAAGCTATAATAGGTTGTTGAATACTGAGCTTTAATCATCTTTTTTATAGGTGATGGTGGCTGGAAATGATTTGATTGTTGAAGGTTTCATGGATTGTGTTACGCTTTCGTGGGTACAACTATTGCCAAAGTACATCACTCCCTACACTTTGATGGAGATGAATTTTAACCGGAATAACTAGGCTCGTTATTTTGTCTCGGCCCATTCGCAAATACTTGGATTACAACATGGAGCACTCTTCATCCACCAAAGAACGTTAGAGTTATAAGGCTCTTAGGTATATGATTAAATGTATGCTGCTTTGTATAAATGTTGCTTTTGTTGACTCATATGAAGGCACAGCTGTGCCTGGAAAATTAAGGAAAATAAATTTTTACCATATCTTCTTGATCAAGTTCCTATATCGGAACTCAATTTTATGCAATTTATATTATTTTGTACTCATTCAGACAACGAGACTGACCCGATCCCCGGCGTTGGAACTAGATCAAAGCGTCTAAAGCCCGCTAACCAAAACGACATCGTTTAAAACCAACTTCCGATGTCGGGAGTCAAACGTTAAACTCAATGTTTCAGCAATGGAACTATAAACACTGAAATCATAACCGAGCAAGGAACCAGTCCATTATGTATCCCACTCGTTCCAAAGTTCCGTCGACAGAACTCTGTAACGACGACCTAACTTATTAACGCCATCTCATCTGTTCCGCTAATGGAACCCATATATACGAAATGGTATGTGAACACGTTCCATCACCGGAACTCTACTACAGCGGTTTTCTGCAACCGCCGCGAAACCAAGAAATCTTGGCGGTTTTGAGCAACCGCCGAGAAAGCCATACCCATTCGCGGCCTCCTGTTGACGGCGCCCAAAAACCGCCGCGAGAGGCCGCCTCCACCGCCGCGTATTGTTGTGGTTTCCAGTAGTGTACACTAAATGATTATACTTAATATGCAAGAGATCTTATTTGAAAGTGAAAAGATCACTCTCAATTAATACTGATCGATCTCACGGGAAACCTTCTCTATTGACAATCCAAAACTCTGAGGATTCCCAACATCAACGCCGGAAACCTGAACTAAATGTCGGTTACATCTAGATTCTAGAGACTCTCAAGCTCACATCAACTCCCAACTCTAGGAACCCATAAATTATCCCTCACTTAAATAATCCTGGCTATGCTATTGTATTATATATAGGTCAAGCAAATAAATAAAAAAGTCAAAACGATTTTGGAGTTAATTTACCAAATCAAGTACTCGATTTAAATTATAATAGCTAGAGAGAGGGCAATCAATGATTGTGTGTAAAGTGTTAGGATTTATACAATTGTGTCAGCATCTGTGGGGCAAGATGTAAATAAGCAAAAGGTCAAAGAGCTTAATGGTAAATACAGGGCGAAGTCAAGACTGGTCAAAAGCACATCAACGGTCAAGAAAAGGAAGTTGTAACCGTTAGTTGATTAGCTCGATTCAGTTAGGGATTAGAGAGTACAAAAAGGGGGAAATGTAGATTGAATGATCATCTTTTGGATAAGATCAAAACCAGATTGTATTCGGTTAGCTTTAGCTGTACTTTTACATTTCCGTTCATAATCGAAATGCTCCGGAAAAATTCCGTTAATTTCCCGGTCAATCATCACCGGAACAAAGTGGTATCAAAGCTGTTGCTTCTGTGGGGCAACAAAACCATGGCGGACGGTACCCGGTCAATCTGCGAATAGTTTGCATAAGAATGTATTTTCTGAGGGAGTAGAAATGGTTTGCAGTTTGATAATAAACTTCCTAGGGTTCATGTTGATACTGCATTGCACAATGAAGCTCGGTTTGGTATCCCCGTATAGTTGCTGGGGAAGGGAGACATGGTAATGTGAATAAGGCCTCTATATGGTATCAATTAGCAGTTAAGGAGAAGGAAATTGTTGGATGGGAGGAATTCTGTCACTTGCTATTGCAAAGGTTTACTGCTTTGAGCTTGAGAGATAAGGTTGCTGATTTTAATAAAATGTATCAGAAAACTTCTGTGCTAGCATATCAGGAAGAGTTTGATGAGCTGAGAACTTTGCTGACTGAGAAAAACTTGAACCCCTCTGAGCAATACTTTATATCCAGTTTCGTCAGTGGACTTAAGGATGAATTGAAAGCTCCACAGTTAAGGCTGGGAAATGAAAGAGTGGCTTGGAAGAAGCCAGCCAACAAGGAACCTTTTCAGAGGATCTCAGCAGAGGATTAGAAGTACAAAAGGGATCATGGTCTGTGTTTTAAATGTGGGGACAAGTTTGGACCAGGTTATGTTTGTAAAATGAAGCAGGTCAATATGATTGGAGATGAAGGTGCCTTGGAGGATGGTGAAATCATGGTGATGGAAAGTGAAGAAGATTTGTTGATGGTACAGGAAAACAAAGAGGCAGAAGAGGAAACCATAACTCTGAATTCAGTAGGGGGAATCAGGAGGAAAAATACTTTAATTTTCTATGGCATTGTTTACGGTGAGAAGGTAAGCATCCTCTTGGATACTGGAGCTTCAGGAAGCTTTATTGATCCCTCTACTATCAAAAGGGTAGGGTTGGGCACCAAGCAAGTGGACCCTTATGCTGTGAGAATTGCTCATGGAACTGTGATTAAGGGTGCAAGACTGTGTCCCAGAGTCCTTTGGCGTGTGAATGACCACAAGTTTATCTTTGATATGAAAGTAATGAAGTTAGGAGGAATTGATATTATATTGGGAGTTGATTGGATGAACTGTTTCAATCCAGTGACCTTTGATTTTGTGAAGCAGCAAGTCTTTATCTTCAGTCAGGGATATTATTGGATTTTGAAGGAAACTTCTGAGAGAGAGTCCTTTCATGCAGGGAAGCCTGTGAAGAGGAAGTTATTTTTAACAGAAGTAATGAACAATGCTGAGTTGGAGGTTAACCAGTTGGCAATGGGGCCAGGAGTGGGTTCTGCACCTGCAAAGAAGCCTTGTCTCAGGGAGGAAATCATGGTGTTGCCTGTTTCTGGGAACATCCAGCAGGTACTATTGGAATTCTCTGTTGTGCTTTCTACTCCCACTCAACTACCTCCTAGAAGGAGTGTGGATCACAAGATTGTGTTAAAACCTGATGCCAGCCCTTTTAGATTGAAACCTTACATGTACCCCCACTCACATAAAGATGAGATATAGAAGCAAGTAGCACATGTGATGGAGAATAAAGTTATACAACACAGTAGCAGTTCATTTTCTTCACCAGTGATTTTAGTGAAGAAAAAGGACTCAACTTGGAGGATGTTGTTTTTCAGTGTTTAATAAACAAGGTTTTCAGTGCTCAGTTGAGGAAATTTATCCTTGTCTTTTTTGATGATATTGTGATATATAGTGCTGATGAAGAGCAACATTTGGAACACTTGAGAGTGGTTTTAGCATTACTTAAGGAACATCAGCTTTATGCCAAACTTTCCAAGTGCTCTTTTGGTAGCACACAAGTGGACTATTTAGGTCATATTATATCAGGAAAGGGAGTTGCAGTAGACAATCAGAAGATTGAATGCATACAAAAATGGCCTTCACCTAAGAACATCAAAGAGTTAAGAGGGGTTATTACAGAAGATTTATATCAGGTTATGGTTCAATTTGTAAACCTTTACATCAGTTGCTCAAGAAAAATGCTTTTCTGTGGAACTCAGAAGTTGAGATAGCTTTTATCACACTGAAGTCTGTCATGACTACTGCACCAGTTCTTAAAATGCCTAAATTTGATAAGGCCTTTGTGATAGAAACAGATGCTTCTGATGTGGGCATGCGGGCTGCTTTAATGTAGGATCAACAACCTATAGCATTTCTGAGTAAATCCTTTTGTCAGAGAAATAAGGGATTGTCTACTTATGAGAAAGAACTTCTGGCTTTAGTCATGGCAGTGAATAAGTGGAAGCATTACCTGGTGGGACATAATTTCATCACCAGGACTGACCATCAAAGCCTTAAGTACCTCATTGAACAGAAACTATCTAATGCTCTACAGCATAAGTGGATCACCAAACTTCTTGGCTTAAGCTTTGAGATTCAATACAAGCCAGGCAAAAGCAATGGTGCTGCTGATGCCCTTTCCAGGCAGCCTGACCATTACAGAAACACAGTGGTTTCAGCCAAGGAGGAGGGAATACAGAACAAGATGGAAATTGTAGAAGTAATGGAATGCTATAAGGTGCAGACTAGTGCTTCTGTGGTGCCTTTATGGGTATTGCAGATTGAGAAAATCTATGAGGGTGATGAATATTGTCAGACCATCATCGGTAGTTTGATTTTAACTCCTAAAGTAGATGAAGAGGGAAGTAAATCTGAGCAGTTCAGTTACAGCCAAGGACTGTTGAAGAAGGGAAACAAGATTGTGATTGGTGAAGGGGGTGATGTGAGACTAGAAATATTAAAATGCATGCATTCATCTGCTGTGGGAGGTCATTCTGGTCAAAATGCTACTATCAAGAGAGTACTATCTTTCTTTTTCTGGCCTAAGATGAAGGAACATATAGTGGAGTTTATTCAGCAATGCACTGTGTGTCAGAGGAATAAAGCTGAGCATTGCTTATCTCCCGGTTTACTACAATCCCTGCCAATTCCTACACAGGCTTGGAGACAAGTGACTATGGACTTTGTGGAAAGGCTCCCTATATATAAAAGGGTATGATACTATACTAGTGGTGGTGGATAGATTGACTAAATATAGCCACTTTGTGTGTTTGAGTCATCCCTTTTCTGCTGCAATAGTAGCTAAGAAATATATGGATGAAGTGTGCAAACTTCATGGCATTCCTACTACAATCACTTCTGACAGAGACAAGATCTTCACCAGCCATTTTTGGAGAGAGTTGATGGATTTATTTAAGGTTCAGTTGCAGTACAGCACTGCATACCATCCAGAGACTGATGGTCAAACTGAGAGAGTGAACCAGGTATTAGAACAATACCTTAGATGCTTCTGTGGTGATAGACCAGATTCTTGGAGTGAGTGGATTAGTGCAGCAGAATGGTGGTACAACACCACTTATCATTCCAGCATCAAAATGACACCATTTGAAGCTTTATATAGAGTCAAGCCACTTACCCTCCCTTTGGGAGTGCTAACAGACTCAGTGATTCCAGCTACTTTAAATCTGATACAGCAAAGAGATTTGGTGAATCAGCTTCTGCAGAAACATCTACAAGTGGCTCAGGATAGGATGAAGCAATTCGCAGACTTAAGAAGGCCAGAAAGAACCTTGATGGAGGGAGAATGGGCATACTTAAAGCTTCAAAAGTATAGACAACAGTCAGTGCTGCAACAAGTCACATGAAAGCTTTCACCCAAGTTTTATGGCCCTTTCTTAGTTCTCAAAAGGATATGGGAGGTAGCATACAAGCTCCAACTCCCAGCTGGAAGCAGAATTCATCCAGTGTTCCATGTGTCTTTGCTAAAGAGGCATGTGAGACCCCCACCATCTCAGATCACTCATGTTCCTGAATCTGAAATGGAGAATCTACATGTGCTTGAACCAGAGAATATCTTGCAAAGAAGATTGGTCGCCAAGGGGAATAAGCAAGTGGTGCAATGGCTGATCATGTGGAAGGGCACATCTCAAGAAGATGCTTCCTGGGAGGAGGCTAGTTTCATTGCAAACCAGTTTCCTTGGTTCAAAAGCTAGCTTGAGGACAAGCTCAAGATAAGGAGGAGGGAATGTCAGCATCTGTGGGGCAAGATATAAATAAGCAAAAGGTCAAAGGGCTTAATGGTAAATACAGGGCGGAGTCAAGGCTGGTCAAGAGCACAACAACGGTTAAGAAAAGGAAGTTGTAACCGTTAGTTGATTAGCTCGATTATGTTAGGGATTAGAGAGTACAAAAAGGGGAAAATGTAGATTGAATGATCATCTTTTGGATAAGATCAAACCAGATTGTATTCGGTTAGATTTAGCTGTACTTTTACATTTCCGTTCATAATCGAAACGCTCTGGCGAAATTCCGTTAATTTCTGGTCAATCTTCACTGGAACGTGACAAATTGATATAATATTTTTTTTTAAAAAAGAGCCCAACTATATTTTGGTTCAAGATCTCATTTAGGTTTTAGACCCTGCTCCATAATTGATGTTAAATCCTTTTCAACGACGATTTTAACCACCTAAAATTGAGGTTCAGGTTCCAATATCATAACTCATTCAAAAATCGATATAATTACCATCGTTCAACCACATCGGGAACTATCATGGAACAACATAAAATAAACTGCCCTATGTAAAATAAAAGTGTAGTTATATGTGATCAGGTAAAATAAAAGAGTAGATCAAATGCGGAGTGAGTTGAAACAGTTCACCTAAGCTGCTAATTAGCATTCCAATAAGTACTGTTTGGTTTCTTTTATATTTCAGATTAAGACGTGAACAGTAACATACAAAATACGTGAAAATACATGGTTCATGTTCAATCAATAATTAAACCTAGATAAACTATTAAAACAATGGAGACTACGTACAGGTGGCCCCAAAATAATGGTAATCAAAAGAAGGAGAAATGTGTTTGAGATGGGAATGAATTAATGTGGGTTCATTCCTTAATCTTGATTAACATGATTTGATGCTAAGTACTATAATTAAATCAGATGACATGGACGGACGTGGGAAATTTAAGAATATTTCAACATACATTATGAGACGCCTAATTCTGTATTATTGGACCCAAGATAGATCGTCGATATATATATATATATATATATATATATATATATATATGGAATCTTCCAACTAAGTTAATAAAATAAAATTAAACATACTAATAAAATGAAATGAAATAAAACAAAATAGAATGGTGTAACATGAATTAGTATACAACATGGTAACATTATCTCACAAGTCACGTAAAATAATGTGTTGTGAGATAATTTAATTTGAATTAATAAGTAGCCGTCGTAATCTCATTATAAGTCCAAAAAAAAAACCACCACTTATTTTCATGTGGAACGAAAAGAATTATATATAAAGAAAAAGACCATTTGCATTGCATGGCGGCTTCCTATCGCTACCACATTGGCCGGCAACCAGTAAACCTTGCACCAAGTATTTGCCCAGCTCACATGATCACGCCAATTTCGCAATCGAACCCGGACCGACACCACCCCCACCACTACTTCTTCTTCTCTGGTTCGTTGCGTGCAATATGGAACATACCGGGACAAATAGAAATACTTAATCATCACCCTTTTATATATATACATATATATATATATATATAATTACATACATGGCTATTGAGTAGCAATTTATTTGGTCAATATTTTAGTATGTTATTATGAATTCGGAACTAGTTGTCTTGAATTGAATTTTATTCAGTTCATTTTAATCACTTCGGCAGAATTCAACTACAGAAAGTATTATGCTTAAATCTCAAGTAAATGAAGAACACGATGATCACCATCATAATCTTTTGATGGGAAGTCAATCCCCACCAGCAATGTTATCATATCAGTTGTTATTGACCTTATTATCATTGATCAACTTATGCTAGCCGAATAAGAAAACTGGAAAACAAAAGACTTTTCAATCTGAAGAAAATTAATAGGCATAAACGACCTGATTAATTAAGGACCATATACAAGAAAATCCAAGATGCAAAATTACAAGATCGAATGAGCAATCGCACTGTCGAAAAATGTCATGTGGGTTGCTCCAACTTTTAGAAAGGTCTTCAACTTGCACACTCATCATCACCATCACCATCACCATCATCATTAATAACGAAGAACAAAATTCATTAATTCAAAACAGTGAAATCCAACTTGATTTGATCATCTATATTTTCCTTCAATGAATGAAATTCGAAAATGATTTTAAGAAATACAACTATTGGTTGCAGTAATGGGAACAAAACACAATATTTACATACTTTGGTCAAATAATAAAAAAGATAAATTAAATTTTAAATGAAGGATGTGGAAATGAATTCTAAATGTTGCAATATTGTCCAACCAGTCACCAGTGGACCGGAACTTTTTAAAATTCGTTCGTAAGTGAATATATACTAATGTCCTCACCAAATGGAAAATGATAGCTTCATCACTAGCTCACTTTACTTCAAAATTATAGGTTTAGTTTTATATTTTACTATAAGTAATCAAAACAACCTTATTATGAAATTTTGCAATTGAGTTTTGTTGATGCAGAAATTTGCGGTCAGGTCTAGTTTGTATCACTTGATTTCAATGAATACCCAGATTGGCGGGATCTGCTCTAGTTGCTACTTCCTTCCTATGCCTACAGTGGTACTATAAGCAAGTAGATGATGCATGTACAACGGAAAAGGTGTAACTCTAATGCATGTACAACAGTTGCGTCGGTGATCCACTCTAATGCCAAATTCAAACAATTGAGAAGATGAATATTGTAGATGATTAGATATCAGAGAGAGATGGTGCTGTCGACATCCTAGGATGACCCGTCCGAGTGTCGTGGCCTTAGAGATATTCTGGGCTAATTGGACATAAGCCGGTACTGTAGTGAATACTGTAGACGGTTTGGTGGAGGCCCAATTTTATCAAGTTTCAGTCCTTATTTTTAAAATGAACGACGAAAAATTGCAAATATCATGTTGGAAATGGTGCTAGGGACAATGGGAAAACACTTGAACTAGTAAAAATTTAAAGTAAAAATTTAATCATAGAGCTGATTGGTGTCTAATTTGATGTCATCAATGGAGTTGGAATATATCGAAAAGGCTTAATTGAGAGATGATGAAAATTTGCTGAAACTGAAACGGAAAAAGCCCAAACCCCAAAAAATAAGAGCCCAAAAGTGCACATAAGTAGGATGATGAGCCCATTATGAAGAAAAACCCTAAGCAACTGCTTCCCGCAGTCACCCTCTTCCCCATATATAGTGCCGCCATGGAGCCATCAAAGTCATAAACCTCTGGGATGTGTACAATTCATACGTCTTACTTGCTTCTTGCTTGGTTTTTGGTAGATTAGATTATAGATTTTGAATGAAAACTGTTCTCTGCTTGTCTTCTGGTTTTGAAATCGGGCGTGGAGTAGATGATGAGAAACAATTTAACTTGGACTGACCGATTGGGTTGATGATCCAAAATTCGAGCTTTTTAAAACTGATGCTCCTTTTAATCTTTATTAATTGCTTCAATTTCATGATGTTTGCATGATGTGTGTGGTGATGATAACTTTTGGACTAGAGTTTCTGATCTGGACTTAAACACCCAGTTTTGAAGAAACACCCTTGGCTGTCTGAGCACCAATTTTTTTTCTTCAAAATCATGTTATTGTTTTCTGATCTTGGCTCGTGACGACACTTTCAACGATGGGTGAGATTTTTTTTATCCATGATCTCCTAGTTACGGATACTGAGGCCTTGATTTTATTTTCTGAAAGGTTTTGTGTATAAATTTTGTTTTTCTGGGCTTATGACGAAACTTTTAATAATCTTAGCGGATTTCTGTGAGATTTTAAATCGATGATCTCATTGTTACACACACTGAAGCCCTTTACATGTTTTTTTTTTGCTTTGATTTAAGGTTGGGATGAGTTATGAATATGCTGTGATGATACATTCACCTTAGGAGGTGATTTAGGGCAGTGGTTTACTCCGTGAGCCCATTAATTAACGACTTCTCCTTCCACTGAGCATATCATTTATTCATCCATGGAATTTGGTGTTTAGTTTTGTTCTTGATTAAGAATGATTGAATGGAATGGCGTCCTTTTACCAATTCTGGGGATTAATTCAGTTCCACCAGGTATAATGGCTTGGACGCTAAATAGATTATGGTTATTATCCTGATTGATGGACAATTCAATGACATTAAATCCTGGAAAGGCCACGTACATTTTGACATTGCAAAATTTGATTCTGGGAAACCATTGAGACAATCTTTAAGGACTTCATTGGAGCAAAATTTAATGGGACTAAACCGACTAATATATGACTGCTTTCCCAGGCTTAAAATTGTACTTACAAGACTCTAATCTTTGAAAAGTAATGGGTGAATTGGACTTACCATAACATACAAAGCTTTATTACTATGATTTACATAAACTTGTGAAACGGTCTTTTGAAAAATTGTAAAATATATCATAGCCTGTTGAAATATAAAACTAGGGCTGACCTTAGCATGTAACTGCCAAAAAAGGTCCAATTTATGGTCAAAATCAATTAAGATTAAAGGAGTGAGATTGCGAAGCCACACAAGGGAAGCTATCTGCGAGTTTCCGGTGATCTGGCTTAGTGTCTAGACATTGTCACTATTGCTTATTTGCAATGCTAGATTTTCGAAGCATGGACTTTGAGAATTGAGGAAAAATTTGTAGTTTTGTTCTTATATTTTTTATAAAAATTAATTGCATTGGGAATGAAATATTATTCATTTTGTGGAAGTTTGCAATACCTTTACATGTTATGATACTACAAAAGGGGAGAGTTTCTAAGTAATGATGTTATGCTTTCTAAAACGTTCTTGATCTCTCATGACGTTAACTCCGGGTGCTTAAGTGTCGTGAGTCCCTATATAAGCAAAGTCTTTGAGGATTTTTTCTGATTGTTGCTTTTGTTGTTCTCTAATAAGTTTCAACTTCAGATTGAAGTGGAGAAGTACACACAAAGAAATCATATCCTTAACTAAGTTGTATGCTGCCATCTTTTCATGTGAAGAGAGCCATTAACTTTTACCATAATTGCCTTGTGCTTCTTGGCCTTGCTGTTGTGTGCCTGTGATCCAATTCTTCTGCCTGTATAATTTTGCACTTCTAAGCTTGTGGTGCCTTATGGTTTGATCAGAGGCTGAGGCAGCTGCCGGCAAATTTTTATAGTTTTTAGGTATTAAATTCTAAAATTTATTATTTTGCCCCATCACTTTTGTGAAATTATACATAATTAGTGTGTTTTTTTAAGTATTTCAAGAGTATTTAATTGAATTGAATGACATTTTGTTTAATATACATCTTTTTATTTGATGTATTCGTATTTAAATTGTTGCATTTTAATTTATTTTTTATGCCATAAACTGGAAAAAAAATTAAGAGTAAAATGCCCCACCGCTCTTGAAATTCTGTATCCGCCTCTGATTTAAATCGCCAGCACGAATCTTGAAGAACAGTAAAGAGCTGCAAGCACAAACCCTAGTTTCTCGTAACGAGAGAAAAGTATTCTCAGAATTTTATTGTAAAAGCTAATTCTCCAAACATTACAAAATGTCTTAAATAGTAAAACGAAACCCCAAGAGGGTAAACACGAGAATTCGGAAATAAAGAAAAAACCCGAAAGTAGAAAAAGGTCTTTTTGAGGGCCTCAAATTGAAAAACGAAACGGCGGTATATAATCCACTATGGGATAGAGCTCGTCAAGACAGTTCCAATGCCACCGAAATCATCTCATGCTGACATCGTATTCAAAAGATACGGCCGAATCAATCTTGCAGCTCCTTTGCGGCGAACCAACACGTTTTCAATCTTCGCCGCCATTCGTTCTACATCAGTCTCTTCCACCTCCGAAGAACTCAACCCCAAGTTCTCTTCAGGATATAGAACCTCATCCTCATGATATTCATAAATATCAGCCACATTAAAAGTGTTGGAAATACTCATACTAGTTGGAAGACCACAACATAAGCATTATCATTGATCTTTCTCAACACCTTAAATGGACCATACTTACGTGGTTTGAGCTTAGCATAAGTGCCAATTGGGAACCTTTCCTTGCGCAAGAATACCATCACATCATTACCTTCCTTGAACAGCTTGACCCTCTTATGCTTATCAGCAGCTTCTTTATTTTTTTGCCCAGTAGCCTCCAAGTGCGCCTTGACAGCTTCATTGGTCTCCACAATCTCCTTAGCCATAGTTTCTGATGTCTTACTGTTTCCAGGAATTTTCGGAAACTCAACCAAATCCACCACATGCTTCAGAACAACTGTATAAACAAGGGAAAAACAGAGATTTTCATGTAGCTGGATGCATAGCACTATTATAAGCAAATTCGACTTGAGGCAAGGCCAAATCCCACTGCTTCGGCTTCTCACCACAAACACTACGAATCATATTCCCCAACGTTCTGTTCGTCACTTTAGTTTGCCCGTCAAACAGATGAGCCGTCGAGCTCTTATTCAAGGCTGTCCCGAACATCCGCCACAAACAGAAATGGCTGAGGAACTTGGTATCTCTGTCCGAGGTAATAGACCTAGGAATTCATGAAGACACAATTTCACGGAAAAACATCTTCGCCACATTGGATGCATCAGCAGTCTTCTTGCAAGCAATAAAGTGTGACATTTTGGAAAACATGTCCACCACCACAAATATAAAATCTACTCCTTGTTGCGTACGAGGCAATCCCAACACAAAATCCATGGACAAGTCCAGCCAAATATCTTTAGGAACAGGTAAAGGCATATAAAACCAGGATTCTGAGACTGACCTTTAGAAACCTGACACACGTAACACTTCTTGACAATGGTGGCCGCGTCTTTCTTTAGTTGCGGCCAATAAAATCTCTCTTCCAAGCTGGCAATGGTCTTATCCCTCCCTAGATGACCACTGAGGCCGCCACCATGCAAATCTCGAATCAGCTTCTCCCTCAACGAAGAGTTAGGGATACACAACTGGTTTCCTTTGAACAAATAACCATCACGAACATGGTAATCAGCTCCACCCACATTCCTCTCGCTACACTTGAACCAAATCTCCTTAAAGTCGGCGTCTTCCTCATACAACTCTTTCAGGCACTCAAACCCAATGATTTCTTGTGCCAAGGTAACCATCAAAAAAGCCCTCATGCTTTGATACCAATTGACGCAGTCGGAATATCGAAAGATTCGCCAGCACGAATCTGTAAGAAACAATCAAGGATTCGCCAGCACGAATCCAAGGGTTAGGGTCGGAAATCCATCCGAAATGTGGAATCCACCAGGAAGGTGAGAAAAGTTTCTGAAAAATATAATAATAATTGAATGATTTCGTGGCTGCTACAAAATGAGTATAAATACTACTCTTATGTTTATTGATTCATTTTTCTTTCCGAAAAGATTTAATATGATACTATTCATACGTCGATATCTGAATCTTCCTCGAAACTTCTCAGCCTGTCCGATGTCTTGTGTCTCAGCTGAGAAGTATTCCCGTTTTCGGTGTGAGCAGTTCTGATTCGGAGGTCTGATCAAGAGGCTACCGGAGTCCGTTTTGGCTGAAATTTTGTCAGCGTGTTCGTGACTCTTAGGGATTTGATCTGGACGGTTGGATTGTAAGTTTTTGTTCTAGTTTGGGAGATACAACAGTTCGAACAGAAGCCTTGTTTGTGGTGATATTGCACCGCTTGTTCCTCTTGTTGTTGGTTAGTTCTTATGTATGATGCTTGTGGTGGGTTTTAACCTTTTGTAGACTGGGTTGGGTTTGTTACCCTCATTTTATCATAATAATAAAGTTTGGGTGGACTCCTCAAGTCCCGTGGTTTTACTCTTCTCACCGAAGGGGTTTCCACGTAAAAATATTGTGTGTTGTTTGTCTTGTTAATTTCTTGTTAGCTGGTCTGTTTCCATCTTGGTGATTGTGTTTTGAATATTGGTTGGTTGTTTTGTCGTGGTCATGAGTGGGTGTTTCCGTGGTTCGCCCCAACATTATCATGGTGTGCAACGGTATATGGTTTTAACGAAATAAACGGATTTTCGAGCAAAATAATATATCGGCTAGAGTAATGGCAGCTGGAGTGGTAGTCAATACGAGAAATTACTAGAAAAGCTCAAGCCTGGAGGGAGGAATAGAGTTCGTTGCTACCTTGTACCTTACTCAGACCCCCAGATCCAAGCATACATATTAACTTTGATGCCGGAATCCTTAACGGGGATGTTGGAGTGGAAGCAGTGGCATTGGACCAAGCCGGACACTTTATCCGAGCGGTAGCGAGGAAGATTCCCCACGCCACTGATCCAGCATTGCCTGAATGCTTAGACCTGTAGGAAGCGATCGTGTTGTCGAGAGATTTAAACCAGCCGGAAGTGAAGCTGGCAGGGGACGCCTTTCATGTTTTTTAGTGGGTGCATCAAGAAGTGGAATGCTCGGTGAATTGCATGGAAATGGTTCAAAGAATCCAAAGTTTGCTGGAGAATAATTCTTGGTTAGGCCATTCTGGGTTCCTCGTAGTCAGAATTTTATAGTTCAATCCCTAGCGAGCTATGCTAACTCGAACCCTCTTGTATAACTCTTGGGTCTGGACGATTTCCAGAACCTTGAAGTTGATTTGAAGTATTACATTTTTCGGAAAAAAAAAAATTAAAATATGGACTTCATCCCCATCTTGTATTCCACAACCTACTAATAACCTCCATAAAAGGACCACATATTTGTATGTGACTTTTAGTTTCTAGAGTTTGTCCCATAATATTAATTAGCTAATTTTAATTTTAATTTTAATTTGGGGGATGCTAAATCCACATCCGAAATATACATCCCATTTATGGTTAATTTTACTAAAATATCCCTTATTAAATTTTAGTCTTAATTGAGCTATAATTCTGAATTTTAGTCCTAATCAAACCCTAATTCATGAAATGCACTCCATTCTTGAGAACTTGTGTTAATTTGCACCATATAAGAAGCATTTCGCCTGGGCGGCATCCAGGGGCGAATCCAGAAATTTTTCCTTGGGGTAACCTCTAATATAAGGGTAAACTAAAAATAAATTTTATAATATAAAATAAACGTATTTCGGACTTCGAACATGATTAAATATGCAATTATCAAGTTTTAAGTGTGTACTTTTGTAGAAATTGGCATTGTTTGGCCAAATAATATTTAACGGCAATTTTGACAATTGATAGCTTTAGTTAAATATATTAACTAATTTAAAATTTTGATATTTACAAAATACATGTCAAATAGAATACAAAACTATATCACACATTTATATTATATTACTTCAAATTTATGGTCAAACTGACTTAAACATGCAACAAAAACTATGATGAATAATAGGGTATTTTATTGTAGAAGTTAAAGTATTATTGTACATTTCATTTAAATTTGTATTATTGTGAATTTTATTGTATAAGTTAAATTAAATTATAGTTTTTTCGAATAAGAAAATAATTAAAACAAAATTCACACGTAAAAGTTAATGAAACAATCCTTACCTTACCTGAAATCTAGTACTTAACGTTGTTAGCTGTGATAGAAGATTAGGAAAGAATAACTAGATTTTTTTAATACTTTTAAGTAAAAGTAAAAATTTAATAACTGGGGTAACCTATTTATTAAGCACCGGTCATATTTTATTTACCACGGTCTCCGAACTAGCTGAAACATTAATAATTAACTCCTTTTATATTATTAGTAAAAGTAAAATTTTAATTTACTGGAGGTAACCTATTTATTAATATATATATATATACTGGTAATTTTTCTTTTACGGAGGGGGTTACCAACTAGCTCCGCCCCTGGCGGCATCATAGAAAAATTGTCAATTTTGACTGAAGTACCTGCCTGAGGTAGAGTAGAACTTTATATTACATTTTCAGACCTTTCCATGTACTCTCACATTGCCTTCAGGCTCACATAAGCTATTCGAGCTCGGACACTCATATTCCATTCGGGTGACTACATGCATTGATTAAATTTAAATTAAATTAAATTGCATTATATTATAATTGTATTATTTAAAATTAAATTTCCCATGATGGTGTGGTTTAACATTAAAATAAAAATATAAAAATTTAATTAAATCTTAAAAATAACCAACAACTCAATTATCTCTAGGGAAAATTAGGATTATGGGCAGTGGAACATAAAAATTGAAAAGTGGAGTGTAAGTTTCACATAATTTCTGAAAAGAACCATAAAAATTAAGTTAATTATTCACTGATATTTTCAGAAATTATATAAAAATTACACGCTATTTACTAATTTTTAATGTTCCAACGCTCTTAAATCCCAATTTTCACTGCACTTATCTCTACTATATCTCTAAGAGAAAATCTCCTGTGAGACATGTCTTTGTGGAGAATAAGGACAAAAAGAGTCCATATAAATAAATAGATATGGAGTTTTTAAAGTTTTGGGGTCATTCTGTAATAATTTCGTATTCGGCGCAATAGTCATATTCAGTTCAATTACAGGGACTATTATGAAACTATTCACATATTTAATCCCCATTCCCCCAAATCTGCAGATTCTGAGGCTGCCTTCGCTTTGATTCTCTGAGCAGTGGCCAATTTGGCTTCGGCAAATCCGTCGGAGAAGACGACAACGGCTGAGGACTTCGCCATCGTCCCCGGCAACGTCACGATCCTGCACTCCACCCTCGCCATGGCCTCCGAGGTCCTCGATGCCGACTCCGTGACGTCACTCAAATCAGATCTGAAGCGCAGGCTTGGTCTCCCCCTGAGGCTGGAGATGGAGACGAAGATGAAGGTGAAGGTGGAGAAGATCAAGAGCATGAAAGTTGGGATTAAAATCGTCCGCGAAGGGGAACTCCACGGTGGCTGCCACCACCGATAAAGCCAGGTGCAAGGTCGATCTTCAGATCAAGATTTGGAATCTGCTTGTCACGGTGAACCGGCGGATTGATTTAATTCCGATTGAGCCATGATTCAATTTGGGTGAGATTCAGTTGAGTTATAGTTCACTTTCTAGTTAGATTCACTTTCTGATGTTTTAATCACCGTGTTTGAGCATTTACGGTTCTATATTATGTAATCATCAATTTTCTTGAGCATTTGTTGCATTGTATTGGTTCTTCAATCAATTTGCTTGAGCATCCTTGTTTTATCTCAATCTTTCAATTTCCTTGAGTATTCTTTGTTATGTATTGATCTTTCAATTCTCTTGAGCATTTGTTGTTTTGTCTTGATCTTTCAATCAATTTACTTGAGCATATTTGTTTTGTCTGGATCAAATCATTACTTGAAAATATAAAACTCAAGTGATAATTGAAAAAGATCAAAGAAACGGTTAAGATGATCAAGCAAAAAAGATAAAAACGCATAGAAGATCAAGTCATTACTTCAAAACTATCAAACTCAAGTGATAACTGAAAAAAAATCAAAGAAAAGATAAAAAAATAAAAAATCAAACAGAACTAAATCAAACTCAAATTATAACTGAAAAGGATAAAAACAAATCAAAAACATCAAACAGAATAAGATCAAATTCAAGCGATATCGAAAAAGATAAAAAAGAATAAGATCAAGCTCAAATGAGAACTAAAAAATATCAAGATAATATCAAATAGAATAAGATCAAGTTCAAGTAATAATTAAAAAAAATCAAAGATAAGATCAAGCAAAAAACATATAAGATCAAGTAAAAATGATAGAAGATCAGAGGTAGGGGTGCTAGAAAAAAATCAAGCAAAAAACATAGAATATCAGACGCAGTGATAGAAGGTAGAGGCAGAAAAAGATCAAGTAAAAAGCATATAAGATCAAGTAAAAAAATTCAAGCAAAAAACATATAAGATCAAGTAAAAAACATAGAAAATCAGAGGTAGGGGCAGAAAAAGATCAAGCAAAAAACATAAAAAATCAGATGCTGGAGAGAAGGTAGAGGAGAAAGAAGAAAACTAAATTTGCAACTAAGTCCCTATATTTAGGTGCGTTTTTAATTTATACCTATAATTTCTGGAAGGCTCCTATAGTCCCTGGTCTCAATGGAGACAGGTCTCAATTGAGAATTAGTATATCTATAATGATGAGTAGCCAGAGTAGGTAATTACATGATCAGATCAATTAATTCTAGCATTATTATAGTGGTCAAATTGTCTAATTTGACTCTAGTAGAAAATGAGTGTTTCAGTGTTTGACTTCATCACTATACGTATTTCGTAGCAAATGAATTTTGCAAAATTGATGTCAGAAGTTATCTACAAACCGAATTCAAAAGTAGAAAAAAAATCGAAATTGGGCGTCCTAAGCTGCCGCGTGCCGGTGGTGTTTCATTCTCCGCCTGAAGTCTGAACTTTACCAGCTCTTCTCAGGCGAGAGCGCCACATCACTCTCAAAACACAACTTGCCGTCGCCTTTTCCTTTCCGAAAAGGTATAATGTGACACAATTCATATATTGACTTCTGAATCTGCCTCAAAGCTGCTCAGGCTGTATGACGACAGATTTTCCTCAATTCTCGGACAAAATCTCCCTACATCAATTCAGGATTTGAATGAATGATCAAGCTGACAAGCCATGATTATGATTTTGAGGAGCAGGGCCGGCCCTGAGATTTTAGAGACCCTGTGCAAAATATTAAAATGTGGCCCTTTACCTAGTCAATTCACTGCTTTAAGTTTTAAAATTATCCACACTCTCTTAATATATATTAACAACTAATTATAACAATTCCAATGCAACTGTAATAGGAATAGTTAACAAAATTCTATAAGCAAGACAAGAGACTGGATACGTATTTACCTTCCTTAAAACATTTAGTATTGCACTAGATGTTGTGTGTTCATTCGGTAAATGTTTTTGTAACAACTCCGATTCATGAAACAATTCTTCACCATCAATATCTGAAACTTCACCATTTTCTAGTCTTTTTTCCAGATTATTGCAACGTGCCTTCAACTCATCGGTTTCCAACGACTTCAGCCTTTGAGCCGTAAATAAGAAGCCAAAAACTTCTTCATATTGCTTGTATTGCTCAAACCTTCTTTCCAACGAGCCAATAGCTTCATCAACTATGTACAAGAAATACTGAATTCTGAAAGATTCTTGAGGCGAAAGTTCTACCGATTCTGATGGCCCATCTTCAATCTCATCAAAATGTCTTTTTTTATGAATCTTTCTTCCTTTCCGTTTCTCAACAAACACAGGTTCAATTCCCAAATCAGAAGCTATCACTTTTACAGAATCCAAAGCATCATCAAATCCCTTCTCCCGGTAATCTTTTAAAAAAAATGCAAAAAGTGCCCCAACACCATTCATCGCCTCATCAATTTGCATTTTTTCAGATTGTAATGTTTTGCTCAAAATATTCACCTTAGCCAAAATTTGATACCAAACAACCATACCAGCAATGAACTCAAAGTTACAAAGTTCATACTCCACTAGACAAGCATCTTCACTCTTGATTCGGGCATCCACCTCTTCATCAGCAAGTTCATTAAGAGCTTCTACTATTTGTGGAGCTCGAGTCACTATAGCTTTTACACTTTCAATTCTACTTTCCCACCTTGTTGTCGACAATGATTTCAAAGTCAACCCTTTTTTCGGCAATTTGCCAGTCAAAATTTTCCACCTCTTTGTCGAATCTGCAAACAATGTATAAATACGCTGCACAACTCCAAAAAAATTTACAGCTCTATCACAAGAATTAGCCATATCCGACAGTGTCAAGTTAAGAGAATGAGAAGCACACGGGGTATAAAAGGCTCTTGGATTAACATCTAAAAGTTTTCTTTGTACACCCTTGTGTTTCCCCTTCATGTTTGATCCATTATCGTAACTTTGACCCCTGATATCATCAAAGTTAAGATCGAGATATTGTAGAACATCTTTCAAATAATCAAATAACCCCTGACCAGTGGTATCGTTGACGACTAAAAATTGCAGAAAGTATTCCTCAACCTTGATAGGATCATTAGAGACATCAACACACCTCAAGAACAATGTCATATGCTCTTGCTTGCCACGTCTGGAGTACAATCAAGTATAACTGAAAAATACTTCGCTTTTCTTATTTTTTTCAAAATTGCAGTCTTGACTTCAGAAGCTATCAATAAAATCAACTCATTCTAAATCTTATGGATTAAATAATGATAGTGTATCTCACGATTTTCTTTTCTCCGAAGATGCTATTTTAGAGTCGAATCCCACTCAGCAATCATTTCAACTAAAGCTATAAAGTTACCGTTATTTTCATCATAGATCTTGTCTTGGCTGCCACGAAATGCCAAGCTTTGTCTGCTTAAAAACTTCACCACACTAATAACCCTTTTTAACACTCTCCTCCAATGTCTCGTTTCCTTCTTGATTTGGTGCTGACCATTCTTATCAATGGCCTGACCAGATTCTAACCTTGCTCGCAACTCAAACCACACCGTCATATGATGAACATGCCCTGGATTTCTTTCATGTAATGTCAGTGTGTCAGCAAGATGCCTCCAATCATTTATTCCATCATGTGCCAAATTTGTCCCCTGCGGTTTCACCTTAAACAGCTTGCAACAGAAACAAAACACTTTATCCAGATCAATACAATACACAAGCCAATCTCTGTGATGTTTCTCACCATTCCACAAGTATTTGGTGTAGAATTTAGAAGAAAAACGCCTAGTTCCTGGAAGACCTCTAGGAGCTTTTCCAACCAAAACATCCCTCACAGGCCCTTTCTCTACTAATAAATCCTTCCACTTGGGGGCAAGATTATCCCAAACTCTCGGATCATATATGCTGACATCATCTTCCTTAACATTATCATTCAAGTTCCCTAGAGTTTCATTAACATCATCAAGGTCAACACCATCACCTTCTAATCCCTCTTCTCTAGGTTCTTTCTCATTAATTTCCCCAGTAACATCACCATCATTAATATTTGGAGCAACATGTTCAAAAATAGTATCATTCAATTGAAGTAAGTCTTCGTTACCTGAAGGTCCTGAACAATCTGCCCTTTTCTTCATAAAAAGCCGTTAAATCTCCCCTTTTTGTTTTTCGGCCTCTTTTTCTTCCTTTTCTTTTTCTGGTGCTTCTTACAACTTGGTTCATATTTCCTCTTGGGGCCAGATACACTATAATAACAATAAATACAAAGTTTTGATTACTGATTAGGAAAAATATATATACTTGCAAGATCTGCAACACTAATTAGCACTATACAGAGTGGTTGAAACAAAAACCATTACCTTGCTTCATCGTATTTAAGATTCAAATCCATATTCCTAAAATTTCAACCTTCAAACTTCAGTGGAACTTGAATTGGATCCGAATCATGAATTCGATTCAGATTGAATATCACGACAAGATGATTCGAATCACGAAGTTGCAAAGATTGGCCCTAATCCTTGAGCACCAGAAAGCCGTTGAATCGACGCAGAACGGCAGAACCCAGAAGAAGACGTTTATGTCTGTCTCAGAAACCCGGAAAATCCTAGTTTATTTTAGTTTTAATTAAAACTATCCTAATCTAAATTGGATAAGAATTGGAAAAGTCAAATTATTTGTTAAAGAAACCAAAGTCAGCCCAACAAGCCAACAAACCCGTACATTTAATCAATTAAGTTTGTGTTGTGAACCCGGTGGTTCGCGACGGTCGATTTAGCCGGAAAACTGCCGGAGTAGTAAATAGTATTAACAGTAAAATGAGTTGCAATAATTGGTTCAATGAATGACAGAATCTGGGAATGCAATCCCTTAATAACAAAATAGGAAGTTCTACCTATAACCCGGTTCAACCGGTTCTCGGTTTAATCCTCCAGCTAGTAACCCGGCCTCTTGCTGAATTTACCAATATGCCCTTGAGCTTCCCAGCAATCACAACATTCCCACCCTCTTAAACTGTTGCTTGTCCTCAAGCACTGAACTGTGGAAATTGATGGCTGATAAACTCAACATCTTCCCAAGAAGATTCATCAACACCCAAATTTCTCCACTGGATCAACCACTGAACAAAAGAGCTACCATTTCTAGATATTAACCTCTTCTGCAGTATTTTCAAAGGAAACAAACTCTCTAGATTCTCATAACTAATATTGGTGCTCTGGTTAGGAACTAAAGATGGATCACCCACAAAAGCCTTCAACAAAGAAACATGAAATACAGGGTGTACCTTGCAGTTCAATGGAAGTTTGAGTTCATAAGCCACTGTCCTTATCTTCTTGGAAACCTGGAAATGGCCATGAAACCTGGGGCTTAGCTTAGGACTATGCCTCTCCAGCTCTAGTAAAGAGTTCTGCATGTACTTGTTGACCTTCAATAGCACTCAATCCCCCACTGTAAATGATCTATCAGTCCTTCTTGAACCAGCATACACCTTCATCCTCTCTTGAGCAGCTTTCAGATGTTCCTGTAACCTCTTCTGCACCTCATTTCTTTGCAACAGAAGATCCTGAGCAGCTGGAAATACAGTATCTGTTAAAATTCCCAGAGGAACTGAAAGAGGTTTGACCCCATAAAGAGCTTCATAAGGAGACATTTGTAGTCTAGAATGATAACTGGTGTTGTACCACCATTCAGCAGTGCCCAACCACTCTTTCCATCTACCAGGGTAATAACTACAAAAACATCTCAAATAGTTTCCCGAAATTTGATTGACTCTTTCTGTCTGCCCATCACTCTCAGGGTGATAAGCACTTCTAAAGTTCAGTTTAACTCCCAGCTTCCCAAACACTTCATTCCAAAAACGACTAGTCAAAACTTTATCCCTGTCAGAAACAATTGACTCAGGCAGACCATGGAGTCTATGAATTTCATCTAAGAAAGCTTGGGCTACCTGTTTAGCTGTGTAGGGATGAGCCAATGCAATGAAATGGCTATATTTAGTGTATCTGTCTACTACCACCAGCACTGTGTCGAACCCCATGGATTTTGGTAATCTTTCCACAAAATCCATGGTGATGTGCTTCCATGCACCATCAGGGATAGGCAAAGGCTGCAGCAAACCAGGGGGAAAACAGTGCTCACTCTTATTTTTCTGGCAAACTACACAGTTTCTCTCAAACTGTATGACTTCCTCCTTCATCTTTGGCCATACAAAAATGCTCAGAACCCTCTTCATAGTGGTACTTTGTCCAGAATGACCCCCTATAGCTGAAGAATGCACGGTTGCAAGAATCACAACCCTTATATTCCCTCCACTCCCTACATATATCTTCTAGTCCTTCTTCAAAATTCCATTAGTAAACGTTAGCTCAACATTCTGGTTCTTAGTCAACACATCATGGGCAATCAGTTGTTGTGCTACTTCATCATCCCCATAACTCTCTTCCAACTGTGCAATCCAAGAGGGAACTAAGGTAGAAGAAACCATAGGTCTACACTCCATCATTCCTGTGATTCCTGATTACTCAGAGCTACTGCTTGACTCCACTATGCCATGATGAGGGTACCTTGAGAGAGCATCTGCCACCACATTAGTCTTCCCACTCTTATACTGTATCTCAAAATCCAATCCTAGCAGTTTGGTGATCCATTTATGTTGTATAGCAGTGTGCAACTTCTGATCTAACAAAAACTTCAAACTCTGATGATCAGTTATGATGACAAATCTATTCCCCACCAAATAGTGCTTCCATTTGTCAACAGCCATAACTAGAGCCAATAACTCCTTTTCATAAGTTGATAACCCGCTATTCCTAGGACAAAAATTCTTACTGAGGAATGAGATTGGCCTGCCTTCCTGTATAAGTACTGCTCCCATCCCTGCACCACTAGCATCAGTCTCTACTATAAATGGTAAAGAAAAATCTGGCATCCTTAGTACTGGAGCCTCTGAGATAGCCATTTTGAGCTTGCTAAATGCCTCAGAAGCCAAGTCACTCCACTGAAAAGCATCCTTTTTCAACAGATCATTTAAAGGTCTACAAATCACTCCATAATCTCTGATAAAACTCCTGTAATACCCTGTAAACCCCAGAAAAGACCTCAGTTCCTTCAATGTAGTAGGCTCAGGCCACTGTAAAATGCAGCTAACTTTGCTCCCATCCATCTCTACACCATGCTCAGAGATGATATGTCCCAGATAGTCCACTCTA
Organism: Cruciata laevipes; assembly: GCA_963678965.1. Taxonomy (NCBI): domain Eukaryota; kingdom Viridiplantae; phylum Streptophyta; class Magnoliopsida; order Gentianales; family Rubiaceae; genus Cruciata; species Cruciata laevipes. The sequence continues at coordinate 12,028,813 of OY787642.1, forward strand.
CTCTCAGCAAAAGCACATTTAGACATCTTTGCTAACAACCTGTTCTCCTTCATGATTTCCAGAACCCTTTGCACATGTTGTAGATGATCCTGATAAGATTGGCTGTAGACCAATATATCATCAAAAAAGACCAACACACATTTTCTCATCAGTGGCTGAAACACCTGATTCATCAAGGCTTGAAAAGTAGCTGGTGCATTGGTGAGGCCAAAAGGCATGACTAGAAATTCGAAATGACCACGGTGAGTTTGAAAAGCAGTTTTGGGGATGTCCTCTCTTCTTACTCTAATCTGGTGATACCCTGACCTCAGATCCAACTTTGTGAAATACTTAGCTCCATGTAACTCATCTAAAAGCTCATCAATAACTGGAATGAGAAACTTATCTTTGGCTGTTAGATCATTGAGTCTCCTGTAGTCAATGCAAAGCCTCCAGCTCTCATCCTTCTTCTTAACCAACAGAACTGGGGAGGAATAAGGGCTTGTGCTGGCTTGCACCACTCTGTTCTGCATCATTTCTTTGACTTGTCTCTCAATCTCAGACTTATGGAAGTGGGGGTATCTATAAGGTCTCACCTTGAAGGGCTCAGCTTCTGACTTCAGGTTAATCTGATGGTCTATTGCTCTCCGTGGGGGTAATTCCTGTGGTTCCTGAAAAACCTCAGAATATTGAACTAACAGTTGTTGCATCTCAACAGAAGAATTCTGAAACACCTTGGACTGATTAAACTCCCTTCCCATCATCTGTAATTCACCATAAGTTGCCTCCCCTTCACTGTGCAGAAAGTGCTCCTCCATAAACATAGCTTGTGCTTCCCTCCTTCTACACTCAGTAACTTTCCTGGCCTCAATCCCTTTCATCACATTAAACCTCATCCTCTCGATGCCATTACCCTTCAACCACCATTCCTCCCCAGTGCACTGATTAGTTAAATTGACTTCATTAGTCATGAAGTCAAAAGAGATAGGACTAAACCACTTCATCCAGTCTACTCCAAGTAACATATCTAGACCTCCTAGCTCCATAAGCCTGAGAGAGAACACAAACTGATGGTTTTGGACTGACCACCTTACTCAAGGGCACCTTGAAAGACCTCCAATCATACTCCCATCTTCTATTTTTACTTGAAACGTTCTGATGAATTCCTCATGCAGCCCCAACCTCTTAGCTAAGCTAGGACTAATGTAACTGTGAGTACTACTAGTGTCAAGCAGCATTTCCACACATTCATCCTTCACAATCCCAGACAAGTGCAAAGTGTTAGTTTCCTGTGCATCAACAACCTCAGCAAAGCTTCTCTTTCTCCCAATACTGTTCAGAGTCATCAGTTCTGGTTCCTGTTTCAACTCCTCAACCAACTCATCCAAATTTTCCAGTTATTTCAGAGAATCAAAATCATCTTCCACTATTATAATGTCCTTGGGGCACCCTCTTCCACATTTGCAATATAGTGAATTTGTCTGAACTTGCATACATGACCTGGACTATATTTCTCCCCACATTTATAACAAAGGTTATTGTCCCTTCTGAACTGTTGTGTTTGAGGTGTGATTTTCTTGAAGCCTGGCTTATCCCCACTGTGAAACTTTTTATCATCCATTCTCCCCAATCCAGCACCCCAAGGGTTTGATTCCTTCCTAGCATCAACACTCCCATAAGATCCCTGCATCATACCTCTTTGTTTCTTATATAAAGAGACTAAAAGCTTCTCCTGCCATACTACTACCTCCATAACCTCATGCAAGCTCTTAGGTCTCTGGGATTTGACAGCTAACTTGAGTTCACCTCTCAAGCCACTCAGAAAACTGGAAGTGTAATAGGTCTCAGGCTGATAAGGATCCAAGGACATCACCATAACTTTAAGAATTTCAAACTGTTCTATGTAATCCTCTACCCCACTCTTCTGGTATAGTTTATTAAATTCCTCAATCAAGTCTTCTCCACCCTTAACCCCAAACCTTCTTAGCAGAGCTGTTTTAAACTCACTCCATGTCTCCACAGGTTTCACCATGTACTCAGAGGTGAACCACATCTTTGCTTTTCCTTCAAAATACAGTTCAGCCGTACCAATCTTCTCCTGATCTGGCATGTTACAATACCTAAATATCTTCTCACACCTCCTAAGCCAGTCAATTGGATTATCACCATTAAACATGGACATCTCAATTTTAGGATGCATCCTAGGGATAGTAACCTTCCTACTCCCAAACATTAACTCATCCTGACTTCTATAAACATAAGGCATGGCATCCGGAAACACAGTTCTATTATTATGAACATAGGGTGTACCAAATCTAGCATGATCTTCAATCGAGCTAGAGCTAACCTCAAACGAAGATTGCTGATACGCCGGCGTTTGCTGAAATCGCATCTTCTCCTTCTCACTGCAAGTTGCGTCAGTTTTCAGCTCCACTCTCACCTGCTCGGTCTTCTCATTCCCCGGTGTTCGTCGTGGATCCTCCAATTCCCGCGCCGGAGTACGGATCTGTTCCCCGTGGAACCTCTCCGGTGACTTCTCCTTCATCTTCACGTAATCAGTCATCATCGATCTGAACTCGTTGTTCGAAGATTGCATTTCTAACAACTGCTGCGAAATCATTGATTGAGCTGCTTGAGTTGCCGCCTGATCTGCACAGATGTTCACCGCCATCGCTCCGAACTCAGTGCGAGTGTCTGTCATCTCGACCTACAGCGTTTTCATCGAGCTCTCCAATTCTGCGATCCTGCTCTCGAGTATCTTGTGTCGAGTATCCGTCATTTCTTCGTCGGATGTGAGCCGAGGATTGCCCGCTTTGATACCAAATGTTGTGAACCCGGTGGTTCGCAACGGTCGATTTAGCCGGAAAACTGCCGGAGCAGTGAAATAGTATTAACAGTAAAATGAGTTGCAATAATTGGTTCAATGAATGACCGAATCTGGGAATGCAATCCCTTAATAACAAAATAGGAAGTTCTACTCTATAACCCGGTTTAACCGGTTCTCGGTTTAATCCTCCAGCTAGTAACCCGGCCTCTTACTGAATTTACCAGTATGCCCTTGAGCTTCCCAGCAATCACAACAGTTTGTCAAATATTTTGTTTTGTTTTATTAAGAGTAAATGGGCCGTATGAGTCCTGAAACAAATATACATATATAGATTTTTTTTGTTGGGGCCCCTGATCAGCTGAGGCCCTGTGCCAAGGCACATTCGGCCCGCTGTCAGGCCCGACCCTGTTGAGGAGGTATCAGTTATCCTTGTACCAGCACATGCTTTAATCACACAACCGGTATGTCATTTTTATCATAAACTGTGGTATTTAGGTCTATGTTGTAAATTGTAACATATGCATATTGTATCATTTTTATCTTTTGGGGCCCTTATAGAGTTGTAATAACATATTACTTGTAGATTGTCAATGAGTTACTGCATTATGATACTTTGTTTTTTATCCTTTATAATTCTTGAAACTGTTTGCCTCTATAATCCATGCACATAGAGTAGAAGGAAATCTTATTGGAAATTATACATTTTTTGGGTATTTACCTGATATGATTGTGATCATCAACGACACATGTAAGTTAGGATTGGTGAGGAAGGATCATGCTAGTCTCATTTTTGATGAGTTGCAAATGTCATAGCTAGTTTGGGGGCTTAACCCCCCTAGACTAGGGGCCCTAGTAAATTTCAACCGAGTTTTTTTTTTCCTAGTAGGAAGTCCATTAGTTTGAGCTGTAGCTTGTGTCTGAATTAAGTCTTTCAATTCATCTTTCAAGCTACACACAACAAGAAGTGACTATTGTGTCTTGTAGGCTGTAATAAGGCCCTGTTTACCAGAGCTTATCTGTAGATCAGTTCAGCTCAGTTCAGTTCAGTTCAGTTCAGTTCAATAATTTAAATTTTTTTCAGTTCAGTTCAGCAAATTTAAATTTTTTTCAGTTCAGTTCAGTTCAGTAAATTTAAATTTATTTTAGTTCAGTTCAGTTCAGTAAATTTAAATTTATTTCAGTTCAGTTCAGTTCAATTCAGTATATTTAAAATTATTTCAGTTCAGTTAAATAAATTTAAATTTAATTAATTTCAGTTCAGTTCATCAAATTTCCTTTTATATGATGATGAGCATTCATTAATAACAAATGAAAATATATTATTCTTATTTTAGTTCAATTCATATCAGTTCAGATCCCCTGAAAAATACATGGCTATGATATTCAACTCAATATATTTCTTTAATTTACCATAACCTTTACCTTTTATACATCCAATATAATTATTTGAATCGTGATTCATTTAAATCGACTCAACCAAATATAATATGTCTTCATTATATGACAATTTGGAATTAGTTCAGTTCAGTTCGTTTCAGTTCAGTTTAGTTCAGAACAATTCAATTCAGTTCAGTTCAGTTCATATCCTCTTAAATATAATTTTATGATACACACCTCAATGACTCATATCTTCTTTAATATAATAATATTATGATATACAACTCAATGACTCATATCCCCTGAAAAATACATGGCTATGACTATGATATTCAACTCAATATATTTTTTAATATACCATAACCTTTACTTTTTATACATCCAATATAATTATTTGAATCGTGATTCATTTAAATCGATTCAACCAAATGTAATATGTCTTCATTACATGACAATTTGGAATTAGTTCAGTTTAAATTAGTTTAATTCAGTTCAGAACAATTCAGTTCAGTTTAGATAAGTTCATATCATCTGCATTATAATTTGATGATTTAACTCAATTCAGTTCAAATTATATCACCTCAACGTGTTTTTATATTTAAATAATATAAATATGTATTTATATTTATTTCAGTTCAGTTCAATATATTTAAAATTATTTCAGTTCAGTTCAGTTCAATAAATTTAAAATTATTTCAATTCAGTTCAGTTCAGTTCAGTAAATTTAAAATTATTTCAATTCAGTTCAGTTCAGTTCAGTTCAGTTCAGTTCAGTTCAGTTCAGTACAGCAAAAAATAAGTTCTAGTAAACAGGGCCTAAATATGCTGAGTTTTTTTTATAGAAAAGGGAACTGTACAGATTACCCTAAACTTAGGTAGACTGGCAATGGATATATATACTCTTGGCTTTCACTGCATTCACAATGGCGACTGCATTAGTGATCACTTGCTAAAAACTGAGAAGGAGAAACTGGTCGAATTCATAAACTCATAAATATATTCAACGTCAATTCTAACTAAGGAAAGAATGGCTGAACACAAATCAGCCAAGACTTCAAAAACAGGAAAAATAAAAGTATTGATACAAATTGCAATAAAATCAATTTCTGTGTGGAAAAAGTCCTAAAAATCCAAGAAAAACACGGGTGGAGAAAATGTGGAAAAGAAACGCCAAAATCCCTCTCTTGCAGTTGCGGGAGAATCAAACTTGCAAGCAAGATTAGACCACTGGTCTACTCCTTAAATCCCACAAAATTGCTTCTGCATTTTCCTAGTTCCCAACTTCATCGTTTTTTATTACAAGGTACTTTCTCAACCTCGTACTTCTTACTTGTAGCTATACTCTTTGTCTAGCTGGTTGCATATTCCAGCATTTTGTTGCAGTGGTTTAATTCTGCGCATGGGTTTTGTGTATTGGATACTGGGATATGTTTTTTTTTATTTAGTCTTGTAGGTTGATTGGGTGTGCTGTGTTTGCTTGTTAATAAAATTATGTTTTTTACTTCATGATTGAATGTATATGACTGGTGGGAAGGTATAAATCTTTGCTCTTAAAGAAAATTGGCTGTTATCCTAGCACTAGGGTGTGAGAGAAGATTGCATATCTAATATCTTTAGAAATTTGCTTGCGGTTGTTATTGCATTTAATAGTAAACTGTAGATTTGTTGCTTCCTGTTTTGATGATTATTAATAGTAGGCTTTAGGTTATAATGCTTAATTTCACTTCTTGCTAAAAACTGAGAAGGAGAAACTGGTCGAATTCAGTATGTTAATCATGACTAGAACATATTGGACTTTCATATGTATACATCGCAAGCATAAGTTTTAGATATAATGGTACTTAATGAATCTGAGGAATGCTGTTTAAATTTCATTTATGATGTTGATATAGGGCTAAAGATTTAACATGTCAAAGTTATCCCAATAAATGGAATTTGGTTTGAAGATTGAGAATCAAATTCTAGAACGAGTTCCATATTTTGAGGGATTTTTCATTCCTGTCTCTCCTCAATTAAGATTAAGATTAAGATTCAGATCCCTCCATTCCTATGTTTGAGAACTATTATCTTAGTTTGGATTGTAATCTTGTTTGTCACTTAGGAGCTCATTTCATATTTTTCTCTCTTCATAATCCTACTCCATATAATTTTATGTGATGTAATTTGTGTTGGCATAAGTAGTACACAGTCTCGCTAGAAAGCATTCAAAATTGTGGGATAAATTGTTAGGCCATACGTATCAAAGATTAAAAGCCTTACACAGATTAGTTTCTTTTAATATTTGAAAACACCAATTTAGACCAATCTATCTCGTGAACTGTTTAATTTGGAACTATGACTTCATTTTCCTTTTTAAATTAAGGCTCTTTGACCACAGTTCTTTGATTGGTAGAGTTGGTTTACCACAATTTGCAATGCAACCCATCTCCCCAATGGTGATAAATGAACATGAAGGGAACCCTTACATATCTTATGGTTCTGGTAGCTAATTTGCTAGGTGCAAAAAATTATATGCTGCATACTTGAGATTGGCTTTTTCTTCAGCAGGCATTTGATTACTTCAAAAGTGGTCATTGCACTGCCCATTTACTATTTACTTAGTTGATTATCCAAATTTACAATTTAACTATGGCACCTTCCTCCAATTTGCCTTAACTCTCTGCTTTTGAATTTCTTTTGTATCATATGGAAATTACATGCATTCAGATGAACTACTGAAGGCTTAATCTCTAATTTTTACTTCGGATTTGAAGTGAAGACAAAAACCTAACATTAAAATGCGCCCCTTTCACTATCAGAAATGAGCATACGCTATTACTTTTGGCACCTAAAACAAAAGAGAAAAATACCACATGATGGTTTATAATTATTTGGTTTCCCTCAAATTATCTTACTAAAACAATGTGAATTCTTCTTCGTCCTGCAGTTCCAAAGTTCAAGCAGCTATTTCATTTTGTTGCTCTTTTTTTTTTTTTCTTTTTTTTTTCTTTTAATCCAAAATTTGTTTGCACATTTACTGAACTTTTCATGAAAATGCTTAATTATGATAGTACACTTGTTCTCTTAGAATCCGTAGATAAGAAAATGCAACTAAACATGATTAAAATGTGTGAAAGCATAATTGTCCATCTATGCAATGAAGTGATGCTATATGTTGCACTTTATTTTAGGACATGAAGGATGGTTTCAAGCTGAAAAGTGAACCGCTTCTGAATGAAACATGGAGGAGAAAAAGATGCAGTATAGTGGCATGATAGACAAGGTGGAATAAACACCCAAACAATAGGAGTCTGGCATGTGTCACTTCATTATCTCTTATACCAAACTCATTCCACAAGCTGAAGCATGTGTTGTTGAATCCTCAGGCATGCTCCTCAATTTTTTAGCCACCTATTTCTTTGCCGGTGTGCCGTCTTGAACCATTAGTTACCTTTTTCAATAATTCTCTTCACACTCCCGTGATTTACTTCAAAAACATGTCCCCTATTCTCATTTCTATTGAATCTTGCTTGCACCATCTGGATGATGAGCAATTTAGAAATTGTGGTGAACTCAGGATTGGGCTAAGAAATATCAAGGCGCTTGTTCTCTGTTTAAGAGAGTTGGGCTACAATAAGGATCTGGGATGTCCCTTGTTAAAAAGGATTAAAGATCATATTGCAAAGCTTGTTAACGATCATCTCTCCTTTGATGAACACTGGGATTCGTTCAAATTTGTAAAGGTTATGGAGGTGGAAATCCACTACATGGAGAAAGAAATGAATGATTTGTACAGCAGTATGTCAAATCAGGAAAGCCGATTAGGGTGTTTGTCAAATCTGCATTTGTGGAATGATGGTGTTGAGCAGGGTCAATTGGAAGTTATGGATGCCTTGGAAGTCCAGATTGTATTTTTTAGAGATGTCCTCATTTTTGCTTTCATGCACTCTGATTTTGAGCAGGGGCACTTTGGAAATCTCTTGATTCACGCAGAATCATTTGTAATCACGGCTGTACGTGTTTTTATCAACCATCAAATTAACAGGAATTCGTGGTATGTGGAAGTACTGTCTAAGCTTTCAAAAATAAACCTCGAGGCTGTTGACCCCCTTCTCTTCAAGGCTTACACTCAGGTTCTGAGTAGCTCAAGAACATTGTTCAGATCTCGTGGCGTGGATTGTGGTGCACTGGTGAATTTCTTGAACTCTCTTATGTCTATTCTTTGGGATATAATGCGATTTGATGCTTGTCAATCAGTTTGCCCCAAAGATCAAATGCAAGTGGTGTACGAAGGACTAAGATTCTGCCGATCCCTTCTGAGGCAGTGGTCAGACCTTGTTGGCAAGATTCAAATTGCGGTTTGGATATGTGATGTGGGGGTGTTTGTTTGCTCACTACAGCTAGCAAATGTGAAAATAGATGACCAGCTTTCAAATCTGTTGGAAACTTTGCATGCTATTCAAGGAGGAAACAAGAACAGACCTTCACAGGCTTCAATGTCCCTGGTCATGAAAACTAACATGTCCAAAAGTTCTCATTGCAATGATAAGTACAACACCATAGATCAGACGGAGACCAGAATATGGAGTCATCAGCATCCACAAAGCTCTCCAATAATGACAAATGTAGTTGTTGGTTTGGATGATGAGGTTAGCTCTATTATTGATCGACTCGTTCGTGGGTCTAAATCATTGCGTGTAGTTGCTGTATGTGGAATGGCAGGCATAGGAAAGACTACTCTAGCTTCAATGGTATTCAATCATTCTGTGGTGAGTCACCATTTTCACGCTCGTGGATGGTGCTCTGTTTCTCAAGTCTTGGATAAAAAGAAAGTGTTGGTAGAGCTCCTAAGTCAAATTGATCCATCTACTGAAAGTAATGGGGAGAAGAAGGGAAACAATTTAGCTGACCAGCTGCGGCGTAGTTTGAAAGGAAAAAGATATCCAATATTTCTGGATGATGTGTGGACTACAGAAGCATGGGAGAGCTTGAAAATATCATTTCCAAATGATTATACTCAAAGTAGAATTATTTTGACAAGTCGGCAGTATAGTATTGCCCCTCATGGACTGCTTGACCAAAAGCCCCATTCACTTCGTCTGCGTCAAGACTACCAGAGTCTAATGATGATGCAGATGAGACTATTCCCTGGAAAAGGATGGCCTCAAGAATTAATGGAACTTGGGATGCAAATTGCAGAAAAGTGTAAGGGACTACCTATTACGGTTGTGATTGTAACTGGACTTCTAGCAACTACAGAGCAACAGGATTGGAAGGGAATTCTAGAAGCTATAAGTACAGATGGGGTATCTAGCAAAGAACAATGCAACATCACATTGGAATTAAGTTACAAACATCTACCTCCTGAGTTGAAGCAATGTCTCTTGTATTTTGCGGCATTTCCAGAAGACGAAAAGGTTTCAGTGAGAAGATTAATTCGATTATGGATTGCTGAAAGTTTTGTTGAAGTTATTGACTCCGAGAGGATGGAAGATGTTGCACGGGGATACTTGAAAAACTTGATCCAGAGAAGTTTAGTCATGGTTGTCGAAAACAGATCCTTAGGTGGAGTCAAAACTTGCCAGATTCATGACCTACTACACGGTTTTTGTTTGCGTAAAGCAAAAGATGAAAATTTCTTGCATCTCTTACAAGGACAGGTTCAGCTTTCAGATTTTTCAGAGCCAAGAAACTTGCGAAGGTTGTGTGTTCACTCTGAACCTGTCCATTAGAAGAATTCCAAGTTATTTTGTCCTCGTGCACATTCCATGCTGTTCTTTAACACCGCACAATCTGGTTCTTCTTTCTTTCTGTTTCATATGTCATTCATCATACAGATTTTCAAACTTCTTAATGTTTTGGATGTGAGTGTGTGGCTTTATCTTTGGAGTTTCAGTCCGGGAGGCTCGGCTCGAGCGGTTGGAGCTGAACGTTGAAGGATGAAGGAAAAGCACGCTCAAGGAATTCAGCCCAGAAGGCTCGGCCAGGGCATTTTGTGCTGAGAGTTTCAGCCAAGGATGCTCGGCCAGTGCATTTGGAGCTGAGAATGGTTTGACCAAGTGAAGACCCCTTGTAGTGTTTGTGATATTTCTTCTTGTTGGGCCCAAAGCCCATTAGTTAGAAATAGATATAAATAGAAGGGTGAGGGGCTTGGGAAAAGCGTGCGTGAGAGGCACCAAGAAACAAATCTTGGGAGTGAGCCTTGGGGGCGGCCGACGAGGGCTTCTTCGAGAGGGCTAGAACAAACTTGAGAGAAAGGAGAGATCTTGGTGAGAGAGTTGTAATCCTTGTAATCTCGTTTGTGATTCTAGTGGAACCATTCTTGCAGGACGTAGGTGGAAACACCGAACCTGGGTAAATCTCGTGTTCTTGAATCTTCTTTGAATTTCCTTTGAATCTTGTCAATTACTAGTTAGATCCATCGTGTTTATGCGTTCCGCTGCGCGTGTATTCGTCGCTTATCCGCAACAAATTGGTATCAGAGCATTGTTTGTGGAAGATTTGTGTTGTCTAGTTTGTGCCCACAAGGTGTTTGATAAATTGTCTCTTGTAAGCCTGTGCTTGTTTTGTGATTGCGGAGACTTGTAAAGTCGATATTGAGAAGTTTGATAGGTCGGATGACTATGGGTTCATGAAGGGTGAAGATGCTAGCACTTCTAGGCGGTATGGGGCTTGTCAATGCTCTTTCGGGAGCGGAGAAACTCTCTCTACACGGGATGAGGCGAAGAGGGAAAATGTGTTGTAACACATTGGCTCTTAGCTTTGTGGAAAGTGTTGAGTAGGGTGGTACATTGCAAGTCGGGTTTGGAGGTGTGGTTATAGCTAGGGTCCCTTTGCATGACGAAGACATTGTCACGATGGTTATTTCTCAAGGCGCGGTTTTTCACATTCAAGGTGGCGAAAGGGCAAGGATTGGAGCACATGGTTGACATCCTACAACATGGGAGGGAAGATATCACCCTTGATGGTGTTGTAGGGGCCTTAAAGTATAAGGAGCACAAGAGGACGGATGGAGATGGGGTCTACTAGTGGGGACGACTTGGTGGTGCACCAAGGGAGGTCGGACAAGGGATATTTCAAAGGTAAGAAGATATCGAAGTAGGAATCTTGGAACTCGGGGAATCGAGGAGATGTAACTACTAAGAGAAACGAGGATAAAGATGGTCAAGTATCGGTAGCTCAAGGCTCGGACCAAGGATATGAGGACTTCAAGGTCCTTGTAGTGTTGATCTCTTGCTCGGATGAAAGTTGGATCATGGACTCCGTTTGCTCATCCACATAACACCGAATGAAGGTTGGTTGAAAGTTACGAAAGCACTTTTTGGGTGGAGTAGTGCTTGGGAACAACAAGTCATGGAAGGTGGTGGGAATTGGTTTAGTGAGAATCAAGACCCGTGATGGGATGGAGTGGATTTTGATGGAGGTGAGTCTCGGGATTACGTAGAAACTTAATTTCACTTGGTACCAAAAGAGCATTTGTTGGAAAGGTGGAAAGAAGGTGAAGATAGTCACCAAGGCTGAACTTGTGGGTTTTCACGAGAGCAGGGTGGTAGGTGATCTAGCGACTACTGTGGAGGTAGGAAAGACTTCTTTGGTAAGCCTTTGGTACAAATGAATTGGTCATGGAAGTGAAAGAGGGTTGAAGGAGTTGAATAAGCAAGGGTTGTTGGGGGTGACAAGCTTGGCAACATAGAGTTTTGCGGGAGTTATAGTTATGGCAAAGACACAAGGGTAAAGTTTGCATACTCCGTTGAGGTGACTCGGAATGCGTTGAGTTAGGTGCAATCGGCTTTGTGGGAGCCGTCAAGGTCGCAAACTCTAGGTGGAGGTAATTATTTCATCACGTTCTCGTAAAGTTTGGGTGAACATCTTGAAATCTAATGACGGGGCCTTTTGGCAAGTTCATGGGTTGGAAGAAGATAGTGGAGGTCCAAACGGGGAGAATGATCAAGAAGCTTCGGACGGATAATGGTTCGAAGTTCTTGGGAGATGAGTTTACCGGTATGCTAAGGAAATGAGATAGTTTGGTGTAAGACTGATCATGGAACCCCATAACAAGATGGCCTTGTGGAGTGGATGAACCAGAACTCTTCTTGGGAGGGTGAGATGCATGTTATTCGAAGCCGGTTTCCCGAAGGTGGTTTTCTTTGGTGGCTTTGGAGTGTAAGACACTTGAAGAAGTGTGGAGTGGTTTACGTCCTAAACTCGACAAGTTACGTGTGTTTGGTTGTATAGGTTCTATACACCAAGTAGAGACAAGTATGATCCCAGAGCGAGGAGATGTATGTTTCTTGGATACTGAGTAGGTGTGAAGGGTCGAAAATAATGGAACAGTGAAGGTAGAGATTCATTGGGTATCAATAGTTGGGATATCGTTTTCAGAGGGTCCAAATACTACAAGACCATAGCGACTCAATGTGGCCAAGTATAGCAGAGAGTTTGCTATGAAAGGGTCGAGATCGAGGTGAAGCTATTGGGAAATGGTAGTGAAGTTTGGGAGGGTGAAGACGAAGACATTGATAACAAAGATGTCATCTTTAGAAGGTCTGGATACTACGCGGCCATAGCAACTCAAGGAACCAAGGATAGCAAGGGTATTGCTAGAGAAAGGGTTGAAATTGAGGTGGAGCTACTGGGGAAGTGTGGTGAAGATCGAGAAGATAAAGATGATGGCAGTGAATGCTAAGATGTCGATTTTTAGAGAGTCTGAATTCTGCATGGTCGTAGCGAGTCAACGAACCAAGGATAGCAAAGATGTTGCTAGAGAAAGGGTTGAAATTGAGGTGGAGCTATTGGGGAAATGTAGTGTACTACATGGCCATAGCAACTCAAGGAACCAAGGATAGCAAGGATATTGCTAGAAAAAGGGTTGAAGTTGAGGTGGAGCTATTGGGGAAATGCAGTGAATATCAGAAGGTTAAAAAATGATGGCATTGATGATAGGGATCATGGTGTTGATGATCAAGGTGGAAGGGATCATGACGTGATCAAGGACTTGGATCATACAACTTGATAAGGGATCGACCTATGAGTGAGAGACCCAGACACCGAAGAGGTATGGTAATGCTTATGCAGTGGATTTTGCTTTGGTTCCGCCGAGGAGTTGGATAACTCGGAACCTAGATTTTATCTAGAGGCGATGAGAAGCAAAGAGCACGAGTCTTGGAAGTGTGCAATGGAGAATGAGATGGCATCACTTGAGGAGAAACACGGGAACTAGTGGACATACCTAGAAACTAACGGGTGGTTGGTTGTAAATGGGTGATCAAATGGAGAAAAGGCATTATGGGGTTTGAAAAGCCTAGGTGTAAAACGAGGTTGGTGACTAAGGGCTTCACGGAAAAGGAAAGGGGTAGACTATGATGAAAAATACTCCCCCGTGGTGAAGCACACGTCGAGGTTTTGCTCGCGATGGTAAATCAGGTATGATTTAGAGTTTGAGCAAATGGATGTGAAGACGATTTTACTTCATGGAACTCTTGAGGAGCGGAAACATTGCTTAACCGAAAGGTTTAATCAAGGTTGGATGTGAAGGAAAATGTATGTCTCCTTAGGAAATCTCTTTGTGGCTTTGAGGTAATCCCCTGGACAGTGGTATCTTAGATTTGATGAGTTCATAGTTGTGTTTATATCAAGTGGGGTGAAAAGCTTTGGAGAATTCTTGTTGCTATGGATGACATGTAGCGGTGAAATACAAGAATGAAATTCATAGCTGGAAAATGTATGGAGTAGTGAGTTGGAAATGATGGGAATGACCGAGAAGTCTTCCATGATGGAAATCATGCGGGATAAGAGGCGCGGTGGATTTGTGTCTCAGTGTGATTATCTCTGGAAGGTGGTGGGTCAGTTCGAGGTGTTGAAGGCAAAGGTGGTTAAAAGACCTTTGGAAACTCATTGTAAACTCTCCGCGGAGATGTCGTGGAAGACCAAAGAGGGTCGAACGAGCATGGAGCGGACTCCTTATACAAGTGTCGTTTGGAAGTCTCATGTATTCCATGGAGTGCACATGGTTGGACTTAGCACGTGCAGGAAGCCTTGTAAGCCAGTTTAAGACAAACCCAGGTAGTGAACATTGGGAGGCAACGAAGTGGGTTCTTCGGTTTGTGGAAACTTCTAGTGTTGGTTTTAACTACGGAAAGGGTGAATGAAGGTGAGGATAAATGGCTACACTTCATTTGAGATGTCTTCGTCGAGGAGTTCATTGTAGAGAAAATACACATGGGCGATAATCCGGCGGATATGGCTACAAAGGTGGAATTGGAGATCAAGGTGAGGCATGTCGCGACTTGATCAAATGTCATAGTGTTCAGCATCCAGGAGTGGGTGTGGAGAAAAGAGGTTCTCGATATTGTTGGTGGTTTAGTGTCCATAAAGCCAAGGTGGAGATTTGTGAGTGTGTGGCTTTATCTTTGGAGTTTCAGTCCGGGAGGCTCGGCTCGAGCGGTTGGAGCTGAACGTTGAAGGATGAAGGAAAAGCACGCTCAAGGAATTCAGCCCAGAAGGCTCGGCCAGGGCATTTTGTGCTGAGAGTTTCAGCCAAGGATGCTCGGCCAGTGCATTTGGAGCTGAGAATGGTTTGACCAAGTGAAGACCCTTTGTAGTGTTTGTGATATTTCTTCTTGTTGGGCCCAAAGCCCATTAGTTAGAAATAGATATAAATAGAAGGGTGAGGGGCTTGGGAAAAGCGTGCGTGAGAGGCACCAAGAAACAAATCTTGGGAGTGAGCCTTGGGGGCGGCCGACGAGGGCTTCTTCGAGAGGGCTAGAACAAACTTGAGAGAAAGGAGAGATCTTGGTGAGAGAGTTGTAATCCTTGTAATCTCGTTTGTGATTCTAGTGGAACCATTCTTGCAGGACGTAGGTGGAAACACCGAACCTGGGTAAATCTCGTGTTCTTGAATCTTCTTTGAATTTCCTTTGAATCTTGTCAATTACTAGTTAGATCCATCGTGTTTATGCGTTCCGCTGCGCGTGTATTCGTCGCTTATCCGCAACATTGGAGATAGAGCAGATTTACTTGGATACTGGGGTTCCTAGTGAGATTGAACTTCTAACTCTGTTGCGTTATTTGTCACTTAAAACAAAAGTGGGTACCCTACCATCTTCTCTAGGTAATCTCTCCAACTTGGAAACCTTGATTGCATCTGTTTGGAAATCAGAAATTTCACTGCCTCACACTTTTTGGAACTTGCGGAGATTGACATACCTTTCCATTCATGGTAGATTTGGTAGTTGTGTTTTGCCCCTTGAAGATGTTGAAAATCCTGAGTTGGAAACGCTGGGTCGTGTTTCTTATTATTTGGATGGCAGCATGGAAAAGCGAATGAGAAATTTTCCAAACATCACTAAGCTGGAATGCAAAATTCATGAAGGTCGAGAAGGTAATCAGATTGTGGCTCTTGACTTTCTTAGTCTACTAGAATCACTTACTATTGTGTTGTCTGGTGACCGTTTTTGTTGTGAATTCGCACTACCTGAATGTCTCAGAAAACTGAAATTAGCGGGCGACTTTAGGTTGTCTAGGAGAGAACTTTCGGTCCTTGGTAAACTTCCAAAACTCGAAGTTCTGAAATTAGAAAGTATACACTTTCTGGATACATTAGTGATGGAAGAAGAGGAATTCTCAGCTGGGGATGCATTGGAGATGGAAAAAGAGGAATTATCAGCTGGGTATACACTGGAGATGGAAGAAGGGGAATTCCCAGCACTTAAATATTTGAAACTGTATAACCTGGAAATTCGGTCGTGGACAGCTTCTGATGAGCAACTACCCTGCTTGCAAAAGTTGATATTGAAGGGGTGCTCAGTGTTGAGAGAGATTCCTTATTGCTTGGAAATCATTTCAACACTTGAGGAAGTTGATGTCTGTCGATGCCCTTCCGACTTGGTGCGATTAGTCCTGCAGGTTGAAGAAGTACATATGGAGTATGGAAAGCCTATTGTGGTGCGTATCGCGGACACGCTTCATTGAGAAGTGATTTCTATTCATTCTTAGATTTGGAAAGAATTCCTTTCTTTCTTCCATTCACTACTGCTTCCTTTCTTCCAATTCCTGTATTCAAACTTTCACATATACATCAAAAATCATCATGCCTGAACTGCATTTACCTCCATTTAATGACTAATATTTATTTCAATTTAGTAGAGGTTATATGAGAACCTCCTGTTGATGCTACAAATCATCCACAAGTTTGGTAAGGCTTGCATTATCTCTCATGTTAGTTAGGGCAAGAAATGAACATTCTGGCTGGCATCAATGAAGCGTCAAGGCTTCATATTCTGCCCAATCAGACTTGATTTTTTTTTTTATCATGCTGCTTTTGCATTACCATTTACTAACTCCCCTGAAACATGTGTTCTGGTTCTTTGCTACTGTACCCCTGTTTTATTACCAGAAAAGTGAAACCTCAAAATGTTCGTGGATGACATTTGTAACTTAGAGCATCCACAATGGTAAGGAGATAAGGAGTGTTTCTTTAATGACACGTCATCATTTTAAAGAGTTGTCACTTGAAAAACAATCATCAACAATGAATGTTTTTTTAAAATACTTCTTTTATAAGACTTATTCTTCACTAAGTATGTTTAAAAATAAGAGAAAAATAATGTAAAACAAAATAAAGTGCAAGTGTCATTCAATTATTAGTTGGGATGTTAATTTAAAAATATGCAACCACTCCTTACTTAAGGAGCAACTCTTTGTTAAGGAATGATTCTTAAATCTCCACAATGAACCTTTTTTTTTTTTTTTGAAAATAAACCTTTATATGTAAAACATTAAGAGCTGGGCATATTACATAAGATACGGTTTAGCCTTATGACTGCATTATGTTCCTTAACTAGTACACTTCTACTAACTTTCATGAAATTAGACGAAAGAAAAGAATATCGAAGAAGCCACCTAATGTCTTCCACAATGTTTCTAATCTCCCACGGCGCTAACTCCACATCTCTGAGTGCCGCCATTAGTTCGGATAAATCCGTGAGCAGTCGGATGCTGTGAACTTTAGTTCTTTCCGCTGCTTTTATAGCCCTCCAGCATGGAGTGGAGATGTGCTGATGAAGAAATCTGAGCCAGTGGTGATCCGATTCCCTGATCTAATAGTCCAACCTGCAGTTCCAACATTTCTACTTTTCTGAAATGAGCCGTCCACCATCACTAAGGCTTCAAAGCATGGTTCAGTTGTGAGTGAAGGACCGAAGGGGTGATCTGTTGGCCTGTCAATAATATCTACTAGTTCAGGAGGATCTACTAGTACTTCTCCTTCAGGTGCACTGACCACAGTCTGTTTTCTGAAAAGCATATATTTTGCCATAGCTACTTGCGTGCAGGTGCTTGGTTCTATGTGAATATCTTCCATTGCCTTCTTATTTCTTTGAATCCAAATCTCCCATAGAAGAAATGCCACCATGCTGAGGTTTTCCTTGGATGGATTACTCTCTAGCCATCCTTGAAACCAGTCTACAAACTTCCATCTTTGAGAGCCATCATCAGTGAACTTAACTGGGGAAGAGTTCCAGAACTCCACTGACTCATTACAATGGATAAATAGATGCATTTCATCCTCTTCAGAACTGCCACATCTAGCACATAAATGAGAGACAATGATTTTTCTTCTATGTAGATTTACTGCTATAGGTAAAGCTCTGCTGCATGATCTCCACAAGAACACACAGAGCTTGTATGGCACTTTAAGATTCCAGATCCTATCCCATAGTTTCTTCCTTCTTAGGTCAGGGCATCCTATGGAGGCCATGGCTAGGTGATAACCCTTTCTAACTGAGTAAGTACCATTTCTGTTCTCTCTCCAAACTGGTTCATCTGGGATGTCTGGTTCCTAGGAATCCTCTGAGCTAAAATGTGAGGAACTATTTGGGGTGGGAATATAGCTCTAACTAGAGGGGTTCTCCAGGTTCTATCATCCTGGATGAGATGTTCCACTCTTAAGCCAGTGTTTTGAGCTACATGATTTCCCTCACCCAATGGATTGTGCATAGAAGGAATCCATTGGTCCTCTAAGCTGGTTCTCCTCCCATTGTTTACTCTCCATCCCAAGCTATTCAAAATCAGGTCCCTAGAACTCATTATTGATCTCCAGCCCCATGAGTCCCCAGATTTAACAGATACCCTAGAGATCCCAGCGTTTTTTAGGTATTTGGCCTTGTAGACTTTGACTAGCAATGAGTCACTGTCTTTCATGATATTCCACACATGCTTGGCTAGTAGTGCTTTATTCATTCCTTGAGCTGATCTGATTCCCAGTCCACCTTCCTGTTTGGATTTTGTAATTGTCTTCCAAGATTTCCAGTGGATAGTTCTGCCTTCCAGCTCCCCTTTCCAGATGAAGGTTGCAGTCATTTGATCCATTTTCTTTAGGATGAACTTGGGAATTTTGAAGATACTCAATGGGTATATGGAGAGAGAGCCCAACACATGTTTTGCCAAGGTAATTCTCCCTGGTAGATTCAGTAGCTTAGCTTTCCAAGATCCATACTTTTCCTTGAGCCTGTGGATTAGTCCCTGGAATATTTCTCTTTTCTGTTCCTGGTAATTGACTAGAGTACCAAGGTATTTACCTCCCAGGCCAGACTTGTGAATATTCAGAGAGTAGTGCATGTGTGTTTTGAGCTCATCTGGGGTGTTAGGACTAAAAAGGATAGAACATTTCTCAAAGTTGAGCCTCTGCCCAGAAAATCTTGCATATAAATCCAAAGTCTTGGCAATATCAGTGGTGGCTGGGTAGTTTACCTCTGTGAATAGAATACAATCATCTGCATACATAAGATGACTGATTCTGGGACCACCTCTTGAAAGCTGTACTCCTAGATTTTTGTTTGATTCTACCTTGGCCTCTAACCAAGCAGACATAAACTGCTGAGCTATGATGAAGAGGTAAGGGGATAAGGGACATCCTTGCCTCAATCCTTTGTTAGGAGCAAAAATGGGTGAGGTGCTTCCGTTGACCACTACTTGATAGCTTACAGACTGAACACATTCCATAATGAGATTGATCCAGTGGTTAGGAAAATCCATCTGAGCTAAGGCTTTCTCTAGAAAATTCCAAGATATCCTGTCATAGGCCTTAGACATATCCAGTTTGATTGCAGCTATTCCTTTGCCACCTTTCTTCTTGTTTCTCAAACTGTGAACCACTTCATGAGCAAGAAGCACATTCTCAGTGATGCTTCTTTTAGGGACAAAGCCATTCTGAGATTCTGAAATTAAACTGCCAATGCTTTCTTTCAATCTGGTGGATAAGACCTTGGCAATGATCTTGTACTTGACTGTGCATAGAGCAATCAGTCTGAAATCAGAAGCCAGCTGAGGCATTCTCTTCTTAGGAATCATTACCAGTTGGGTTCTATTCCAGTGAATTGGCATTCCATTCCCATTCAGTATATTTAAAATGCTATCAGTGAGATCATTCCCAACAGTCTTCCAATATCTCTTATAGAATCCAGCTGGGATTCCATCTTCTCCTGGAGAGGTCCATGATTTCATCTTAAAGATAGCTTTCTTGATTTCCTCTTTGCTGAACTGTTTACTGAGCAATGATTTCTGTGGTTCAGAAAGTTTCCTGAAATTCGCATTCAGGAACTCAGATTCCTGAATGTCCCCAACCGGGCCCTGAGGGTACCACTCTGGGGTGGTAAGGACAGCTTTAAAGTGATCTGTGATGGTGTTAATAACTTCATCTTTCTTGACTGTCCAGTCACCATCCTCCTTCATTATGCCTTGTATCATATTTGTGTTTTTCCTTCTGGTTGCCCATTTATGGTAAAAGGCAGTGTTTCTTTCTCCTTGAATCATCCAATTCACTTTAGCTCTCTGTTGCCAGTAGTCTGATTACTTCTGAAGGAGATCCTCAAGTTCCACTCCAGTCTTTTTTAATAAACCAGTGTTACTGCTCATGTTGTTGCTTCTTTGAAGAGCCTCTAACTTGCTGGTGAGCTGTTTGATCCTTGAATCCATTAGTCCAAAGGTGCTCCTGTGCCAGTTGGTAAGGTGCAACATTGAGGTTTTTAAACTGTCATCCAGGAACAGTGTGGGGGGAGGTTTTGTTGAGCTGATTTTTGGTAGTTCCAAACTCTTCTGACTATCTGATCTGCTTGCTCCATTTTGGCCCAGAAAGATTCAAATCGACAGTTCTTTTTTCTGTCTTCTTGTAGGTTTGGTGTCAATCAGCAGAGGACTATGATCAGAGCCAATCATTGGTAGATTATTTACCCTGGAGGTGGGGAATAACTCAAACCACTCCTTATTACCAAATGCCCTGTCTAATCTTTCCACTATGGTATCTGGTTCATCTCTCTTATTAGACCAAGTGAACCATAACCCAATCTGCTCAACCTCTCTAAGTCCTTTCTCATCAATGAGAGTATGAAGTTCAGTGTTGATGTCTTCCGGCACAGGCAGACCTCCCACTTTATCTACCTGACTAAGAACTTGATTGAAATCTCCTAGTAGATTTAAAGGGAAATCAATGAAATACGACAAAAGCCTGATGTTATTCCAAATCAAAGCCCTATCAGATTGAACTGGGGCACCATACACTAGACCTAAGCACCATTTTTCATGAGGTGCACTAGTGATAACAGCAAAAGTAAAATTCTTATTAGAAACTAGAACCTCTAGGTTAACTTCCTCATTCCAAAGTAAGGCCATTCCACATTCCACAATCACCTTGCTAAAGCCAGAGTTTTCCTTCCAGGCTATCATTTTCTCAGCTGACATCTTCGTTTCCAAGAGCCCTAGAAAGCTTGGTTTATACTGTTTGACCAAACGGGAGACCATCTGTTTTGTAGAGGCCTTATTCAGGCCTCTACAATTCCATGAAACGCCTATCATGGCCCCTGTTGGGGCTGATTTGGTTCAGCCTCCTGAGACCTCAGCTTGACAAAGAAACAAAACCTAAGAGTCCTTCCTCTTACACCACCATCAGTACCACCTAAGCCTTCCTCCTCTTCAATGATTCCAGCTCCATCTGCAGCTTCATCAGCAACACCAACAGCGGAGTCCTCCCTTTGAAAGCTCTCATTAGGGGGAACCTCATTGTTGCTCTCATCCTCCTGTTCTTCATGCTAATTCTGAGATGCATTCCCTCCTATGGTCCGAGAAGCTGCATTCCTAACAACTTCAGGTTGGCTGATCACATGCTTAATTACACTCTCAGCATCATCATCTAGCTCTGAGGCATTAGGAGACGAGTCTTCTGTGCTTGAGAACAGTTGTAGAGTAAACTTGGCCTTCTTCCTGAAGCCAGCCCCATCATCCCCAACCAGATACTTATCTGTGGGGTCTTCTGATCTGGCTCTTTTAACTCCTACCTCCTTTTTCCGCTCTTGAATAGGGTCAGAGAAAGCCGTCCTGAGGATGGGAAGTCTCCATGCCACATGTATTCTCTCTTCCTCAGAACTGTATCTGGATTCTCCATCGACCCTAGAACCCTCAACGACAGACAATTTGGCCTTCTTCTTTATGAGCTTCTCTTCCACCACATCCCCGGTAGGCTGCCTTACCCATTTTCCAAACTTTATGCCTGGTAGCTTCTTTTTCAGTGTCTTTGTGACTCGGACCTGTGGAGCTTGTACTTTCTTTACTGGCGGCATCCTTCTGTTTCTCTTCCTCTTCTGCCTGCTTAATCTAGAGCTTGAGCTGGAACTTTGGATTGAGCTGGCCTCTCTGGAAGAACTTCTCCTAGCTCCCCCCTGGGTCTACCAGATTCTCCAAGCTCAAAAACTCCCTTGGGGCTGATATCCATGTCTGAATAAGAGTTGCTGCTAGTACTCGAAAGGTGATTGCTACTCTTGCTTTTGCTTTTAGCACCATCAACTTCGGAGTCTCGTAACTCCATAGGTAGGGGGTGCTTTCTTCAAGATGAAAGGTCTCATCCTCAGACGACGAAAACCTTGAAGAATCTTGGTTAGCCTGATCCAACCAACCCACCACTGGGTCATACTGGTCGTCATCAGAATCAGGGAGGGAGCTCCATGCTTGCCTGTTCACCGCCACCAGATCTTCCTCTTGTTCTTCAATGGGTTCAGCATTTTCCAGCTGGTTCAGGATAGGAACCTCTACCTGACCAATAACTGGGACCACTTGATCTTCCTAATCCTGGAAGTGAGCCCTGGAACCATTAGTCACTTGATCGAGCAGTAGAAACTCTTCCACGCGTTGAAGATTTCCAGGGATTTCTATGAGCTGTAAACTCCCTTCTACTTCTGAGTCAGAAACAGGTCCATGACGCATCTGAATTGGTGGAGGGCTCAAAATCAAAGGAGCACCCGTCAAATCTCCTGCACCATCAGCAGTTGAGTCGAAATCCTCCATTTGCTGATCCATAAACACATCATTTGTCTGAACCTCTTCCTCCACCATATCCTCTTGCTGGCCCTGAGCATTTTTTGGCGGGCCAACTCCAAAGTAAGGATCGAAGAACTCTTGTTGAAAAGGAGCCACCACATACCCGCCTTGATCTCCAACAAAGTGAGCCCTGGGAAAATGACCCTCGGTCCTCATTGAGAAGAGGAAACCTTCCTGCACCTTACTATCATGAAGCTCCCTATATCTCTGCCACCTTGTCGCCATGTAGTTTGCTGGCACATTAGTGTTTCTTCTTCCTGGATGGTTTCTGTGCGCATTCATCGATGCCGGGAACATTTCTCTATTTGAATCATATAAAATGTCTGTACCTCTTTCAGCATTGTGACGCTGAACTCTATTTTCAATGAAGGCATCCAGGTCGCCATTGGTGGCTACGGGGCAGTGATTCAACAAGTGGCCAATCACGCCACATCTCCTACAGAACCTGTGCATCCTTTCGTATCTAACATCCAACCAGATTCTCCTTCCTGAAACCAGGTCAAGATAGTAACCAGATATCAGGGGATCTTCAGGGCAAACCCACATCGTTGCTCTCAAGTATTTGATGTCCTCAGCTGGCCTGACATCAATGTCAATGTCAATGATCTCCCCTGCCGCATTTGCAGCCTTAATGGCTGCTCTTGGTGCAAAATATTCGCCTGGGAGCCCATGCAGCTGGACAGCAATCTTGATCTTCTCCACCGTGATCCTTCTGAGCGAGATACCGGCTCCATATCTCTTCAGAGCCAGAAGACCTCCATCCACCGAGAAAGGGCTCCTGTGTAGTACTGCGAGAGCCTCTTCCCTGGTTCTGAATTTGAAGATGAAGAAGTTCTCACACCTATGCTGGACAGTTACGTCCATTCTCCAGAACTCAGTAACATATTCCCTCATCCTGTTGAGGCTGAAGTTTCTGTCATCCACCCAATAACCAAGGAGACAGTTCTGAGACATATCAGCGCCATCTTCAATATCCGCCTGCGTAAAGCGAACAACTCCACCTCTTCTTATCGGCCTGATGATGGCATCAAGGTCAGCTGTCTGATTAGACTCCTCCCTTAACTCCTCTGCGTATTCTGGGTGGGGATGCTGCATGTTGAATACAGGCAAACGCACCGTGGAACCAAACGACATTGTATCCTTAATTCTCCAAAGTTCTTGAAACGAGTAGGAAAGAACTTTTGAGTTGTTACTGGGGAGTGAGAAGCCAAGTTTCGTCCTATTTATAGCCGTGGTTCTAAGGCTCGACCTTTGCCATTCCCCCTCCTTAATTTTCCTTTTCTTTTTACCCCATCCACTTGACTTGGCTTCCATAATTGTTTGGGAAAACCAAGATCTCGACAGAGCAAATTCTAGAGCCTAGATTCCTATGAAGACTGGAACAAAAGGTATGAAAAAGAGAAATGTAGACAGAAAAGTACCTTTTTGTAGAACCAATATTGCCCAAAATGGATCTTTTCAGAAACCAGCCGCCTATTCCATTCTTGGGGAAGAGAAAAAGAGGAGCAATGATGAGACTTTTGTAAATATCAATGCTCCTCCCTTGAAAACTCCAGAAACGTGCTACAGGGGGTATGGCTTTTCTGCAGAAGCTAGAGCGAGCCTTATATCATCTGAAAGATACCTACAAAGGTCACCTCCCTCCGATCAGAACACACTCAGCCTATCGCCTTCCACCCTAAGCACTACACACTCCTGATACAGCGTGCTCTTGGACCGCTGAATTTTGATGAGATCCAGAACACTACCGGACCTCCACGAATTCAAACCAATCCGATTGGTTTTATGTCGAGACTCATCCACGATCTTTAACTCTTCACCATTGCTTAATGGGTATCCTTGAATTTTGTTTATCCTAACTCCAATTAGATATCTTTGGAAACTCAGAGACTATTCAATCAATTTTAGGATTGAATTTGGGGAAGAAAAAACCCTAATTTTGAAGGCTTATTTCCCCAGAAGTGAAAGACTTCTCTCTAGGACTTTCTAGAGAGAGAAAGTGTTTCAAAAGCCTTGTTTTTACAATGAACCTTCTTACTTAAGGAGCACTTAAGGAGCCTTCTTACTTAAGGAGCACTTAAGGAGCCTTCTTACTTAAGGAGCACTTCTTAAGGAGCACTTACAATGAACCTTCTTACTTAAGGAGCACTTCTTATTAATAAAAGTGTTTCTAAGAAGCATCATTGTTGATGCTCTCAACATTTAAATTTACTTTTACAAAAACAATTTTTTTTCACACCACCAATGGTGGAGGGATTGTATTGGGCTCCCTTAACTCTAAAACCAAAGGTCTCAATTTGAGAAGTGTAACACAAGAAAAGCCCATACAAGATAACTCACTATGAGAACCTAAGGAGATTAATGATTTCAGCTAAAATCGAATTCTGGGGCAGGTTAACAAATTGACAAGTCGATATATAAGTTTGCCCCGGAATGATAGTTATTAAAGAGAGCATGTTATCGAATTGTATACGAAACAAAACCTTATATCTCTTTCCAACTAGGACATATGAGTGATGTTGCGGTGGTCTGAGTGCTTTCTTGTTCTTGTTTAATGGTCTTTTCCTGCAATAACAGCTGAGCATTTTTTTTTACTCCACCACTTCTGTATGACGATAATGCACTTTGCTCCAGAAACCAACCTCCATATGTAGTTGACTCCATAAAACATCTATTTTCCGGAACTGCTTGTAGCTTTCTGATGCGGGGCAATTCCGCACTAGTAATCTGGGCTTCAGATAGCTGACGTATCCGAGTGCTGATCGTTGATGAAGTATGCAGACTGCTCGCCAATGACTCCTGACTATCCAAGCTCCTCAGCCTCAGATAGGACTTGCTTGAGACCTGTCCTCCGATGCCTGCAAAACAAGCCCCCCGGCAGTACCCCGGGGGTGGTAGCTCCGGTGTGATGATGAGATTTCGTGTACTGAAAGATAAAAACTCTGTATTCAAGAGTTAGAGAACTTACCTGAAATGGCTGATTGTGGCTTTCTTTTATTAGCGTCCTAGAGCGCCTCCCTCCATCCCTTTTCCTTGCTGACTCATAATTCTTTTTCCTCCTCCCCAAGTATGCCTCACGTGAGACTGTACCTCCTGTGTTTTACTTAAGATCCTCTCACGTGCCCGTGCATTTTCATGGAAATTTCCTTAAGCAACTGAGTCATCACCTTTCCCACTAATAGGTGACGCATTATGTATCATCACAAGCCCCCCAAGTCGAGTGCTGGTTCTGAAAGAGCAACGCTTGACTTGACTTTATCTGATCCTCCTTCCTTTTGTTCTAACTCTTTCATCCAAAGTTTGGTGGGCTTTGCCATTTCGTTATCCCGGGGCGACACCCTTTTAATAGGTGGGCTCCGATTGGCGCAATTTTTTCCTGACGGCTGCGCGGTTTCCGATTCTTCCCCTTCTTTTGAGTGACTTAATCATTTTGTCTTCTTCCTAGGTACGGCTTGTCCTTGCCTCTTTATCTTTCCCTGCCTTGCTCCTTTTATCTGTACTATGAATTCCTTTCCCTTTTTTCTCATTCCGCTCGTATGGTCGACTATCCTTCCCGCAGTTCTGGTTCCTTTTCTGAAGATTCCTACCCACTTGTTCTAAATCGCTCTCGCTTTGCTTCGTCAACTTCTGGTGACTCTTCCGCCAGTGCCTCTGCCTTGTCTCCTTGCAGCGATATGACTCACCCTAAGATTGTCCCTTTCGGTGAGGGTCTCAGCTCTTGTCGTCTTGATTCTCAGACAGGAACTAGTTGATAATACCGGCCCAGGATTCCGCTGGACCGGGAAAAGGGCCCGCGGCCCAAGAGTGGGAAAGCAGCGCCTCTCCCGCGAGAGGCACATCCGGACAAGAACAAGGACGGATGGTGACAAGGAGAAGTGGTCCAGAGTCTTATCCAAAGCAGGCAACCCCAGCTATAAATACTAGTCTCAAACAGTGAGCAAGGTATGTGACTTATATCTCTCTATTTCATATTGAGAGCTCCTTCCGTACGTTTTCCCCTCATCGCTATCCCCATCTCATCATCGCGCCGGAGCCTCTTCCCCGGGACGCCTCCCGAGGATTGTTTTGCAGGATTGGTGCGGGCTTGCTCGGAACGAAGCCCGGATAGCGTCAACACCCGGGAGACGGACGGATTTGAGTAGCATCAATTGGCACGCCCAGTGGGATCCTTCCACCTTCGCACGATGGAGTCGCGAAGGAGAGGGCGCGGGCGCCCGAAGAAGAACGCGTCACCTTCTGGGAGTGGCCCTCTTCCACCCCCGGGGGACGATGTAACTTTGAGGTAGTTGCAGGAGGAGGCTAGACACCAGCGTGAGCTAGGAGTACCACATGATGGTCACGTGGAAACTGCCTCCGACGAAGCTGACTCGGAAAGAGAGTACCAGGACGAGCAAGGAGGACCTAGGCCCACCAGGGAAGACAGTTCCCGGGCTCAGGGACCTGAAACCCAGGAAGAGAGGCAATACCTGGCTAGTAACCCTCAAATCCAGGGACCGGTTTTTCCGGAAGAGGGGCAACCCTTAGCTAATGCAGAAGAATCGGCGGCGTTGGAGTTCATGAGATCCAACAAGGAGTTGTACCGCCAGTGGGCACTCTCTACCCGGGAAAGCCATAGACGAAGGGAACCCGGAGGGAACCCGGCAGGTCCTCTACGGGGACATCAAAAAGAAGTTATCGATCTGGACGGAGTTGTTCAGTCGCCAAGGATACAGGGGCATGTGAATCCTTCAACCGTCCCACCTTCTTTCCCCCCGAATTTCGGGGTCGGAGGGGGAGCGGCCACAAGACAACAATCAAATTTAGTCCCACATGCTCCACCCTACTACCCGTGTTCTAACTGGGGGATTGGGCATGACCCTCCAGTCATGCCTGCGGAGTTATTGGGTTATCAGGCCCCTGGAACCCAGGGGAACCCGATCCAGTATTCCATGCCCATACATGGGTCAATGGGGATGAACTACGGTTACCCAGAGAGATACTATCAGGAGGACGACAGGATGCGGGGCTATCAGGTGGCGCAGCAGGACCCCAACTCTTTGGAGGCGCGGCTGGACAAGCTGGTGGGAAGAAACGGAGCTCAACCCACCTCCCCATGGGTACCTCGGATGCTTACATACCCATGGCCGCCGGGCCTCCGGGTCCCGTAGGGAATCCCAACGTATAATGGAGAGACAGACCCAGAAGAGTTTTTCAGGACGTACCAGAACCTAATGGTGTCAAGGGACTTCCCGGAGGAACTAAGATGCAAGTTAGTAGGCTGCTACCTGAGGGGAAATTGTCTCCTATGGTTCGACTCCTTGTCCCGGCAGAGTCTTAGAGATTATTATGATTTCTCCAAGGCTCTGCTGTTCAGGTACGCCGGACTAAAAAAAGGAAGGGAAGCAGCTGACTGAGCTTCTCGCCACTCGGCAGAAGGCTCAGAAGGACCAATGGAATATTACCGAAGGTACATGGACGATAGCATGAAGGTCATTGACAGACAGCTACAGGAGAAGGCGGTGATTAGCGGATTTATAAATGGCTTGAGGGATATGGCGTTGTTCCAGAAGTTGATGGAAAACATCCCGGAAACTTTTCACAACTTGCAGATGGCGGTGCAATTGTACTGTGCGGTTAATGACGCCACCCGAAAGAGGAAGGAAGAATTTGGGGGATTCCTCCCGGATAAAATGGAAAGGAGGAGGGCGACTGACCTAAGTAGAAGGGATTTGGGTCCTGCGCCGGTGAATCGGGCAAGGGCAGATAGCTTTACCCCGCTCAGCAAGTCCCGGGCAGAGATACATGTTATTCACAAGGATTTGTTCCCGGATCCGTTGCCTATCCAGGGGACCCCATCTAGGGAAAATGCGGACAAATGGTGCGCCTATCACAAGTCTTACGGACATTCGACAGAGGGGTGTAGGGGGCTGAGGAACGAGATAGAAAAACTGATAGAACGGGGACAACTGAGAGATTGTGTGGCGGCAGAAGCAAAGAAGGAGCACCTGGCCCGGGACCAATCTTAGGAGCAACCCCGGAGGAAATGGAGACCCAACCCCGGGAGAGGAAACGGGAGAACCCAAGGTAACCAAGGCAACAGGGCCCCGGGGAGGCCCGCCATAGCTGCTGTACCAGTTCAAGCAGTGGAGCCTGCCCCAGCGCCCAACAGGATGATCAATGTTATAAGCGGAGAAATCGGAGAGGCATGCCACTCAGTTTCCGCTATCCGGGCCCGGACGCGATATGTCCCCCCGGGGGAGGTTCAGGGGAAAAGGTTTCGCCCCAATGAAACTATCACTTTCTCTGAGACGGATGCAGCCCCGCCACAGATGCCCCATTCAGACCCAATGGTTGTAACAGCGGAGATTGAAGCCTTCCTGGTTAAGAGGGTGTTTGTGGATGACGGAAGCAGCGTGGAAATCATGTTCGCTTCCTGTTTCGATCAATTGGGGATTGGGAGGCAGAACCTGAAACCTCCCTCATCTCCCCTATCAGGATTCACGGGCAAACCAGAAGTTCCTCTGGGTGTGATTCCCCTTGCAGTATGTATGGTGGACGAGAAGGATCGGAGCAAGAGGGTCTCAGTGACATGCAACTTTGTGGTTATTGATGCACCTTCACCATACAACGTAATCATAGGGAGACCATGGCTAACCCAGGCCCGGGCAGCGAATTGCCCGTACCTACTGACGATGAAGTTCCCCACCGCGCAAGGAGTAGCGGTCGTGCGGGGAAGCCAAGCGGTCGCAAGAAGCTGCATGATGACGGCGGTGTTGGACGCAAAGAAAGCAGTAGGGGCGGTGCATGGAGAAATTCCCCGCCAAGAGTTGGAGGAAATGCAACTGGCGGACAAAGGGATGGTCACGGTGGGAAAGGATATCCCGGAGGAAGTAAAAGGCGGCCTGAAGGAACTCTTGGCTAGATACCAAGGAGTGTTCTCATGGAGCCCGGAGGATATGGTGGAGGTGTTACCAGAGCTGGGGGTACACAAGTTAAACATAAGCCCGGCAACCAAGCCAATCAGGCAGAAGAAAAGACCTGTAGCCCCAGAGAGAGCGGAATTCATAAAAAACGAAGTTCAGAAGTTGGAGAGAGCTGGGGTGGTCGAGGAAATAATTTACCCGGAATGGATAGCTAACCCGGTTTTGGTAAAAAAGCACGACGGAAGCTGGCGCATGTGCAACAACTTTACAGACCTGAATAAGTGCTGCCCCAAAGACAGTTACCCCTCCCAAATTTGAATCGATTGGCAGAGGCTATTGCGGGTTACTCGGTGCTGGCTTTCTTCGATGCGCACAAGGGCTATCACCAGGTACAAATGGATGAGGCGGATAAGGCAAAAACCTCCTTCATCACTGACTTCGGTACTTTTTGCTACAAGAAGATGCCCTTCGGGTTGAAAAACGCGGGGGCTACTTATCAAAGGATGGTGGACAAACTCTTTAAGGACCAAGTGGGAAGAAACATGGAGGTATATGTCGATGACATGGTGGTTAAGAGAAGGGCATACGGGGCTTTCTTAAACGACCTAGAGGAAATGTTTGAAAAGCTGGAGAGGAGCAACCTAAAGTTGAACCCCTCCAAAAGCACCATTGGAGTAGGCGCGGGGAAGTTCCTGGGTTTCATAGTATCAAGTCGGGGCATCGATGTTAACCCGGAGAAGGTAGAGGCCATAGCCAAGATGACCTCCCCCCAGGTCGGTGAAGGAAGTTCAGCGGTTAACCGGGTCCCTCGCGGCTCTCAGTCTATTTTTGTCGAAAGGAGCAGACAGGAAACTGCCCTTCTTCAACATTCTCAGGAAGGCCAAGGCGTTTGAGTGGTCTGGGGAATGTGAAAAGGCGTTCCAAAGCCTGAAAGAGCACCTCCAGCAATTGACCACATTGAAGAAGCCATGTCCGGGAGAGGAGCTCTTTCTATACATAGCGGCATCCCGGGAGGCAGTAAGCGCCGTGCTAATCAAAGAAGAGGAGGGAAAACAGCACCCGATTTATTTGGTTAGCCGGGCACTTCGGGGGGCAGAAACCCTGTATACTGAGTTGGAGCAGCTGGTCCTGGCATTGGTGCATGCCTCCAGGAGGCTTAAGCCTTACTTCCAGGGCCACTCCATAGTAGTCCTCACCAATTACCCGCTTAAACAAGTCATGTTTAAGCCGGAGGCATCAGGAAGAATGATAAAATGGGATATAGAACTGGGAGAGTATGAAATCCGGTATGAACCAAGAAGGGCCATCAAGGGGCAGGCCCTAGCAGACTTCCTGGTGGAATCAGAAGCAAGGATACATGAGGAGAAGGAAATGGAGGAGATAGTCGCGGATTGGAAGTTGTATGTGGATGGTTCGGCGCACTCCGGAGGTAGCGGAGCGGGAGTCTTATTAGTCAGCCCGGAAGGGAAGAAATACCCCTATGCGATCCGGTTCGTTTTCGAAACAACCAACAATGAGGCCGAGTACGAGGCTTTGATCGCAGGATTAAGGTTGGCAAGGGAGATGGGCATCAAAGCTATCACGGCACACAGTGATTCCCAGGTTGTGGTGCAGCAGGTAAAAGGGGAGTACGAAGCCCGGGAGAGAAGCCTTCAAAAGTATTTGGAGATGGTAGAGCCTCTGATAGCCGGATTCGAAACCTTTGACTTGGTCCAGGTTCCCCGGGAAAAGAACAGTAAAGCGGATGCTCTGAGCAAGTTGGCTTCTTCAGAATTAAAACCGGAGCCTAACCAAAGGTTGTGTGTAGAGGTGTTAGGAAGAAGGAGCTACCAGGAGAGCGGCCAAGTAATGATGGTACATGAGGAAGAATCCTGGATCGCCCCCATGCGGGCATACATAGAAGAAGGCATCACCCCGGAGGACAAGGTGCAGGCTCAGAAGCTGAGAGTTAAAGCGCCGAAATATGTGGTCCAAGACGGGGAGTTGTACAAGAGAGGATACCTCCAGCCTCTGCTTAAATGCGTGGAAAGGACAGAAGGTCAGCACCTCATCCGGGAAGTGCACGAGGGATCTAATGGGAGCCACCAGGGAGCCCGCACAATGGCTAGAAAAATCTTAAGGCTGGGATATTACTGGCCGACGTTGTTTAAAGATGCGGAAAAACATGCCCAAGAATGTTTGTCATGCCAAACATTTGCGCCATTAATCCATGTTCCCCGGGAGGAGTTAATTGGGGTCACAGGAGCTTGGCCATTCAGCAGATGGGGAATTGACATGGTGGGGCCATTTCCCACTGCCCCGGGAGGAGCCAAGTACGTAATTGTGGCAATTGACTACTTCAGCAAATGGGTGGAGGCAGAGCCGCTCACCAACATACGGGGGCTAACTTGTGTCAAGTTTTGTTGGAAGAACATCATTTGTCGGTTTGGTATACCAAAAATCATAGTCACAGACAACGGAGCACAGTTCGAAAATGACCTTTTCAAAGCATGGTGTGTCAAGTATGGCATAGAGCAAAGGTTGACATCTGTGTACCACCCCCAAGCAAATGGGCAAGTGGAAGTTACCAACCGCACCATTGTCAAAGGCCTAAAAACCCGCTTGGAAGGAGCGCGGGGAAATTGGATCTGGGAGCTGCCCAGTGTCCTCTGGGCCCACCGAATCACAGAAAGCTCGGCCACGGGAGAGTCTCCATACTGCCTGGTATATGGATCCGAAGCGGTGATACCCGCGGAGATTGGGATCCCGAGCCCTCGAACCCAATTCCAGCGCCCGGAGGAGGAGGATGCTGGACGGCGCCTTGACTTGGATCTTTTGGAAGAAAAACGAGAGAATGCGGCACTCCATGAAGCAAAGGTGAAGGAACGAGTAAAGAGATACCACGATAGAAGGGTGTGAAAGGAAGTTTTCATCCCGGGAGACTGGGTGATGAGGAGGAATGATAAGAACCACCAATCCCCGGAAGGGAAGCTGGCACCCAACTGGGAAGGACCATACAGGGTAAAAGAGGCATACCCAGGAGGAAGCTATGTGCTGGAGGACAAGCAGGGAAAGGAGATCCCCAGGAGATGGAATGTGGCTAACTTAAGAAGGTTCTACGAGAAGTAGAGTGCCCCGCGTAGAACCTTAGCTGCTAAGGCATGGATATGCCAGGCATGGATATGCCCCCCGGAAGCATGAATATGCCCGGAGAGATAGTCCCGACGTTTGGCCTCGTCTTGGGCTTAGAGAGGAAGGATTGTAAGAGGGACCCATGGGTAGCTCCCATTCGGGTGCCCCGCTAGAATGGACCCGGAGCTTGAATGAAGCCCGGGGACCAGATGATGTAATGCTTGCCAAAAGAGATTAATGAAAAGATGGATTTTCCAAAATTAAAAAAAAAATCTTATCTTTAAATTTCAAATAGCATGTTTTCCTATCTATTACATTACAAAGGAACAATAACATAAGATTTTACATATATGCTTTCATATCTATTTGCTACTATACCCACTTGGGACCTGACCCGGAAGCACCCTCAGGGTTACCCGGGCGGAAATCCCCTCCGAAGAATTGGGAAGAAAGAATGTCTTCAACAAAGCGGGCGTCCGGAGCTTGATTCCATGCAAGCTCCTCTTCCAATTGCTCAGCATCCTCCTCGTTTAGTTCGGGGATGGGGACAACTACGGACCCCTCTGGAAGGGGTTCTGCTAGACGCATCCTTCTTACCCCAGCAGACGTGACAAATTTGTATTTAGGAAACAAGTTCGCCGCGCCTTTACCTTTCTCTTCCCGACTGATGCGGGTGCCCTCAGCGGTTTTAACTCCCTTCGTGGTAACTCCAGAATCGGCAATTTCCCGGATGCGTCTTATTCGGCGTGCTACTTCTTCCGGGTCAATAGACACGGACATATCCTCGTATCTCTCATACGCCACATCCACCTCCACCCGGGCAGGGACTCGGCGAAGGCTAGAGGGATAGGGCTCAACCTCTCCCGCGGCTATCTTAGTATGCCACTCCACGGCGTCCAGATAGGCCTTATGACTAGTAGCTCCCTCACCAAACTTTTTAGGGTTAGCCTCCATGCGTTCAATCGTTCTGCGAACCCCGGCAGGAATATCGGTAAGAGGAGACACCCCAACTAAACCATTCTTGAGACCCAAAAGGTGGTAGGATAGCCGGGTAACCAGTAGAGCATCTTGGAGGACCCTATTCCTGTGAGTTAGGGACCGATTCTTCTTCTCTAAGTCACCGATTAGTTTGTTCTGAGCAGTGCGGGTTTCTAGCTTCTTAAGCTTTTCCTGGGCCCGCTCGAGTTCGCCCTACACCATACCTAGCTCCTTGGCGGTGCGATGTTGAGAGTCGTCATGAAGGGCCTGCAACTCGGCAATGGTTTGGTGGGAATTCAGGGCTTCCCGCATATGATCGGAGGCAAGGTCGAAGCACTGGTTTAGCGACCCAAACTTGGTCTCAACCGCCTTGTGAAATGACACCAGCACCCGGACCGATCCAAACTCCTGAAGGAAGCAATCTAGCCCTGCCTCGGCCATGGCCCGGTTAACCTGGTTGCCTCCGAACCTCCAATGAGCTAGTTTCCTCTGAAGGAAAGAGCACTGGAGGCACCCAACGCGGGGAAGAGAGAAGTAGGTGCCGAAAGAACTACGAGGATGAGGAAAAACATAAGGCATGGGCCCACGCGGGAGAATCTTCTCTATGGGGTGCTCAGACTACAAAAGATGGTAATATCATTAAGAAGTAGAACTTTAATATAATCAAAATAGGCACTAAGGCCAAAGTTCTACAAATACCTCCGGGGAGGGAAATTACAAAAGAAGCATTACAAAAGAAAAGAAAAACATATGGGCTAGAGACTAGGGCTGTACATTATCCTCAGCAGAGTCCCCATCGCCCGGGGTAGCATGCGCCGTCTTCCACCTCCTCTCCAGCTCAGCTATGTCCTCAGTAGACCAGCCAGGACCATCATAAGCTGGAGCATCCACCTTGGGCTCATCTTCCAGACGCTCGTGGAATCCGGCTTTCCGGGTAGACTTCCGGGATTGATACAGCAAATCATCTTGTCCCGCGGCAAGCCCCACAACGTACCTCTCCTCCCTCTCCTCGTAGACAGCTTGGTACCCAAAATTTTCAGGGACCGTGCAGTACTCATGATAGTTGTCAGACCAGTGGGGGGTCTCTGGGACAACCGAATAAGCATTAAAGTCCTCCGGGCCAGGAACGGGAAAAGAAGCTTCGCCAATTTTTGGAAGCTTCACCTTCTTGATCTCCGAGGCATAAGGGACCCGGGAAGACATCTCTAGCGATTGCCACAGCCGGGGGACAAGGCTCTTCAGGTCAGACTCCTGGAGGGATCGCCATCGATGATTCAGCAAGTCAGCCGCCTTAGGGCGGTAATAAGACGCCTGGGCGTCAAGACGAGCAGTGATGTAGCCAATATATACTCTACTTTTAGCACATTTTAGAGTTCATTTGGGGTAGCATTTAGTACAAAGGGTTAAGAATTAAGGTTAAATTTCTGTTACCTTGCATTTTGAAGAAAGACTTGTGCACTAACGTTTTGAAGCTAAAATTTGGAAATGCTACAAGAGGAATTGGAGTGCATAAGTGGTACCATTGGCTTCTTCTTCTCGAGTACTACAAAATGGACTACTAGAACGTCAAAAATGGATCAACGGTTCATCCGTGGCGAAGAAAAGAAGATTGCTGTCAATCTGCCACAAGCATCTCGCGGGCCGCGAAATGGGCCTCGCGGGCCGCGAAAATTGGCGGATTTCTGGCTGAATGAAGGCCAAAGAAGCATATTTTGAAGGGCTATAAATACCCCTCTTATCCCTTATCTTGAAAACGATCTCTCACAATCCAAACCCAAATTCCCTCTAGTTTTTCTTCCATTTCTTCACTTTTCTTCCATTTGATTTGATGAACATGTTTGTATTAATTAGGATTATTGTTGTAGGCTAAAAACCCATCTTGGGGGCATGTGATTAAACTTCTATTATGGGTTGAGAACTTGTTTGTGTAGCTTATGAATGTTTGATTTGCAAGTGAATGATTGTGTTGTATTTGTGTGTTTTGATGCATGATATGGTTAGGAACGATTTCCTAGTTATAGAAATGTGTTGAATCTTGCTAGAAACATGGTTGGAATGCTAACATTTCCTCTATTGTTGAGTAGTAGATTTATGAGTTAATTACATTATGCTATCATTTGTGTTTGCTCTTGAATCCATTCACTAGTGTTATATCCATGTTAATTTCGTTATCGAATATCATGGGTAGTGTTTATTGAGTCTCTAAATGGTAATGCCATTAACGAATCGGTTTAAATGCTATCATTTATGTCATTTGTCGATAAGAGTTGTGGTGATGCTTTCGTCATTGATGAGCCCTATTTATACCCTAGTTTTAGCACATTTTAAGACTTGTTTTTGAGCATCTTTTGGTATTAAATAGCTCATTGTACATTAGATTCGTAATTGCAAGATTCTATGATAATGTACATGTTTTGGAGTATTTGGATTGATATTCTTGAAGACCTTC
Organism: Cruciata laevipes; assembly: GCA_963678965.1. Taxonomy (NCBI): domain Eukaryota; kingdom Viridiplantae; phylum Streptophyta; class Magnoliopsida; order Gentianales; family Rubiaceae; genus Cruciata; species Cruciata laevipes. The sequence goes on from OY787642.1 coordinate 12,064,778, forward strand.
TATGACTATGCTATAGAGTTGATGATTTGATGCTCGGAAGTTGAAGAATTGATCATAGAAGTGGCGAGAAGACAACCTTGTTGAAGGTGTAGAAGCTGCCCAGAAAAGTGTCGCTCAAGCCCAGAAAAGTGTCACTGGAGATGAAGAAAGTGTCGCTGGAGCTTGAAGGAAGTGTCACTGCTACCCAGAAGCGTCACCAGCTGCCCAGAAGTGTCGCTGTGAAGAACAGCGACCAAAGAAAGCGTCGCTAAAGTTGCGGCCCACTTGCCTCCTTGAGCTGAATTTTGAGGCTATAAATACCCCCTTATCTCTCCCTTTTTTAGACGAGCTTCCCCCAAATCCAAAGTAGATTTTCCCATTTTCTTCCCCTTTCCTTTCCTTTTCTTCCCTTTGATTCTATGTTTACATATGTATTGATTAGAATGATTGTTGTAGCTTAATCTTCCTTGGGAGCAATTGATTAAAGTTCTATTCTTGAGATTTTCATGAACTTTCATATGCTTCTATTTATGGTTTGATTATCATTTGAATTCTTGATGTTGAATTGTGTATGAATGTTGTTAATCTTGCTAAATTTGCCATGGGATTTGTGTTTTAAATCAATTGCATGCCTCATAGTTTGGATAATTGTAGTTTAAACCCTAGTTCTAGCTTAATTTAGAGATTAGGTTAATTAGAAGTGATTGGGGGGTGACAACCCCTTTTGCTTGCTAGTTGTAGAGTAATTTAGGCTAGTTGGTAGAGTAATTGATAATTAGAGAGGTTGTGTGATTGTTGTTATGAAACATTGTAAAGTATAGTCATGGGAATTGAATTGCTTATGAATTTGAATTGTTGCATGTCTTCGTAGGAATCTAATGTGATCATTGATCCTTCGTTGTATGTAATTGTAGAGTTGAGATATTCATTTACAATGTGTGATTATATGCATCGAATTGCTAGATTCGTGGGTAAATGCTATTGTTTACCCCAATATCATAAAGTAGCAAATATGAATTAAGATTTGTATGTTATCATCATCTTAGTTCTTTATAGTTTTCAAATGTCTTGTCCAACGCTCACGTTAACGGCGAGTATGGGTGAGTTTGTCGATTCTCCATTGTTAATTCCATTGTCGATGTATCTAGATGCTATCATCTAGGTGGATTGATAATGAGGGCTCTTGAGTGATGTGTTCATGCTCACTAGCTATTATCAAGAGAATAGGATGTTTTTCATCCACGACTTATGATCATAAATCATAGATATGAAGCGTTCACTCAATGATTAATCGATAGTTGAAGTTGAAGTCAATTGCCTCCCAAGGCCTTGTATTTGCATTGTAGTGTAGTTTATCTTAGTTGCTTTCTTTCGTAGTGTAACAAAACCAACTCAAAAACCCCCCTTGTTTACCTCGCTTTCTATATAATATATATGTATGTGTTAATAATCTTCGCTAAAACACTAAACAAAACTCCTTCTCCTTGTGGTTCGATCCCTACTTCCCACTATCTACTCTATAGTAGTTAGAAGTCGTAGGTGAAATATAAATGTGTTTTGATTGAGTGGGATTCCCATTTACGACGTGGGAAAATCGCTTGTCAAAAATGGCGTCGCTGCTGGGGAAAAGGCATTTCTTGTTTTGTGTTTTATCTTAGATTTTATTGTTTACCTCTTTTGTTTTCTTTCTTTTCTTTGAAAGTGTATTGCTCGAGTTCTTTGCGTAAACGACACCTTGTAGTGTGTATTGCCTTAGAATCCTTGCACTATAATTTCAATACTTTCTTTACTTTGTTTTCTTTGAAGTGTGTATTGCTTGGTTTCTTGGAGTAAACGACACCTTGTAGTGTGTATTACCCTAGAACCCTTGCACTACAATTTCAATATCTTTGTTTGTAGTTTTAATTTTAATTTACATATGGATAACCTCCCTTATAACTATTCAAGGGATGATGATAATTTTGCAAACTCGCGTGATGCATACAATTTTACTAATTTTTCCGAGTCTTGCAATTTTGATTTGAGAAATGAGCACTTTCAACATGAAATGCCCGTTGGTTCCTCATACCAAGGGTACCATGATGAGTGCTATAATGAGGAGGGAGTTGGATTCCAATATCAACAAGTTTATGATCCTTACTACGATTCTTATGAGCCGCAATGGAGTGGTCATTCGAATTCGAGGTTTGGATACCCACCGGAAAACCAACCCTATGAGCAACAAAATCTACCTCACCCACCTTTTGAATTGCCTCAAGAACAAGATGCGATGAATTATGAAGAGAATTTACGCTTAGAAAATCTTGAGAGACAATTGAATTTAATGTGGGAAGCGGTGAGGAGATTAGAAGCTCAATATTCCGTAGGAGAACCATCCCAAGTAGAACCTATTCCGAGTGCTTTGCACGAAGAAGAATTTGAAAGGGATGAGGAGTTGGTTGTTGAACAAAAAGAAGAAGAGAGGGAGGTGAATGAACTTGAGAACTTACCATCACCATTGCCACCCCTACCTCCACCTATTCAACCAAAATCACCAATTTCGGAAATCTGCCAAGTAGGAAGCCAACTTACTCATTCATGCTTCCAACCATCCATACTCCTTTAAAAACCTCACCTTACACTCATCTACGTATAATTTCTCAACCCTCCTTCACTTTTCTCTCAAAGGTGAAGGATTTCAGACTTTTGTTCTATGAATAACGTTTGGGTCGTGTCGGCGATGTTAAATAAATCGATTTTGATCGTTTTATTGTTATTTAACTTTTATTGTGTTTATATAATTAAAAAAAAAGTTTCTTTGTGTCTTTCATTGTTTTAATTAGTAGATTACGTTTTTATTCTTGTTTTTATTCTTGTTTTTTTTTTTCATTTTTATTCTTGTTAGTTTATTTGAATTTTAAAAAAAAAATCGGGCTCGCGGCCCGCGAGAAAAAAAAACATTTTTTTTAAAGAGCCTACATTTAGTGTGTGAGTCCTTTCCTTTCCTCACAATTTTGATAGTTGTTCTTGAACATTTAGCACAACGTTTGGTTTAAGTGTGGGGGAGAGGTTTAGGATTTTCGTTTTGATTTTTGTTTTTGGTGTTGTAAATATGTACTTCTTTGAAAATTTTGTTTTAAAAAAAAATAAAAAATGAAAGCCCGGATAAGTCCAAAAGAAATAGAGACTTAGGCAAAAATGAGAGGCTGGAGCCCGGATAGGTCAAAAAATGAAATTAAGGCCTATGCAAAATTGAGAGGCTTTGTGTGAAAAAAAAAAAAAAAAGAGTGGCTAGGTACATCCTAGGCAAAAGGAGAGGAATCTCATTTTATCCTCATTTTCCGATGGTTGAAGTCATAAGGATGCGGTGATTAATGGAGAGTTGGGTAGTTTTGCATCTTGGCTTTGTTGGGATGTTTCATCTAGTGGGAGCAAAGTAGTACACTTTGGGATATTCTACTTTGCAATTTTTTGTTTGAGTATGCCATGTGTTTGATTGTTGTGAAATTGTCATCTTAGTCTTGAATCGTTCTTTCTCGAGGACGACAAAGGTTTAAGTGTGGGGGTGTTCTACATGTGGTATATGTTTTGATTTTGTTGGGATTTTTGGGTAGAACTTGTCATCAAGTTGAAGCATAGAAATTTGATACGACCTTTATTGTGATTGTGCTTTTTACTTGTTGGAAGTTCTTGTTTAGTGTCATAGTTTTGGAGGAGTTCAAATGTGCATTAGAAAAAAAAATTGAGTATAATCTTAAACTCCAATCGTTCTTTCTCGAGGACGAGAAAGGTTTAAGTGTGGGGGTATTTGATGTAGCCAATATATACTCTACTTTTAGCACATTTTAGAGTTCATTTGGGGTAGCATTTAGTACAAGGGGTTAAGAATTAAGGTTAAATTTCTGTTACCTTGCATTTTGAAGAAAGACTTGTGCACTAACGTTTTGAAGCTGAAATTTGGAAATGTTACAAGAGAAATTGGAGTGCATAAGTGGTACCATTGGCTTCTTCTTCTCGAGTACTACAAAATGGACTACTAGAACGTCAAAAATGGATCAACGGTTCATCCGTGGCGAAGAAAAGAAGATTGCTGTCAATCTGCCACAAGCATCTCGCGGGCCGCGAAATGGGCCTCGCGGGCCGCGAAAATTGGCGGATTTCTGGCTGAATGAAGGCCAAAGAAGCATATTTTGAAGGGCTATAAATACCCCTCTTATCCCTTATCTTGAAAACGATCTCTCACAATCCAAACCCAAATTCCCTCTAGTTTTTCTTCCATTTCTTCACTTTTCTTCCATTTGATTTGATGAACATGTTTGTATTAATTAGGATTATTGTTGTAGGCTAAAAACCCATCTTGGGGGCATGTGATTAAACTTCTATTATGGGTTGAGAACTTGTTTGTGTAGCTTATGAATGTTTGATTTGCAAGTGAATGATTGTGTTGTATTTGTGTGTTTTGATGCATGATATGGTTAGGAACGATTTCCTAGTTATAGAAATGTGTTGAATCTTGCTAGAAACATGGTTGGAATGCTAACATTTCCTCTATTGTTGAGTAGTAGATTTATGAGTTAATTACATTATGCTATCATTTGTGTTTGCTCTTGAATCCATTCACTGGTGTTATATCCATGTTAATTTCGTTATCGAATATCATGGGTAGTGTTTATTGAGTCTCTAATTGGTAATGCCATTAACGAATCGGTTTAAATGCTATCATTTATGTCATTTGTCGATAAGAGTTGTGGTGATGCTTTCGTCATCCACAACTGTCATAGTGAGATTGAGAAATATGTCTCTACGATTAGAGGTATCTTCGTATGATAAACAATCATCATTCTCAAAGCAACACGTCATAGTTTGAGGAAGAACCCATGGTAGAAAGTTGAAATCACATGCGCCCAAGACTTGCATTTTAGATACTTAATCTTTACTTAGATAATTGCATGATAATTTAGATTTTCATTTGCTTTGCATCGTAGTGTTTCCTACAAAACCAACTTCAAAATCCCCCCTTGTTTACCTCGCTTTCTATATAATATATATGTATGTGTTAATAATCTTCGCTAAAACACTAAACAAAACTCCTTCTCCTTGTGGTTCGATCCCTACTTCCCACTATCTACTCTATAGTAGTTAGAAGTCGTAGGTGAAATATAAATGTGTTTTGATTGAGTGGGATTCCCATTTACGACGTGGGGAAATCCCTTGTCAAAAATGGCGCCGCTGCCGGGGAAAAGGCATTTCTTGTTTTGTGTTTTATCTTAGATTTTATGGTTTACCTCTTTTGTTTTCTTTCTTTTCTTTGAAAGTGTATTGCCTTAAAATCCTTGCACTATAATTTCAATACTTTCTGCTCTTTGTCGGCGAGCCTCTTCTCTTTATCGGCCAGCTTCCTCTAGGTCTCTTCTAGCTGGGCCGCGAGGCCATCTTGCCCGGCCAGCTTTTCCATGGCTTCGCGGAGTTCCTTCTCCATCTTGGCAAACAGCCCCGCGTTGTATTTGGAGTAGGTTCTGTTCAGTGCCTCGACGAACTGTGAGTCCGCCAGGACGGAGTCGGCAAAGGCAATGCTCTGCACAACAAAGAAGAGGCAGGAAAATAAGGAAACCTGGGGAATTATAAAAAACAAGACTTAGATAAAAGACAGATCTCGAATAGTAGTTACCTCTTCTTTCTCCTCCGGGATGGCCTCAGAAGCATTATCCGGCGGGGGAATGTGATGAACAGCAGGAGGATGAGGAGGAGGATCATTTATCCTCTGACGAGAGAAAGGGGGAGACCCGGACAGATCATCAACCGACGGCCGCTTGAACCGCGAGCTAGCCCCGCCGCTGTAGGATGAGTGGGTGATAAAGGATCGCCGCCCGGGAATAGGTGGGGAGCCAGAATTAGTGGTAGGCGCCATAGAGGCGGCCGGGGAAGAAGACAACTCGGGAGAACTTTGCGGGCGAGACCGCGGTGGCATACAGGCCCTCTGCGGAATGAGGGCATGGTTCTTGGTAGGCGAGGGCCCGGGCTGAGAGGCCACTTGTTGTGTAGAAGGGGTCTGCTGGCCCGGGTGAGTATCCCTTGCTTGTCCATCTCCCCCGGAAGGTTTCTCAGCGAATGTCATGGCGTCCGCGTAGAGGGAAGGTTGAACTGAAACCAAGAAAGCAACAAAGTTAGAACATGGGATGTATATATATATATATATATATATATATATATAAAAGGGGAAAAATAGGAAATAAAGCCTTAATGGGCACCTCCATCTGGCCACACCGCGGATATGCGCAGGAGCGTGAAGAGATCGCTGAGATAGATCCCGCGAGGCCAGAAGTAACCCGCATTCCCATTCTTATAGAAGTCATCCATATCTAAGGGGGAAAGGCGGAGGAGGTTGTGGTCGCTGGCAACGATTGCCAGGAGATTGGAGAGAGGCCTCTTATCCTCAGGAAGGAGGGAGTCGTTCCAGGCAGGCATAGGGTATACCCGGGAGTCGCACTGGAAGAAGCCCTTTGAAGGATATCCCTTAGCGGATTTGGGCTTGCTCATGAGGAAATCCTTTACCCCGGTACGGATGGTAAAGGAGAAAACACCCGGGAAAGAAGCGTGTGCCTTCCGCAGGGTATAGAAAGAGCGGAAAAGTAGGAGAGTAGGAGGAACGGCGCACCTGGCGCAATTAAGAAGAAAGGCCATGATCAGGACCACCACATTGGGATGTAGCTTGGCCGGGGCTACTCTATAGAAGGTTATTATCTCCAGGAAGAGAGGAGGGAATGGAAGACTAAGCCCATACTGAAAGTGAATCCGGGGAATACACGCGACCCCTCGCTCGGAGACTCCCGGGGGAAGTTTAGACAGAGAAGCATTTAGGGGAAGAGGGATGAATGAGCGTTTAGCTAGATCTAAGACGTCCCTATCTAAAGGAGGAGAATCACTGGGAGCATCAAAAAACTTAAGGCCCAGCGGGCGCATCCCGTGAGTGGGGCCCCGGGGAACATCGTCGCCAAGTTCCTCTCCAAACACCTCCTCCTCCGGCTCCGTACGGGGGATGCTAGAAGATCCAAAGGGTGCGAACTCACCTCATCCAAGGCTGACGTACCTGGGTCGTTTGGTTTCTGGGGCGTGCTGAAAGCCTCGGAGTGGGTATCCGAGGAAGAGCCCGGAGAGGAAATCAGATTGTCAGCGGCCCGGAAGTGGACCTCGAACTGATTCTGAGCCTCCTCAGTATCTAAGGAAGAGGCGGAGAGACGCGAGGAACTCATGACTGGAAGAAAAGGAGGGAGAGAACTGGAAGAAGAGGAGGGAGTGAACTGGAAGAAAAGAAGGGAGAATTAGAGCTTACTTGATCGAAAGGGCAGAGCGTCTGGAAGATTTATGGAAGAGAGAGAAGGTCAGTGAAGGAGGGTTTGGACCCTTATATAGGCAAGGGAATAGCAAACGCCGCCTCAAAAGAAGGAAAAGCAATGATGACACGAAGAACGAGGTATTGATTAGTGCAGAATAGAGAAAGACGGCGTCGTCAGAAGTTAATATTGGCACGGATGGGTCCTACCAAGAGAAATAGCAACAGGAGGAGGAGCGTAGGAGACCAGTCCCCCGCATCCTCGAAGCCCAGATGACTGGTCTGGGGGGCTAGTGATAATACCGGCCCAGGATTCCGCTGGACAGGGAAAAGGGCCTACGGCCCAAGAGTGGGAAAGCAGCGCCTCTCCCGCGAGAGGCACATCCGGACAAGAACAAGGACGGATGGTGACAAGGAGAAGTGGTCCAGAGTCTTATCCAAAGCAGGCAACCCCAGCTATAAATACTAGTCTCAAACAGTGAGCAAGGTATGTGACTTATATCTCTCTATTTCATATTGAGAGCTCCTTCCGTACGTTTTTCCCCTCATCGCTATCCCCATCTCATCATCGCGCCGGAGCCTCTTCCCCGGGACGCCTCCCGGGGATTGTTTTGCAGGATTGGTGCGGGCTTGCTCGGAACGAAGCCCGGATAGCGTCAACACCCAGGAGACAGACGGATTTCAGTAGCATCACTAGTGAAGGCCCAAGTGAATTCTTGCTTATCCGACCGCTGGCGATCGTCTCTAATGTTCAAGAACACCCCTTGCTGATCCATCGCATGATTGGATCCGCGTTGAGACCATCAAAGCCGCCTACCGGATGATCTGCCCTCTGTCGATGGATGCTCAACTTATTCCCTTAGACTCAGATGGATATCAGACCAATGGGCCATGCATCCCAAAGCGTCTGTTCCAGTATGACCTAACCTTGCCTTTCCATCATTTATACTCTGACCTCCTTCACCACTACAAGATTTCTCCTGCTCAAATTAATCCCAACGGGTTGTAATTATCATGGCATTTCAAGTCAATTACCGTCGATGTGGGGTCTCTGAGTCTATGGACCTGTTTCGATCATTCTTCTGTCTTTCCGAGAATGCAAGCCGAATTCCTGGTATCTTTGGCTTTGCATCCCGCATTCCCGATGCCCGCTTCATCCGAGGCTTCGTCAATTATCCGAAGGGATGGTTAGTGGGCGGTCATTATTCTTATGACCAACAGACCTATCAGGCTCTTTGGTGGAACCGTGATATCACATCTGAGGATCGGGTACCTTGGCTCCCTAATGAGCTACGCTCGGATTATAAGATTATGCTGAACAGCCCAGTATACTTATCTCAATACTGGATTTCTGAGAACGGGGGATTTTCTTGGCCTCCCGAGGTGTACCCTGACGAGGTTTTCTCCGCCCCTTATTATCGCGCTGCCTGGCCCGATCAAAGTTACTCCTCACAACTCTTTCTTTTATTCTAATGGTTGATTTCTCTTTTTCCTTGTATTTCCGATTTTTAATGTATTATGTTCCATTTTCAGTGTTGCGATCCCTCCAGGAGGATCCGTCTTACCATCCAGCTCCCGATTCTACCATCTTTCCGGAGTTGGACGGTCCGAGCCCCCGAGTGAGACTCTGCCTGTGGGTACCAGCTCTGTGGTCTCCGTGCCTGTTCCTTTTCCTAATCCGGTCGGCGCCCTTGCTAATGATCATTTAAGTTGTAGCCGGAAAAGACCTCGGATTGAGACTCCGATCCCTCAACCCTTGCCTTCCCCAACTGACTCACGGTTGCAGGCTCCTCGCTCTGATCCTCTGGTAATTCCCTTTTCTCTCTGGTGTTCTGCTTTCTATGCATCTTATTACTACCTTCTAACCTTTCATGCTTCAGGTACCTAACTTTTCCTCCGAGATACTTGGATCGGCCTATCTCCGTGATTTCCTAGAATTTGCTCACCAACGCCGTCTTTCTCATGATCTTGCCGAGGAAAGGCATCGATCCTCTATCCTTGCCCGGGAGTTGGAGCAAGAGAAACTCCGTTCGGCTGAGCTAGAATCTCGCTTGTCCGAACTCGAGCAAGAGTTACAACCCTGGAGGGATGGCTCCAACCTTCGTGAGTATAGTGCTGCCCTTTTAGAAGAGATCATCCCATCCCCCGAGTTTGAGAAAGCCGTAAAAGAAGTCTTAACCGAGTCAAACGACCATCAGACCACCTGGGTCTACAAACAAATGAGATGATGAGTTCCTGGGGCGCCCCGGCTTGATTACCAGAAGCTTTTCTACAAACCTGGTGCCAAGGAGCGTTATCTTTATAAGTTCCAGTGCCTGCTGAACAAGACTCCAGGCCAATTGGCTCCCAAAATCTGGGAAACTCTCTGTTCTACCTCTTCTCCTCTCTCGGCTTCCTCTTTCCGAGCCCTATCTGCTCCAAAGGGGCCTTTACCCTCCCCTGGGTCTCTTTCGTTCTTCCGATTCTCCTCCTCCCAAGGACGCTATAAATGACTTGGGAGTCTGCCCTGAAACCCCTGTTTACTCCGAATACTGCACTCATCCTTTCTTATATGGATTCTCTGTGGGCTTTCAGGAGGGTCCTCCAAAGGTAGTTTGAAGGAAACCTCGGACCCAGCTCCTCAGTGCCACCCGTCATGGCTCTTTACTTTCTATTGCATCTATTCTTTGTAATTTTTCTTCTCTTGCTTATTTTGTAATATGTCCTTCCTTATTTAACATCTAAGAAAAAGATTTTTTTCTCCGCCTTCCCTTGTGTGCACCCTTCTTTTCTACGTTTTACCTTATGCATCTAAATTCTTTTCCCTTGTGCATATGTATCGTTCATTATTTATCCCCTCATTCTCCCCCTTTTGGAACACCGGGTGCAAAGAATGCCCAATGTTCTAAAGCATATACTGAAAGAAATTATTCTCGTACCTTTTATCGTCATTTACGAATTTCTCTTCATCATCTCATTTCCCTATTCTCATCCTCATTTCTCTCTTCTTGACATAGGATTTGTGCCCTCCTTTCCCCCCATCTGATAACCCTTCTACCTCGGGTCCTTCCATCCCAGTTAGCCGAGAGAAGAGGTTATGCGATATCGGATTTGGGTCACTCCTTAACAAATTTTCCTCAGTGGATGATATCTCTCGCTCCCTTGAATTTGTAAGGATGAGGTTCGGTTCTTTGCAAGACTGCCTTAAGCTTGCTACTTCTTATGTAGATGATTCTTTCGAAACCAAGAACTCCAAAATCACCTTCTGATCCTTAGGTTGTCTTTTCATCTTTTATCCCTTCTTTCTGGCAAGACTGGTGCTGTCCCCTTTTCTGATATGCTTGGTGCCGTTCAAAATGCAATAAGCGATATGGAAGAATCGGGCCAATTCCAGCAAGGCAGCCCTAAATTCCTCGACTATTCCGAAGCCTTGGAATGACGCCAACGTATCTTACCTGGAATGCCCAACCTTCTTCCTCCTTCTTTGCAACAAATTCCTCGGAAAGTCAAGGTGGATTTCATCTTTCACCGATATGAGAGTGCTCGGCTATCCCCTGATCCCGAACAAATTCAAAGAAGAGTACAAAAATTACTCAGGATTCGGAAATCAAACCTTCTGGATATAGGTAACGTCCCTGGGCTTTCTGTCGAAATTGCCCCGCTTCGGACACATAATCATCCTCTCCCCCGGCCCATAGCGCTCGGGTCTGTTCCTTCTTCCAAGGGTAAAGCTCTCCAAATCTCTGGTCTGGGAGAAAGGTCCAACCAACATGCCCCTTTGAGAACAGAAGCGACAATTATCCATAGCCTTCCATCTTCTGATACCCTCCGAGCCCCAATGGGTCATCATCATCTGATGCCTTATCCTGATTGTTCATGTAATCACGATTCAATTTCTTTTGTAAATTGCTTATATCTTATGATCTTAATTTCTTATTATGTAATGTATAAGCCCCGAGAGGACGTCTCCCCAAGGGTACTTAACATTTTCTTATTTTCCTTGCAATAAAATTTATCGTTTTCTATTATCTTTCTTTCATTTATGCTCGGATTACCCTTGCCGAGGCTTTTCCTTTTTTGCGGGGCACCAATCATGGGAGCGACCTAGAGGTCCCGACTTTCCCTTTATTTACACTGAGCTACCCAACACGTATGTAAATTTTCGCGTATCCACGCTTTCCTGACGCACTATCCAGTACGCTTTTTTGTTCCGAGCATATCCACGCATCCGAACTTTGACGCATTCACGCCGAACCTTTTGTTGCAATGTGTCTTCTGTCTCACATGCAACTGTTATGCGTATCCACGCATCCGAGCCAGTGCGTATCCACGCTAAGCTCATTAGTCTTCTTATAAATTATCGTTATCCTTTCCCAATCCATTTAATAATCTCAAGGTTTCTCTTCATTTTCTTATTATCTCTTTCCCTTTCATCCGCTCTCTCTGGGCTTTTCCTGAGTTCAACCCTTTACTACCTCATTTTCTTTATTTCTCTCTGCTTTCCTTATCCGATCTTACCCCCCTTCCTTTCGTTCTGAAAGAACTTTTCCTGTGTTCTTCCTTTTTTTCTTTATTTTTCTCTTCCTGCTTTCCCTTGTCCTTTTGATCCTATTCTTTTTCTCCTCCTCTTATCTATTTCCCTCTTATATTATCTTTATTTCCAGCTACCTTTTCCCTCTCATGTCCTTTTCTCATGCTTATTCCTTTTCGGGGTTATCCGAGCCCCCTAGCATTGTTACCGACCTCTCTTTTCTTCTCCTATTAAAACATTTATATCTTTTATATCATCATTTCTCTTGCGTGCTCTACGTTTTTCCTTTTCTTTCTCTCCTTTTTTTAACCCGACGATTCCCCTTTTCGGTTCCTTGTTCCCTCCTAACCTTACCCTTTCCTTCTTCGGATAAGTCCTTTATTATCCGATCCTACCTCTTCTTTTGCTCTTTCCTCCTTTAATCCCCTTTCCTTCTTTCTCTCTTTAGTCCTCTCTCTCCTATTTCCCCCTTCTTCCTTCTCTTTCTTCTTGAAATCCTACCAGCAATTCTTATTTGTCTCCCTGCTTATCATCTCCTCTTTTTCACTAAATCAACTCCCCTTTCTTCATATGGTGTTGATCCTCCAGTTACCTCTTTCTCTCGTTCTCCCTGCCTGAGTATTCTCCGGCTTGGTCAATTGTCCTTCCTTCTTGAAGTGCCTCTTCCTGGTGAGGTATCCAATGTAGCAGCCTGTCCGATGTAATCCTCGGGTATCTATCTTCCCACGGCCCCTTCCTTGGCGTCGCCGATTTGTCGTACGAATCTTGGGATTCCCTTCATGGGTGTCCTGTTTTGCCATCATTGCTCCCCTGTTACTCCTTCCTCACACATGTGCCTGTGTAGACCCTTTGGTTATCCTCCATCTTGTTTCTTCCTCCCTTGTCCTCGTACGCATCCTGCAAAGGAATTTCTTACCACAAACACTATCAGTTATGCTATTTTTCTTGCGATAATTTTCTTCCGATCCCTTATTTGTTTGATCGGTAATCCTCTATATCCTACTGCCCTGTCCCTACGTTTTTCAGTCATCCGACCTTGTGCTGTCATCTTCTTCCTCCCTTAAACCACTATCCTGCTAGTTCTTTCCTATGTGACGTCTATACCTTGGAAGAATCTGAAACCCTTACTCTCCCGTATCCGACCTATGCTCATGAGCCGACTCTACTCGATTTACTACGTATTCCTCTCTCCTATGTTTTATCCTTCCTATCCATTTACCTCATGCAATCTAGAAATTATCGAACATTCTAGCAAAGAAACCTTTATTCATTGTTTGGTTAATACTTAACGTAATGTTAGTTATCTACATACCTCCACCTTAAAACCTTCACGTTCCTGAGTAGATTGCGACTTTGATCGTCCCCTTTGGTTGTTGCAACATCTGGGTTCCCTTGTGCACGATCCTGCCTCGGCCGAACCGTCCTTTGCCGAGGTGATATCTGTTTTCTGAGCAGTCCCTTTAGATGCTGAGCTGCATGTGTTGTTTTGTATCGAGGGTTAGATCCCCTGATGTCGGGTCTCACTGGGCGTGCCAACTAATGCAGGGCAATTCCGCACTAGTAATCTGAGCCTCGGATAGCTGACATATCTGAGGGCTTCTGAGTGTTGATTGTTGATGAAGTATGACTGCTCGCTAATGACTCTTGACTATCAGAGCTCCTCGGCCTCAGATAGGACTTGGTTGAGACCTGTCCTTTGATGCCTGCAAAACAGCCCCCCCCCCGGGGCTACCCCGAGAGTGGTAGCTCCGGTGTGATGATGAGATTTCGTGTACTGAAAGATAAAAACTCTGTATTCAAGAGTTAGAGAACTTACCTGAAATGGCTGATTGTGGCTTCCTTTTATAGGCGTCCTAGAGCGTCATCATTCTTTTTCCTCCTCCCCAAGTATGCCTCACGTGAGACTGTACCTCTTGTATCTTGCTTAAGATCCTCTTACGTGCCCGTGCATTTTCATGGAAATTTCCTTAAGCAGCTGAGTCATCACCTTTCCCACTAATAGGTGACGCATTCTGTATCATCACTTTCCACCTGCAAGAGACATAGGGAGCTATAAATAGGGTTCTAAAAATAGCTCTAAAAATAAGGTTTTAGTAGTCTGTGGTAGGGAAGGGGAGTTTTGTATGGAGAAAAACTCGATTGCCTAGCGGGAGTTATAAGGTCCTACTCTTTTTTTCCCATTTAATAAACAAAAGTGGAAAACAAGCGAGAAAAAACAAGCGAGAAATATTCCTCCGCGCCTCTTGATTTTGGAGAAATTTGGATGACCAATCACAAACTACAATATATGATCATATAAAATGAAATTATTGGTCGGCCTCGGCCTATGGATAATATATTTCAACATTAGAAATGGACTCAAATCGAAGATTGGTCGGCCCATTTCACTGATAATATTGATCTTCAAGTGTTATGAAGACATTAAAAAGTCCAAATATACTATTTTCCTAATGTCAACTAGAGATGAGCGAAATGAGTATATATATGAATTAGTCTTCGAAGTGTAGATATTGAAAATCCAGCTGAACCCTAGTCTATATAAAATCTACGATCAATAAAATAACAAACCTCGTGCTCGTTCTTTCTATCCATCTGCCTCATTCACACCCAACTCAAAAATCTACGATCTCGGTTCTTCTCCGTTACCAGACCTCATTCCTCTTTCAATTTTCATGATGGAATCATCACAGGTGAGAACATTTTTTGCACCCAATAAAAGCGTATGTCAAGAAATAAAAGTGTATATTCTTAATACAATGATTTATGTGCATTTTGCATTTTAGGATTGTGATTGTAATTGTGATTTTTGTGTTTAAATTTGTTATTCTTTCACTTTTCATGGATATGCCCAAAATGCAATTTTATTATACTTTATATCATGCCCAAGAGGATATACTTTGTATCAAGCCATATCAAATTGTTATCATAGGGATAATTCGAGCTATTTTCTTTTGAAATCTTGGAATATATCCAATGAATATTGAACCTATTCCATAGAGTTTCAAAATCATGATTTGGGATTTCAAAGAAAGAAAAATGGATTTCCACACATCATCTATTATATTGCAACCATTGAAACAATGTATATCCTCTGTAGCACATAGACAGAAGTAGCATAGACATTTTTCCTGATACAAATTTTGACCAAAGAAACTTAAAGGAATGAAATTTCCATGTTTTTTGTTTAGACAACTTCACAGGCTGAAAAGTTAGAAAAAATACCATTTGGTTCTGGTTTCCAAATTATAACATCATCATAGCTCTTATACATTGCAAAATCCTTAGATATCATATTTATTATTTCTGAAAAACCATTTTCATATGCTCAACAACAAGTTGTTCATGATTGTAGAAAAAATCATATATAATTAAATCAGGTTAAGACATTTCAAAACCTTCATCTCACACATCAATTAAAGCTTTGTCACCTATCCATTGTGAAATCCAGAAAGAAGCCCACCTTTACCTACCTGTATGAAGTAATTTTTTATTGCAATGTCCTCAACTTCTCTGACTCTACACCAAGTCCTCGATATTTTCAAATAATTAGGCAAAGACCACGCAAAGGTTATCCAGAGGCTCTCAATGTTTTGTAGCTTTCACCATAACTTTAAGCTCGTTATTTTATGGTGGAGGCTTTTGACCCCAAAGCCATTTTCCAGCAAAGGAAAACTGACATTAGACCATGATCTCCAAGTTCTATTTTGTCAATAATCTGATTTACCCCAGAGAAACTTGGAAAACAAAATATGTGACTTTTCAATGACCCCTTTAGTTGGTTTAATCATTTTTAGAATATGTATGGGTATTGCAAACAACACATGTATTAATATAATTAGTCTACTTGGTTGATTTAACCATTTATTTTGACAGGTAGATAACTTTGATGCCATTTTGTCAAACAATGATGGGAAATATAAGTGTTTGGTTCTTCCTATACAAATCAGGCATCCTAGGTAAATGAAATGTTTTGTCAATATTTTTTGTTGCATGTACTTTTTGTTTTAATTGGAACCTCAGACTATTCTTAATTGTCAACAATTTCATCTAACAACTTTCTGAATCTCATCTGGGACAGTTGGATAATATCAAGAATAATATCTCCATTATTTGACCACTGCTCATTAGGATTCTCTATATTAGTATCTATTAAAGCCCTAACTTGAAGTGATAAAGTGGATTTATCCTAAGACGCTTTCATTCTCTATATTCTCAACATGATCATTCAATTTGCATCCCTCAACTGCCTCCTTGTGATTTTATGTTTATCTAATGGTGTTTCGATAGTTGTTCCATTACCAAAACCCCTAACCTGTAAATTTACCTTCTTAATTCGATGATTTGTATTTGTGTGCGTTTTGCATTTTATGATTGTGATTGTGATTGTGATTTTTGTGCTAAACTCTGTTCTTCTTTTACTTTTCATCAGTTATGTTGTTTTTTTTAGATAGTTAAACTCTTTATTGTTGGGAGGAGTTGATTGTGCATTTTCATAAAGTCCATCAGTTTGATTAATCAATTTTAAGTGCATTTTCTAGATCTCATGTGATCACATATTTTGCATCCAATAAAAGCCTATGTCAAGAAATAATCCATTTTAAAAAATTTACTTTCTTAATTTGATATTTATGTGTGACTTTGCATTTTAGGATTGTGATTGTGATGTGATTTGTTTTGGCTAAACATTGTTCTTCTTTCACTTTTTTGTTCCCTTTTTCCTAACTTTGTATTTTGGTTAATATAGTCCATTTGTTCGATTAATCAATTTTTAGTGCATTTTCTAGATCTAATGTGAGCATATTTTTTGCACCCAAACCTATGTCAAGAAATAATCCATTTTTTGAAATTTACTTTTTAATTTGATGATTTATGTGGTCATTTGCATTTTTGGATTGTGATTGTGATTTGTTTGATAAACATTGTTCTGTTTTCATTTTTATCAGTTATGTTCCTTTTCTTTATAGATAGTTAAACTCTTCATAGTTGGGATGCTGATTGTGTATTTTCATAAAGTCCATTTGTCTGATTAATTTCAATTTTTCTGTGCATTTTCTAGATCTAATGTGAGCACATTTTATGCACAAATAAGAGCCCATATATGTGAGCACATTTTATGCACATGTTATGCACAAATAAGAGCACATTTGTTTGATCAATCAATTATTTATTGCATTCTGTAGATCGTTTAGTTATTAATTCTTAGCTCCATTCCATTTGATTGCTTGATTACTATTAATATGTTTTTCTCAATGCATTTGAACAGAGTGGGATGGAAAATGACATTCTGGTTAAAAGATATAGGAGCATAGGAGAAACTATGAGGGTAACTTCTCCAAGTGACAGTGAAAGTGATCAAAGGTTCGAAGGCGTGGGGTTGCCCTATGCTCTAGAAAACTGGCCTAACCCCGGCGATATCTGGTCATGGAGAATGGGGAAGAAAATATCAACTTCAGGCTACTTCAAGGATAGGTACTTGTACTCTCCTCGGCGTCTTGATGCTATTCCAAGGAGACGATCACTCGATTGTAGGTCAGTGATCACGAAGTTTGTAACTTCCGTTTGCCCATAAGCCGATGTTAATGCCTTCTTTGCATCATTTACCTGGAAAATTCCCTCGCATGAAATAGGGGGCCACAATTGACAGTTATCAGTGTATTTTTTTATATCAATATTTTGCACGGAATGGCGAAATACCTATTTATATCAATATTTTGCACTACATGTTTTGAACGAAATATTTCGTACAAAATGGAGAAATACATAATTATCTATATTTCGCACGAAATATTTTGCACTAAGTATTTCGCACAAATTTTTTACACGGAATATTTTCGCACGAAATGGAGAAATATTTATTTTTAAGATAGCAGTGTATTTACCGTTTGACGAAGGGGTAAAAAAATTATTAACAACTTATGAATCTATTAAATTACCACATATAAAAATTAAGCCACGTAAACTAAATTTAACAACCTGAAATTTTGGATTTTGGGTTTGCGGTGATCCTCAATAATATATGTCATTTGACATTGAAGTTTAGGAGAGTATCTTCAGTACGTATCTGACTGTGTATTAAGCAGGAGTGATATGTAGTTTTCTGCAAATTTCAGATTGGTCTGTCCAGTTTGATTTGTTCAATTGTTCGTGTAAAAAATTACTCTTTTTTAAGTGCAGCCGATTCAATTATGCTAGCTATCTTTTTGTCAACATATCTGAAATTACATAAACTGCCCTAAACTATCATTCTTGCACCAAAATTATAATTCAACACTTTCAAAGTAGCATATGTATTTGTGTATTCTAGCGTTTTTTGTGCTTTTCTTACAGTAGCTGTTAAGGATATATAAAAAAGTACATTCAGCATAATTGAATTGTGAATAGGCATAAAAGACTGCTCTTGAGATGCTCATAATGTCATTTATTAGCTGTTTGATAGAATGAAAAAAAATGCGTCTTCCTTCAAAGACGTTGGTTTTTGCATGGCCTCATGCCTTCCTCCTGGCCTCATGCCTTGCGCGGACTGCTACACTAAATCGTGGTTCTGCAGACACTACACCTGCCACATTTGTCTCAAGAGGGTTAGCTCAGATCACGAGAGGCACGACTACATCAGATGTGAAACCCTGGTAGACAGTTTGATCTGTGGTCACGTTGTTGACACCAAGTGTGCTGTTAGTAAGGCTGGCAAGGTTCGAGGAACTGAAGGAAACATTGATTTAGATGCTGAGTACTATTGCGAGCATTGTGATTCGAAGACGGACCTCATTTTGTATGCTGAGAGAATTGTGAGAATCTGCGAGGCCATGAACTAAACTGATCAGCACAAGGTTTGTTCTGTTCTCAATCTTGCCAGATCTTTTCTTCGCGGTTCTGAAAGATCTAGGGCGCAGGAGATTCTGCACCGAATTGAGCCAGCATTTTACTTAGGAGAGTGAGAAGAAGGAGCAGGAGTAATATCCTACTTTGTTTATTTTTTTTTTACATTTAAAAATAAAGTGTGTTGTAATACACACTTGAAAAGTTGAAACTTTAGACTGCCATTACTTAGATTTATTTCTCAGTTCTGTTGAAGCAGAAGTTTGGGATTTTTTTGCATTGTTATAGAGATTGTGAGAGATTTGTAGACTATAAAGCTTTGTTGGAAGTTTTTTTTTTTTTTGCATTGTTATAATTTATTTATGTAATCCTCTATACAAACAAACTAGAGCTCTAAACTTTCACTCAAAACATACATACACCTACAAGACTGCAATGATGCATAAACACATCTCATCATCACCAATTCACCATAATCAAGGGTGGTTTTACTGAACAAGAACAAGCTGGCTATCACCGGGTCTGGGAATGTCGGCCTTAGGCACGGTTACAATGAGTTGTCCATCCACAAGAACCACAGAGGCCATGTCGGATTTGGTTGACCACGACAACCTAAACCTCCACGTGTGTATTCTTCATGTCGTGGCACCCTCCCGGGCCGCATTTCCTTACAACAATCTTCGTCACCCCGGGGATGGATCTCCACGGCTTGAACAATCATGTCATAAATGTGATTATCGCTGCCAAGAACATCGATTTTCGCAGCAAAGCGTGTGTTTTCCGACGAGTTTTCGACGAGAACATCAGTATCTGACCTGAAGGACAACTCCAGGACCTTGCAAAAGACATGAGGAAGCTTTCTGAGTTTTCCCACTACTGACATGATGTTAGAGGTAATTCTCAAGATGATGAGGAGTTTATTTGTGGTGTTGAAAGGGAATAATATCAAAGACATTATGATTTTGATAAGAATGAGATTCTTGGGGTGGAAAAGTGTAACATACAATTTAAGTAATCAATGGCTTCAAGGAAAAACCTTCCTGAAGATAACTTCAAAATAAGAACCAATATGCTCTAGCGCAAGCAAAATTCAGTGGAAACAAATTTAGATATGCAATTTAGATACATGAATTTATAATATTATTAGAGGACATTTTATAAATCAAGTAGAATCAAAATCTTGATCGTCATAACACTTGACAATGGAACAAATCCACAGTACCTTAAAAACAAACAGCGAAAATGTTTCAAGAAGTCATATCCATATACTAATATATTGTGCATCTAGCTGTCGGTTTCAGACAGTTGATAATTCAGTTCACTCATGCCGCCTCAAAAGCCTCGTGGCGATGCTTACGATGCCATACTTTATTTGGTCTATTGCTTATGACCTAACTTATAGACGTGATGTGACTGAGGTAATGTGCATAAAGAACAATGTGCATAAATGATTTCCATAATCGATAAAGAATAAAAGTTATTACTTTAAAAAAACAGTTGGCTTCAAACTAAAACTTTGTTAATTTCTTTTCAAAAAAAAAATAACTTTGTTAATTTGATTATCAAAATAATTTAAAATAAAAAATTGTTAATAATATCACGTTCTCACGAGCTTATTTGATACTGATATAATTTAAACTAATTAAATTTTATTGAATGGAATTAGAGAAAGATTATATTCGATTTTATTAAAATAAACTGAATTTTATCCAATGATACTATGATAGGAGCATTTATGAAATGAAAATAAATTGAACTGAAGGGGCCTAATTGTGTAGCCATTTACAAAATTCCAACTTCGCGGGGTTTTTCCAACTACTCGGGATGGCCGCCGTTACTCTGCCCGTCGGGGCCGCATCCACCGCCACCAAACCACCACCAATCTCTCCGCCGCCATTTCCTCAACCGCTTCACTTCCCCAGCTAAAACAAATCTACGCTCAAATCCTCCGCCACCACCTCCACCGCTCTGACCCTCTCCTCTCCCTCTCTCCGACATCCTCCTCGCCTCCCTCTCCTTCCCCTCCGGCGGCCTCCAGTACGCGCTCGCCGTCTTCTCCGCCGTCGAATACCCAGAACCCCGCCTCTATAACAAGCTCATTCGCGAGCTATCCCGTTCTAAACGTTCGGAATTTATACTGCAAGTTTTCGAATTGATTTTAACAAGGGTCTGACAATTGACAGGTTTATTTTCCCGCCATTGTTGAAGGCCGCCGGAAAATGCTCGGCTTTGTATGAAGGGAGATGCATCCACGGGCTGGCTTCGATACTCGGGTTCAAATCGGACCCGTTTGTTGGAACAGCGCTCGTGGGAATGTATGCCTCCTGTAAGCATATTCAGGGTCTCCCATGGTGTTCGATAAAATGTCCCACAGAGATGTTGTATCTTGGACCGTTATGATTGATGGGTATGTTATTTCCCCCCCTAACAATGTTACACTCTAATCGATTTATAGATACTAATTAAACTTCAAGATTCAGTTTTTCATAATTTTAGTCTCATGAAACTGATCATATTGATTTTCTGGTGCAGATATTGTAGAGATGGGCGTTTGGACGATATTTTGGTGCTTATGGAAGAAATGAACTCCTCTAACATGAAAATCGACCCTTTCACCTGTAATTTCT
This sequence comes from Cruciata laevipes, assembly GCA_963678965.1. Lineage (NCBI taxonomy): Eukaryota > Viridiplantae > Streptophyta > Magnoliopsida > Gentianales > Rubiaceae > Cruciata > Cruciata laevipes. The sequence goes on from OY787642.1 coordinate 12,086,019, forward strand.
GCTTGAGCAAAAGCTACGAACTTGGAAGTCGAAAGCATTCCATGATTTCCTGTTAGAGTATGGCATCGAAATCGACTCTCACCTTCAGAGCTCTCTTGTCAACATGTATGCTAGCTGTGGCTCCATGGATGAGGCTCAAAGGTTGTACGATGAAATGTCCTAACCGAATGTAGTGGGGTCCACTGCAATGGTCCGTGGCTACTCGAACACAGGCTGTATGGAATCTGCTCAGGTGATATTCAACAAGATTGCTAGAAAGAACTTGATATGCTGGAGCACGATGATTGCTGGCTACACTAAGTCTGCTCAGCCTCAAGAAGCTCTCAATCACTTTGATGAAATGCGGGAATCTGGATTCAATCCTGATGAGGTCACCATGCTAAGCTGCATTTCAGCATGTGGCATGTGCTAATCTGGGATCTTTGGATAAAGCTAGGTAGATCCACAGACACGCTGTTCAGAATGGATTTGGAGAAGATTTACGTGTGAACAATGCCATCTCTGATCAATGCATTTAGGAACCACAATATTAGGACTGATTAAAGGAGATTTCTTTTTGATCCTGGAAGAAACAACAGGGGCCATTTCTTGAGGATATCTGAGGTGCTGCTTATATAACCATTATGATCCTTATTTTGATTTGTTAACTGTTGGCCCTTTGGGTGTAGGTTCCAATCGATCCTCAATCATCATCTCAAATAACGGTTGCAAAATGCTAGTAAGTATTTTTGCCTCGAGTATTCTTCAGTTAGATATTATCTCTCACGTTTGTCTACCAAATGTGATTCTACAGTTCCAGTAGAGGTTGCTTTGCAAAATGACACTTCAATCTCCCTCTACCATACCAGAATAAACATTTTTTATGACTGGAGGCGCGTGTGGATGGGGATGGTGGTGAGAAATGCTGGTACAGACAATTGTTAAGGAAATGGCAGAGCATCAATAAACCACACGCACATACACAGTATTATTACTCCCCCAACTCTCCAACTCATCCTCATCATTCACAGTTCCATTCTCCAGGTATGTGAAGACTTTCCATAGGGCTTAGTGCGGAGATTGAGAATCAACTTCTGAAAGGAGTCTGAAATTTTCAGGGATTTTTCATTCATGTCTCTCCTTAATTTGAGCTTTATGCTTGAGAATAATGTCTTAGTTTGGATTGAATTTTTTTCTTCAGTTAGTTTGACCATTTATTTCCCCCATATTCACAGTCATGGTAGAAAGCATTCAACATTGTGGAATAAATTTTAGGTTGAAAACCTATCACAATTTGCTTTCTTTTAATATTTCAAAGACTCCCATTTAGTCAAATTTATCTTGTGAACTGAGTTCCATAACCAATAATGAGTAATAGAAAGGAAAAATAAAACTTTTGAACTGCCTCAAAAATCTAACATGCTTTCCTTAGGGATTAGTATTGAAGTAGGGCGACTGCTGAGTATTATGTAAATACAGTTTTAAAGTCATTGTAATCAAATATCTCATATTTAAATAATCACATACCATATTTTAGTTAGTATTATTTGTTAGATGATTTAAAATTTCACTTTAAATATTGCGGTGTAAATTAATATGATGTATTTGGATGAAATATGAATAATTTCGAGATTTTTTTATTTGGGTATGCATATTATGCAGTTCACGAAAAAGACAATAGCCATGCAAATAACTTTTATGCTTCTCTCTGATGATTTCTTCATTTTCTACCTAATTCTTCAGTGATCATATTCTTTTGATCAGGGATACCATGCTTTTCTTTGCCACGACCTATTTTCTTACACCACACAACAAGTCCATGTCCATGTAATAGTCCCCACCAAACATGCACCATTTAAAGTAGTGTCTCTTTTTGAAAAAATCAGCTGTTGAGAGAAAAAGATAAGAAGTGGTGTCTTAATCCATGACTCTAGATACTAATGATCTAGAAACAAATTATAAAAAATTGTTAAAGAAAATATATTCAGATTACTGGTTCTGATTCATTTCGATCCCTTAACCTTAAGAAGATCTGAATTTTGAGGTCTGATCTGCAAAAAGCACCTCATGAGTAACACCGAACATTGGCATAAAGAAAATAAGCCCGTGAATAAGCAGTAAGCACATTTCATCCGAGGTTCACTTTTGTCTTCTCTGCTTCTTATGTCATTCATCATTCAGAAATTTAAATCCCGTTAACAGTGTTGGATATAGGATAGATTGTCCTGGAGACCGTCTTTGGCAGGTAATCACTCCAACATGGAAAGTTTTATTTTGAACTCAGAAATTTTACTGCCACGGGCATTTTGGAACCTGGGGAAAATGAAATACATAGCCATTGGCAATAGTTGTGCCTTACCCTGCTTGCAAAAGTTGATGTTGAAGGGGTGTAAGGAGCTGATGGAGATATTTTCTTGCTTAAAAATCCATTTTAACACTTGATGAGATTAATGTCTCTCACTGCCATCTCGCTTTGGAATATGTTTAATATGACGTTTTGAAGAAGTACAGATGGAACATGGAAATCCTGTTGTTGTGATACGCATCAAACACGCACATACTTAATTAAGAAGAGATTTGGAAGGAATTGTTTTTTTTTTCTTATCTACCGCTGTATTCGTTCTTCCAATTACTGTACTCAAAAAGTCATGGTAAATTGCAAATTGAAATTAAGTGGAGCAGTTAATAGAACTTTTAGTTTAGTATTGCTGATGCAATATGCTTCTACACAAAACATTAATCTTTTGATTGATATGGTGTGTCTAAAGTTTGATTTTTCTAGTTACTGTGTTCTAAAGGTTTCCCTATAATGTTACCCACTCATCCCCAAGTGCTAAAGCTTACATATCTTTGTGGTTCATATAACCTTTAGTAAATTACGAGGAAAATTAAGTAACAAAAGTGCATCTCGGGCACTGTTGAATAGATTTTAGCATTGAACTATGACAAGGTAACCCACTAACTTTAAGTTGAATAGATCTTAACAGCAGACCGATTCACGATCAGTTTCAGAACATTATTTGTCATTACCATCACATTTTATCTTAATTTATTGGAGTCTATAAGGGGCTTTTGATGATTATGCATTCAAAATAGTTACGCGGTAAATGATATAATAATAATCAAATTTCCATTATGAAACGTTAGAAAAGAGTCACGGTGTTTGATTTTATTATATCTAATTATAATGGGTGACAGAAACAGATAAGAACAGTGAAACACATCCATGTTTAGTCTTCGCAGTGCCAATGACCTTTCTTGTTTTTCCTTACCGTGTTCTCAACCTTGAAAGTTGTTTGTGATTTGAGCTTACAGAATGATTTTATCAGCTGTTAGTATACCCATACTTCAAGCAGCTAATGATGATTAAGCCAAATATAAATGATCAATTCTGCTAGTAGTAGCTAAACGTAATATTATCATGATCATTCAAATAATATTAATTCTTTTTTGTCTGACAGTTCCAAACTTCAAGGGGCTAATTTTCTTTCTTTGAACTTTATTAATTGCAGCCCTTCTGTTTTTTTATTCCTTTATCCAAAGTGTGTTTATTGTGAAGTGTGTTTAATGTAAAAATGATTAAATGTGTGTGTAAGCATAATTGTCCATCCATGCACGTAATTTAAGTGGACAAAACTGCAGCTTGCTTCCTTGAATGAAAAACATGGAGGACAAAACTAAACAGTGACATGATAAAATATAGCCAGCAATTATGAGTTAGACATGTGTCATATCTTTATCTCTTAACTCAAGCACATTTCACAAAATGCTGTCTAGGTTTATCTTTTGGTGGAGACAGCTATTGCATCCTTAGACATGCTCCATTTTTCTTTTGCTGGTGTTCTCGAGGTTTGAACGGCTAGCTGTCCTCTGGTAAGTGAACTTTAACTCTTGCAAGTAAGTTGTGAAATCAAAGCTTAATCTTACCTTTACCAATTATATGCAGTAGTTACCTAGCATGTCTTCTACCATGGGTTGTTTGGAAAACACGTCCGCTGTTATAGTTTCTATAGAATCTTGCTTGATCGGTTGGGCTCTGAAACTACTTTTTCATCTACGCTGAGGATCGGGCTGAGGAATATGAAATCACTTTTTCTTTGTTTAAGAAAGTTGGGCTACAATGCAGATCTGGGATCTCTTTTGCTAAGGATTGAAGATTATATCACAAGATTTCTTAAGATAGACTACCCCACTTTAATGGAGAAGGAGAAGGAAGTCTATGACTTGGGGAAAGAATTGGATGATTCATATAGGTCTTGGTCAAATCAGGCAGGCCCATCAAGTTGTTTGACTGCAGATGACGTTGTTGAGATCGCTGATTGCATTCAATAGATTTTCATACTGCATGTGAACGCTACTCTGATTTAGCAGAAGCAGAAGTTATGGATGACTTGGAAATCCATGTGGCATTCTGTAGACATGTCCTCATTTTTGCAATGCAGACTGGCGTGATAGGGCAATTGGAAAATCTGTTGATCCATGCAGAACCTTTCTTAATCATGTCTGCACGTGTGTTTGTCAGCCATTGGGCACCAATACCCTATTTTTCTCTACATGCAAGATTATGGTTCGTGGAAATACTAAGGTGTCAAAAATGAACCTTAGGGTTGTCTCAACCAAGCTTACTCTCAGACACTAAGCAGCTCAAAGAAATTCTTCACATCCCAAAACCTGGATGATGCTTCATTAGAGAATTTCCTTAACTCTCTCATGTTTCTTCTTTTGGATATGCTACAAATGGATACTTGTCATTTGGTTTGCGCCAAAGATCAAATGCAAATGCTATATGACGGACTAAGATTCTGCAGATCCCTTCTGAAGCTGCGGCCAAGATTATTTGACAACAAGATCTGGGATCAAATTGGTTTCTTCATAAGTGATGCAGGGGTGTTTATTTGCACTCTTCACCAAGCAAATGTGAAAATAGACGAGCTTCTGAATCTGTTGGACAGTTTGCATGCTATTCAAGCAGGAGTGAAAAACAAACAGGCTTTGGAAGGGATAGGCATGAAAACTAATGTGTCCAATGGCAATGAAAATGACAGCAATATAGTTCAGGCGGAGAACAGGATACGGAGTCATCAGCTTCCACAAAGCACTTCCACCACAATTAATGGAGTTATTGGTTTGGATGATGATATTACTGCCATCATAGATCAACTTGTTCGTGGGTCTAGATCTTTGCGTGTGGTTGCTATATGTGGAATGGTGGGCGTAGGTAAGACTACTCTAGCTTCAAAGGTATTCAATCATCCTGTGGTGAATCACCACTTTCATGCTCGTGGATGGTGTTTTGTTTCTCAAGTACTTGACAAGAAGAAAATTTTGACCGAGCTCTTAAACCAAATTGATGGGTCAGGTAAAACTTACTGCAACATGGTAGAAGACGATTTAGCAAGCCAGCTTCGTCGTCTTTTGAAACATAAGAGATATCTAATTTTTTTAGATGATGTATGGACCACAGAAGCATGGGATAGCTTGGAGATATCATTTCCAAATGATTCTGCTCAAAGTAGAATCCTTTTGACGAGTAGACATTATGGTATTGCTCCTCATGGACTTCTCGACCAAGAGCCTTATTCTTTTCGTCTGAGGCAAGACTCTGAGAGTCTAGAGATGATGCAAATGAGACTATTTCCTGGAAAAGGATGGCCTCTTAATTAGTGGAACTTGGGAGGCAAATTGCGGAAAAGTGCAAGGGACTACCTCTGACGGTTGTGGTTGTAACTGGACTTCTAGTGACTACCGGGGAAGAGGTTGGAAGGAAATTCTTGAAGCTATAAGTATAGATGGGGTATCTAGGGAGGAACAATGCAACTTTGCCTTGGAATTAAGTTACAAACGTCTACCACAAGGATTGAAGCAAGGTTTCTTATATTTTGCGGCATTTCAAGAAGATGAAAAGGTTTCAGTGAGGAGGTTAATTCGATAGTGGATTGCTGAAAATTTTGTTGAAGACATTGAATCGGAGAGGATGGAAGATGTTGCACGTGGGTACTTGATCCAGAGAAGTTTAATCAGGGCTGTTGAAATTAGATCCATAGGTGGAGTCAAAACTTGCCAGATTCATGACTTACTACATGACTTTTGTCTACGGAAAGCAAAAGAGGAAGGTTTTTTCCATCTCTTACAAGGACAGGATCAGCTTTCAAATTTCATAGAGCCATGCAACTTGCATAGATTGTGTATTTACGTTGAGCCAATTCATCTGAGGGAGTCCAAGTTATTTTGTCCTCGCGCACAATCCATGTTGTTCTTCTCCACTGCACGCCCTAATCCCTTTTCCTATCCGTTTCATATGGCTTTCATCGTCCAGGTTTTTAAACTTAAAGTGTTGGAGATAAGGCAGATTTCTTTAGCTACTGGGCTTCCAAGTGAAATTGAGCATCTTACTCTGTTGAGGTACTTGTCATTTATGACTAGGGGTCATTTCCTTCCAACATTGCTTGGTAATCTCTTACACTTGGAAACCTTTATTGCAGTTCTTCCAAATTCAAAAATTTCACTGCCACACTTTTTGGAACCTGGGGAGATTGAAATACTTCTCTGTTCGTTGTACACTTGGACGTACTAGCTGTGAATTGCCCCTTGAAGATGTTAAAAACTCTGAGCTGGAAACCTTGGGCCATGTTAGTTATTATTTTGATGGCAGCATGGAAAAGCGAATCAGGAATTTCCCGAACATTTGTAACCTGAAATGCATAATTCCCAGGACTCAAAAAACTACCCAGGGGTTCGAGCAGATTGTGGTTCTTGACTTTCTAAGTCGACTAGAGTCACTTACCATTGAGTTGTCTGTCAGCAGATGTTGTCAATTTGTTCTTCCTGAATGTCTTAGAAGATTGAACTTAATGGGTGGCTTTGAGTTGTCTAGGAGGGAAATTTCAGTCATTGGTAAACTTCCGAAACTAGAAGTTCTGAAATTAGAAGAGACGAACTTTTCTGGGGATACATTGGAGATGGAAGAAGAGTTCTCAGCGCTAAGGTATTTGAAATTGTCTGACCTGAGGATTCACTCGTGGACAGCTTCAGAACATCTTCCCTGCTTGCAAAAGTTGACACTGATTTCATGTACAGAGTTGAGAGAGATTCCTTCGTGCTTAGAAACCATTCCAACACTTGAGGAGGTTGATGTCTGCCGATGTCCTTCAGATTTGGAGTGTTTAGCTCAATGCATCAAAGAAGTGCAGATGGAGTTTGGAAATCCTGTTGTGGTACGCATCACAGATACATATGAATCATGACCTAAATAAGTTATCTCTATCCAGTCTTAGATTTGGAAAGAATTGTAAGTGCAACACTTACTACTGTTTTCATTGTTTTTGATTATTGTATTCCTCTCTCATGTACTGAATGTAAGCATGAAACAAAACGCACATTTTCACAGATTGCTTGATATTTTTTTATTGAATAACTTTTGTCTACATGGTATCATGTACTTGTGCATAAAACATGACACTTCCGAGTACTATAGTGTGTGTCTAAGGGGTTTTTGACTTTTCTAGTTACTGTGCTCTGAAGTTTATATGAACCTAAGAGCATCCACAATGGGTATGAAATGGGGTATGGAAAATGGGTATGAAGTGGAAAATCTTCCACTATGGGGATTTTGGAGGGATGAAATGTGTATGATGTTTGATATGAAATGGGAGACACATGGATATGTCCATACTCCATTCATAACATTTTGTGGTCCCCACGGGGACATTTATTTAAAAATATAAATTAATTGAAGTTAGGACTAAAATAATATGGGGATAATGTAGGGTAGTAGTATGAAGTTGATTATATGATAATGAGTGTAAAATTGTTGGTAGTATGAAATTGAAGTGAGGTAGAAATATATTAATTAAAAATTAAAAAGATGATATGAAATTGGTTTATGATAGTGGATGATCTTAGAATGGGAGAAAAATACAAAATACAACGAATGAATGTTACTGTTACCTCAAACAATTGCTCCCTTGAATCATAATTGTGCCAAACACATCATTCTTTTAGAGCATCCACACTGGGGATGAAAAGAAGGATGAAATGGGGATGAAATAGAGAATGATGGAAGAAATATTTTACTATGGGTATGAAACATAGGATGAAATGGGGGATAAAATTTGAGACATTTGGGAGCCGTATGAAAAAAGAGATACTACCTTCATACCTTTGTGTAGTCCCGCATATGTTTTCTTCTTTTCTTTTTTTTTTCAACCAAAATATTTCAATATTAAAAAAAAACTTATGACAAAATAACTTCACCAATAATTTTTTAAAAAATTTCTTTATAAATAGAGCTCAAATTTGCATATGTTCTCACACCTTTTTGCAAACTTCATATTTTTCACACATTCAAAATTCGAAAATTCATAGTTTTCTTCATGTTTCAATGAACGGTTAATACATATTCACGCGTATTAATATTAAAAATTACACTTAAATAAATTATATTATTTATTTCATATTTTATAGCAATTATTTATTTTTATGTTTATTTATAATAAATATGAAAATATAAAAATGAAGCGGGGACCATAATAATGTGGGGGATAATGTAGGGTAATGGTATGAAATTGATTATATGATAGTGGAGTATAAAATTGTTGGTGGGATGAAGTTGAAGTGGAGTATGAATATGTTAATTAAAAATGGGTATGCAGTTGAGATGATGATAGTGGATGCTATTAGAAAGAGCAAGATTGATTGAGTACAGTCTTGGAAAACTACTCTTTTTTCAATATCACTGCCAGCCTTCGATCACTTATTGCACCCATTTCTATTGATGGGATTTCTGCCACCACTATAATCTGAGTAGAATTCTGTTTCATTTTGGCCTTATTATGTTGTTCTCTTTTTGCCTTTGGTTTATTAATCTATATTTTTTAACTGACTGTGAAACTGAAGAACCTTTATCAAGACCATTTCTACATAATGAGAGTTAGGAGTTACTGAATAAAATAATGAATTAAAGGTAAATCGATTTGATGACTTGTAGCTCATGTTGCTGTTTAATTATGTTTAAGTAAATTAATCTGCTACTTAATCTTGAAAACAACTGCATTTTGTTCACCAATTATGTGTCACAGGTAAGATATGATCTTGAAACTGTATTTTGTTCTAACTGCTCAACCTTACTCTTTTGTATTGGCTTCAGTTCAAAGTTCAAAAAATAAACCCGATTGATTCTATGAAAAGAGTAAATCAGGAAAAATCTCGGTAATTCTTAATTTGACCTATAATTGTCAAGTTCGGGCCTCAAATTATGAAAGCATTCCAGTTTCGAACACATTGTATACTCTTATCACTCGTGTCTTCATGTTGAACTGGACTCTATTTTTAATCTTACGAAGGTAATTAAATTTCTTAATCTCACAAACCTATGTCGGCATATTACCAACAACAATCATATATCCCAAAAAAGCAAAAACAAAAAACTTGATATATATATATATATATTTGTCTTTTTAGGCATGCATGTAATGTACAGTTCTAAATGGACCAGTATTTTTATGTATGCATGTGATCACTTCCAACATTAATGAGCATTTGGTGAACCACCAATGCATTATTGTCCTTTCCTTTTTCACAGTAGATAATATCAACTTTTAATATCAAGTTATTTGTCTTTGCTTCACTTCCTTAATAATGGTTGTGAGTCAGACATTCAGAACCCTTCAGTAAATTCAGACAATGGTTGACAGAAGAGAGCAGAAAGCTGCAACATTGTGTCCTCTTCCCGCCGGCGATTCGGTCCGATCGGCAGACCGAGGTTCTTCCACGTGGCTCACACCGCATTATGAAGAACGAAATGTTTTGGTCCATTTTCTTCATTGATTAGAACGGAATATTTTGTATTTGTTTTCATAGACCGACTTCATCGTATTTCTGATACAAAATGTAGATTCGGCTTTTTGTGCGTTGTTTGTGTTAGTTTACTTCATGTCTTAATAATGATTACGAATTGTTTTTTTAACTTTGTATATTGTATGTGCAAATTGCAATGTACGTAGTGTGTTATTTCATATTTAACGTCTTTGTCTCTCCTTGTATTGTATGTAATGAAAAGATGATGAGAAAGGTATTAATATCCGCGAAATAAATTAATAAAAGGCACCTTTGAAATTTATGCATTTTCCACTGTTGCTTTTGCAACTCTGTGTAATGTTCTTCATTTCAATAAATAAGTGTAAGATATGCCCATGATAATTTATTTTATTTTATTTAATTTTCGTGAGCTTGGAGCCATATAATTTAATTTATTTTATTGTAAATTTAATTTATACTTCTGTGCCAGTTGAGAATTTTATTCACCGAGCATGTTAAAGTCATTGTATGTACTATTATATACCATAAATTCGTTGTTAATAAAAAATATCATGTAATCAATCAACAAACTTAAATTCAAATTCATGTCAATTATCACTAACATGCTACAAATCAAGCAAAAAATACTTACGCAATTTTAGTGGCTCCATCATCCCTCCTTTTAGATGATTCTCCCACATCTTTCTTATGAATGTGTTGCCTCTTGTGCCCCATCCCCATAATATCTCCATCTTCTCCCTCCTCTTCAACAATTGGTTCTTTCCCCTAGAACTCCAACCTACCCTATGATCTCTATCATTCATACTTTTCTTGAAACAATTGCCCATTATGCAAATAAAAGGAGAGAAAAATAGAATAGATTGTGAATGTTTTGTGAGAGAATTGGTAAGGAAAATGGAGAATGAGAGAGTTGGTTGAGCAGAATGAGAGAAGGCTTGGTATATATAGACGGAGAGATCATGCTCACGGGAAAACAAAGTTCATCAAGAATGATCACTTCCAAGAACACTATTGGAATGAATTATTGTCCTTTTGATGAACCACCAACATTATTGTCCTTTTGATGAACCACCAACACTATTGTCCTTTTTCTTGTATCATAATTGATGAGCATTTGATATTATTGAGGATTTCATATCAACTTAATTTGGAGAAGAAAAAAAAAAGTACTGATTATCTTGTTGGTAATGTGCCGACATAGGTTTTTGCCGACGTAGGTAATATCTAGCCTCTTGTCTATTTGTTTTCGTATACTTCATCGTATTTGTTTTCTTAGAGCATCCACAATTGGTATGAAATGGGGTATGGAAAATTGGTATGAAGTGGAAAATCTTCCACTATGGGGATTTTGGAGGGATGAAATGCGTATGATGTTTGATATGAAATGGGAGACGCATGGATATGTCCATACTCTCTTCATACCATTTTGTGGTCCCCGTGTCTCCTTTTTCTTTTTCTTTTTTCAATCAAAATAATTTCATACAGAATTTTTTTAAAAATAAAAAAATGTCACCAATAATTCTAATTTTTTCTCTATAAATTGAGATCAAATTTGTATATGTTTATTTAATAAAAATTTATTTAAAAATATAAATTAATTGAAATTGTGACTAAAATAATATGGGGATAATGTATGGTAGTAGTATGAAGTTGATTATATGATAGTGAGTGTAAAATTGTTGGTGGTATGAAATTGAAGTGAGGTAGAAATATATTAATTAAAAATGAAGAAGATGGTATGAAATTGGTTTATGATAGTGGATGCTCTAAGAGCAAGTCCAACAGCTTCCCCAACTTGGGGGATTTCATTAAATTTGGGAAACATGAGCCTTTTTTATGCTCCAACAGCTTCCCTATATGCATCCCTAAGTTGGGGATTTTGAGGAGAGAGAAGATTTGCTTCCCCAAATCTATAGAGAGAGAAAACAAAACTTGGGGAAGCAAAATTTAATGTTTTCCCATTTACTCTTCACTATTCCTTCTTAAATATTTGTCTTTATTGTTTTTACAATTTCAAACATTTATTTCAATTGTAAATATCTATAATTATATAAAATAAAAAAGTATATATTCTAAACATGCAAATCATGGCGAACGTAACAAGATCTTACATGACTATATATACATGCATATAAAATTTTGAATACTATCATATGAGATTGTTATATTCGTTGTAATGTGTATTTTAATAATTTATAATTTTCACAATTTTTCATCGTGCATAATTTAAGATATTGAAATTTCAAAATCATCTTTGAATAGTAAAAAGGAAATAAATCAAATATAAAGTAATAAAATACTAAGAATTAATGTGTATGCATTAAATTCCAATCCCCAAACTAGGGAAGCTGTTGGAGTTGATAGAAAAAAAAAATAGGGAATATGATGATGTAGTACTCTATCTTGTAGTAAATGGTGGGGAAGATGTTGGACTTGCTCTAAGAGCATGTTGTAATTTCAAAATATAGGGAGGGGTATTCTGGTAAACTGCTATATGGTCAATAGCTCAGTTGACTGAATGGTTGAACCATCCTAACTGAGCTGGGAGTATAGATAAGATTTGCATTTCTCATTTTAGGGATTATCCAATTTTGTAATCAAACACTCTGATTTTCGTGTAATCTCATTGCTCCGTCGAGCTTGATTTACCGTTTAACCGGAATTCGTGACGCCGGTCACAACAATTGGTATCAGAACACATCGGCTCTCGGACCGTGCGATGGCGGAAACTCGACACAAACTACTGGAGAATAAGCTCCAGGAGTTGGAAGGGACATTCGCGAATCTTCGACAGGAGACGAAGGACAATCGGGCGGAGTTCGGCGACTGGATGACGGAGATCCGAGCTGAAAATGCGGCGATTCGAGCAGATCGGGCTACAGCTGAGCGACGGTTGCAGGAAAACCAGCTAGCAGTGGAACGGCGGTTTCCGGAAAGTCAGTTGGCTGCATAGAGGCGGTTTCAGGAAGTTCAATCGGCGAATGAGCGGAGCCACGGCGAACTCAAGGATCTGTTAGCGAGGGTTTTGAGGGGGAAGTCACCGGCGAGGAGAGAGCAAGGAGAATCTAGCTGAGTCGAGTTGGAAACTGACATGAACCACGACAAGGATAAGCAGCCTCTACGACCCTCGTTTGAGGTGAGTTCTGGATCCTCTGATGAACAGCATCGAAATTCATTTCCCTATGTGCATAATAATCGTGTTGTTGGGGCTGATGATAATATAACTAGGGGTAATTGGATGGATAGGGGATTGGGTGATGAACTGTTAATTGGTAGTAGAAGAATTCCTCTTCCTAGAATGCATCCTAAGCTAGAGATGGCAATGTTTAATGGAGATAATCTCTTGGAGTGGCTTAGAAGGTGTGAAAAGTTCTATAGATATTTCAATTTTTCTGATCAGGAGAAGATAGATATGGCTGAGTTGTATTTAGAAGGGAAGGCTGAAATATGGTATAGTTTTCAATACAGTGTCAAAACAGTGGATAGTTGGGGTGAATTCAAGGCTGCTGTGCTAAAAAGGTTTGGGGTGAAGGGTGGTGATGACCTCATTGAGGAGTTTAACAAGCTTTACCAGAAGAATGGGGTAGAGGAGTACATTGAGCAATTTGAAGTGTTAAAGGCTATGGTAATGAGTCTCAACCCATACCAAGATTAGTCTTACTATGTTTCTAGTTTTCTCAGTGGTTTGAAGTATGATCTTAAGAAGGCTGTGAAGTCTTTCAGAACTAAAGGGATTAATAATGAGACTATGGAATTAGCAGTCCTGCAAGAGAAACACCTTGAGGCTGTGTACAGAAAGCAAAAGGCAGTGGAACCTAAACCCTGGGCCAATGCAGTAGTGAAGAAGGATTACACTACCCCTTGGAAAGAGAATGGAGTTGAGAGGAAAGCACAACCTGGTTTCAAGAAGATAACCCCACAAGAACAGCAACGAAGAAGGGACAATCAGCTATATTACAAGTGTGCAGAGAAATACCATCCAGGCCATATCTGTAAGTTTAGACAGATACACTATATTGCTGATGTTGAAAAAGGATGCCCTAAGGATATAATTGTTGTTGAGGATGATTGTGAAACTTTGAAGCAACTAGAGGGGTTGGAGGATATTGTTGAAGAGCTGAAGGAGAATCCTGAGCTGATGCACTGAATTGTATTGGGGAAAAAGAGTTTGATGCACCTGAGGCAGACACTTTGCATTTGACAGGAACTCTGAAGGAAAGGCCAATTGACATGCTTCTGGACACATGCAGTGCTCACAGTTACATTAGTCCTCAAGTGGAAAAAGCTTTGGGTCTACGGGAAGAGTTCACCAGACCTTTTGAAGTTAAAATTGCTGATGGGAGCATGACATGGGGAGTATCCAGATGCCCTGGGGTGAGGTGGTCTGTACAGGGTCATCAGTTTGTATTCACTCTGAGGGTAATGGAGCTTGGGGGCTTAGATATGATACTTGGAGTTGATTAGATGAAGTGGTTTAGTCCTATTTCATTTGACTTCATGACTAGTGAAGTGAATCTCACCAGTCATTTCACTGGTGAGAAATGGTGGTTAAAAGGGAATGGGGAGCAAAGGATGAGATTTAATCTCTTGAGGAGATTGGAAGCTAAGGAACTGGCTGAGAATAGAAAGAGGAAGAGTTGGGAGCAGTTTATGGAGGAAGTGAGAGAACTTAACAGAGTATGCAAGATAGGGAATATGGAGGGAGGTTTTCAGCAGTCTCAGGTATTTCTCACCAGTCCAGTGGAGATACAAGGAGTGTTGGCTCAATGTCCTGAGGTTTTTCAAAAGCCTCAAGCATTACCCCCAGCCAGATCAATTGACCATCAAATAAACCTCAAGCCAGATGCAGCTCCATTCAAATTAAGGCCATACAGGTACCCTCACTTTCACAAGACAGAAATAGAGAAGCAAGTTCAAGGGTTGTTAAGCAACAAAGTGATCCAGCCAAGCACCAGCCCTTACTCCTCCCCAGTACTGTTGGTGAAGAAGAAGGATGGAACATGGAGGTTATGCATTGACTACAGGAAGCTGAATGATATTACTGTGAAGGAAAAATTTCCCATCCCAGTTATTGATGAGCTTTTGGATGAGTTACATGGGGCCATCTGTTTTTCAAAGCTTGACCTAAGATCAGGCTACCACCAGATTAGAGTCAGGAAGGAAGATGTTTCTAAAACATTTTTTCAGACTCATCATGGCCATTTTGAATTTCTGGTCATGCCCTTTGGGCACCAATGCACCTGCCACTTTTCAGGCTCTAATGAATCAGGTGTTTGAGCAGCACATGAGGAAGTTTGTACTGGTGTTTTTTGATGACATCTTGGTGTACAGTAAGTCTGTGGAGGAGCATGTAAAACACTTGAAGATGGTCTTGCAAATTATGAAGGAGAATCAGCTGCTAGCCAAGGGGTCTAAATGTGTTTTTGCTGAGTCAAGGGTTGAGTATTTAGGCATGTAGTGTCTGCTCAAGGTGTGGAGATGGATGGGAGCAAAGTTAGCTGTATTAAACAATGGCCAGAACCAAAGAATATAAAAGAGTTGAGATCATTTATGGGATTGACAGGCTATTACAGGAGGTTTATAAAGGGGTATGGAGTGATTTGTAGACCACTGAATGACCTTTTGAAGAAGGATGGTTTTAAATGGAGCGAACAAGCTGTTGCACCTTTCAGAGGATTGAAACAGGCTATCACTGAAGCCCCAGTACTGAGGATGCCTGATTTTAACCTTCCCTTTGTGGTAGAGACTGATGCATGTGAAATGGGAATGAGAGTTTTTTTTATGCAGGAAAAGAGGCCAATAGCATTTCTCAGCAAGACTTTTTGTCCAAGGAATAGAGGTATCTCTACTTATGAAAATGAGCTATTGGCATTGGTGATGACAGTAGACAAGTGGAGACATTACTTAGTTGGAAACAAATTCATTTTGAAAACTGATCATTAGAGCCTGAAGTTTTTACTGGAACAGAAGCTTCACACTGCAATTCAGCATAAGTGGATCACCAAGCTGTTGGGCATGGATTTTGAAATTCAGTACAAGGCTGGTAAAACAAATGGAGCAGCTGATGCACTTTCCAGGTACCCTCATGTTGATAAGGTTTAGTGGGACAAGGAAAAAGAGATGGTGCAAATAACTGGAGTCACTGATGTTGGGGAAGAAAAGTCTGTTGAAGGGGAAGAAGATAACAGTGGGATGGATGACTTGTTGGAAGTGTTTGCATGGAGATGCAATGTTTTAACAGCTTCATCATCGGTGCCATCTTGGGTAACTCAGTTAGAAGCCAGTTATGTTGATGATAAGGAAGCTCAAGAACTGATAGCCCAAGCTATTCTTGGAAAGAACTTGAACCAGGAACTCACCTACACCAATGGGATTCTCAAACAAGGGAAGAAAATTTATGTGGGGAATCAGGGCACTCTCAGACAGGATGTTATTTCTTCCATGCATTCTTCTGCTATTGGTGGTCATTCAGGGCAAAGTGCTACAATACATAGGGTGCTAACTACTTTCACTTGGCCTAATCTGAGAGCTGATGTTATTGAATTTGTGAAAAGTTGTTTGGTCTGCCAGAAAAGCAAGAGTGAGCACCTCCATCCTCCTGGATTACTTCAACCTCTCCCTATCCTTGAAGAAGCCTGGAAACACATAACTATGGATTTTGTAGAGCAATTACCACTCTCAAAAAGCTTTGATACTGTGTTAGTGGTGGTTGACAAGTTTACAGAATACAGCCACTTCATGGTTCTGTCTTATCCATTCACTGCTCAGCAAGTTGCACAGGTATTTCTAGATGAGGTGCATAGACTGCATGGACTTCCTGAATCCATAGTGTCAGACAGGGATAAAATCTTCACCAGCAATTTCTGGAATGCTGTGTTTTGGGAGGTTGGGAGTGAAATTGAACTTCAGTACTGCTTTTCACCCTGAGTCTGATGGCCAAACTGAAAGACTCAACCAAATTCTTGGGAGTTATTTGAGGTGTTTCTGCAGTAAGTTTCCAGGAAGATGGAAAGACTGGTTGGGAGCAGCGGAATGGTGGTATAACACCAGCCATATCTCCAGACTGGGAATGACACCTTTTGAAGCTCTTTATGGAGTTAAGCCTCTGACATGGCCAATGGGAATCTTGACTGAAACCATTTTTCCTACTGCACAAGACATTCTGCAACAAAGGAATGAGGTACATCAAAAGTTACAGATACACTTGAAGACAACCCAAGATAGGATGTAAGCTTATTCTGACACTAAGAGGACTGATAGATCATTTGTTGTGGGGGATTGGGTGCTGCTTAAGGTCAACAAGTACAGGCAATCCACCTTGAAAAATATGGAAACTCAGAATCCTAAACTGAGTGCTAGATATCATGGACCATTCCTGGTTACTAAAAAGGTTGGCACTGTTGCTTATGAGTTGAAGTTACCAGTTGGGAGTAGAGTGCACCCTGTGTTCCATGTCTCCTTACTGATGGCTTTTATTGGAGATCCTTCCCAAGCCACTGGTCACCATCCTAATATCTGCTATGAAGCATTTGAGGTTCTGCAGCCTAAGAAAATTTTGCAGAGAAAGCTTATTTCCAGAAATGGAATCTCTGTGGTGCAATGGCTCATCAAGTGGAGGGATTTGTTGCCTGAAGATGCTTCATGGGAGGATGCTACATTCATACAGAATCAGTTTCCCCAGTTTTCAGCTTGAGGACAAGCTTTATTCCAGCAGGAGGGAATGTTGTAATTTCAAAATATAGGGAGGGGTATGCTGGTAAGTTGCTATGTGGTCAATAGCTCAGTTGACTGAATGGTTGAACCATCCTAGCTGAGCTGGGAGTATAGATAAGATTTGCATTTCTCATTTTAGGGATTATCCAATTTTGTAATCAAACACTCTGATTTTCGTGTAATCTCATTGTTCCGTCGAGCTTGATTTACCGTTTAACCGGAATTCATGACGCCGGTCACAACAGAGCACCAGCAATGGGGGTCTTTGAATCGGTTTTCAATGTTCAAAGCCCACATCAATTCCCACAATGGGGTATTTTCACGGGGCTTTCCTAATTTCGCGGAAAAGAAAAAGATAGAAGGACTCAAAAATCAAGCCGATCAATTGATCATCATGCCAAATGAAAAGATGACATGTGGCAGAGTGAACCACTTGCATGCATGCTGCATCTACGCTGCAAATTTTGGTTACATCTGTAGTGTTATTTTTTTATTCTGAAAAAAAGGAAGAGTGCATAATTATTTTGAAAGCGAAGAGTGAAAAATTACTTCCTTCTTGATGTTTGGAATTATTTTTGAAATTCATAATTTGATTTATTTCTCATTAATTATACGATAATTAAAAAACAATCAACAATTTAATTAATGCCTTTTTAGACAAATAAAAATGTTTTTATTTCTACACTTTTTTATTTTTAGGATATATATTAATTAATCAAATTGATTTTGTATACATATATATTGGTCTATATTCATTGTATGAATGTGTCATAATCAAATTTCGAGCCTTTATCATTTTAAATATGAATATATTTTTAACTTTATTTTATTTTATATAATATTTATCATCAATAAAAATTATATATTAAATACATCATTATATTAAATGACATAAATGAAAATGATGATATGACAGGCTGTATGATTGTGAGTTAAAAGTTGAAAAGTGTGACTTTATATAAAATAATGAGTTTAAAGCACAAATAATGACTTTATGAGTTTAAAGCACAAATAATGTGGATGCTCTAATGCTTCAACGATCAAAGGTGCAAGAATGGCTCTCTTATGTGATTTTACAGCAATGGCTCAGATAGACTGCAATTAATACATAATTTGGCTTTCACATTACGAAAGCAACTGCATTAGTGATCATTTCTTGCTAAAGTTGGTGGGTTTTGATTGATATTTTACTCGACATAAACAACAATACACCGGGCCACATAACCATAATATTACTGCCGTTTTTGCACATCAACTTAAGGTTCTGTCATTACATATAACATTGATTACTTGTTTCCATTTACAGGGAATAGCTTCCCTCCTTTACTTATTTATTCTACATTCTATGATGACGATACCAACGATTATATACACTCAGCCATTACCATCTCCCATATACTACTGGTTGGAACCGACTCATATGGTCTGCAGGCAATCTCAATTGCATGTTTTTAGAGTAGCTCCCAATCAGATTCTGAGCTATGGCCTGGTAACATCTCGGTGCCAGAGTCTCTTTCTTCTGCACTTCCATGGTTGGATTCTTCCACAATATACTTTGCAGCTAGGTCTTTGTATTCTTTCCTTGTCAACCTCTTTTTCGAGGAAAAAGCCTCTCGTAACTTTTTCTGCAAAAAAGCTTAATCCATTAGTGTTCTAAAAGCAAATTACCAAAATGTTTATTCAAAAGCAAAGTAAAACCAAATTCTCAAGAAGAGGTTGAGCAAGACTACCTTATACGATTTACGACTCCCTTTCCCTTGAGGAATGAGATGAGGCTCGTCGCCCTCCACAATTACACATGATTCTGCTAGTATGGAATCATTTGACGGCTCAATAATCTCCACATCCGCATCAAGAGCATCATTATACTTAGCTGCATATTCGCTACAGCCATCTAGCCTTTCTGTATAAAGTGATACTAAAATGTTTAGAAGAATAACACGGGGAAACATGACATCCCGTTCCATAATCGTCCCATATGTAATGTTATTTATAATTTTAGTTTAACATATTAGACTCTATTTATGGAACGAAGAGAGTAAATTTTAACATACTGAAAAGCTGAACATGAAAGAAAACGTGTATGCTGAAAGCTTAAAATATACTAGCATAAGATACTGAGCCATTATGCCTCCCACACACCAGCAGTTAAACTATATTTCATAAGAGACAAAACAATTTCTGCTTTATCCTAAAAGACTTTCGATGCACATAGAAACAAAATGCAAAACTACAAAAAGACGTGGATAAGCGACATGAAAATTAGATACCAAAAACGTAGAGGATAAATATGTTGGTGAGTATATATCTTTTATTCCTAAAATAGATTGATGTGTCCTAGACCGTAAAGTAGAACAGCCAGCACAGAAGGAACATGCAGTGAATAGCCATACCATTATTTCACTTGATGAACTTCATTCAATACTAATTTAGATTTTCTTAATACAACCTGTTCTGCTTCAAAACTAACCTAACCGAACGGATACCAAAGTCCACTATATTTTCTTAGGGGTCCAATTAAAGCAAAAACACACAAGTAAATAATTCACAGTGAACAATACGCAGATCATTTTTATTATATCACAATACCTTGGTGGACCAAGATTGCATCTCCTCCAGAACTTTTTCCATTGTCTGTGGAATCATCAACAGTTTCTCCTTTAGTCTGAGAATTAAATCCACAATTGCCTGCATATAGCACGGTAGTTAGCAAAAACTGAGTTCAAAGTCTTCCAGAATTGACAAAGTAATACGTAATTGATATACTCGTGCAAATAGTTCAGACATCGTACCAGATGACTCTGATGATAAATCCCCAGCACAATCAGCTTGCTTCAGCTCAGTTTCTGCAGTTGACACATTTGTAGAAGTATCTATAGAATTTACTAAAGTAAATGCAGCAGCAGTTTTCTTTAAACCAGTTGATGTTGTCGACCCAAGCGTAACAGGAGGATCAGCTTTCTCCAAACCAACTGATGTAGCCAGCCTAAGTGTAGCAGCAGTATCAAGAGTATTGACTCTAGTAGATGTAGGATCAGCTTGCTTCTTCTCAGTTCTTTGAGCTGACCCAGCAGGAGCAGGATTTGGAAAAACAGTATCAACCACTGATTTGGAATTCCCGTTTCTATTCTTAGGAACTCCTTTAAAGGGAACTGAGGGTGTCATAAAATGACCACGAGCCACTTCATGACTACTTTTTAATTGGGAAAATGTAGGAAATTTATTTTTAGTTTCTAAAACTGGATCAATCAGTGCAGATGGTAGTGGATCCATATTTCCCTTTGAACAGCCTCTCCTGTTGGCAGTAGGACGTCTGTATACTCCTGGGTTAGCTTTCCCTACAAGGTAAACAAATCAACTCCAGAGAGGTGTTACACAAAATATAAAAACAGTGGATATCGTTATAAGAGGGATAAATTGTTTTCCTACCAGATATAACTTTAGTTTCATCATTTAACTTCCAATCAGTCTCCCTGCCATCCTTTTTTGAGCTTGCTTTGAGCTTTCTTTCAGAATGAGCATAGCGATCCGAGGAAAAGTCTGCAGCAGCAACTTTCACAGGATCAGTATAAGACTCTGGGTGCAAATCCTGCATCACATCTGAATAGAACCTCTTGACCGTCGATCCAACAGTATGGACTTGATTCTCAACATATTTAACAGTGTCCTGTCATAGAGCACCACTTATCAGATATAACATCAACAAATAATAAGTGGTCACTCAGGAATTAGACAGAAGGTCGAATAGTGATTTTTTAAAATAATTCAATCACTCAGGAATCAGATAATACATACTTATTCATATCCCAACAACTGCCCCACCCGAAAAAGAAAAAAGAGAGTCAATGATCCAGCATATCCCAGTAAGTAAAGATTTTTTACCTCATACATAACTTCTTCCATCTCCAAACACATAGCTTCAAACTTATCATATATGTTCCCAATCCATGCTAAACCTTTTACCTCCATCGTTATCAACTGATGGTGTACCTTCTAGATAAGCTTAATTGTTTAACTGCAAGAGAGAGAGAGAGAGAGAAAATTAGTCCCACAATAGTTGCAACGCATAAATTAGTTTCATGACATGAAAGCTTATGAATATGTTCCCTAATGCTGTCATCATTAGCAAAACCAGAAGTAACAATGCCTTTTTATTTCAATATAAGCAGTTGTCTGGATGTATCCTTATTTGGTTGAGACTAATTGGGTCATGCATAATTTAAAACAGAATATTTTTCTATCACTTAGTTCTAAATCCTTTTAGATCTACCCCCTCCCTCTTTAATGTGTTAGTAGGCCAATATTTTTTCTATGTTGCGGTGGTATTATGGGGTGTCATATGTACATCTCATCGGAAGGGGTAAAATGAAGCCAGTTGTGTGAAATTTATAGCTATACACGTGAGACTATACTCGCAGAAACCAACTTTCACATCTTGCGACATTAGAGAAAATTAACTATCAGATGTCCTCAATATAAACTTTAAAGCAGTACATAGATCTGAACCAGATAAGCTATATAAGTAGAGTGATCATAAGAACGTAGCACGAAACAAATCTGAGCTGATGTAATAAACATAATGACCCATAACTATCAGGAATCTATAAGATGAAAATGGAAACTGAAGACATGCACCAAAAGCATGTAAAGATGCCAACATGGGGATAGTCAAAAACAAGAATGAATAGTCTCAGTTATTTCGCAAGGCTAAAAATGAAGAAAGCAGTCAACAGCTCAACTAAATTTATGGCAATATACATAAATTTGTCATGAGTAACTTTATACTTTACATGAAATAAAATGAAGGAGTGATAACTATCTAACAATAAACGGAAAGCAGATTAGATGCAGCTTTTATGAATGTTAATTATTTAGTGCCAGAATTCGAGGTGGAAAAAATCAGCTAAAAACCAGAATGTAGAAGGATTTTCTTTAAACAAATAAGAATGCTAATTCATTAGCCTTCAAGTGGTCTTCTCCAACAAAAAAAAAATTAATTCAAACCCTATACCACCACTGTAAACCTAGAGTAAAGATAGAATCAGTTGAGAAATTAGGGTTTGACGAACTTCAAATGAATTTATTATTTTTTTTAAATGATGCAATATTGATTACGTATTTTAGATTCCAGGAGAATTGAATATCCATGAAGAAGTATTATGAAAAAATGAAAATCAAGAAATCGAGTGACTCTAGGACATAATCAACCTATCAAGCACTTCATGTAATCAGTTGATTTACAGGTGATCTCCAACACATTTGGCAAAGAAAGATCAACCAATCCCTGCATACTCAGCCTATCAAGCAATTAATGTAAATGTTTCAATCAACTTTCAGATGATCTCCAATGAATTTGGCAAAAAAAACTCAATCACCCTGATCCTAGAACAAAATACACCAATAATATACTACAGCACCAAATTCAGTTTCAAATCGAAGCCCTACTAACTGCTGAGTTATTGGGAATTCGTGGGCTACACTTAAGACCAGAACTACGAGTGCTTGAACGTCATTATAGCAGTGAGATCATATACCCCAATAGAAACCTGTCACCTTCCTCAACTAAACCCCGTTCCTTTCTGTTCATTCATTAACTATTTCTAGAATTAACAAAACCAGGGCAGAAATTTGGTATACATGCATTTGATGAAGACCTGACAGGGGATTATGTTCAACAACTAATTGTTGGGTAGTACATGACACAAATATGTAAATGAATTAAATACACATGCATATGAAGAAAATATGTATGATCCTCAACAATATGAAGTATTCCTAATCCTAAACCTAGCAAAGCGCTAAAGAAATGGCTTTCCTCAGACTAGCTTGCACATACTTCTGAGCTTGTACAAGGAATAATTTAATGTTAAAAAGGTTCATCTTTATGTCCTCCCATCTTTATGACCTAGAGTGCACTTCAACAACCTCCCCAGCAAAAGTTATCCCAAACCCATCATCCAATTCATCAATCAAAATTAAGTTACTTACAAATTAGACAAGCACAAAGCAGCTCTGAAGAAAACCAGCAATCAAACTTCGACTTTCAACCTGAAATTTTGAGCACAGAAATGATCATCTGTAGAAACTATGAATCAAGTCAAGTTCATAAAAAAGCTAAACATACTAAATATTCTACCAACATCCCAGAATAAAGAAAGCGGTGATGGATGGATAAAGTTGAGCTTCAGGGCTTACATATAAAGGAAAAAAGCGGCGGCCAAGAAAGGAAAAATCGATCTTTTTTTCCCCTTTTACTATTTTGGGACAAGAGGAAACAAGAAGACGGATATAATTTAATGGTTTTAGATGGTTAGCAGAAGCAATGATAAACCCAGGTGCTTAGGACACAAGTAGAAGGTGGTACTAAAGATAAACATTAAAACCATGAAATCATCACCATCATTTCATCACCTGAAAATAAGGGAGTTTTGTTGAGTAAGAGAATCAGAAACGTAGAAATGGCGCTCACCTTTGGTGTCTTGGGGTTCTGGGTTCTTGCCACGCGTCCCTCTCTAGAACTAAGGTGTTTCTTTTTGGAACAGTTAAGCTTAATCGGCTGGAATTTACCTCATCTCTCTCTCTCTTCTCGATCTTAATGATTACAAGCTGTTTTCAACTAGAAAAAGGTTATAAAAATAAAAAAAAAACTATTTCAATAATTACCGTCATTGTTTTTACCAGCGTTACAGACTACAGTCAGTTTGAATAAAAGTCATTCCCTTTCCTTACTTGTGAGGTGTGACCGTAAAATTTAAATATTTTATATACATTTATTTCCATGTTGTTATGGCCTTTTTTTTAAGGTTATGGTTGCTTCCAAGGGCGGAATCACGCCCGGTACAATAGGGTACGTGCCCTATATATAAAATCTGAAAAATTAAGGTTTTTTTAAAAAAATTGTAAATAAACCACCAAAATATATCACTTGTAGCAATATTCTTCTGTATTTTATATGAGTAACATCTCCCTACACTTAAATATTATTCATGTATTTTAAAAAATTTGAGTTTAATAAGTGATCTTACAATACGTTTGGAACTTCTCTTTTAGATGTAGTTGATTTAGTATATTTATTAAAATACATTTCATAATCAAATATCCAAAATTATATTATTTTTATACATACTATTATATACAAAAATATAAATTTTATTGTATATATTATATGCTCGCCAAATTATGCCATGGCGAACGCCATATCGTCCAGGCATTCTGGCGGTCCAGATGTCGCCCTGAAATAAATCTAAAAAAATAAAAATAAGGAGATCTCAGACAGAGACCGCGTCTCAACCCAGAAACATCCCCGTCTCTCACCTTACGCTTAGAAAATTCGTCGTTGGTCATTGTCGTGCACATCAACCGATCGTCGGCGCCGACTCATTCTCAACCTTGTTAATGTTAATGTGCCCTACCTCAAATATAATCCTAGTTCTGCCACTGGTTGCTCCACAATTTACACTTAGTTATGAAGTTTTTAACTACGCTTAATTTGTGTAACGGTTTTTTCAATTCTTTATGTTTATTGGGTTTTCCACACCCTTGAAAAGTCTTTAAAGGCCATATATTCAGTTTGTACATTTGGTCAATAAATAGAAATTACAATGTTAGTTGTAATTAAGTTGTTTTTAATTTATTTTTTTAAATTGTTTTTCATACATCAACTTCTAAAGACAATTTTTCTCGACAAGTTAAAACACAATTTAATTGAAATTTGAAAGAATAATTTTATTCTGAAAGCAACTTAACAAATTGGATGTGAAACACAATTTAACTCCTAAACTAAAATGAGATGCTTTATTCAAACTCAATAATAACGTAATCACAAAACGGTGATTACCAAAGCTATCCATGAAAAGCTTCTTTGAGTTCCATGTGGTTTTGTAGCCCATGTGGTTTAATTTATAATTTTTGGAATTTAAAACTAATTATGCAATTCATATATAATTGAACGAAACTAATTTGGTATGATTAATAAAATATATAGTTGTGGTATTAATATTTATATCATTACTAAAATATGTGCAAAGAGTTGAATCACAACTACCATATTTGATTATGCATCTAATTGTACAAGTAATCTTCCATGAGATCATATATATTAGCCCTTTTTTAAAAAAAAGATAACCACCGTTGGTGGGGGAGTTATATTGGTTTCCCCTTGCCTTTTAAATAACTGAAAAAGAAAAAATGGTACAAAAGCTGCAAAAAAGTAAGGCCTAGAGCTCAGTGCAGCAGATTAGAAACATAGAGACCTAAAGTTAGGAAACTATGGTATAGTCATACACTACACAAGGAGGTTGCCTTCAAAAAAACATGAGATGAAAATTCCCATTCTACATAACAGACAATGAGCTTGGGAAAGGAATAGAGTTGAGAAAACTTTCAACCACTTGCTTGTCAGTGATTTCATGAGCAAACACAAAATCCCTAGTCATCCTATGGGTGAATCTTTCCCATATTCTTCCCCAAGAAAACAAAAAAGTGGAGCACCAGAGTTGAGTTTGGTGCAGGTCCAAGTGGTGTGGTCCATTGGCTAGGAGAGAGACCAATTTGCTGGGTAGTCTTGTATACTTCATCTGCATTATAAAACCAGCAAAAACAATCAGCAGTATCTAGTTCTGGATGCGCAAAGAGGGGAGCTCAATTTTATCTAAAAATAAAGCCCTTCTAACTCTGGCAGGAAGATTTTGAAAATTGAGTTCAGCATTCATTTTATATTTCAGAGCATGTTTAGCAATGAGGTCTGTTACATAGTTTCCCTGCCTTAAAGTGTGAGTGAGGACAGCATGGTAAAGACTACTTGATATAGAATCTACAATGGAAAAGAGATTCCAGGGGGCCTTGTTCTGATCATGTATCATTGATATAGCATTCAAGCAGTCTGATTCTATAGAGAGGACAAACAGGTTAAGAGAATGGGCAATGAGAATGCCAACCTTATAGCCTGTAGCTCTACATCCACAGGGGATGGGGAACTAACATAGAAACATCTAGCAAGTGTGAGTGAGCCTGCAGAGTCTCTAAGTATAATCCCTATCCCAACTTTTTGACTGCACTAATTCCATGCAGCATCTACATTCATTTTTGTACCACTAGATGAATAACTCTTTCTTTTTTACTCAATAATCACGAGTATATTTCTGAGACTTTTTTTCTTTAAATTTTGCATGCTATAAATGACAGATTTGACATTGTTTAGGATTTTAAGCAAGGTTGAGTGACGCACCCACCGGTGGCGGTCCAAAACCGCCTCAAATATGGGTTTTAACCGCCTCAAAAGTTGTCTGCATGCACTAGTGTGCATTCCCTTTTTGATTTAAACCTTTGGGCACTACAGCCTTTGGGCGACTCCTTGGTTCCAGGCAAAAGTCTAGGAAATTGCATTCGGGCAACACAGCTTTCGGACAACTGTTCCCTTGCATTGGGTGATCATACCCCTATTTTCCCTTACTTTAGGGTTATAACTGTCAGCGGAATTGTATT
Organism: Cruciata laevipes; assembly: GCA_963678965.1. Taxonomy (NCBI): domain Eukaryota; kingdom Viridiplantae; phylum Streptophyta; class Magnoliopsida; order Gentianales; family Rubiaceae; genus Cruciata; species Cruciata laevipes. The sequence continues at coordinate 12,113,010 of OY787642.1, forward strand.
TTTTCATTTTTGTTATTTACGGCATGGGGAAGCCAATATAATCCTCCCACCAATGGTGGTTTATCTCAAAAAAAAAATGTGGTTTTTTAATTGAATAAGCTTATTTTAGTTTAGGGTTTAGGCTTATAAGCTTACACTGTAAAATAAATTGATTTTGAAAAATTAGGAAATATATTTAAATTATGTTTAATTTTATGCAACTACAAAATAAATTTAGTTTAAAAATTAGAATAAAAATTAATATTTTAGGGGGTTATTTAACAATTATGTAATTTTATCCCAAAAGGACGTCTTTTTGAATTGGTATGTACACGATCCAAAGAGCCCATAAGAATATGTGCCAAGGTATGGGTTGAATTTTAGTTAAGTTAAGTAAGAATAATTCAGTTCAATATTGATGAATTCATTTACATTTTAAAAATATACTATTTTCCCATTTTCCATACCCTACTAGCAAAACACAAGGAATTAGATTAAATTTCCTTTGTTAGAAATTGTATTTTTAGTACAAACTTACAATTCCAATTGTATAGAATATTATTAAATGTAATTTAAAAGTGATTAAATAAACTGCACAATCGTACGGTCCACTATGACTAGTTTATGTAAAACATCAACGAAGTTTTATTAACGAAAACATTTGCATGTTATTATCGTTTTCAACGGGGCAGGAGATGCCCTCATTTTATCATTATTACTATTTGGGTTGATACCTGAATTCTTTATTAATACATCATTATTCTTTATATTTTATTAAAGTTTCAATTTATTCATTTTCAAAATTAACAATAATATATGCCAATAGACTTCAAGATAAATTCAAGTTCATTATTCACGTTAAAAAGAAACTAACATGTTTGAATGAAGTTATAAATATGTTCGTTGTTATTCGACCAATTCAGATACTGCTGTTGTCTTTCTTGTCAATGGAGCAATCAAACCATGCGATGCACATTTAACTACAGAGAAGGAGATTTGGTTTCATTGGCTATGGAATCAGTCTTGTAACTAATGTAACCAGGATCCAAGGATCACACTAAAAGATTTCTAGTTGTAGTATTGAATCACTCATTTTTTTTCTAACAAAAGAAAAATAAAAAAGCAATCTCACCCATTTTGCTTGCAAAGCAACACTCTTTGAACCAGACATAAATGAAACGTTACAAGTTCTTCCATCTGGAACACTAGCCCACTTTTTTTATCCAAAACCTTTTGAAACGGCTGTTAAACTAGGGTATCAACCAGCTGCTTGGAAGTCTCCAAAATCATCATCTGGAATATCTGGCACATTTTGATTTAATTCTTCTTTAGGTGTTACAGATTCATGAACTTCCGGAGATCCCTTGAGGCTGAGTTCTGAAGGCAACTCTTGAGCCGTTTTAGGACTCACCACAGGTGACACTGGGTCTGGTGGTGGTGGAGGTGGTTTCAGTGATATTACAGGCTCTTTTTGACTACTTTTTTCTTCCACAGAAAGGTTGTTCAATCCCTGCTCGAAAAACTTGGACTTAGTGCTGCGACCACTCTTCTGCAAATGGGAAGAGTATTAGGCAAAGCATGAAAAGTCCCTCACACCGGAGTAAGTCATTAATGAATCCACAGATAACTTACACTTTTCAACTGCAATACTATGGTTTCCCCTTCTTTTAAGCTATAATCAACTGATGAAGTATTCTGATATTGCTGTTCCATTTCTTCTGCAGTTTTCTTCTTATCTAAGTACCTTCAAACAGAAAGCAAGTGTACTATGAATATTTTTATTCGGGAGATGGATCCAGCGAAGTAGTACACAACAAGAAGTATTTTCAGAAACTGTTTTGCCTTAAACAATGTAACAGCAATCTTAAGATTCGTAAAAATAAGTACTAATAGATTACTTCATGTGATCATGAAGAGCAGCTTGGAAGTCATAGGCTTGAGGCCTTTCTCGAAATCCAAGACCAATGAAAGCATGTCGAAGGCGACCCCCTGCAATATCCAAGTAAAAAAACTAACTTTATGAAATAGCATGTCAATTTCCCAAGTGTAGAGCTGAGAAACAATTATGCTTTATGATTTGAAATTTTAAGTCAATGCAAAGATCGTTTAACTGGTTAGACCAGATTAATCAATTGATTATGGTTCAAACAGCTAAGAGAAGACTTCCCAAATTCTTAGATAGAAATATTACTCTCTTACCAAGGATTATTAGATTCTCTTCGAAAAATACATGAAATAGCCATCAGAATACAACATACACAGATAAATTTGATCAAACATACTAAAATGTGAAAAACCAAACACATGAACAAAACAAAAGGGACACAAAGATATAAGAAAGTACCAATATTTTCTTCAACACGCAGAACAAAATATCTGCAAACAGAGTGAAACTGAAAGTTAGACACTTAACTTTGCCAATCTACCCTGTCATGTGTCATAGGCTAAACCAACTTCATACAGCAAAATAACCCAAACCAAAGTTCATGGGCATGACACTGTTAACTAAAAGCATCAATAAATGATCCAAAGTAATGATACTTGTCTAAGTCAAGGCTTCCAAATGAGATTTTGATGCAGTAGAAAGCAATATTACTCGGACACGGATGAAATGTCCACTGTGATTTGGGTGTCTAAGTGTCAGACTTGACCATTTGACAGAAAATTTATTAAGTTTTTTGCCTTGAACTGAATAATCCCAGAGTTGAGTCATGTGGTACGGTAAGACATTAGAGGAGTCAGAGTAACATAGATAGAAAGAACTAATAATTTTCTTCACTAGTCATTACCATGCACAGATATTTCAACAAATTGGGAGACTGTAAGTTGGTTCGTGAAACCAAACCTGCTGCTGTCAATTACCGGCTCCACTGGGTGAGGCTCCCCACCTCTGAGAAAAGCTCGAGCATACAATTCACCTGTCATTGTACCGACAGGTAGTTGTCAATATGTATAAACGTAGTTTTCAAACACATTTTTCTCTGCAATTAGAACATAAGAAAAATGTACCAGAAGTCTTGTCTTCAAGTCTAATTATGCATTCCTCCTGCTTGCTGATAACTTTCAGAGAGCCCTCCCATGCCCATTTGTTTACATTCCACTCGTCTGCCCTACATACAATGAAAAATACACTGATTTATCACTCAGAAAACTAGACTAATTATTATTCCATTCGTCCTGCACAACTTTTAAAGTAATCATATTGTAGTTACTTGAATATTTATTGATTTTAAAACAAAAATGCCGCTGATCCATATTGGTATGCCAAAAATAATAAAATTTCAACTCTTATTTGGGACTATTTTTTTTTCATTTCAAATGGCCTCTTTAATGGGAAGGAGTCAAGACCATAAATAGAGCATAAGAACCCCTTGTAGATTTGTTGGGCTTGGGATCCCATAAATAAGATTCCTACCACCAATGGTGGTTTTAATATTAAAAAAAAAAAAAAACCCCTTGTAGATGTGCCCAAATAAAAAAACATTGAGATCATAACTCTGAAAATTTATAGAACTAAATATATTTTGTAGATCATTAATTCATTTGTTTCTTGAGTTGAACTACACTTTCCACTAAATTACAAACAATATTCCACCGTAAAGATATATAAGAATTGTTTCTTGTACTATCTATTTTAACTCATTTTGTTATCAAATTGGAACCATTCCAGCTAATTCTTCTGACCAAATGAAATTTCGAAGTCCAAATTTATTTATTCATCCAGAAGTTGAGGTCATAAAAATTCAAAACAGAGATAGTTAAAGTTTAAAATTCAGACAACAGTTCAATATAAGAAGAAAACATTAAGCACTAACGTTGGATTAACTATTAAGGTAAGATGTAAGGAGATGAATATCTATCTCCTAATGCAGGAATAAGGAACACATGCTGGGAAAAATAACATTCTTAAAGATATATCTCTAAGTACAATGAATTCAATCACGCATAGAGAATAAGTCTAGGTTTAGTGAGTGAAATTGATTCCAGACGCAAGAACTCAAAATATAAGAAGATGACATGCTTACTTCAGACTATATAGTGAGAGATCATAAGGCAAATTATAATTAACATATGAAATGATCCAAACCTTGAGTCAACTAGTAGAAGACAAGTTTTCTGGTCTCATTTTTTTACATTACAACACTTTCATAGTAAATTAAAGGAAACAATTTTGTCAGATTACTAGAACTTTATCTACTGGAAATTTAATACCAGCTTATCTTTGCAAAAGCATAGCATCGAATTATAAATATTATTGAACCAGTAAAGCATAGCATCAGAGTACTTTTCTGGTCTCATACTTGTATGTTACGACACTTTTGTAAGGAAACAACTTTTACTAATTTATGTTTTCAAAGGCATAACGTCAAATTCCAAATATCGTCGAACCAGTTGAGAGTAAAATCACTTATATAACAGAAAATGAGACCTGTAAGAAGCGGCACTTATCCTTGGAGGGATCTGCAAAGTGAATAAGACACGTATCAGTTTAATGCCAGAGTACGTGAAGGATGAAAAGGTAAAGCTGATAGGGAGGGAAGAAACCATTTTAACCTTAATAAATGATAATCATGGTTTATAATAGCATTTGCAAATGGAAAGTACGTGGTACAAATTCTAATGATCTAGTTCTAAATAAATGTTACATGTACCCTACTAAACTCATATAGTGGTTATTTCGATGAGGCAACAAAAACATGCTTTGGCATTTTTGTATGTTTATCCTAACATAAAAGCTGCTTAGGATCTTTTCATTTCATAGTAAAGAGGCCAGGTCCTAATTTAGCTTTTCATTTAAGCATATGCCATTTAGCTTTTCATTTAGGCATATGCAATTTAGCTTAGAACATCTGCATTATTTCTATATCAAACCCATGGAGTATAGCATTTCAAATAGAAGATTCATTTTGTTTGATCTAACAGATATTGCAATCTTTATATTCACAAAATATGCCAAATACATTTTATTTTCATTTCTTGGGCAACCAAGTGAGTGAGACTACGTCATTTTTTTTCCAGGGAAGGACCATGCAGTAAAGGCACATCACAGATCGAAGCTGTGTCCAACACAACACATCACATGGAATGATTGTTCTTAATCTTTAATCACGTGGACGTTATATGTGTGACTTCAAACATTACTATTTCGGAACAATCATAATTACTGAAAATGTTATGAATATGATTACAATATAATATTCCTACTACACCACTCAGACAATAAAAGAACTTGGTTTCACTTTCAAATTTAACATGGCTTCTCATTGAAAAACAAACACTAGATCACTTGTCCTGATGACAACGGCAAAAAGGGTTGACAAATAACTCAATCTTTTAACTCCAGTTGGGCATCTTTAAGAACAAAAAACAAAAAACCTCACAACATACCAACTCGCAGATAAAGAGAAATCAACAGTCTTCCAAGAGGGATTCTTAAACTCATATACTGTTAAAATTTTAAACTGTCCAAAAAGGAAGGATTTTACCAAAATCAATTGTACGCAACAGAAAGTGTTCGCCATCAACAGTTTTACATTATTTTTTTCTGGGCACAATTTCATTAACGGAAATCAATTGCTACAAAAATCAGCATATTCCCAATCATATTAAGAAGCTAAGAACAACAATACTGCTTATAATAATCAGAAAACAATTAAAGTTTAAAACTTTTAACAATAAATCCCCCCACAAAGCCATGATTCTCACATTCTTCCTTGCATAAATAAATCAAGACACTACAAAAATGAGTACTCTTACCAAGTAAACATAACATTCGGGGACTTGGAAGAGAATCAGCTCCACAGCTTCTTCAGTCGAGTCTTCCTGTACATCTATATCCTTCTCTTTCTCCATTGATCAGGACGAAAGGTACGAACCAATCCGAAGAATCGGAGTCGTAATCGTGTTTTCAATTGTGCTCGAATTTCTGGTTTCTTCGTTTAAACGCCAGTGTATGATTTGATGTGAAATCGGGTAATGGCAGTTTGGGAATTCTAGAAAAGCAATTTTCTTTTTCATTGTTTTCATTTTGGGTTTAGAAAAGAAGTAGGATAACACAAGGAGTAGTTTTTCGACAAATTGTAGTGCTAGCCTCTATTTGAAATTGACATTTGCGGTCTTTTAATTGCATAGCAAAACAAATTAGGAATAAACTTTATAATATATATATACCACAAATATATTATTTATTTATTTTATATGCCTTTTTGGTGCATGTGATGTGAATATGTTATCTTGTTTAAATTGATCAACTGATGAAATGATATCTATCATAGTTTATCAAAGTACTAAGACCTGTTTGCCAAATTTTATCTCTATATTCCTTTAGTGTAATTCAGTTCAGTGAAAATGTAATTTGATAAAATTTAGGTTAATTCAGTTATGTTAATTATTTTTTATAATACATTAATTTTCACTTCAGTTCAATCCAGTCCGGTTCAGTTCAGCAAAAAATAAGCACTAATAAACAGGTTTTTAGGGCCTTATTACTAGATAATGTCATGCCGATGCCCGAATTCTATTTAATTAAAATTTTAATATCTTTTTAAATTTATATTAAATTTTAAAAAGATAAATAAAGTATATTAATTAGGGAAAATAATAGGTAAGAAACTGAATAAAATAGAATAATATTAATAAATCTTAGTAGCATATATTAATTAGGGAAAATTTCAATTAAGGGCGTGACACAAATGTATATTATTATAATTGGGCTTAAAATTTGTACATTTATTGTTAAGGGCATTATGATATTTCTACTCTTTATTTTATTATGAAAAGTCACCTCTCCCCCTAAAAATTTCAGATTTTTAAGTAATAGACTTTGTTCACTTGAACTTTTTTGTAGATCAGTTTAGTTCATTTCAGTTCAGTTCAATTTAATTTAATTTAGTTCAATAAATATAATTTGATGAAATTTATCTTAATTCAGTCATGCTGATTCTTTTTTCAGAGCATTATTTTTCACTCAAGTTCAATTTAGTTCAATTTAGTACAGTTGAATTCCTATGATCTTGTTTTTGTTAATAAAACTATTGTTGCTAAAATGAACTAAATTGAATAAACTTTATTAAATAATTAAATTAATGAGAGAAAATTAAACGAATTGAATAGAACAAAACTGAACTGAAGTGAAAATTAGAGTATTGAAAATAGAATCAACATGACTGAATTAAGCTAAATTTAATCAAATTATATTTATAAGGAATTGAAATGAACTAAAATGATCTACCGATCAGCTCAAGAGAAGAGAAAAATTGAATATTAATTAGAAATCTATTTGTTTAAGGGAGAAGAGGGGTATAAATGATTTTTCTTAATAGAACAAAGAGTACAGATATCAAGACGCCCTTAACAATAAATATATAAATGTCACACCCTTTATAATAATTTACATCTGTCTCACGCCTTTAATAGAAATTTTGCATATTCATTCTTCTAGTGGAGTTCTCCATCCTCTTCCTCCCATGATATGCCTCCGGAAGACCCTCGGGTGTCAGATTCTTCCTCGACGAGATGTAACTTCATCTCGTCGGTTATTGGTGCGAAAATAAAATATTGGAACGAAAAAATAACAAAAAATTAAAAGAAAACAACCACGCGCAAATTTCTCATGCGCCTCAAACCGTTTAGTCAGGGTATCCAGCATGAGAGCATCCACCAGACGGCGCCACCAAGGTGGTTTCCACACCTTTTCGAACGCGCCGGGGATCCTTTTCGAACGCGCCGAGGATCCGTTCCAGGGAGTTGCGGTTTCGGAGTCTGATCGAAACAAACGTCGTTGCTCTCCGTCACCTGACAAATTACTTCCCGTTCGCCTGCTATCGGGGTTAAACCTCATATTGTTGATGCAATAACCTCCATAGTGGTGATACTTCTGCACAAAAGGTTGTTGCTCTCTGATTCTTGGCTTTGCTTTTCGATTGGCTTGAATATATTGGAGGCGGCTACCAAGATCTGGTTCTTGCGAACGCGAGTCTTTTTCTTTCTAAACCCTAGGGCATTAGATCTCAAGAATCTCGGTGCCCTGTTCCAGTAGAAAGCGGAGTGGATCGGGCGTCGGCGGAGTGGTCGCGGATCGGAGAGCCGGCTGGGGTTACCGTCACGGCAGAGGTCGCCCGCGGCCACCCCGAATTGGGTCTGCAAAGTAAGGATCAGCAACGGCGGCCGTGAGAGATCGAGCAGAAATCGGCGGCCTTTAGTTCAGCAGCGCCGTTAGACGAGCAGGAATCGGCGGCGGCGGCCGTGTGAGGTAGAGAGAGAGGCGAGAGAGAGCTATAATTTAATTGGTCTAGAATATCTTTTTATTAATATTTTATTATATCACTTAGTACATAATATTATTACAACATATACGGGGCGGGCGGGTACTGCAAAAAACTCACCCTTACCCATAAACTCAGACCATTTGATATGGAAACAAAAATGATCACTGCTAAAGAGTTGATGACTTAAAATTGATTAGAATGTACAAATTCAAATCAGTAAGGGTTTAGTAAGGCACAGTTGCAGTCACAGTTCTGTGCCTGGGATCAGTGAGAACTGTACTCACATTGATAAATCCTGCATCCCTCATCACTCTTTCAACATCAGTCAAGCAGTATTCATCCAGAAATGGTTCTGTACTTTTCATCAACGTAAACAGCACCGGTGATAATTCCTGCAACATGTTACAGCCAAGTTGAACAACTCGTATAGTGAAGGGCATTCCTAAACTAACTAGGAACTACTTGTTACAAACAACAGAGAAACTTGCCTGAAGAATCTTTGACTTTGGCTGAAAAGACAAAAACAAGGGAATGTTGTTAGAGTGTAATTAAGGCTCTGCAGTGTAGACAATAAGCAAAACATTCTCTGAAATCGAATCTCCATTATACTCTCAGTTCAACATGAACAGTCCTGTCTTAATGCCTATTTTAGTAATGTATGACTCAATATAAGGAAGGAAGGAGTAAATATATACCGAGTTGTCTGTTAGAGCAAAAGTTCCTCCTGGTCGAAGCAGGCGAAAGGCTTCAGTCACTATATTTGCTATAGCTCTTGTAGGGCACTCATGAAACTGCAAATAAAGAAGAAAATATGCAAAAGTTAGAGCAGTTTGTTTAATTGATGGTGAAAAACTTTGTCAAATGACTTAGAATAACAGGCTTACCACATAAGCAACCGAAACAATATCAAATGACTTAGAAGGCAGGCCTGTACTTTCACCATTACCATGTATCCATTTAATTGGATTTACTCTTGGCTGGCTATTAATTTCTTTGAACTGAGCTACTGCAAGAAAGTAAGGAGAAAGATCCAAACCCTGTAGAAAGTGCAATCATTTATAGCTACTGTTCAGTTTAATTCAGTAGATTGAGAATTAATGTTTTTTGGGTCAGTTTTGGTCTATTATTACTATTTTCACAAAGTGAGAATTAGCTTGGGAGAACAAGGCCTTACAGTGAGCTTGGCAGATGGAAATATTTGAGCAAGAAACCTTGTGCTGACACCAACCGAGCATCCAATGTCAAGTATGTCACTAATAACATTGTCTTGTGAATATTTTTGGTGATGCTTTTCGATTGTCTCTAGCCAATTTCCGCGCACTATTTCATTAGCTTCTTCCAATGATGCAGCATAAGGTATTGCCCGCCTAACCATGGACATCGTGGCTGCCTCAGCTTCTGCTGCAGCCTGATGGCAGATCACATATCAAGAAGTACAACAATTCAATCTCACTTAATCATGTAGGGGATTTTATCAATACAAATACAGAAACCAAAGCGGTCAACAAGTTGTAGAAAAAGAGTGAGGAAAAGAGCAACATTACCAGCCAAGATAGGTTGCCCTCATCATATGCATGGAAAGGATTAAGGTAATCTGCAGAAAATGAAAGTACTTACTCACAACCAAATCAATTTGTTAAGGCTACTATGAACATAAAGCTTTAAGCAAAGAAAATCTAGTAAAATATGCCTAATGATTGAGAAATTACAGTCCGGGTACACAAGAGAGGGATCCTGAATGCTGCCCAGTTGTTTATACACATCTGATTCCAGAATCTGCCTGGTCATTTCCCTCCAGGGAATATTTGTTTTTTCAGCTGTACTGCTCAAACAAACAAATAAACAACATTAAAATTTCATAAACACCATATTAAGAATTCAGTCAACTATGTTTCTTTCAACTTAACTACACTTCAGCTCAGCTATGTCAACTAAAATGTACATAGTTAAGCTCAATTCTGTGGAAAAGAGCATATATAGGCTTACCTGATCAGGACTTGCCTAGCACCGAATTTCATGATAGAGTAGAGGGGCTTAAAGGAAATAAGAGCTGCCACGAGGCGCGAAAGCGGAGTTTCACCGCTCCACCGCGGCCTTTCAAGCTGTCCTTCTTCAAACGCAACCACCTTTCCGCCGCTGGATGTGGATGAAGACGCCATTTTCACCATTACTGCATGGCTCCTTGAGTTATGGCGGCTTGCATTGGTAATGCTGCTTCCGGTTGGATAGCTTAGCTTTGATTGAACACAAACCGCCATTAGCTCCGGCTAGAAATTGGCTATCGGCCGACAACTCAGTCGACTGTGAGAGAGCGGCTTGAAATTTTTGAGCTGATATCTAATCTTGAACTCAGCCAATGAGATTATAACACCTGCATCATTGTGGATAGATTTTTTTTTTTATTCTTTTGAAAGTTATTAACACCTCGATTATCATTTTTAATTTATGAAATGCTTATTACTTTTACTTGCAATAATAAACAAATTATTATATAATAATATTTTACGATACAAATCTTTAAATATGGATCAAAATACATAACACGTTATACTACACCTAGTTTTGTTTTCTCAGTAATTCTCCCGTGAGCCACCCTCACCCATGAGTTAATGCCAAATAAGGAAAATTTCATTGCTACCACCTCATCATAACTCACTAGCACCTGACGCCACCTCATCAAAACATCGGTGCCAGTTCATCAAACATGTCATCTCATCAAAACCTTTGTGCCAATTCATCAAACCTCACCAAAAAGAGTGTTTATTTGGTCCTGCCTCTTAGGTGAGGCTGCCTCACCCAAGAATTGGTCTTGAATTAAGCTAAGTTAAAGTTGTAATTAATTTATTTGTGATGCAGTGGAGCTGCAGAAGTGCTGTAGTGGAGCTGCAGTGGTACTGCATTGGTTTATTGGTGCTGCAGTGGTGCTACAATAAGGTGAACTGGACAGGGCCTTATACTTTATAGTACAGTTGATATCGACTTCTAATTATAAAATTTAAATTCACTTATAATTAAAACACCACTACTAATTTTCTTGAGCCACCATAGTTAATTGTAAATGAAACATAATTTAGTCTCAAAATATAAAGAGATGATGAATATGGTGAAGGTTAATATTCTCATTACAATGTATCATATTTATACAAATGACTACGTACAAGATTACAGCTAATTGATATGTACAAATTCTTTCTATACTTAGGTGCTAGCATACGTGGAATAGATGAGAACAAATCCTTTCCATGGTTAGAAGGATACGAGGATATTCTCAACATTAATACTCTCCCGCAAGCTCCAGATCAGGTGCGAATTAGAAGCTTAGTCCTTAGTGATTGAAACCGAGACGTACCAACAGCTTTGATGAAGATGTCCACAATTTGATCAACCGATCGGACATGTCAAACTATGAGCTCGTCGTCTTGAACTTGTTCTCTAACAAAGTGGAAGTCAATCTTGATGTGCTCAGACTGCTGATGAAAGACATGATTGGTCGTGAGATACGTGGCACTAAGGTTGTCACAAAGTAGAATGGTAGGACCATAGGAAGGAGCTGTCATTTCTTTCAGAAGTTGCTACAGCCAGATAAGCTCAGCAGTGGAAAATGCAATGGCCCTATATCAACCTCAGTGCAAGAGCGAGCAACAACGTTCTGTTTGCGAGATGACCAACTGATCAGATTCCCACCAAGGTAGATGGTGAAGCCATGCTGGGAGCAACAGTCTTCTGGATCAGAAGCCCAACCAGCATCAGTGAAGCAAACGAGACGGGAATCACGAGCCTGGCGGAAGAAGATGCCAGTGTCAAGAGTGCCTTTGAGATCTCTGAGGATCCTCTCCACAACTGCCTAATGATGTTCAGATGGCTGATGCATGAACTGACAAACCCTGTTAATCGAGTAGGAGATCTCAGGACGGGTGATGGTAGCATACTAGAGAGCACCAACAATGTTGCGGTAGAGTTGAACATCAGAAAATGGATCACCACCAGAAACAAGACGCGACCCAGGAACTGCCGGAGAGGCAATGGGTTTGGCCCCCATCATCTTGCTTCGATCAAGAAGGTCCAGAATGTACTTCCGTTGAGAGAACAAAATTCCTATAGAATTGCGGTGAACTTCAATGCCGAGGAAGTAGTGAAGATCACCCAAGTCTTTTAGTGAGAAGACATAGTGATAATACCGGATAAAGTCCTCAATAAAGGCAGAGTTTGAGCCAGTGATGATTAGATCGTCAATATAGACCAGAACATACACAATATCAGTGCCAGGACGTTTGATGAAGAGCGAAGTGTCGGAGATGCACTGTGTGAAGCCGTGTCGATGAAGAGCTTGGTGTAGTTTTTGGAACCATGCACGGGGTGCCCGTTTAAGGCCATAGATAGCCTTTTTGAGCCGACAGACACGCGTGGGATGTGTAGCAGAAACAAACCCAGAAGCCTGGTCCATAAAGACAGTCTCAATAAGATCACCATTGAGGAAGCATTGTTGATATCAACCTGGCGAAGTGGCCATCCACGAGTGACTGCAAGACTCAAGACAACTCGAATAGTGGTTGGTTTGATAACCGGGCTGAAAGTATCAAAGTAGTCAACCTTTTCCTCTTGATTGAAGCCCTTTGCCACTAGACGAGCCTTGTACCTGTCAACAGAACCGTCTGGCTTCTTTTTTATCCTGTAAACCCACTTACAGCCAATAACATTAGAAGTGGGGGACGAGGAACAAGGTCCCATGTCCCATGTCCCATTAGCAATCAAAGCATCAAATTCTAATTGCATAGCATGCTGCCAATTAGGGTTTTTTTTGGCCTGGAGAAAGGTTTTCGGCTTGAAGTCAGAGGAGTCACAAGTGATAGAGTGTTTGGTGGCAATGTGGATTTTGAGCTGTAGAGAATTAGTGGAAGCCCAAGTGACCATACTATGCACAGAAGACTCAGATGGCTGATAGTAAGATGGAGCTTGAGGATAAGGAATAATAGTTGTGGAAGTCAGATAGCACAAACAAGAAGAATGTGGCTATGTTGGAAGTCATATTTGTATGATATTTTGGTAATAAGCATTGGAGATCAATGGATTGACTGCATTTGCCGGAAAAAGGAACTTGGGCTGGAGTTTTACTTGACGGTTGTTTATGCTCAAAATAGTGAAGTAGAAGCAAGGACCAAACAACCACTCAGGCTGAGTTTATGGCGTTATCTGGAGACTGCATATCACCAGGATATGCCATGGATGGTGGTGGGGGATTTCAACTCCCCCTTAAATTTGGGAGACCGAACTGAAGATGTAGAGCTAGCTGAGGTGGAAAATTTTAGAGACACAGTGAACTTGATTCAACTGTATGAGCTGAAAAGTACAAGATTTTTTTTCACGTGGGACAATAAAAGGGAAGAAGGCATAATTTTCAGTAGAATCGACAGAGCAATGGTGAATGAGATGTGGATGGATAGATGGATGGAAACGATATGTGAGGTAAAATCCAATGATGCATCGGATCATTTACCATTACTTATACACCTAGATAAGCCAAGAAGTGTTCTACTAAACGTCCTTTTAAGTTCTTCAATATGTGGGTGAACTCGCCGGACTTTCTTACTTTAGTGGAGCAGAATTGGAGGATGCGGAAACACAGTACTCTCGTGGATCTATTTAAAACTCTGAAGGTGCTGAAATAACACTTAAACGATTAAACAAAGAGAATTTTCAGACATTCAGATTAGAGCCATGGAAGCAAAAGAGAAGTGGGAGAACCAGTTTAATCTATTACAAAAAAATGTATTGGATAAATGGATGCAAGAAAACGAAGCAAGGGCAATGAGAGAATCTATGGAACTAGCTGAAGCGGAGTTCAGTTTCTTGCAGCAGCGGTCTAAGGAGAAATGGATAAAGGAGGGGGACAGGCCAACCAAAAATTTCTATGCAAGCATGAAAAAGAGGCAATACAGAAATCATGTAGTCAGCCTGAAGGTGGGAAATGACAAAGTGGATGGAAGAGAGGGAGTGGAGCAGCATCTAATGCAGTTCTTTGGTGACCGAATGGGAAAGACAGTGATTACATAGAGTGAAATTGATCCTTTAGTGGTAGCTGAAGGTAACTTTCTTACAGTGGAGCAAAAAATACCCTTGATAAAGCCGATTACAGATGATGAGATATGGAGAGCTCTGAATAGCATTGAGAATGACAAAAGTCCTGGAGTAGATGGATTTTCGAGCTTTTTCTTCAAGAAAGCATAGGGGATTGTTGGTGATGATATCAAAAAGGGGATTATGAGTTTCTTTCAGGGTGATGAAGTACCACATGAATTTAGCAGGGCTGTTTTAACACTAATTCTGAAAGTTGATAATCCGCAATCAGCTGGGGACTATAGGCCGATTTCATGCTGCCCTGTTTTATATAAAGTCGTCGCAAAGATCACGAGTAGCAGGTTAAGTGAGGTACTCCCTGAAGTGATAAATGGAAACCAAGGTGCATTCGTGAAAGGGAGGAGGATATCACATAATATTCTCCTAGCGCAAGAGCTTTTAACAGGATATAAGAAGCCGAGCAATATTCCGAGCTGCATGATAGAAATTGATATGCAGAAGGCTTTCGACAGTATAAGCTGGGAGTTTCTATTCAAATGGCTGGCAGTTCTAAAGTTTCCAGGATTGTTTATTGAGTGGATAAGACGATGCGTTGAGGATACCACGTATTGTTTCTCTTTGAATGGTGCGTACACGGATTGTTTTAAAGGGAGGAGTGGTGTTAAACAAGGGGATACAATATCACCTTTATTGTTTGTAATTGGGATGGAATATCTGTCGAGACAGCTTAGCCTGGCCATAAAAACGAATGCTATAGAGTTCCATCAGAGGAGTTTGAAGGGGGAAATACACAGTTTGATGTTTGCAGATGATCTGTTAATTTTCTGTAGGGCGAGAAAGAACTCAATGGAAGGGGTTAAAACCGTTTTGGAGGAGTTTAGGAAGGTTTCTGGCCTGAGGATAAATGAAGGAAAATCTGAGGCTTTCTTCTCGACGATGACAGAAACTGAATCAAAGATGTTGGCTGATACTCTGATCATAGTTCAAGGAAGTTTCCCAATGAATTACCTAGGACTTCCAGTATCGACAGGGAAGTGGAGAGCTAAAGATTGTGAGAAAATTGTGGAGAAGATTGCAGGACAAATATGCACTTGGGGTTCCAGGAATATGGCATATGGAGGTAAAGTGCAGCTTATAAACACAATTCTATTAAGTAAAGCTAGTCACTGGGCGAATGTTTTTCAAATACCTGAGAATGTGCACAAAGCCATTGAGACAAAATGCAGAAATTTTCTATGGGGCAGAAAGGAAGGGGAGAAAAGAGTTACACCAGTGTCTTGGAAAACACTTTGTATGCCAAAGAAAAGTGGAGGAGTTGGCCTAAGGGATCCTTCATTCTAGAATAGAGCTTCTCTGTGTAAGCTGGTTTGGGATGTATGTCAAAATAAGGATATATTGTGGCTGAAATGGGTGCAGGCATACTACTTGAAGGATGAAGAGTTTCTTGACTACATCCTAGAAGGGCACACGTACAGTTGGATTTGGGGCAAGTTGGTGTCACTGAAAGATGGAATTATTCCATACCTAATGGAATGTGTTGACATGAAGGGAAATTTCAGCACGAGCAAGGCATATGGATACCTCAAAGGGGCAGGCCAAGAAAACCATTGGTCAACGAATATATTGTGGAAGTCAAGACTACAACCTAAACACTCATTCTTTCTATGGATGTTGTTAAAAGGGAGATTATCGACCATAACGAGACTTCAGTCGAAAGGGATAATACCTCATGTGGCAGATGTTTGTACTCTGTGTGGGCAGAATGGAGAAACGGTGCAACACATATTTTGTACATGCCAGTTTACAGTGGAGCTCCAAAACATTACATGGTGGAGACGGGCGGAAACTTCAGAGAGTGCTTGAGGAGGATGAGAAGAATGGTAGGATGGAGAAAGAGAATAAGATTTCACCGACTTATCAGCATCTTCTATAATATATGGAGGGAGAGGAATAACAGAATCTTTGAGGGGAAATTTATGCAGGTGGATGCTCTAAAGGTGATGATTGAAACAGGCTATGACCCCTATGATTGATGTTGAGGATGGTGTGAATGGATCCTAGTATAAAACTTGGTATATATGCCGTAGGTACCGCACTGATTACCTTTGGTATTTCAGAGGTGTTGGGCTGCTGGTGTAAAAACCAGTTACCTAGGCTTGGCCCGTGACACTATCTAAAGACTTGACGGATTGGTTGTGGGGATATATCCCTAGTATGAAACTTGTACATATGTCGTAGGTACCGCCCTGATTACTTTTTGGTATTTCAAAGGTGTTGGGTTGCTGGTATAAAAGCCAGTTACCCAGCCTTGGCCCATGACACTATAAAAAATATTTTGACGGACTGGATGAGGGATTATGGCCCTAGTATGAAACTTGTACATATGTCGTAGGTACCGCACTGATTACCTTTGGTATTTCAGAGGTGTTGGGCTGCTGGGTAAAACCTGATACCCAACCTTGGCCTATGACACTATCTAAAGACTTGACGGGCTAGATGGAAGAAGATTATAAGCATGCTCAGACTAGACTACATATGGCTTATTTGATTTCTATGGGAACTGAACCGGGGTTGACTTGTATTTTGACATGTCAATTCACAGATATATTACGGTAGATTTTCTATTAATCATATACGAGCTGGAGACAAAAATGGAACGTTGAAGACACCAAAGTTCCAAAGGTGGATGCGGCTTTAACAAGATATGCAAGGACAGATGAAATGGAAGCACATTCGTGATAGTTATTCTAAAATCCTAGCAATATCTTGATGAACTAGTTATGATCATAACCACTTGCATTTCATATGGCTGTAGAATAGTTATTTTCTCCTTTTGGTTAGTTATTTTTATCTGTTGAATGTTTGGTTTAGAGTGATGGTCAAATCAGTTGTATGAACTTTTTGAGCAATTTAATAGAAGAAAATATAACATCAAAAAAAAAAGCTGTGGAAGTGGGCGAGGAAGAAGGAGTGGGGGATGGAGGTGTGACAGTCGGATGATGGATCAGGATTAGGAGAATCATCTGAGGGAGGATCTAGTGGGAAGAGAGAGAGAGATGCCTGAAGTGGCTGACATAAGGAGCCGAGAGATTGAGACCGGAGATATCTGCGGTGACATGGTGGGTGGCGCCTGAATCTACGATCCACGGGTCAGATAGAGGTGATGGACTGGCCTGAAAAGCAGCATAGGCAGCCGGCCGGAGAAGATCGGGACGCCGCTGGGTGACGGAGACCAGTTGCAGCGCAATGGTTCGTCAGCTGGTACATGTCCATGTTGAGGCGCTGGTGGCAGTTGCGGGCATCATGCCCGACCCTCCCGTAAATCTGACAGGTCACACAAGGGCGATCACCAGAACTAGCAGAGTTCTCCGGTGCAGAGCGGTTGGACTACCGGCGAGCAGCGAAGGCAGCCGGAGCTCTGGCGACAGCAGCAGATTCGTTGAGGCACTGTTCCTCTTAAAGCAGAAGGCCAAGGAGATCAGACGATGAGACCGGAATGACCCTCATGTCGACTGCGGTATGGAAAGCTCTAAATTCTGGCCCGAGCCCGAAAAGAATATTCTCAACAAGCTCAGTGTATGAGATGGTTACCATGCATTCAACGAGGCCATCGGCGAAGACGCGTTTCTTCTCGACGTATTCCATCACGGTCATACCTCCCTTGGGCAATGATTGGAGCTGCTGGGAGAGATGCTGCTGACGAGCCCGAGACTACGACTGGAAGGTGGATGCTAGCGCCGACCAGCACTCTGCCGTGGACGATGTGTGGGAGACGAGAGACAACATCGGCATAGAGAGAGTGGAACAAATCCACAAGAGGATGAGGCGGTCCTTGCGCCGTCACGACACAAACTCCGGGTTCGGAGCGCCGGTGGTTGAGACTTGTGCTTGTGGCAGTAGCGGATTTGGAGTGCCGCCGGCGATGAGGAAACTGTCCAGGTCATAAGCTTCCAACGCTGAACGAACGGTGCAGCTCCACAGGGTGTAATTGGAGTTCTTTCCCGAAATGGGTGGAAAATCAAAACAGATTCAAAATCTGGGTTGAAAATTTTTATATTTCTAGGTGTAGGTATTTCGCATTTGGCAAATGCGAACCATCCTATAATTCGCATTTGCCAAATGTGAACTATCCTTATAAATTTTTATTTTTTTTAACGAGTTACTTATTTGGCAGCCACGTGGGATCTCGTAAATACGTGGCAAATTCATAGTTCGCATTTTCCAAATGCGAATTAGGCTTAGTTCGCATTTGGCAAATGCGAACCATCATGTATTTTTATTTTTATTTCAAAATTCTGCTATAAGTTCCTTATTTGGCGGGAAATACGTGGGAAATTGTTTCAAATTAGTCTTAGTTTGCATTTGGCAAATGCGAATTATAATTTTTTAAAAAAAATTATGAATGTGAATGTGAATGTGAATTAAATTAAATAGATATCATTATTATTTAAAAGAAAATAAATTTTCAGATATTGTTTTTTATTAATGAAATTGATAACTAGTATTTTCATAGAATCATACAATCATACAATCAAACAGGACCTAATGATGAGGTCCTCCAAGATGATGACCAGTCCCACATTGAGTCGGGCGGCTAACACGTGTAGTGCGTCTAGGTAAAACAGGACGAGAAGAACCCGGGCCAGTAGGGATAGTCATATCATGGTGATGTGTATCACCCTCATCACCCTCATCGTCAACCTCGTCAAAATCAATATGACGGCCAGCCTGATCACCCTGCCCAAACATAGGAGAAGCAGTAGTCGATGGAATGCTAGAGGATGCAAGACTCTGGCTAACAAATGGAGTGTGGAATCCCAATGACTCATGCTGCAAATTACTGAATGCTGCAAATCCCAATGACTGATGTGAGGGACCTGGCTGTGAAGAACCACCTTGGTTCGAAGTTGCATTACTGAATTGTGGAATAAGCTGATCTCGAGTGCGTCTACCACCTTGGCGTCGTACTCTAACTCTGGGTTGTATGTCAACCTGAACATGGTGAACTGGTGGGGGGCATCAGCTTGTTGATGTTACTGAGGAAGATGCAACTCGATGGGTTCCCGAGCATATGTGTAGAAAGGTGCGGCATATCGATCCATCTGTGCAAAAGTGACTTCATCCATAGAGCATCCAGGATGTTGCATGGCTGACTGAGACATTTGGTGCATATTTGCCACTCCTTCTTCCTAAATTAAAGAATGTGAATAAGCTTGTAGTTGAAATAATATTAGAAATTATAATTAATATGAGATGAAGATAAATGAAGTACTTACAAATAAAGTAGCTCTGCTCGTGCTTCCTTGAAAGCCTTCGGAATGCATAGGAAGTCGTGAAGGATTCTCTATATATCTCACAGTCCTTGGCATATACCAAGCCATGTATTCAGATACATCACCCTGTTGACTGCCTTGTACAACGTGCTCTCGTCGCTCAGACCAACTAGTCACATATCGACGAAGTCTATGTTCCCAATTAGTATTAGGTCTGCCGCGACGAGTATGACCATGGATGGACTTGAAATCGGCCTCTGAATGTAGTCTATTGTCTGGTATATGTTGATGGAATCCGAATTGCCAGAGGACACGGTCAAGGCAATGTGGCTCAACAACATGCCAACATATGAGGTACACTGCAGACATCCAAATATCACGACCAGCTGAACAATAATCAGGAATGGAATCCAAAACTTCCTGTGTATACGGTTGCCATATAAACTGAACACGTAAAATAATAAACTTTAGTATAGATAATAGAATATATATATAAACAAAAATTAAAGATTAAAGATGTAAATAAAAAAATGTTGACCTGATTATGTTGCATGCTTCCCAATTGATCGCGATACGCAGCAAGAACGAACCTTGAAGTCTTGAATAAATCTAAAGGGCCTTTCCACCTATATGAATAAGAAAAGAAATCAATATCACATAGAGTGAATTAATATCAATAATGATTAAAAAAACAAGACTCACTTATCTCCGTATCCATACTCATACATTGTAACCGGCTTCTCAACACGTGGACACAATGTTGGGATTCTCTCCCAAGCCCAAAGCTAATCACAAAAATAAATTAATGTTTTTTAACATAAAATTGTAGTAATGAAATCTAAAATAAAAAACAATATTTGAAATTATACCTGTAATAATAATTGAGCACCAGTAATGTCCTTTTTCTTGCACAAAGCACCATCACAAAGATTTCTATATAGTTGGGCAAGAACAGCTCCGCCCCAACTATACTGTGATATAGCATCAAAATCAAGCAACATGGGCAGATACATCAGTGACACCGCACTACCACTAGTATCACACAGCAACAAACCACCAAGAAGTAACATAATAAAACACCTAGCTCGTTGCTGACTTGTTACTAGTGAAGTGTCTGGAGCTGGTGTATGAAGATGTGCAGCTAGAGTAGACAACAGAATTTAAACCTTTTGAATGGATTGTTCCGGTGGTGTGAACCCCAAAAAGTCATGAATCATGAGTTGCCACTCCTCTAATGTATGTGTAGTGTCTGTACCTGTCACAGGAAGACCATCTAAAGGAAAACCCCAAAGCTCTCCCACATCTTGCATTGTGACAGTAGTCTCTCCAATAGGAAAGTGAAATGTATGTGTCTCTGGACGCCAACGCTCCACAAGGGCTGATAAGGGAGTGATCAACTTTAATATGACCAGAGCCTAGCACACCATAAAAACCAGCCAGCCTAATGTAATGTAACACCTCAGATGACAAGTGATGAACTATTCTCCACAACTCTCCGTCACACCTCCTAACTGTGAGGGTTTCATCAAGAACACCATCATATACCTTCCTAGCACGATGCTCGGTATGCATGAACAACACTTCCGTGGATAGTGGTCCAGGATTAACCATGGTAATATGGGTACTCGGACACCTATTTAAAAATGTTTGTAAACATCTCAATTGTTTAAGAGCAATAATCCCAAAGCTTTTTTTAGCTTTCTCTAAAATCAAAACAGTGAACACAATACCAAACATACTATAACAGCTAAAACCATCACTGGCAGCAAAAAACCAAAGAGCACTTAAACGGAGTATTGCTGATCATAGAGATAGAGCTTATTGTAACAAATCAAAACAACAGAACTTATTTCCAGCTAAAGGGCCCTTAATTGTGCATCAACAAGAAGCATGACATTTAATAACTCGAACATAGTTTATGATCAGGTCTCAAACTCTGAACCAGAAGAAAAGAGCCATTAAGTGTAATATCACAAATGGATTATAAGAAGAAAATCTTATCGCAAACTGCAATCACATATCACAAAAACACTGTAAATTCTCTGTGCTCCCTACCACATACAATATAGAACCAACAAGCTTCTATTTCTAATAGAGTTATCAGTTGAAAAGTTCAATTACTAATGTATATAATCACTTGTCAGGAAAACCAACTACCAACCAAATAATTATGGCAGCATTCGAGCATAATACTCGTTCATCCCAGAAAACAAAACCAGCAATAAAACACACAACAACTCAAGACGTTACAAATCAGACGTTACACAGCAGCCCCAATCTCATAAACAGTACCAATACCACAAAATATTTCATCCCAAAACGACAATAACTACTGAGAACCTGTAAAAACGACGCCGCCCCTGCTGATGCCCGGAAAACCACGCCGCAACCCGGCCGCCGCTGCTGCTGCTAATTCCCGCAAAACCCCGCCGCAACCACGCCGCCCCTGCTGCCGCTGCTGATTCCCGCAAAACCCCGCCGCCGCCGCTGCCCAGAAAAATACCCCGGCCAAATGAGAAATTCGACCCTTTAGATCTGATTTTGCAAGACTCTCTGCTGCTTTGACATTTTTGTTAACCATGGCGTAATTCGCATTTGGCAAATGCGAATTACTAATACACGTGGATATGGCCACGTGTATTTTGGCATCTGAAAAAAAAAACATTAGTTCGCATTTGCCAAATGCGAATTATAAGCTAATTCGCATTTGCCAAATGCGAAACCCTTAGAATTAGAAACCAGCCAAATTTCACCCTATAATTTTCCAATTTTTTTTTTCCATAACAAAACAGTAAATTTTTCAGTGTAATTGCCATGATCCAACCGTATAGCCAACGCTGGAAAGTGAAGCGACGGGCTGGTAGAGTCGGCGGCGGCAAACGGTAAAAGCTCAGTTGCGGAAGTCATGATAAAGTCTGGCTTTTGTTATTTGCTGTAAACTGGTAAATTCAGCAAATAAGAACGGATACCATACAAAGAGATGATGGATATGGTGAAGGTTAATATTCTCATAACAATGTGTCATATTTATATAAATGACTACGTACAAGATTACAGATAATTGATATGTACAAATCCTTTCTATACTTAGGTGCTAGCATACGTGGAATAGATGAGAACAAATCCTTTCCATGGTTAGAAGGATACGAGGATATTCTCAACATTAATACAAAAAGTAACTGAAAATCCATGCCAACTTAGTATGAAAACGTTCGAATTCGGCCTTGAGATCTTACTTCATGCTTGCTTTGACATCACTCTATATATAGCTCCATGCCTCTATCTGTTTTTGAACCACATGGCCTTTCGACCTTTTGGTGATCATGTGAAGATTAAGAGGAGAGGTAGTAAGACTGCTTTTAAGCATTGAGGAAGTAGTAAGAGGGAAAAAGCACTTGTATGGTT
This sequence comes from Cruciata laevipes, assembly GCA_963678965.1. Classification (NCBI taxonomy): domain Eukaryota; kingdom Viridiplantae; phylum Streptophyta; class Magnoliopsida; order Gentianales; family Rubiaceae; genus Cruciata; species Cruciata laevipes. The sequence goes on from OY787642.1 coordinate 12,136,009, forward strand.
TCATTGAAACTTCTTCGTAAGATTGTTTATAAAAATAATTGCATGCCTTCGTATATACTCCCTCCGTCCCAACCAAAACTTCTTACTTTCCTTTTTGGTCCGTCCCAATCAAAAATTCTTACTTTCATTCTTTCCCATTTTGGCAAAAAAACAACTACAATTAGACAAATATACCCTTAATGAATTCTTACAAACAACTATAACATTAATTGATATTCCATTTATAACCCTTAAAACTCCACTTATAAGATATACAATGTTTTTTTCTTAAAATCCGAGCCGAAGTCAACTAAGAAATTTTGGCTGGGACGGAGGTAGTATCTTGTAGCTTTCTTTGCTCATGTTCATACAAAAAACAGATCCGTACTTGTAAAAGAAATCATTTAACAGTTCAATTACTGAATTTCTCCATGCATGTACATTTTTCTTATGCAGGTCCACATTTTTACCAAGATACCCTTACATGCACTCTTGCATTTTGGTTAGCTTTTTTAGCCTTACTAATATTAAGGATATTCTTGTAAAAATTTGGACCTGCATAAGAAAAACATACCTGCACGGAGCAACCCCCTTAGAGCATCCACAACGGTGATGTTTTGGAGTCGCTTGGCAATTTTCAAAGAATTGCAGCGACATCGCTCACCGTTGTTGCAATCCACGTATGTAGTTTTGACTCGGCGATGTAGCTTGGCGGAGCGATATTGTTTGAGGCCAAATGCAATAAATGTCATTGATTGCACAGTAATTGTATTGGTATTTTTTACGCTGTATATTCTCTACGTATTGATTGTATTGGTAATTTTTGTAACGTGAAACATTTTTACGTTGTACATCCTCTACGTATGAAATGATATACATATTATATGCAAATTATAATATAATTTCTTAAGAATGAATAATATTGTAAAATTTTTTTACCATTTTAATAATTTGAATACTACATAATATAGTTTTTCGAGTATGTAATTTGTTTGTATATAAAATAAAATTTTATATACATTTTCTTATTTTATATTAATTAACATAATTTTTGAATATTGTTTTATTTCATATTTATTATAGTTTATATTGCATTATTTTATTTCATATATTTGTAATTAGAATTTTAAAAAAAATATGTGGGACATATTCAAACTACAACTATAGTAGCTTACCATTGTTGAGGAATGTGGCTTGCCACATCATTTGCTTGAAATATATTGGAAAACGTGAAGCTACACAGTCATGTTGCTTACCATTGTGGATGCTCTTAGGCAATTTCTCTATGCAGATCCATTTTTCTCTTGCAGGTCCACATTTTACCATAATGCCCCCTGATGGAACCCTGTGATTTCAAACCCATTTTTTGCTTTAACAATATTAAGGGTATTTTGGTAAAAATACGGACCTACAAGAGAAAAATGGACATGCATGGAGCAACCCCCTAAATTATCATCGGGTATATCTAAATTGTCATCCCAAATTCCCAATGATAAGTTACATGTCTCTTATCTAACCAATTTGGGAGAGTGTTACTCCTTTTATCCCTCTCCTTGTTATTGGTTTTTTAAGATGATCAGGCAAGACCACATAACATCTGTCCAAACATGATTACCTATTTGCATTTTCCTCCAAAACTCCAGGGAGAAACTTTTAATATCTAATATTATATCTTTAACTTCTAAACCATTTTCAAGTAAATAATAGAAAATATTTTGTGATGATATTCTCATTTTCCACCAAAGTTCTAGGGCGAAACTTTTAATAACTATTTTTAAAATTTTAGCCAATAAACCATTTTAAAGTAAAAGATAGGAAATATTTTGCTACGATTTCCACACTTAACTTTATTTCCACGAGAATTTTCCAACTAGTACATTCATTTTATCAATAACCTTTTGAGTTGATATATATATATATATATATTTTTTTTTGCCAACAAACCATGAATATATAAATGATACAGTATTTTTTTTTTTTAATTCAAATCGCCTATGAAAGGTGAAGGGATTTTCATTAGGTTCCCCATGCCTATAGTAACCAAGATAAAAATCCGAAATAAAGTTTACATAATTCTAGTTCCAAATAGATTAAAACACCATACAAAGAAAGAACTAAAACTGATCGAAAAGACACCTATAGATGGGGATAGGATCTGCCATTGAAAGTGTTGATTAAAACCCCATTCAGGACTGGCTTTGAGGACCTGCTCAGTCATCCCACCACAGACAAAAAGGAAACCCCATGTAGCTCTGTGTAGGACGAAACAAATCGACACACAACTTAGCTCAGAGTTTCATATCTAAGGGTTGGAAATGACTGAGTGAAGAGGTGGTGCGGCTACTGCTTGTTGGATTGAGTGTGAAGAGAGTGGTGCAGCTGCATTTTGGTTAAATGGGAAGAGTTTGTTGCATCCTTGCTGCTCCCTGCTATTCCTTTGGCATAATGTGTTGAGTTGGCTTTTGATCCCCGCCGTATGTATAGAAAAATGAAAAAAAAATCTGCATATAGATAGACAAAGTATCAGTAGCATCCATCCTTCAAGTTCTGAGTGTTGGAATTTCTTTCATGTCCATAATCAAGTGAGCCCTAATGTCTACTGGGAGAGTAGCTAGGGAGACAATGGATGTAGATTTTTGCTGAGAAGCGAGTTTAGCTAGAGAGTCTGCAACTAAGTTCCCCTGTCTAAATGCATGCTTAAGAGAAAACTGTTTTAACTGAGAGAAAGTACTATCAGCTAGTTGGAACAATTTCCAATGGGCAGTTATCGGATTTAGAATCATGGAGATGCCTATGAGACAGTCCGATTCTATAATGCATTGAAGATAACCTCGTATATGACCATGCAAAATCCCTAACTTGATAGCTTTAATCTCTGCCTCAAGGGGAGATGAGGCTTCTATAAAGATATGTTCTGCAGATATGAAATGTGCATGTGAATCTCTACAGATAATGCCTATTCCAGCCATAGCTGATGATCCAGACCAAGATGCATCCACATTGATTTTAAAACCATGAGAAGGCTTAGACCATTTAATTGCACTAACCTTTGGTCTGGGAGGGTTAGTTGAAAGAGGGAAAAGACCCCTTTCAGCTAGGCCTCTATCATACTGTGAAGGATTAGAGATTGGATTGGAATGAAAAATATTGTATATCATCTCTCTAAGTTCCTTAATAATTATAGCTTTGACTGGTGGTCTATTATCATATAACTGGTTATTCCTGGTTTTCCAGAGATTCCAACATACAAAACAAACCATCATATGAATGAGTTGGGAATGCAAGGAGGACTGACCTACATAACTAAGGTAAAAAGAAAGTCTGTTCCAGCAAGTGTCAAACTCTCTATCAATGATATCCACATAAGCCAGCATATCTCTCCATATACTCAATGAAAATGGGCACTCATTTATGAAGTGTTCTAAAGAATCAGAACTCATACAAAAGCAGCATTTTGATACTAGATTAAAACCCATACAAGTAAGAATATCATCAAAAGGAAGAAGTGAATTCATAAGCCTCCACATAAAGAAAGATATTTTCTTTTGAATTCTTTTCCCCCATATTTTGGATAGAGAAACAAAGGTACCTGATTGTTCCACTAGAGCTTTATACGCTGATTTGAAGGTAAACCTTCCCGTCGATTCAGGCTTCCATATAAGCCTGTCATCCCTGTGTAGCTGGATTTCAGATTCCTGTAGAAAAACCCTTAAGTCATTATTGAGAAAAGAAGATATATTTTGCATGTAGCATGGCTTATTGAGGATAAAGTTAGCTACTGTACAATCTAAGGGAATAGATGTAGCTTCTGGATCACATCCATCAGCAATAGGACCAAGATTAGTCCAATTGGATGTCCAGAAGTTACAAGTTCCTTTTCCAACTATGACTCTGGAGTGTTGTTCTGCAAAGCCATTAATTTGGCAGATTCTCTTCCAAGTGGTAGAGTTTTTAGCAGAGGGGGGTAATGCATCTATCATATGAGTCCATAGAGCATTTCCATTCTGGTATTTCCACCAGAGTTTGACAGAACAGGCTAGGATAATGGCATTGATTTTTCTACATCCTAAACCATTTTGTTGAGTTGGAAAGCATAGTTTGCTCCATTTTCTCCAGGTTTTCTTTGGCTTAAGTTCAGTCATACCCCACAGAAATTTAGAAAATTTCTTTTCTATTAATTTGATGGTGGCTGATGTGGGAGACATGACTGTCCAAATATGCTGTGGGAGGGAGTATAAAACAGACTGGATCAAAGTGAGCTTACCCCCTGAAGATAACCACACATTTTTCCAGTTGTTTAACCTCTTATCTATCATTTCTAGCACTGGTTGGAAATGAATATTTAGAGTTTTACCTGTAAAAATGGGGCAGCCTAAGTACTTGAAAGGAAAACTCCCTTTTTTCATTTCTAAAATGGCTTTTATCTGGTTGGTTTTGTGAAGTGTTGCAAATCTGCTCACAAAGAAGTCACTCTTGTCAAAATTTATTTTTTGACCAGAAACTTCTTCAAACTTAACCAAAAAAGCTTTCAAAATAACAAGGCTTGGCTTGCTGGCTTTCAGAAAAATCACTGTGTCATCAGCATATGAAAGATGAGACACTGGTGATAATTTTCCAGGGACTCTGTAATGTTCTAATTTACCAATTCTAAACACATAAGCAAGACTTCTAGTGAATGACTCAGAAAATAGATTGAACAGAAAAGGAGAGAGTGGATCACCCTGTTTGATACCTCTAGTTGATTTAAAAAAACCAACTGGACTACCATTAACTAGGACTGAGAACCAGGCCTGTGATAAATTCCTCATTATGCATCTAACAAAACTCCCATGGAAACCAAATTTCAAGAGAATGCTATTAAGAAAAGGCCAACTGACTCTATCAAATGCTTTCATGAGGTCAAGTTTTATAAAACAATTTGGAATCCTATCTTTTGTATTGAGATGCCTGACCATTTCTTTGAGGTATAGAACATTGTCAGATATATCCCTATCATGCATGAAAGCAGTTTGATGAGGGGAAATGATGCCAGGCATAAGTGGCTTGATTCTTTCCATAAGAATCTTTGAAAAAAATTTATTTACCACATTGGATAGGCTTATAGGTCTAAAATCACTAAAAGAGACAGGGGTATCTTTTTTAGGAATTAGAGTAATCCAAGTACTACCTATTCCTCTAGGCATTTCAGCACCAGTCATGAAATCATTACAAGCAAGTAAAAGATCATTGGCTATGATATCCCATGCTTTTATGTAAAATTTTGCAGTAAAGCCGTCAGGCCTGGAGTGCTATTCTTATTTAAATTAAGAACAACCCTTTTCAGCTCATCACTATCTACTGGCCTAAGTAACTGCAAATTTTGTTCATCAGTGATACTAGAAGGGATTTGGCTTAGAAAGTGAGAGTAAAATAGTGCATGTTCAGGAACATGTGAGGATGACAGAAGATTTTGAAAAAAAGAAATGGCTTCATCCTCAATATCCTGTGGTGAATCTAGCCAAATTCCTGAAGCTGATTTTATCTTGGTGATTGCTAATCTACTCATTTTTTCCTTAACAGAATTATGAAAAAATTGAGTGTTATCATCACCTTCTTTTAACCACTTTATTTTAGCCTTAGTTTTCCAGAAATGCTTTTGTTCTTTTAGAGCTCTAAGTAGTTGTGCTTTACATTTTTTATATGCAATTAAATCCAGTTCAGCACCACTACTCTCATATAGAATTTCCTGAAGTCTAAGGCTTTCTTCAGCTACTTTGACATTGTCATGGATATTACCAAAAACATTCCTATTCCAAATTTTCAAAGATTTTTTAAGTCTTTGTAATTTAAGGAAAAAAGTTAACATACCTTGTGGCTGTGTGTGATCAGATACCTGAATTGGGATGTTCCAGTTCTCCAAAATTAGTGGAAGTAGGTCTGTCCTCTTGAGCCATGTATTTAAGAATCTGAAAGGTCTTGGCTTGGACAGAGAGTTACTTCCTATAATTAGAAACATAGGGCAGTGATCAGATGATTCCTTATTGAACATTTGAATGGAAGATGATGGAAAATTAGATTTCCAACTGTTAGAGCATAGACCTCTGTCTAATCTCTGAATAGTTGGATTTATAATTCTCCCATTAGTCCATGAAAACAAGTTACCAGATGTATTAATATGCTCAAGAGCCATTGTATCAATGAATTTATTAAAATCTTTAATGCTACCCAGATTTGGAGTGAAGGAGCCTTTATATTCATTAATTGAAGTGATAGCATTGAAATCCCCAATGTACAATGAGTTTGTAGTTGGGAGATTTTTAAGGTCCTTCCACAGTTGCTTTCTACCATTTCTACTCCTAAGACCATAAATGAAATAGGCATGCATAGGACAACTAAAAATACTACTATTTATATGGACATAGAGAAATTGTCTATGGTCCATAAGCATATTGACAGTCAAATTGTCCTTCCAGAAAAGCCATATTTGTCCATTTGAAGCATGCATATAATTTGAAAAGTGGAGTTTTTTCATGTAAGCTTCACATTCCAAATTTTTGTGTTGAGGCTCAATGATGCACAATAGTTCAATCCTATATTCAAGAATCATTCTATCTAGTCTTAACATTGAGGTTTCCATACCTCTAATATTCCAGACTAAACACTTAACTTGAGAGGTTGTACTATTCATGTTTCACTAATGGTTTTGCTTTTTGATAGTGAGTAGAGGATAGCGGAAAATAAATGACAGCCTATTGAAGATCAAAAAGCTTTCATGGTCTTTAAAAATAACTTATTTTTATTATTGATATATTGAATATTTTAATTAAAAAATATTTTGAAAATGACAAAATTTTCAAAAGTAACATTTAATAAAATAACAATAATAGCATGTTGATGATATTATTGGTAATATTTTTAAAATTGATAATAGGAAAAAATAACTAGTCTTATGGTTACAATTAATCAATTTTTTAAAAATTAATACAACTTACAAGTAATTATTTCCATTACAATATTGCTTGCCAACCCAATTCTTTTTATTTTTTCCTTTTTTGCATGCACTTTTATCAATCAATCCATTAATGCCCCTTCCTTATCCAAGGCATCGATAAAAGTACCAAACGAGAAAAACACTGTCTCAACCTGTCTCTTCTAGCCCCTTCAACAGGTTACCATGAATGATACTCTAATGGCTCATTACTCTCACGTTTTATGTCTAGTTTTGCAAGTGTAACTGTCTAACTGAAATAACCGCCATTTCTTTAACATAAATTAATCTGAGATAATAATGAAAACCAACTAATTTTACTTCCTCATCAGTAGCCGTTTCTGCAAGTGCATATGTAACTTGTGAACTGTGATGCACATATCATGCTCTTCCTTTGACCTGTAATGAAAAAAGGTGGGCGTTTTCCAAGTTGATCCACAGCTTCACTAGTTATTTATAGACAACATTATTCTCTTAGTTTGGTGAGTTAGTTCATCTTCCTTAATTTCTTCAAATGGATTTGGCAATGGTTTCACCAATTTCCAGCCATCAGAAAGCTTCGTTTAGCATAAAAGCAAGAAACCTTTCCTATAAGCTCTCACCAACCAGATATGACCAGTTTCTGAGTTGCGGTGGCGGCTTTCAGGAAACCTACATTCTGAAAAATGTAAGCTGTGAGGCCAAACCGGGAGAGCTGACCGCCATTGCCGGTCCCAGTGGAGCAGGGAAAACCACCTTGCTGGAGATCTTAGCCGGTGCAATCGTGCCGTCGAGACTCATCGGCAGCGTGCTCGTGAACGATCAGCCGTTGAATGTAGCCCGGTTTCGGAGGATATCGGGTTATGTGACTCAAGACGAAGCTCTATTCCCGCACCTCACGGTTGAGGAGACTCTGAAGTACAGCGCGCGGCTCAGGCTTCGGTGTGGAGCCGAGGCGGCCGGAGAGAGAGTTAAGGAGCTGCTGAAAGAGCTCGGTTTGGAGCATGTTGGAGGTGTGAGGATTGGGGATGAGTCTAACAGAGGCATTTCTGGTGGTGAGAAGAGAAGAGTTTCAATTGGTGTGGATTTGGTTCATGATCCTGCTGTTGTTTTGATCGATGAGCCGACATCGGGGCTCGACTCAGCCTCGGCTCTTCATGTGATGCTGCTGCTCAAATCCATGGCTCAGAATCAAGGGAAGACAGTCTTGGTAAGCATCCATCAACCTGGTTATCGGATTCTCGAGCTTTTTGATAAGGTCATTCTGTTGTGTGATGGCATGGTTGTTCATGATGGATCCCTTGGTTCCCTTGAGGATAGGCTCACTTCCACTGGCCATTGGGTTCCTCCTCATTTCAATGTGCTCGAATTTGCTATTGATGTTTCAGAAAACCTGAAGTTTGAAGAAACTGACATTGAAAAATCACCAACTGATCAATCTGATGAGAACAGTAACAGTGCTAATGTTGTTTCTACCAATGTTGGTCAAGAAAAGCACATTTCCTACTCTAATTCTCCATTCCAAGAGGTGATTATATTGACTCAGAGGTTTTCAAGCAACATCTTTAGGACAAAACAGCTTTTCGCAGCTAGGACAATCCAAGCATTGCTCGCTGGGATCCTAATCGGGACGATTTTCTTGAATGCATATACCTCCTCCCATAAACTATGCTTGCAAAGTCAGATAGGATTCTTTGCATTCTGCCTGACCTTCTTGTTGTCTTCCACAACCGAAGCTCTCCCGATTTTCTTGCAAGAAAGGACAATCCTAACAAGAGAGACCTCAAGAGGAGCCTATAGGCTATCCTCTTACATCATTGCAAACGCCATAGTCTTCCTTCCATTCCTTCTCTTGGTGGCCCTTCTCTTTACTACCCCGGTTTACTGGCTGGTCGGGCTGAGGCGCGATCTAGAAGGATTCCTCTATTTTTGCCTAGTGGCTTGGATGGTGGTCTTGATGTCCAATTCATTCGTTGCATGTTTCAGTGCTCTGGTGCCAAATTTCATCTCAGGAATGTCCCTGATTGCGGGCATGATGGGAGCATTCTTTCTCTTTTCTGGCTATTTCATAACCAAGGAAGAGACTCCCAAGTATTGGATATTCATGCACTACCTGAGCTTGTTCAAGTACCCGTTCGAGTGCTTTCTGATCAATGAGTTTGGAGGTATTAAAAGGAGAACCAATTGTGTTGAGGAGGTTGAAGGAGTATGCTTCCTTAATGGTGATGGTTTGCTAAAGAAGATGGGGATAGACGAGTCAAAGAAGTGGAATAACCTTCTTGTTATGCTGTTTTTTGTTGTGGCTTATAGGTTCCTAGGCTTTCTCATCCTTTGGTTCAAGTCTTACAGGAACAGAAGTTGAAGGGCTTGTTTTCTTCAAGATTGGTTCTATTCATCTTTCAGTAGTACTGAGTAAGTTCATTGTAACAAGATGGGAATAAACTTCTATTTAATTCATTTTTACTTGAAACTTGTTATGTTTGCCACCTTTTCCTATGAACAAAAATCTATGTTATATGATTCCCCCTCAACTATTTTCGTTAATTTAGCCCTGAACTGATCAAATAACACAGGCAAATTGACCCTTCTTCAATTACTTCAAATCGCTAAAATGTTCAATCACGTGCCATTCTCGTGATCTGAACAATTTGAAGTAACGACTTTATTCATGTTCACGTTCATGTGTGGTCATCAGACATGAACGTGAACATACTTGTTCTGAATATTTTTTTATCTTGACAAAAGAGTGGCATACTGATAGTTTAAACTTTCTTTTGGACAGGTGGTCTCTTTTTGTTTCCTTCTTTCTTTGACTAATATGAAGCTCTTCAATAATCAATCTGCATGATGACAACAGTATCAAGGTTGAATAATCAAATGAATAATAAAATGCAAGAGAGAAACAAGATATCATGATCATCAAGGGCCAGATTAGAACCTTAAACAAACATTATCTGTTTGAATATTTGTAGCCATATACATCACAGCAAGAAGCCATGCATTTCATGTCACTATCCCATGCAGAAAAATTAAACTCCAAAAACGTCACAAATGAGCCTAGTTGTCCCTAAGCAGGCAGAACTAAACAACCACAACCACACAAACGTCAAACTATAAGCTTTTCTAATGCAAATGGTAGGTATTAGGTAATGAAAATAGGGTTTAAGAATGATTAAATCTAGCCACTTCTCTGCTACATGATGCACCATCAAGTTGCAACCATATTTGCCCCAGTTGATCTTTTGGAATACAATCTGAAACTTTCAAATTAGGCTGCAGCTTGAGATTTCACAATAGAACATTAAATCGGCAAGTTGTCGAGTTCAGGCTAGCTCATAATGCACAACTGTTAGATATGTTTTAAACAACAAAGTCATATTTCCGCGAGAATAAGCACTAGCTAAGAAATGAAATACATTACAGAAGTAAACGGGAAGATTTACGTTTATTAATGATTAAAACATATTATAGAATTAAACTACAACAGATTCATCATCTACAGGATGGCATATGCAATGGCATATACACCTCTTTCTGTACCCAAGCAGAAGGTATATATGCAAGAGCATGTGCCACAGATTTCTGTACTGCTAAATTTTAACAACAAATCATCAACAACTTTGACAGAAAGAAGAAACTATGTTCACCAGAAATTTTCCACAGATTGTAATGAACTTGTAGAATTGAAGCATGAAACTCTGCGCCTCTTGCTTGAGGGTGGATTCCTCGACAAGAACTCTTCTGATGCGTAGAATTTATCGAGCACAGACTTGAAAGCCTGACGAATGGAATCCACGAGAAGTTTGTGGCTTTCAGCATCATCAGCGCTTATTTGGTGGCACCCGATTATCTCAAAATTGTTGACCATCCTATCTCCTAAGGTAGAAATCTCAGCTCTGACTGTTTTCACAGGGAGGCCTTCAAGAGATTGTTTCAAATCAGAAAGAAGGTCATGGTTATAATCACAGCACAGAAGAGCTCTGATAGTGGAAGAAGCTCCATCTGTATCTTGTTCTACTCGAACTTCATCGATATCTGATGGAACAAGCATATCTTTAGTAGCTTCAGCTGCTTCCTTCCTCACTTTCTTCACATGGTTAATCACTTCAGACAGTAATGCTGCTTTGTCCATCTGCCAAAACAAAATTTGAACATACATTTTAGAAAAATCTTCTCACACTCTTATCATATGCATAGTCTAATGTCATAAAGCTCGACTAGAGAAAACGCGCCTTGTTTCTATACCTAATTTAGTTACATAAACACGATTCATCATGCGAAAATAGGCCTTGATATAACATTCAGAATCCATATTGAAACAACCAAAAACATTCTACCAACAATTGAATATGATTGGAAGTAAAACATCAGCTTATATAACATTCAATAAACTGAGCCAGTTCATTCTTCTAGTACCTTATTTGTTCCAGGGATCAGGCTCCTGAGGGTAGTGAGATGACCATTGATTCGCTCTCTTCTTCGCCTCTCGGCTTCGCTGTGATTCCTCAAAGCAAGCAATGCCTTCTCTTCATTAACCTCCTTCTGCCCTGGCCTTATCAGAGCCCTCACAAGCTCACCCTTTTCATTATCCAGCACCAGCGACGAAGATGGCGCCGGACCATTTTTCACCATCCACTGATACCCATAATTCTCCGGAATCCCGTTAAAACAACTCACATACTCCATTTCTATCTTAAACAATGAGACTTTTTCTATGGCTTGAACACCATATCCAACGCTATCAGCAACAGTAATGCACAGTGGTTCCGGACATTCCGGGAAAACCCAGAAGAGGGCGGAGGAAGGTGGTGGTTGAGGATGATTTGAGTTGAGTCAGAGTGGAGTAGACTGGTTCATGTTTGCTTGCCGTTCACACCCGCTATATAAATCCTTGTTGCATGGTCCCTCAGATTATTAATGTGACCCTAAACGTTGACTACTTTGTAGTTTATTAATGCTTCCTTAGTCTTCCAAACCACTTCCAATAATCTAATAATCTAATCACGGTCATCTTCTACCAGCTACATTTTTTTGTAGTTTATATGAGACTGATGGGATTTTCTGTTTCTTATTGAGACATTAGCGGACAGTGATTGTAATTTGTACCCGCTTGTCCCATTAAAAAGCTTTATATTTATATATTAATGTAATAACCAATCATTAAAAAACTTTACATTGCAAAATGATGCATGCTTTTGAATCAATGCCCAGGATTTTAGTTGGTTCTCCCTAAGGCCTAGTTCTCGCAGGGTAGTGAGATTGTTGAATAAGGCCCTGTTTGCTAGAGATTATTTCTACCATGTATTGAATTGAACTGAACTGAACTGAATTGAACTGAACTAAAGTAAAAATGATGTATTGAGAAATGGAATCACATAACTTAATCAACCTGAATTTCATCAAATTACATTTTTCACTGAACTGAACTGAACTGAACTGAATTGAACTGAACTGAACTGATCTACAGATAAGCTCTGGTAAACAGGGCCTAAGAGGGTAGAATTAATGATACCTTTGAGCTAGATCAATAGTGTCCATATTGGTGCAATGTGATATGCTAGAAGGTATTTCTCCAACAAATTGGTTATTATCAATGTTCAGATAGTAAAGGCTTGGATGTCTAAAGCACAGATCTTCGGGTAAGCTTAAAATACATGCTGTTTTAGTGAAGATATCGCATTGGACTGAGCTACTAGCACTTTTAGTGAAGATATATTTCAGATTTTTAAAGGCAGCTCACCTGAAAATTAATTCAACAAAATTTGTTACAGTTAATTTGTGTCAGAAGAAGGAGAAAAGCAGCAAAAAGATAAATTGATTAAACATTTACCAGTCAAGTTACTTTCACGGAGATACAGCCCCTCAAGTTTGGACAAGTTACCGAGATTTCCAGGCATGGAACCTGTGAATTCATTCCCTGCCAATGCAAAAAACTTCATTTCCGAGCACTGAGACAGAGTTGATGGAATCGCTCCTGTTAACTTATAGCCTACACAGCAGAAACACAACCACTGAATTTGGAATAACATTCAAATGCCAAACAAGGCTCACTACGCAGTACGCACTAGCTTTGTCAACCAAAGCTGACTTTTTCTCATAATCAAGGCTGACTTTTCAACGCACTATGTCTATCAAAGGAAACTAATTAATAAATTTCTGTATGGTGACGAGAAATTTCAAAAATACCCTCAAATAGGTCAAAATTGCAAGTTAGATGGGCCTGAGGCCGTCGACTCTCTTTCTCGTCATCGTTCCAAGTATAGCATTGCCCTAGGAATCCTAGGATGCCGCCGCCAAGATTTCATTTTTGATGCACTGGAAATCTCTGCCTACCTTTGACTGCTATTTTCTTATTTCGCTGCATTTTCTCGTTCTTGTTTTGTAAGTCGTTTCATCTTTCGGTTTGATTGGTATCCCAGTGATGATAAATTTAGTAATCCGAAGGCTGTGAATGGTGCTCCCTTTCAGAGGTTGAGGAACCATGGCCTTTTGCAATGTGGATATATGGCATTTCTGAGGGATACTTCATTTTCGATATGTAGTTTATACAACCTTTTTTTTTAAAAAAAATTATCTAAAAAATCATTCTGGATTCTGTTGATGTTTTCTGATACATATCTGCTACTCAACAAACTGATGGGAGTGGACTAGTAGAGAACTGAATGCAGCACACAATGTGTTTGAAGAAATGCTGTTTAAATGCTTTAATCCAATGTTTGCCTTACCAAGCCAGATATTTAAACTCCATATGTGCATCCTTTACAGTTTGTTAAGTCGGGTTTTGAATTTCTGTATGCTTTCTGTACGATTTCAATGAGAGAGGTCTGATTGTTATTATGTTCTTCATGTGAACTGGGACCTTATTTGATACACATATTTCCAGCTTTTTATGCTACTGATCGAGTTAAATTTGATATTTCTTTGATTATAATTTGATGAAATCAATTTTGCTACATTAAGATGTGGTATTCTGTGAAGTCGTTGATATTTTTGAATGCTAGTCATGATTACAGAGTGATTAAAACCATGATCCAGTGACGGTGTTTGTTTTGTTTTTTGAAGTATAGATTCTTTTTGGTATAGGTTGAGATTTAGAATAAAAGTTTAAATACTGGGGAAGGGATCATTTGGTATAAGAAATGAGGCATCATGGTTTTAATATTTAGATGTGTCTCTGGCACTGCTTAATGGTTGTGCTATTGTATACTACTCCTACTATTCAAACTGTTGCAGCTCAAATCTGGTCCAGTCCATTGTCATCTGATTTTTAAATATTTAGTTCAATGTCTATTATGTATTGTATTGTTAAGATGATTCAGTATCATTTGGATTTTGGGATGATAAAAAGATCATGTCTTTTACAAGTTTCCTTTAAGATTAAGATATTAAAGTTTGATATTTTAAATTCCCTCTATTTTATGAATTTTATCTTTCCCATTTCAGTTTCCTGATCTTTATGCATGATATTCAATCTAAAACAACATTTATATGAGTTAAAAATAAAATGAAAATTGATTTCAGGTATACATAGAACCTTTTTCGATTTAACATGGTGTTACTTAATGTAATGCTAAATTCTGTTTTCCAGTGAACAGAAACTCTCAAAGATGGCCTCCAGTATCATCGCATAAATATTTTAAAATCACAAATCTTGGCAAATTATTCTAATGCTACCGAAGGCACTTAGTCCATATCATTATTTTCTTATTCTGTTTGTTTGTATGTTTGTCGTTTGACTTGTCATAACTTATGTGTTCCTGAAAATTTCATTTGATCTGTCTATCTGCATACTATGTTTGATAATAATTTTCTCATGTCCATCTTTTGTTCTGCTGAAATTTGGTGTCATGCCTTCTGGTAAGAACTGTATATATTAATATCCTTTAGTTAATTAATCTACATCCAATAATTTACACTGTTATACGCAATGCTATCTTCTTCAGTTTGAAGTACCCCTGTAGTAAGAGTAGAGAATCCTTTTGTACTTTTGTACTTTTATTGTTTTATTATGTTTTTTGTATAGTCAGCTCTGCACTTCATTTTAGCCTTTTATTTTTGAAATTAGGTAGTGCATAACCTCAAATTTTAAACAATTTGTTTTAATGACCACAATCTCAAAAGGAAGGTTAGAAAAAGAAGAAAAACATAATCATTTCAAGTTTAATGGTCCAGATGGTGAAGATGCTGGTGGCAATCTTTTGTTATCTCCTGATCTTTCCCAAATATAGCATGGCCCTAAGATGCTTTTCTCATACTACTGCCAAGATTTCATTTTTTCTGCCCTAGGAATCTTTGCCTCTTTTGATTAGGTTTTGATCTGCCACCTTTGACTGCTAATTTCTTATTTTTATTTTGCAAGTCTTCACTTGTTGGTTTGATTGTATTCCAATGACGAGACATTTAGTAATCTTAAAACTGTGAATGGTGCTCCCTTTGAGAGGTTGAGGAACCATGCCTTTTTCTCATGTGGATATATGGCATTCTGAGGAATATTTCATTTTCAATACATTTTCTGTGTCTTTTTAATTATTATGGGTGTCCTCTACATTTGAAAAGTTGAATTTTGAAATTTTTTGTTGCATTCATAGATGCTATAGAAGAATGGCAGGGTTTTCCTTCTGTCTTCAGAATAAAAACTTTATGTTAAAATATAAATCTTTATGTTTCTTTCTTTATGTGAATGTCAGCTCTCAAATGAAAGATGGCTACAACTTTGCCTCCAAAATTCTATAAAAATAGTATATGGATGACGAACCTCAGCAGATTATTCTAAAGCTACTGAAGGCTGCTAACCTGAATTTATGTCTAAGTTAGTCTACATCATTATTTTATTGTTAAACATATTCGGGTGATCTTCACCTTTCCCTGTGTGTTGGTTTGTATGTTAATAGTTTGTTGATTATCTCTCTTACTTAAAGAAGGTAAAAAACTCAAAAACTCACAGGACTAAATAACAACATTTAAACAACCTTATGTTTGTTTTACGCTTTTGATGACTTGTTTTTATTTGTGTTTTAGTAACTATTAACTGATGTGTCTTTCTGTACACTTCGTTTGATATCGATTACTCTCATGTCCATCTTTTATTTTGCTGAAATTCGGTGTCACACCTTTTGATAAGAACTGATAATCTATGTTAAGCAATTAACACCCTGTGATCTGCTATGCAATCTGCATCAGTTTTAACTATTTTTGTAGTAACTAGTAAGAGTAGAGCATCTGTTTGTACTTCTTTAGTTTATGATTTTTGTATAGAGCACTTCATTTTGGATTATATACTTATTTATGAAATCAGGTATAGCGCAAAACTACAAGGTCAGACAATGATATAAGAGTCTGAATTCAATTCTTCTGAAAAAAATTTCTAGTCTTTGTTATATTCAGGTATCAATGCTCCTAAGTGTTTTAATCTTACTGTTCTACAACATGTAATGAAGCTATAATTTCTTAAACTAAATGCCTGCCAGTTTTGAGCTATCAATTTTCTGAATTAGATAGTTTTAATAAAGGTTCTTATTATGTTAGAAAAAGATAGAACTCTAACAGTCAGATTTCAGTGGGATGGATGATGCCTGCTGTTTGGTTCTTGTGCCTGCGACCTGCCTCCTTACTGCAGTCAGAAGTTATGAAATATTAGCTGAACTATCGTGATCGTTCTGGTTGCAGTATCGGTGATCTGAGTATATTTTAGCTATCGTTTGGTACTGTCTCTACCTTTTGCTGGCGTCCTTACTGACATGTTACTGTTCTCAAAATAGATTCCTGGTCTAAACTGCTGATCCAATTACTGATCTATTCAGGTGGGAAGATGGATAGCTGTTCTGTTTATACCATTGATCTTGTTTTGGATGCTATACTCTTGTGCATAATAAGGTCAGCAAGAGTCTAATATATATTTTGTTTACAGTTTGTGATTTAATTCAATTATTTTCAAAACTCTCCTCTTGAAATCATTTTTTAGCATGCCTAGGAAGTTGCATGATTTCGTAACTAATGAGGAACAATTTTTTTTGTGGATAACCACCGGATGGTGGAAGGCTATTTATGGGCCCCTAAACCTTAAAAATTAAAACATTACACAGCGCAAGTAGTTTGAAACAAACCTACAAAGATTATCTGTCTACATTATAGATGTAATATTTGTAGACAGATAAAAGGGATCCCCATATAAGAATAGGGAGCCAGTCTGTTTCAGAGAGATAGGGTAGCTCGAAACTGTTGCTTCTGATGTGCCGTGGACTGGAAGGACTGCTGGAAGGGGATGGATGCTCCATGTCCGGGAAGAGAGCCTGCCAAGGACGTATATAGCCATCCTTCCTTAAATGTTTTATGTTTGGCATGCGGTTGTGAAATATCATTGCTGTGCTGGATGGAATATAACAAAGAGAAAATCAGCAGTCACCATCCAAAAGTATTTATGTATAGAGAGTTTTATGAAGTAGGATGGAATCTAAGAGATGGTTTCTCGTTCCAAAGAGATGGAATCTAAGGTTTCCTTGTCTCGTAAGATGAAGAATAGTAGTATTTTGAATTTCATTTTGTAAACCACTAACCATTTTAATCAAGTTTCATGGGGAATTGAGGAGGGTTCTTCATCTGATTCAATCACAAATGGATGTGTGGAGAGTTCATTCACCAATTCCCTTCCCATTTTGATAGCTAGACATTCATGATGCAAGCTAGATTGAGCTTGTATAGATGTCGCTCTTGCTTTCAACAAGAAACCAGCTGACTCAGTGGTTAGTGCTTCACATAGAATTCATTACATCAAAAGCTGAACCTACATTTACTTTGAATCCATTCTTTGGGAGATTTGAATATGGGCATCAAGCCATTCTTTATCCATGTCTAGTACACTGTACAGTGTACACTATACGCAGGATTTACTTTATGTGTTTTTATTATTATTGTTTTAATTGGATAATAATCCAAATGGGTATGTGCCCCAATAAAAATCCCACCCAACCTATACCCCAGGCGGGAATAGGACCGCTTAGTGATTCAGGTTTAGTTTATGAGTTTATTTTATTAGCCTCTTAGGTCCTGTTTGCCAGAGCTTATCTGTAGATCAGATCAGTTTAATTTAGTTCAGTTCAGTGAAAATGTAATTGATGAAATTTAGGTTAATTCAGTTATGCTGATTCCATTTTGTTCAGTGAAAATGTAATTTGTGATAGCTCCATGATGTTAAAATCAGGCTATATATTTTTGAATAATAACTTGTTTCTTGTTTCCAAAGATGGGAAAATTCTAATTAAAATAGTGATGTTGTAATTTAGAAAGTCACATCCTGATGTGCTGGTAACTTTGAAAATTTTGTAATTTAGAGGTAACATAAATACATCACATCCTCATATTGCCCACGACTCACGTCTCTAGTTTCCCTAGCTTGCATTTCATTTAGTCTACTTTAGTTAGACTCCAAAAGATTAAGACCTTTACTTTGACCGTAGGTCCAGAAAATTTTGTTTTCAGTAAAACTACATTTCAGTGTCAATTTGACCAATTCAAAATACTTCCACCAGGACCACCACTGGTATCACTTTCTTTTTCTCATTTTTTCCCCTCGTATTCTTAGTAACAGTTTCATGAAAATATGATTTCGTTCCTTCCGTGAATAAGTTTGAATAAATTTTAAAATATCACAGAATGAGTACTTGATACTTCAACTTGAAAGGGCATGTACATAAGATAATAACATATGGTATTTATATGTACAGATATTCATAAATTTGTGCAGATTGTGCTAACTCGGGTAGAAATTTTCTGGTAAACTAGTTTCCTCAAAGAGATACTCCTTCCAATGAGGCATCTGTCCCATCTGTCCAGAGAATTGATTTATAGCCAACAGCAATAATCTTGCCAATTGATGGATTCGAGTGCACTGGAATGAGAAAGACTGGCAGGAATTTTCCCAGAGAGATTGTTGGATAAAAGGAGCAAATACGCCAAGTTTGGATGTTTTAGCCACAGATTTGTAGGTAAGCTACCATACAGTCGATTTCCCACCAAATTAATAGTTTCGAAGAATGAAGAAGTTCCTGAACCCAAATCAAAAGAAGAAAAAGAGCATGATATTTGTTTTAACTTTGGCTAAATACGCAAACAGGCAACGGGGATGAACTGTTCCAGATGTCAGCAGGGATTACTCCTACAAAAGAGGTGTATACAGTTGAAAGAAGCTCTTAAAAAGAAACTTATATGGAGTACAAATGCTATTTTTAGCTAGATTTAGGTTCTGAAGACCTACAGGATTACAACTATTATACGAATTCGAGTCCATGGAATGTGAAAACATACACTCCCAGAGAGATGGTTGAAACGAAGGTTTAACTTCACTATGTTAGGATGTTTCAACCATAGATTGTAGGTACACTACCATACAGTTCATTTTCTCTTGAATTAAACAAGTTCATAATTAACTGATTACACGTTTATCAAACAGTGGTAATATACCAATATATATATATATATATATATATATATATATATATATATATATATATAGTTGCATGTTTTCATTGCTATTGCAAGACGATGCTTTATTAGAATCAATATGCTGGAATGTGAGGAATATGACCAGTCAGTTGGTTCTCCCCAAGGCCTAGTTCTCGCAGGGTAGTCATATTGTTGAATAAAAAATCAGGAATTTCACCCGTGAGATTGTTGCCCTTGAGCCTTAATCTTCCAATACTTGTAGACTGTCCTAACTCGGGCGGAATATTTCCCGAGAACTGATTCCCCCACAGAAATACTCCTTCTAATTGAGGAAGCCGGCCCAACTCCGGAAGAATCTTGCCGGAGAATTGGTTTCCACCCAACATGAGTATCAGTAAGCTTGACATATTTCCAATGGATGGGGGAATGCTGCCACTCAAACTATTCCTCCCAATGACTAAATTTCGAAGCATGGACATGTTTCTCCCAATGTCACTTGGCAATCTGCCTGTAATTCATCAATCACCATTTCGACATCAAGAAATTAATTAATACACATGCTTCTTTCTACTAAAGAAAATCTCCATAGAAGACGGGAATTTGTTGATACCTGTGAACTTGTTATTTAATAAGTCAAGAGTGTCCATGTAGCTACATTTTGATATGCTAGAGGGGATTTCACCGTGGAATTGGTTATCCTCAACGTCCAAAGCCTTCAGGCACAAATCTTGCGGCAAGCTACCTGTGAATTTATGGTTATAGCTATAGCTAATGCTCAACATCACTAAAATGGTAAGCTATCGTAAAGAAAGTTTTATTCGTACCAGATAGATTGTTTGAATAAAGTCTCAAATCCACTAGTTTCAACCACTTATTTGTAGGTAAGCCACCATACAGTTCATTTTCTCCCAAATCAATAATCCTCAAGGAAGTGGAATTTCCAGAACCAAAATCTAATTTACCTGTCAAAACAACCAACGCATTCTTTATTGAGTTTAGTTCGTGAAAAAAACGCTAAGCATGAGAAGATGCAACAGAGAGAATTGATGGAAATGAACCTGTGAGTTTGTTTCCTCTCAGATATATATACACAAGAGATGAGCTATTCCAAATGTCAATAGGGATCGCTCCTTCTAAAGCGTTGTAAGCCGCAGAAAACTGCCAAAGTGAAGGACAAAATGATAGAATTGCATGAGAGATTTTTCCAGTGAAGAAGTTCTTATAAAGCAAAATGACTCCAAGATTCCTGGCTCTCTTGCAGATATCCCCAGGAATACTGCCCCACAACCCATTGGAGTTCAGCATTAGCTCCTCTAATGAAGACGTGTTGAAGAGCGTCAGAGGCATCTGACCTGAGCATTCACAGAATAGTCAGTATTTATGAGTTAAAAGTTTGCTAAAACAGGCAATAGGGAAAACCTGTGAGGTTGTTTGCATTCAAATCTATATACTTAAGCGAGGAACTATTCCAAATCTCAGCGGGGATGCCTCCTTCTAGAAAGTTGAAAGCCATAGAAAATTTCTTAAGCGAATGGCAGTACGAAAGAGTAGGAGGTATTTTTCCGTTGAAGAAGTTGTTGTCAAGATAAATGACTTCAAGATTCATGGCTTTCTTGCAAATATTCCCGGGTAGCCTGCCCCATAATCAATTGGAATTCAGAACCAGAACCTTTAATGAAGATATGCTGAAGAGTGTCAAAGGCATCTGACCTGAAATTTCACAGATTCAGACCACAAAACATCAATCCAGACCAGGAAGAACAAGATAAAAAGTTACAACTCACCAGTCAAATTATTTTTACCAAGAAACAGCCACTCTAATTTCGACAGGTTCCCAAGATTTTCAGGTACTTGTGAATTGATTCTTATACAAGAACAAATACTTCATTTTTGAGCACCGAGATAGAGTTGATGGAATCGAGCCCCTTAAGTTATTAAACGACACATTCAGGTGCTCCAAATTTGGGAGATTCGCACAAAGATCCTTAGGGAGACTGCCATCAAGCCTGTTGTACATGAAATCAATATATCGAAACGAAGAGATGTTGAAAATTGCAGAAGGGATAGCTCCACTGAGACTGTTATTGTACATCACTAACTCCTCCAGCCTGGTCAAAAATCCCACGCTCTCAGGAATCTGCCCACTGAACTCATTCATCTGCATTCGCAAACTCTTCAACCGCTTCAAATGGCCGATTTCGTTAGGGATGAAGCCGTGGAAATGGTTGTTGTTGATATCCAGCGAGACAAGGAAGGAGAGATTTCCGACGTCTCTTGCGACTGTTCCTGTCAAGCCTCCGCCGGAGAGGTCTAGCGCCGCCACCCTGCTGTGCCTCCGGCTGCATGTTACGCCTATCCAGTGGCAAACTGAGGCTCCCTCTGTCCAGTTTCTTGCGAATATGTTGGTGGGGTCGTTTGTTATCTGAGCTCTGATGGCCAGAAGAGCAGATTTGTCTGAGGCCATGCTCAACAACTGCGGAGCTCCACTGGAAATGAAAGAAAACTGTATGAACAAAAACAGCAACATTTTGGTAATCTTTTCCATCATTCAAAGTTTGTGAATACAGTTGCTCGACGGAACGATGCCCTTTATAAGAGGGGTACTGCTGACTGCTGGATAGTTATGTGTAGGGGTGAGCACGATCACGAGAGTTCGTTTAATCGGATCGGTTAAAAATCGGATCGAGATCGTTCATTTAATAAATGAGCCGATCATGATCAAAATTTTTTGATCGTTTAATAAATGAACGATCAACGATCATAGACATTAAAACTCGATCATGATCGCGAACAGATCGATAAGGTGATCGATATCGATCGATAAGATAATCGATTAATATAATATAAATATATACATCTAAATGAATTGTTTTCTAGTAATTTGTTAATTTTTAACTTTTTTAAAAAACTTTTAAACTGATCATGATTGATCATTGATCATTTGATCGAGCCGATCGTTATTGATCATTGATCATCTGATCGATTATCTAAACGAATCGATCGCGATCAGATCGCGATCATTATAATTTTTAAACGATCCGATCATGATCATGAATTATTTTGATCGCTTTGATCGCGATCAGATCGTGATCACCTCAAAATTTAAACGAATCGATCATGAACATAGTGATGATCGTGATCGGATCGACTCGTTATCACCCTAGTTATGTGAGGTACTAAAAATTGACTACTTTTTTCTTGTTTTACCAAAATTTGCATTACTCGAAAACAAATCATCACATCTTAAAATTCAAATATTTAATTTGTGTTTTGCTTGAAATTCGTCTCGCAAGCTCATAAGCCACACGTAAAACAAAAAGTCACACCCTTCAATTATCGACGACTGACCCCTCTAGATTTCCAGGACCTTGCAATTACATTTTTGTACTTCAAATAGACGCTGAAAAAGAAAAAAAAGGACCTTTTACATCAAAATTGTATATACAAAACAAAAGGGAAAAAAAAAAAAGCGTACTCCCTCCGTCTCCAATTAAATGTCTCACTGAAATAGTTAATTTTTTTTACACCATATTTGACCATTAATAACTTATAATATATAAATAATATATTTTGACATAAGATATCGTTGAAATTCTCGTATGTACTTTTTAAAAATAAAAATTATTTACTCTAACATTAAGTATAATTAGAGTTATTAATGGTCAAACATGTTGTGAAAAAAATTGACTATTTCAGTGAGACATTTAATTGGGGACGGAGGGAGTAGGTGTAAATTAGGAGAGAGAAAAAATGCATGAAAACAAAAAAAACTACGTCGAAAAAACATTTCACTTCAAATTCCCTCCGCAACCCATCTCACTCTTTCATATTTTTCGTTTTCGCTTTGGTATTGACTAAATTTATTTTTCAAGTCTTAACATTGGCCAAAAAGATAATTTTAGACCCCAATATTCAAATCATCTAAATTTTTGCCCTAACATTCCAAAAATGTTCTTTTTAGGCCCTAACCTTTACAAAACATATTTTTAAGCATTTCGTTAAATTTGACCGTTAAAAGTGAGTTGACCTCTGCTAATCTTATTATTTTATGGGCATTTTGGTCATTTCTACATTTTAAAATTTTTATTTTTATTCATATGATCTTCATCACTTCCTCCATCATGTAATCTCCTCCGTACCAATACCACTCTACGTCAAGTTCGCCACTAGAGATATTTTGGTCATTTCACATCATTACATAAATTCTATTTTTTATGTTTCATTCCCTTTGTATTTTTTTTAATATGACACTTTCTCTTTCTCCTTCATGTTTACTCCTTCGATCCGCACCAAAAAGTTCCAGACAAGTCAACCATTAGGGACATTTGATCATTTGAAATGATTAAAAAATTCCAAATTTTATCTTTATTTGAGTTTTTATATTTTTAATATGGTCTTCTCCTCTCGACCAATACAGGCATATCGGATTGGGTGGACAATTAAAAATCAAAGAAAAATATAAAATAAGAAAAGAATCATTAAAAAAATCATAATGTGAAATGACCAAGATACCCCTAAATCATATGATTTAAAGAAGTCAACTTAATTTTAACGGTCAAACTTAACGGAATGATAAAAAATTATTTTGTAAATTTTAAGCCCAAAAGAACATTTTTAGAATGTTAGGGCAAAAATTCAGATAGTTTGAATGTAGATGCCTAAAATTAACTTTTTGATGAATGTTAGGGGTTAAAATATAAATTTAGTCAACTTTATTTTACAATATTCCCCACCACCGTGTTGATGCTTATTTCCCCACCCAAACTTCAAACCTTGAATCTAGTGGCGGAACCAGGAAAAAATGAATGGTGGGGTTAATTTATAATTTTGTAATTTCATAATTTTCGGTGGGGGCTAATTTCTATTTTTTAAAATTTAGGAGTTAATTTAATTTTTTTAAAAAAAATTTATTTTTTCTGGTGAAAGCCACCACCATCTCTCACCTGTCTCTGCCATTGCTTGAACCTTATTAAAATGGTATAAGTCCATTTGGAATACAAATTCTCACTTGAGATGTTGATTTAGTAGAATGTAATAGGGTAGTTGATTAGATGTTGATTTCACTTGTAATCGTTACTGGCGTTTTCCAGTACCATGAATGAATGAATTTTTATTAAAAAAATATATCCACTAATAATGTAAATATAGTAGGATGGATAAAGTAGTCGAGTGTCTAAACCTTCAAAATTTAAATGATTTGAAAGTATAAATCAAAATCAAAATCAAAATCAATGGTTGGAGTAGGGATGGCATTGGGCGAACTGGGCGTGGATAGTAGACTATCCATGCCCATCCCCATCTAAAATTTTACTATCCATCCCCGCCCATTTACCCATGACGGGTACAAATTTAATATCCATGCCCATCTAGCTGGATATCCATCTCATCTGGGTATCCGTGGATATCCATGCCCATGTTATACCCACATTCCCCATCCGACTTATTAATCCATATTTATAAAAAATTAACCTAAAATCTATTAATTATCATAAAAATTTAAATAAAAGCACTAATAATTCAAATATATTATATTAATAGAACAAAATAATTTATAATATGCTAATCATTAATTTATAAAATTCTTTTATGTTTCAAAATAGACCAAACATGCTTAAAAAAATGCTAAAATTAATAATATTATTAATATAAATACAAGTAATACTATTAATATTATATATAACGGATATTATACAAGTATTATACGGACGGGTATCGGGCGGGTGGGGCGGGCGGGTATGGGACGGGTATAAAATCAATATCCATACCCACCCATTTACCCATGGCGGGTTTGAATCCAACATCCATACCCATGGCGGGTATAAAAAACTCATATCCATACCCGCCCCATTGGGCGGTTGGCGGACGGGTATCCACCAAATACCCGTCGGGTGCCATCCCTAGGTTGGAGTATGATTTGAAAGTATTAAAAAATGATGATGGGCGTTGGTAACAAGAAATGATCCAAAGATCTTGCGGACCCCACATAGCACGCAAGAGAAGTGGTAGCAAAACCGCCTATATTTTCCACTCTTTAAAACCTGTACTCTCACAGACGCTTTTTTTTCTCTCGCTCACTTTCTTCTCACACACACACAGTAAACAAATGGCGAGTCTGAAAATGGAAGAAATCGTTGGCGTGCAGAAGAAAAAAGGGCCAGGGAAGCTAACGGTGGAAGGATACCTCGACTTCCTTCACGCTGAGAAGCGCCCTGATCTCACCGTCGACCACCTGGATCAGGTAACAGATCGTCACCGAATCATGATGTTCTCTCTCTTGTTCTTATCTGCTTGTTCTCTGTGTTTTGAATGCTTTTCCGGTATCTTCCTGTTAATTAATTGAGTAATGTGTGGAGCTGTTTCCGTTTACCTTTGCAGATCATTGATATGCACGGTTTCAAAAAGTCTAGGTCGGTGAGCAAAATTCGCAGGGTATTGAAGGTCAGGCTTCAATTACGTCGTAACGCGTATTTGTTATCTTGTTGTTGTGTTTTCCGTTGGATTTCTGTGTTTACTGGCGCTGCGATTCATTGAAACAGAGCGATTTGGTTGAGATTGTGAGTAAAATGGAGCTGGTAGACCCCTCGCGGTCAACAGTTGATGGCGATGGCGTGACATCCGATGCAGCGCTGGGTTTTGAGGACGTCGTCAAGGATCTGAACGCCCTCAATTGGCACGAATGCTGCGTCACCTCTCTGCAGACGCTGAAAGCCGCTTCGGAGAACAACGAGGGCGTGATTCACGGCGACGGAAGTGAGGGGGGCACTCTGTCTGCCGCCACCGCCTTCGTCTCGAAGAAGCAGAATTCTGCAGTTAAGCGCGAGGGTGGAACGATAAAGGCTGGCAAAGGAAGGTCTAAGGCCCGCAACGAAGATGTGATTCCCAGCGGCGGAAGCGAGGGGACCGTTCTGTCTAGCGTCGCCGTTTCCTCTGAGAAGCCGCAGCTGAAAGGTGGGAAAAGCGCGGGTAAGCGCGGGAAAGGGATAAGCAAGGTTGGGAACGCAAGCTCTGAAGGACACCACAAGGACGTGATTATCAGCTGCGGAAGCGAGGGAAGTGTTCTGTCAGCCGCCGTCACCTCCTCTGAGAAGAAGAAACCTGCAAGCAAGCGCAGGAAAGGGACTAATGCAAACGCTGGTAATGGAAGTTCTGAAAGCCAGCTCGAGGGTGTGATTCCCAGTGGCGGAAGCGGGGCAGCCACTCTATCCGCTGCCATTGCCTCCTCTGTGAAGCAGGAACCTGCAGGCAAACGCAGGAAAGGGACTAATGCAAAGGCTGGTAATAAAAGTTCTGAAGGCCAGCACGAGGTTGAGATTCCTGGTGGTGTAAGCAAGGCAACCATTCCGTCCGCAGCTGGCGCCTCCTCTGAGAAGCAACAGCCAGCAGGAAAGCGCAAGAAAGGAACTAATGTCAAGCTTAGCAATCGAGGTTCTGAAGGCCAGCACGATGGTGTGATTCTCGGCGGCGGAAGCAAAGGTTCCGTTCTCTCCAGCGTCTCTGAGAAGCAGCAGCCTGCAAGCAAGCGCAGGAAAGGGATTAATCTGAAGGTTGGTGGCGAAGGAAAGGGCGTAGTTCTCAGCGGTGGAAGCCAGGGAAGCATTCTGTCTACTGCCACCGCCATCTCCTCAGAGAAACAGGAGCCTGCAGGCAACGAAAATCACTGAAGATCTGTTTAAATTAGGTCGGTGAGATCTGGAGTTCTTCTTCTTCTTCTGTGGCTACTGGTTATGATGTTTAATTGTTTATTGTTTAGAGGGTATGATCCAAAACAAAGGCTTGCTTTCTCTGTTTAATTCTTCAACTGTGGTTATGAATTATGGTGCTGTAGGATTTGTTAATTAAGATTTAAGAACTTTCCCTAAGAATTAAGATACATAGATGGTTGTACTCTTTCCTGTTTATTGCATATTGTTTGCTTTTGGTATCAATCAAAAGCTAACATATGAATGCTTCTTCTGATTCTCTGATTCAAGGCATTTTGCTTGTTATGATCCCCTGGGTAGCTTTGTTTGCAACAATGAGTTTCTCAACAGGTTGAAGTGTCCCATTTGGAAAGAGAAAAATTCAAGTTCTGAAATGTCTCACTACATATATGTGATGATTGAGCATTGACCAATAATTTTGCATTGCTGAATGTTTTATTTTCAATACTTTGCCCTTATGCTTCATAGCGAAAATATAATTAAACAGTCAATTAAATCAAACCTCGCATAACGAAAATTCGATTACTCAGTTATTTGAGCATCAACCCAATAATTATTTCAATGTTAATTCAAAACTCATTAATGGCAACGTCGTCATCATCGCAACTTCATGGGAAAAATATTGGATTTTGGATTATGTATTAGAGATTTTGGATTTTTGAGGGAAATATTATAATTTAATTACATATTTGCAAGGAATTACCTAAAATTTCTTCACTCTTGTACTATTGCACCAAGAATAATTTTTATATTTTTTTTATATCAAAACTTATAAAATGTGGTTTGCATGTTTACTATATGGATTATCTTATTGGTTTGTATACAAAGGCCTCGTTTGGCATTCAGCTGTTAGCTGTTAGCTGTTAGCTGATTCCACCAGCTGTTAGCTGTTAGCGAATTTAATTACTCCCTCTGGACCAGCTGTTTCTGCACAGGAGACTTTTTGCAGTCAACTGTGCTAAATTTTGACTGAATTTTTGAATGCATAGATAAATAAAAATATTATCGTATCTAATATTGTTGGAATCGTCATAACATGTAGTTTATTAATATCAAAATTTCATATCTTTATAATATACGTAGTTAAAGATATTAGCAGTCAAACACGTGTATTGAAGACCGTGAAAAGTCAGCTGTGCACATCCAGCTGGTACGGAGGGAGTAGCTGTTTTGACTAGCGTTTTGACTAGCGGTTTGTATATGAGTGTTTGGTAAATAACAATTAGTTGTTAGCTGTTTTATTGTGTTAAATGACTAAAATATACATTATTACAATTCATTATATATTTTTTTTTTATTTTGTATCTGTTACTTGTTTTGAAGTATTGAAAAATATTTTTATTACTATATGTTTGTTTTTTTATGTTATTTGAAAATTGAAAAATTATTCATTATTAATGTTTATACCTATATTTGTTTAAAATATATTTTTAGATTAAACATGAATGTGTGGCCCCTTTAATTTTATTTATTTATGTGAGGTTTATTATTTTTTATACTCTTGCATAAAAAAATATTTTTATTTATTGAGGTTTTTAAATAAATACAAAATTAATGTTTTGTACGGTTGCCTTCGTACAAAAAGTCACGTAGATAAAAAATATTGAGGTTTTGATGAAATAAAGAAAAAGGAAATTCTTGAGAAATAGGGATAAAAAAATATTTTGTAATATTTTTTTAATGAAGTTTTTGTAAACGCTGCTCTTTTCAGCGTTTCAGAAACGAGAGGTTTCACCAAAACAGCTACGTAGAAAAAGCTATTCACCAAACACAGTAACTAGCTGTTTGACTAATCAACTATCCATATTTGGATGAAAAAGTTAAACGTTCTTCAAACCTCTCGTTACCAAACGGGACCAAAGTCCCTATTTACAAGTGTTACTCTGGATTAATTGGGTCATATCAATTTTATTTTTCAATACAATAATTTTTATTTTTATTCAGTTTAATTCACTGCACACTCAAGAAAACATGGGCAAAATGGGCTCCTCTGAATTTCTGATGGGCTTGCAAAAATGGAACATCACCAAGAAAGAGGTATATGGACCACAAACCTAGGGAAATGGTAGCGTTAAACCGCCACTTGTACAAGACTGTCACGAAACACCAGTCTCAAAGAAAGCGAGCAGGTGAGAGTGTGAAAATGGCAGAAATCTCAATCCCTCAGAAGAGGAAAAGGGCCCATCCCCGCAAGCTAACCATGGAAAAATACCTCAACTTCCTTCACGCCGTGAAACGTCCTGCTCTCCCCGCCGCACACCTCAATCAGGTACTCAATTTCGATGCTAGCTCGCGCTCTGGCCAATTCTTATCTTCTTCTTTTTCGCAATTTAATGATTCTTTGCCTTAATTAATGTTCCTTTCTCCTTTTGCAGATCATATTTATGCACGGTTTCAGAAAGTTTAAGAAAAACGACGGGATGCAAAAGGCGAGGCTTTCAATAAATCATAGTATGCCTTTTATTTGTTCTTTCTTGGATTTCAGTTTTTAATGGTGTTGCGATTCCTCGTGAAAACAGGGCGTTTTGGTTGAGCTGGTGAATAAATTGGAGCTGGTGGACCCCACGCGGTCAACAGTGAACGACGATGGCTTGACTTCCGATGCGGTGCTGAGTATGGGTGAAGTCATCAATGATCTGAACGACCTGAGCTGGCAGGAGGCCTGCTCCATCACCTCCATCCAGACGCTGAACGCCGCCGTGGACCACCACCACCACCACCAGGGCGGCGCCGCCGCTTCCCAGGGATATCGGCCTGCAGGCAAGCGCCGGAGGCTGAGAAAGATGGGCGACGTGGGTCCTAAAAAGGCGGTGTTTGAGAACTGGGGGCCGCGCAAGAAGAGAACTTTGAGATCGAGGAGAAAGAAGTCGGTGGGATCTGGTCCATCTGGACCATCTGGTGTTGGTGTTGGTGTTGGTGTTGCTTCTTCTATGGCTAATGGTGCTGCATCTTCTTCTGTAGCTATTGGTGTTTAATTAATGTTCAGAAAGTGTTAATTAGGAATAGGATCCATGACAGAAAAGGCTGTTTTCTCTTTTCAGTTCTTCAACTGTGCTCTGTTTAATTAAGAGATGCTTCTTGTTGGATTGCTTACATTTTGCTTCAAGTCAAATTAGCAACATTATGGAGATCTATTTCTATTCTATTGTTTTTCTCTCTAAAAATAATCTAATCCCATTACTCTCAATCATCTTTGTTATGTCCGGTCCTTACACAGAAATTTGGGTACATTTTTATGGCTTTTACTCCAATGATAGAATTTGGTTCCTTTATTAACTATGGACTTTTCCTTCTCTTCATCCCTTCAAAATTAGGTGCGGACTATCATCAATTCCTCACTATGTTGGATGATTTGGTTTTTTTTCGAAAAGGATTTGTGTTTGTTAGATATTTATGGTATGTGAATGTGAGAACGCTAGATTTGATCGACTGCTTGTTAATTTTTGGTGGAGTCGGAGATATTGCAAGTGTTTGATCAACATGGTGTAGTATTAGATGTGTTCTTTTTCTCCTTTTTAAGTAATTAAGAGCATCTTCCATGTAACTATTACTTTGTAAAAAGTTATTTGACACGTTATATTAATGGACTTTTAGCCTATAAAATCATCTTCAATACAAGGGTCAAGTGGGATCATTAATATTATGTGCCAAACATTTTAATTGAAGGATTTAAGCAGAGGTTCAATATAAAGATGGTCAAATTTTACTTGCAAATGTTGCATTGGAGATGAAAATTTAAAATAAATCTTCAATTATTTTAACTTGTTTACCTAATATTGAAGTCCCAGAAGTAAGTGACTCAAAATTGACTCAAGTTGGAGATATTCTAATGACTTTAGATGGTAACTAGTGTATACCCACGGGAATAAGATTATATATAGTTTTAAGTTAATTTTGTTTTAGTCATATTTCTGAATATGGTCAACGATTAAGGACTTGTTTCTCTTTCAAATAAAACAAGTCCGAAAATGCTCCATAATAAAGCTTTTGTTTCTCTTTCTGAAAATGCTCCATAAGAAATTTTAGTGGTCACAATAATCATTTGCCTTTGCAGCTTTTAAAGTTGTTATCTTTTGTCAAAGTTTCTAGGGAAGTTGTAAGTCAGGCTCATAGACCGGCAAAGTCTATAATTTCTTGTTTAACTTAATAAAATTATCTTGCGGATCAAAAATAAATAAATTATTTGCCTTACATAAAAAACACATGCAACACAACGTCTTTAAGCAAATAATTTAAAACGCGGAACGTGTAGGCAAGCGTAATACCACTACCACTTCTCAGTCAGATACTTTAGATTGATCACTTCAAATGCACTCACAACAACCTCCTAAAACAATATAACCTGTCAAACAAAATGTGACCAGTTATATCAGCCTTACATTTGTACAATTTTTTGTATTTTTATAAAAATTAAATCTCTAGTCAACAATTGGTTCTTCTCCATCGACCACTCCACGGGAAACATTGATTTTCCGGCCAAATCACCGATAATGTTCTTCCTCATCAATAGCTTTCCAATCCGACCAAAACCCTATTTTTTTGCCAATAAACCATGAAGTCTTGATGGGAAACCAATGTATCCATCATCGGAGACATGACATCGAAATACGGGAATCATCTACGTCGTCGGTAATACGGAAAAAACCATTCTAAAAAAGACGGCAAATCAGAAAATGAAGACGAGAAATCAAATGGAATTGTCCGAAAAATGTTGTATTCTCCACCCGCGTTGTAAAGTTATTATGGATCAAACTTTGAGAACACTGTTACATTGTTATAGATTTTTCGCTAGCGAACGAATTTTGATTATGGCTCGCTAGGCGCTAGCACACCTCATAAGAAGCTTCACTGATGAATATCATATGCCAAGTTCTTGCTAGTTAACAGATACATGTAGTTTACGTAGCTTACATTTTGCATTTTCTTTACTTTCGTTTTTTTTATTAGATAAAATAATATTTCAATATATTTCATGTAGATTCATATTCTTTTCTTGTCCATATATTTTCTTTTGGTTAAGGATAATCTTAATATTACTAGAACCATACTTTTATGAATTAATTTATAATGTACAAAATTTGTGTCAGCTATGTATTTCCATTAAAAAAGTATTTTTACTTAAATTTAGTTAATATAAAAGGTTTTGTATAGGTATAATGGATTTTTTTATATATATATTTTTAAAGTTTATAAACTAGTGATACCAGTTAATTTATATTTATTTTAATCATTTTGGAAGACCATAAATATATAATACATTTGTGAAATATTATAATATTTACCTTTTATAATTAAATATAGTATTTTAATTTAAAATTAATTAAATGTTATTATTGCTATTTATAAAATGATTAATTAATCAAATATAAGCATGCCCTTAAATGTCATTTTACCTTGTTTGTTACACAAACAGCTATTAACCATTAGTTAATTTTACCAAACACTTTTAAACAATCAGCTAATGTAAACAGTTAGTTAAATCAACTAATGCAATCAGCTAGTCAAATCATCTAATACAATCAGCTAACAGCTAACAGCTATCAGCTAATCACCAAACACCCCATACTTTTACATGTTAATTTTCGTTCCAACCAAAGCGTTTTAGTTTGATTTTTCAAAGTCAAATAACTACGTGATTGTGTATTTTCCTGCCAAATAACACTTGATTAATTTTTGTATTTTACCCATTTAAAATAATTCAACAAATTTTAAGTAGGGATTCTGATTTCTGAGTCATCCGATTTCAATAGTTCACACTCTAGAACTACATGTCCCACTCTCAGATTTAAAATTTCAATACACAGATGATCACAGAGCTCCATCACAATTTTGATAGAATCGATCTTTATTTAGGCTATATGCTTTTCTGAGAATCTATCCACTGGAAATATATAAATGACTATCTCTTCTGGGAGTATAGCATTCAAGGGAGCTTAAATATATATATATAAAATATAAATAACCGTTTATTGTGTTCTCAAACTAACCCGAGAAGAAAGACAATGGCAGAACATGAATATAACACATAACCGTTTGTCATAGTCATAACAGAGAGACATCGACCACTATAAATTATGCTTAAGCTAATTAATTATATTTTAATTACTATATTAATTAATATTTTAATTGTCATTATTCAATATTATATATCTAGATAGAATGGTATCAGAGCCAAAAACCGGGGTAGATATTAATAAAATATAAATAAGTATTATCTAATATTGTCAGATTTTAAATTTGCATTAGATTGCATACATTTAGCGTTGGTAAATATCTGAACCTATAAGACGGTTGGTTAGCCCATTGATGTGGTGGTCCACGCATGGTAAGATATGTTCCAGTTAAGTGTATCATAATCTAGTTCAAAGAAATAAATTAGACAATAAAGGATAATATGGCAGATAATGTTAGAAGGTTCTTGTTTGGAGAATCTAGAGTTTCCCGTTTAAGGGCAGAGTCTAGTTCTTCAACATCCTCTAATATATTACAAAGTCATGAAGTTCAAAATGTATTACCTGGCCGAACAGTTAATTCAATATATCATCATGGAATATTGGAATTTAAGAAAGCCTATGCAATTAAAATCCATGAAGAAGTACTTCCAATGAATGATGAATTTCAAACAATAAAATTATTGTCACAACAAGCTATAAATCATTACAAAAATCAAAACTACAGATTTTTACATTTTGGATTAATTCAAATAGCATTACACCCATTAATGAAAAAAGGAATTGATACTCCAATATTTATGGCATTAAGAGATGATAGGTTAATTGAATATAAAGATTCATTATTAGCAATGATTCAGACCAATATTTGTAGTCACTAGTGCAAAGAGGACCATACGAGGCACTTTTTTGAGGCGGTTCCGCGTATTTTTGAAAACCGCCTCAAAATGAGTGTCTTACGAATTCGTAAGACCACTCGTAAGAGGGATAATGGTGGTTGACCAGAGAAGGCGGTTAAGATGTCATTTTGAGGCGGTTTTTGGAAAAGTGCCTTAAAATTCACCGTGTTACGAATTCGTAACATTACTTAGAAAACCTTACGAATTCTTAACATTACTTTGAAAATCTTACGAATTCTTGAGAGAGAGATGGGCAGACTTACGAATTCTTAAGAGGGAGTTGAGCAGACATACGAATTCTTAAGAGGTAGTTGAGCAGACTTACGAATTCTTAAGAGGGAGTTGAGCAGACTTACGAATTCTTAAGAGGACTTATTCAGACTTACGCATTCTTAAGAGGAAATTGGGCAGACTTACGAATTCTAAAGAGTACTTATACAGACTTACGAATTTTTAAGATGCTTATGTAGATCTACGAATACTTAAGAGAGAATTGGGTTTTGTTTTTGCCTTTAACCATAGAAACCCTAAACCCACAAAAATCTAAACCTTTAACCCATTAAAACGCTAAATCCACACAAAATTTAGTTTAACTAATCTAATATCATATCTTACATAACTTTCTAACATGGTAACTAAATTGAGTTTAATTTATCAAAGGTTAAACCTTAATGGCAAAGTCTTGGAAGCGACCGTCTACATATGTAGACCGGGTTAAATTGCAAATAGTCTAATATTTCAAAAACAAGGAGGGACTAATTTGCAATTTTTAAAATTTTAGAAAGTTCACGCGCTACAGTAATTTCGCGCGTGAACAGTACATGTCAACAGTAACATGTGAACAGCACTGCTACAGTACTGATTCCACTTTTTTTTTTTTTTTTTTGTAAAATAATTCAGATTTTGTTTTAAATTGATCATAGTTTAATTTATAAAATATATCTTTTAGGTTTTTAGATGATTGATACTCTACCAATTTTTATATGATTAACTATCTTTCACGTTTTGCTTTAATCTCCTCATATTTTAGGTTATAACCTCAATGTTTTAAGTGACACATTTTGATTTAAATTCCACATGTTTTATATTATAATGATCACCTTTTGAGTTACAAATTCAGTTTATTAGATAATAGAAATTTTCTAGGTTTTGGCTTAAATTCCCCATGTTTTATGTTATACATGATGTTTTATTTTCTAAATTAAAATTTTGGGTTTTATGTTAAATCTCTCATGTGACTGTAATAAACTTGAGGTTTTGGGTTAAATCCCTCATGTTACTGTAGCAAAGCTCAACTTTTGGGTTAAATCACTCATGTAGCAAAATTCAAGTATTGGGTTAAATCCCTCATTTAACTGTAGCAAACTTCAGGTTTTGGGTTAAACTCCTCATGTTACTGTAGCACACTTCAGCTTTTGGGTTAAATCCCTCATGTAGCGAAATTCAAGTTTTGGGTTAAATCCCTCATGTTATGTAGCAAACTTCAGGTTTTTGATTAAATCCCTCATGTTACTGTAGCAAGCTTCAGGTTATGGGTTAAACCTCACATGTACTGTAGCAAGGTACTGTAGCAAACATTGTACACGCGCGAAATTACTGTAGCGTGTGATTTTTTTAACTTTTCAAAAATTGCAAATTGGTCCTTCCTTGTTTTTATTATATTACCCTATTTATAACTTAGTACTTGGTCTACATATGTAGACGGTCGCTCCAGAGACCACCCCAACCTTAATTGAGTTGAACTAATCAAAAAAGTCATTAAATTGATTTTTGTAGAATAACTCAATTGAATTTAACTAATCAAAAGACACACGTTACTTATATTTCTACAAACACTAATAAACAGGGTTTAATTAATCAAATTGAATTTTCTTTACAAACACTAAGAGCATCTCCAATGCAAGCATCAAATACATAAACTTCACTAGACACATCATCATTAAGACTCTTAACATAAAAAACAATCTCCAATGCAACCTTTTTTAGCAACCTTTAATCCTACATGT
Source organism: Cruciata laevipes (assembly GCA_963678965.1). Taxonomy (NCBI): domain Eukaryota; kingdom Viridiplantae; phylum Streptophyta; class Magnoliopsida; order Gentianales; family Rubiaceae; genus Cruciata; species Cruciata laevipes. Next base: position 12,171,928 of record OY787642.1, read on the forward strand.
ACTCATTAATTATTGACACCCTCAATTAGACCCTCTCAAAATTGAGGCTCAAATTGAGGCTTCAATATTTAATTTACCATATATATAACATTTAATGCATTGATTTCAATTCATTAAGTAATATTTTAATAATAAAAAAATTGACAAATCACAATGAAGGTTGATATATGATTTGTGCATTGGAGAACAAAATTTACTCTTTAAAGTATCATTGTCCATGTCATACAAAAGCCCAATAATAATTCACCATTTGGCTCCTATAAATATGGATGATGGTCTTTGCATTGGAGATGCTCTAACAAACATTAACAAACCATTCATTGTCTAGTCGAGATTGACTTTCTACAAATACTAACAGATAATTATTTTTGTTTATTCTAAATTGAATTAGTCTAAGGAAAGGTCAAATCTAACTTAATAAATATAAACACTAGTAACTAAATTTAGTGTAACTAGTGTAATATTATATCTTATAACTTTAAAAAAACTATCTACTAACTAAATTGAGTTTAAATAATTAAAGATTAAACATTACTTGACTTTCTATAAACACTACCTATATTGAGTTATCTAAAATGAAGGTCATCCCTTGCTTAACTTTTCATAATTACTAATGACTCATGCTGTATAAGTTAAATATGAACTACGTGCCTATAGGGGGGTCTCCTAATAGTATACTAAATTTAGTTGAATCGAAGATCAAATCTTAATTGACATTACATCAACACCAAACATATTGAATCAAAGTTGACTCTGTCACGCCTTTTTATATATACTGGGCTAATGATTAGTTAAGTTATACTTAACTAAATCGAATTGAGTTAATGACCAGTAAAACTTTACTTGACTTTCTAGAAATGATTAAGTTTAACGAATCAAAAGTAATACTTCTACATACATTGAGTTTAAATAACTGATAGCTAGCACGAACTTGACTTTTTATAAACACTAACTATATAGAGTTTAACTAGATATAACCCTTCTTTTCACTTTCTATAATCACTACGAGTAACAAAACTGAGTTAAAGTAATGCACGAACGACAGTTTTGCCAAAAATTTTGCAATCCGTCGTCCATCTGAGTAACGAACTCAAATTTAATTTGACATTTTTATATATTAATAATAATAATAAAATGACATTTTATCTTTATCAAACGTATTTGACCTTTGGTAATTACTAGTAACCAAATTATTGATATTTTTAATTAATAGTATTTATTTATAATATCGCGTCTTATTATTATAGTCAACGGAATTATATATATTTATCCCATTGGAATACCCATTTATCAAAGAAAAATAGAATTTAATTATTGATACAAATACATTAGTTGTGTAAATAATACATTACCTAAATTAACTTCCAAAAGAAACTAGTTAGCCCTGTTTACTAGAGATTATCTGTATATCTTTTCAGTTTAGTTTAGTTCAGTTCAGTTCAATTTAGTTAAATTCAGTGAAAATTTAATTTAATGAAATTCAGATTAATTCAGTCATGCTAATTCCATTTTTCAATATATTAATTTTCATTTCAGTTCAGTTCAGCAAGAAATAAACTCTAGCAAACATGGCCTTATTAATATATGAGAAACTTATTTGTCTCCTTATCCATTAACCCAATCCCTTTTCCCCATTTACACATCAGAACCCTTGTCTCCGCCGAATGCTCTCTGGACCGTCACCGTCGCCGTCGCCGCCCGATTGTGCCCGTCGCCGCCTCTCCACTCACTCCGACCGTCGCCCTCTCCGCCTCTCCCCGTCGCCCTCTCAGCCTCTCCCCGTCGCCACCTCTGCCAAGCTCCGATTGCGTCCTGGATCATCGTCGCCGGATTTTGCTCTGGACCGTCGTCGTCTCCCGATTGCTCCTGTCTTCGCCCACAACCCGATTGCGCCCGCTGCAATCACTGCTGCTACGACTTAAGCTCAGCTTGGATTTGTTGCTATATCAAGTAATTGTTCCTCGTTTCATTATTACTTAGCTTTTGTATGCTAATGTTTTTTTCTTTTGATTCTTTATACTTTGTTCTTTTACTGTGTTTTAGGAGCAGGTATTTCTAGTGGACCTGAAGTGCACGATGAAATCGGTATTGAAAAGATGAGAGCCTCCAGGAGATTCGCTGCACAGATTATTCAGCATGCTGGTTCATTAGTTAAGGTAATTTTCGATGTAGATTACAGATGGATATTCTCAAATTATCGCTAGTTGTATAGTTCTCTGGTAAACAAACTTATGGAATGGTACTATTATGTTCTATTTCTTTGGTTACAGATTGTTGTGAATAACTACTGATTAATTTACGCACTTGGATTTAATTAGCAGTAATGGTAGCTAGAAATCAGTGGCTTGCTTGTTTGACATTTGTTCTTATCTTGGCAGCCATGCATTAGATCAAGAGGTCCATCAAATGATCATTCAGAGTGGAGCATATCCCTCCCCTCTTGGTTATGGTGGATTTCCCAAGATTGTATGTACATCAGTCAATGAGTGAATTTGCCATGGGATTCCAGATTCACGTGAGCTTGAGGTTTGGCATTGAGTCACTTTCCTTCACACTTTTCCGAATAAATAGTGTAACTCAAAGAGCAAAATTTGTGTTTTGCAGGATGGTGATATTGTGAATATTGATGTTACAGTCTATTTCAACGTAAGTTGTTTCTCCTCAAATGGTATCTATAATGTAGGTTATGTTTAGATGTGTAAGAAACTGAATGTAACCTGAAAAAAATGGTCTTCTGTGAAGCAAAAAAACTGGTACAGGGAATACTCTATTTTATTAAAGTTTGATTCTATTCATTTTCTTTGTTTCGTTTTATTGAAGTATGATTTTCCATTTTCTTTGAAGTGTGATTTTCTTTATTTTTTTTGTTTCTTTGTGAAGAAAAAAAAGAAATCTGCTCTGTTACCGCCTTCGGTCACTGGAGAGATCTGCTCACCATCGGACTTGTACAAGACACTAGTGTGATCATCACCACCTTGGGAGCACTTCTTTTACTGCTTGTGTAGAGGTACATTAATTTTTCATTTCGTTTTTATGTGACTTTTTAAAGTACAAGATCTTAGTTTATGTGCATATATATGTCAGTATTTATATGATGATACAAAAATAGTATTACTATCCTTATCAGCACTTTGCAGGATTAGGTAATAAGTACTCAATATGATCTTTCTATATCCATTTAAACCACTTACCTAATCTGGTTTATTGTGTTTCAGGATGTTCATGGCGGGTTCGTGGAAGTGACCTGGATCAAAGAGTTTAGTTTATACAATTTTTCATACTGTTTTTTCTGGCATCTACATACTTCAGATGCCAAGTTGGTTTATAATTCTCACATTTAGTCTTGCCAATCTTCTCTAGTTTCATTTTTCAGGTTTCTCATATAGAGTATAAATAGTCTTGTAAATACATTTATTTGTGTGGAATACGCACTTCTTATGTATATATAATATGTAAGCCGGAGTTTTTTGAGAATTTGGGAGCTCATTTATTCCCCACTCAGTGATACTACTTACGAATTCGTAAGTAGTATTACGAGTGGGGATTTTTTTTGGAGGATCCGTAACCTCTTACGAATGAGTAAGACCTTTCTGTTAATTTACAAAATATCTTACGAATGCGTAAGACCATTCTGTCGGGTTTTTTTTTTTACGATTTCGTAAGATTTTCTTACATTAACGTATTTTGCCAATCATACGCCTTCGTAACAAAATATATTTCACCTTACGAATTCGTAACATGGCATAATTTAGAGGCGGTTCTGAACCGCCTCAAACGAAATTCCATTTGAGGCAGGACCAGAAGAGGCGGTTCAAAACCGCCTCTGTTGGTACGTTTTAACCGCCTCTAATAGGCATTCCGTGCATTAGTGAGTGGAACTATAAGATTTGATTGTATTCCAGATTATTCTGTTAGTTTAACAGATCCAAACCTTATGGATTCTCTAAAATTAGATGTTCAAATAAAACAAAATAAGATAGCATCGGATACTGAACATTTTGTACTAATTTATAGAATTTATTTTAAACTTATGAAATCTATGATTCCTATAGCATTAAAGCTACATCCTACAGATAAGGAAGAATCTGTATATGTTACTACAAATTCAGATAACACTAAAATACAACCTGCAAAACTGTTAAAATGGAATGAAATAACTATTCCTGAAGAGGTAATAATTGAAAGACCAGTAAGAATACAGAGAAATGTAAAATTAACAGAACCCACATCAATTGAAGAACAAAAGGATGGAAAAGTATTAATTAAATTTAGTAACAGGTCTATGTCTAGTAGACATACAGAAACTAGTAGGCATTCTTTTGATCAAACTTCTAGATATTCAATAAATAATAATTATCAATTACCTAGAAGTTCAACATCAGATTTTCAAGATTCTAGGATTAGATACTCAACTCCATTACCAGAAGTCATTCCAGATTCTAATTCGTCAATAGGATCTCCTACTTATAGTCAAATGAGGAATTCTGAATTAAACTAATGGAAAACAAAGAAGAAATTTTAATAGACAAAGAATCATTAAATAAAGATTATTACAGTTTAGAAAATTATACTTTTAGGATAGAATTTGAAAAATTAGATAGTCAGATTAGAGAAAAGATAAAACAAAAATTTTACAAGGAATTAATTACTAAAAAATTAAAGAAAATGAAATTTTTTATATGGCTAGAATATTACTTTAAAAAAGAAAAGGTAATAAACTCACAATGTTTAGAAGAAATCTCATTAATTAATGTCCAAACTAATTTATATAAAAAATGGAAATTACCAAATAACACAATAATAAGTTCAATTCATCCTCCATTAAAAAATATTGAACTTACAATAGATAATAATTCAGTTGCAGCATCTCCTTTTAAAATAGGAAAAGAAGATCCAGAACCAGTAAATTCGGAAGATATTAAAAAGATCTATCAACAAAATAATTACTCAAATCAAATATTACATACTATAGCAAACCAATTAGATCTTGTATCGACTAAGTTAGATAATAAACAAAGTAAGTTCCCTAATGAAATTTCAAAACCTCATTTTCAAGTCTCCTCATTTCCGAAAAAAATGGAAAATTCAATTTCATTAGTACAAAAGGATATAGCAAGTACATCACATAACATAGGAGCAATATCCCAAATGAATCCACAATATTCTAGTAATTCAAGTTCTTCTTCGGAGTCAGAAGAAGAAGAAATAGGAGAACAAATAGATTTAATAGAACAACAATTTGAAGATTATCCGAAACAAAATCTAGATGAACCAGAGTTACAAATTAACAGAATAAGAAGTAATAGGTTTCAAAGATTTTCAAAAAATTGGAAAAATGATAGAACAAAAAATTATTATCCTAGGCCTACTCCACCAGACATTCAATATGAAGAAGTAAATAATGCTTTAAACAGTTATGATGGAGCATCTTTATATCAATGGAATATAGATGGAAAATCAGAATATCAAATATTAAATATACTTCAAGAAATGGGTATGGCCAGAATGGCATACAAAACTAAAGTTAATGTAACTGAACCAAGTATTGTAATGTTATTAGTTACAGGATTTACTGGGCAATTAAAAGGATGGTGGGATAATCACCTCACTTTAGAAGATAAACAAACAATAATGAATCATGAAACTGAAGAAGTCCAAGGTGAAGGTAATGATACAGTATATGTAATGGTTCCAGATGGATCAACATATCTAATTTATGTCATATCAATGTATTTTATAGGAAATCCAGAAGAAGAATTAACCAGCTCAAAAATATGCTTAAAAAATTTAAGGTGTCCATCGTTAATAGATTTTAAATGGTACAAAGATATATTTTTAACCCAAGTCATGAGAAGAACAGATTCAAACTCATCATTTTGGAAAGAAAAATTTATTACAGGATTGCCAAATTTATTTTCACAAAGAATAATTACCAACTTACAAAAGACATTAGGAACTGAAAAAATAGACTATAATGCTATAACGTTTGGTCAAATATTTGCATTTATTAAGAAAGAAGCATTAACTCTATGCCAGGATTTAAAAATTCAACATAAATATGGATCAGAAAGAAAAGAAATAGGTACTTTTTGTCAACAATTTAGAATAATGGGTATCAAACCACCATCATCCGAATATAAAAGAATATATAAGAAAAATAAAAGTTATAAAAGAAATAGGTATTATAGTAAAGACAATAATAAAAATTTTAACAAAAACAATTATAAAAGACCTTATAAAAATCAGAATAAATATAAAAATATTCAATGTTATAAGTGTAAAAAATTTGGTCATACAGCTTCTTATTGTAAGACAGAAAAGAAGATTAATTCAATATTTGCAGAAGATAAGGAATTAAAAAATAGATTATTATCTCTATTAATAGAAAACTCAGAAAATGAACATACAGATTATGATTCATCTTCAGAAAATTCAGATAATTCAGAAATTTGTCAATGTAAAATTCCAACAATTAATATGTTAAATAACACAAGAAATAGTAAAAAAGCATTATTAGAGATCATTGATAAATTAGGTGATTCTGATAATAAAGATGAATACATAAAAAAACTTAAAGAATTAGTAGAAGAAGAAGATAGACCTAGAATAGAAGAAGCTTTTAGTTTAAGCAAAATAATTAAAAATATTCAGAAAAAGAAAAACAAAAGCCAATAAAATCAGATGATTTAAGAATAGAAATTAATAAACTAAAATCAGAAGTTAGCATAATTAAAAAAGAGTTAGATATGTTAAAAGAAAAAGACTTAGAATTAGAATTAAAATTTAATACAAAATTAGAAGATACACCTAGCACTAGCTCAAATATTATTCAAATAGCTAAAGATACTCCATCAGATAGTCAATTTTTCAATGTTATTAATAAAATAATTATGGAAAAATGCTATTCATTAGTTACTATAGGTGTAGAAGATTTTAGCACCACAGTAATAGCATTACTAGATAGTGGAGCTGACCATTCCTGTATTAGAGCAGGAATTATTCCAAGTAAATATTTGGTAAAAACTAAAGAGAAATTATCAGCAGCAAATGGTACTCCAATGACAGTCAATAAAAAGTTACCTAATGGTTTTATATGTAATAATGATTATTGTATCAAACATTCATTTTTAATACTAGAAAACATATCATATGATGCTGTATTAGGAAATCCATTTTTATACCAAATAACCCCTTTCAAAAAGACTAAAGAAGGAATTAGTACTAAAATATTAGGTAAAAAATTATTATTCCCATTTATTGATCCACCTAGTCAAATAGAATTAAACTTATTACAGACTAATTCAATATATAAAAAAAAAAATTATTAAATACAAAACAAAAAGACCTCTCATTCTTAAAAAAAGAGTTAGAATATTCAAAGATAGAAGAACATATAAAGGGTAAAATAATACAACAGAAGATTTCAAAATTAGAACAAGAATTTAAAATTCAGGTATGTTCGAGCCACCCTAATGATTTTTGGAATCGTAAAATGTACATTGTTTCTTTGCCTTATGAAAAAGAGTTTAACGAAAGTAATATTCCAACAAAAGCTAGACCTATACAAATGAATGCAGAATTAGTAGAATTGTGTAAAAAGGAAATTCAAAGTCATCTGGATAAAAAATTAATAAGAGAAAGTAAGTCTCCATGGAGTTGTTCTGCATTTTATGTTAATAAGCAGGCTGAAAAAGAAAGAGGAGTACCTAGATTAGTTATAAACTACAAACCATTAAACAAAGTTTTGAAATGGATAAGATATCCTATTCCAAATAAAAGGGACTTATTAAATAGAAGATTATATAATGCAAAAGTTTTTTCTTAATTTGATTTAAAATCAGGTTATTGGCAAATTCAAATAGATGAAAAAGATAAGTATAAAACAGCATTTGTAGTTCCATTTGGTCAATATGAATGGAATGTGATGCCATTTGGATTAAAAAATGCACCCTCAGAATTTCAAAAAATTATGAATGATATATTTAATCCATATTCAACATTCGTAATAGTATACATTGATGATATATTAGTATATTCAAATTCAATAGATAGCCATTTTAAATTGATTAAATTGGACGAACGAGATTGCAAGAACAATGCACGTACGAACGATATAACATGCAAGAACAGTATTGATTAAATTGCACGAACAAAACTAGATATAAAAAATTGAGGTCTACTGCTGCATCGTAGGATCATTCGCCGATGCATTTCTAACTAAATTGAATTTCAATCACGGTGTACAAAAAAGGCAGGCATCCGTGTGTTGGTGATGTGCAGAGAATATTGCATTTGTGCAACTGATGTGCACTGAATAATATTGCACTTGTGCAACTGATGTGCAGTTGCAAGTGCGTGAGTTAAAGCTAGAACTAGCAGTAGACAGTCGACTTCCAAAATTATGTCTTAACTGGACATTAATTGTTTAAAAACAAAATAAAATAAACGCATTCATACAGATTATCCAGACATCATAATCCTTCCCGGAGAATCAAACAACATCAGCTAGCATAGGATAAAGTACAAATTCATTCAGTTTTTAGTTGGCGCTAGTTTCTAACTGCAGCTACAGATGCCTCCCAGTCATATTCCAGTAGCATAAAGCTGAGTCCATTCCCTTGCTGCAAATTACAAATACATAATTACATATAGTTACTAGGTTGGCAGGTAAACATCTTCCCCTTTCTATTGAGAACAGATGGTAAATGAATGTATCCTAAACAAAATCTGCTTTAATTGCCAGAAAACTTTACCTGTTTCAACAGCTTCCAACTCATTTGACTTCCAATGCTTTGCCACATTCTCAGACAATGGGTCGTCTGGATTGGGAGCACTAAGCAAAGCTTGTATGCTGATCAAAAATTACATTGAGAAACAATCAGTATCTCATCAATAGGCCTTGAAGTCACAAATTCAACTTGCTGAGGGCCCTTTCAACTACGTATGTAAAGTTTTTTAAAATAGAATTTTCACTGTATAGAAGTCTTGAGATGCACAAAAAATATGATAGATATGGGAAAAGAAAAATTCGGAGACAAATACAATTATATGGTACCCACAATGCTATTTTGTGCATTCTAATTATAAATAATTGTGCATTTTAATAATATAATTAAAATGCACATATAATGCACATATAATAATATTAAAATGCACATATAATGCACAGGGGTATGGTATAATAATTGAGAGACAAAAACATAATGCCAACACAAAATAAATTCCTCGGAATTTATTTATTTTGTAAAGAAATTCCTCAGAAGTTTTATATAACAGAATGGAAAATTATTATAAAAAAAATTTAAAAAAAGATACACACAAATCCACTGTACTTTGTACATACAGAAGTCTTGAGTTATTAAAGGAAAAGAAATGCTCAGAGACAAGAACATAAAGAGGCAACAAACCGAATTTCTCAGGTACCAGAAAATGAACAAAACAATTCATTCACTGCTTGTTCAATAAATAAGACATATTACCTCAACAGCACAGTCCGAATTTGAAGTGCAGGACTCCACTTGTCTTTGAGAATATCAAGGCAAATCCTCCCCAGCTGAAATGCAGAAACATTATTAATATTATGCTCATCTATAAAGAAACTAAACGAACTTTACCACTCATAACTATAACCACGTGCCTTGTCAATGTTTGGATGGTATATTTTGGTCATGAAGCGAACCTGTAAGCAAAAGAAATTATTACATTCACCAGGTCAGAATGGGGTAAATCTCAGTTCCACCCCAGACAATAGCTTACAAGGAAAACATATTGCAAGATACTTAACATATTCCAAATACAGAAGAATAGGGACAATTTCAAATGCAGTGGATTTTAAATGCAGAGTTTTGTTTCTATTAAGGTTATTGCAAAATACTTCACATATTCCAAATACAGAACAGGGACAATTTCTTGTGGCAGTGGATTTCAGTTTCGTTTTAGAAGCAACAATTAACATCCATTAAGGTTATTCTCACCCTTAAAAATGAGTAACCGAAATCAGTAATTGACAAGAAAATTACCTTGGGTGGAGCCATGGGATAATCTTCAGGCAGAAAGAGTTCCAGCTTGAATACACCCCCTGATCGAAAATAAACATTAGAATTGCACATAGCTGCTTAACAAAGACAGTAAACAGAACTCGGTATAATTATTCATCTAAAAGCCCTGTAAAAACCACAATCCATGGAACAAGACTCTGGAAGAAAGATACATGCAACAACTCCAGTATTATTTAAAATCTCTAAGAAAATCAACTAACACTATTAATTATCAACAGAAAAATGCTCTCACGTGGGAAAGGCTAGAGCTCCACAACTGGCAAGGGCAATAACAAGGCCAGTAAATTACTGTATAAAACGCAACAAACCTGATTTTGTATTAAATATTAGAATCCCTCAACTAACTGCATCCATATAAGTTAATGTTATATCACCACAATTAATCACCCAATTTAGGTACTTTCAACATTATATCACCACAATCAATTACCCAATTCAGGTACCCAAATTTCATGCAAGCACTAGCTACCAACAAGACTCAGAAAACCAATTACTGCATGTACAGAATCTAAAAAAACAATGGCTTGGTAGTCAGATTACTGCATGTACAGTAGTCTACAAAAATAATGGTAAGGTAGGCAGATACACATAAGAAATTTTTATCCCAGTGCTATTATAATGCAGAAACTGCAAAGATTAATATTTTGTGATTTCTAAGTCTCTGATGAATCAGTGTAGTCTGTCACCATTTACCAGTAACATAAAAGATAATGTGTCATTATATGGTTGACATTTACTATCTAAATAAATTCCAAGTTAGAAAGGAATCTTTCAATTTAGAATGTATATGATGTACGATAATTAAAGATTACTACAAGCCAAGTGTCCTTTTAAATCACTAACCCAGTGAGAATCAAATAAATAGTAAAAAAGGATTTTAATCCTTATGTAACATATCTACACACCCAACATAGCAGCAATGGGAATGGTCATGAGATGTTCATTCATATTAGATTTCTGCACAACAAACACGCATATATATTTTCAAAATCGTCCCTGACAATCAGGCCTATGTGTTCACTTATGTTTTCACTCAACCTGATAACTAGCAACACAAGCTTATACCAACCAAACTGCCACAACTCAAACATTATGGAACCAGAAAATTTACCTTGAAAAAAAAAAACTACCTTTACGAAATTTTTGAAATGTGGTTGTAGGACTGGTCAGTTTTCAATGAAGTAACTACATAGCCAATGGCATAAACATTTCACAGTGCATTTTCGGCAAAATAGAAGAGAATTTTTCCGCTTCTTGATTAAGGATGTCCACATCCTCCAGATAGGTACCGGATGGGCTCCTGAGTGTAGAATTATTGTGGAGCACTTTGATTACTTTTACTGACATTTCTATGTCTATGAAACTGGATGAAAAGAAGAAACTATCCTCCTAAAGATACTTTGAATTTAATTCCTAATACTTCTACTGTTTGAAATCTGAGCATGGTGAGGGAAATGATAGGAAATCTATCAATAAAGAAGGATTTCCATGCTTATCGAAACCCATCTAACCCCTTTAAATTCAGCAAGACCAAAGGAAATTAAAATGAACAAGAAAGTAAAGATTGCGACCTAAGGCAGGACAAAATGCATCAGGACAATTAAATCCATTTAAAGTAGACAAATGCAAGTCATGTCAACTAAGATTAAACCGATTGAGGCCGAAAACAAGATAAAGTAGTATATCCTTCCCCGAAGCATTCTGATCAAACATTCTGAACTTAAGCAAAGAGCTTATCAAAATTGTATAATACCAAAACCGGATATGAAGTTATTTTCAAAAGCTAATTAAAAAAAATTAAATAAAAGATAGGGATGCTACCTTCATAAGGAGATTGAGAAGGGCCAAGTATCATAACATTAAAGTATCGCATGTTCTCCTCTGATGGAGAAGCACTGATTCCAGGAGCTGTGTTTTCAAAAAGAAAAAAAAAGGCACATCACAACAATTATTAACTAAAAAATGACATTTTTCCACTAAAATTCAGCACAAAAAACTTGGCATCAATTATACTAGAATTACCTGGTTCACTCAGAAGGCGCTGGGTTTCCTGCAAATATACGGAGAAGGAGAACACAGACAGTTAAACAACCATAGAACAGTAGCAGAAACCAACTCAGACAAATCGGTTTTCAGAGAGGCAAAAACAAAACACGCACACACACAGTAACAACTGACAAACAGATGGGTACAGAAAGGAACATTAAAAATGGACAACCTTGATAATTCGCTTGGGCAAGTTGCTGGAGGCCGCCATTGAAGCTGAAAGCCGAGGATTGTGGCCGGGGGTTGAGAAAGAGGAGCGGTGCGGTGGTGACTAAAGGGAAAGGGGGCCGCTTAAACCTTTAAAAGGCTTCAAATGTAAGCTACTTGGAGAATAAAAATATATAGTTATTTATTCTATGCATCCTCAATGTTTGCATTATATTCTATGTGGACATTGTAATTCTTAGAAATTACAGTCAATTCTCCTTCACTATTTTGTTTATACCTTTCGGATATTTTACATAATAATATTTTCTCTTATAGATTTTCACATAATAACATAATAATTACTATTATTAATCCATGTTTTAAAATTTTGTCTTACAAAAAATTTATTAAGAAAATGAATATTCTTGACATAGATATAACGAAAAATTTAGCCGTATCTTACACAACAATATTTACATTAATAATCTTAAATGACAATATGTATGAAACAACTAAAAAATTGATAAATTTTTCCACGCACTTTTACATAAAATTAACAATACATATAAATTATTAGTCGATAATATCTAGTTAAATTAGTCAAACAGAGCAGGCAACCACCAACTACCAATTACCATTATGGCTCATTAATCAATATTAATAAAATAGTAATTGTTAGGGAAAATTCCCATTAAGGGCGTAATAAGAAGTTAAATTCCAACTTATGACGTAAAACTTTCATAATTCCTACTAAAGGCATGGAATTATTTTTATAGTTTTAAAAATAGTTAATTGACTACTTTAACTTTTAATTCTTGCAACCATTATTTAATATTTTAGCTCTATAATTTTTAATTCTATAACATCATTCACTAAAGGTCATTTTTTTAGTTAAAATAAATTTAGCTAGACTGAATTGAACTAAGAGCATCTCCAATGGTTGTGTTTTGGAGTTGCTTGCAAATATTCCAAACGTCAAACAGTACTGCTCTACCAAACAACACTGCTGCATTTAATATTTTTATTTTATCGATACGGCATAAATTTGTGACTTATTTTTATCTACGAGATTTGTTTACCAAACCATTCATAATTTACGAAATTTTACATTCCGTACGATGTTCAGGATATTTTATGCAGAGGTAAAGTAACACGTCTTTGTTGCATTGCATCAATTCATTTTATGGCTGCTGTAAAAAAGTATATATATGCATTGCATCGATCCATCCATGATTTGATGCATATAAAATCATATTTTTAATTTTTATATAATACTTATTCGTGAAATAATATTATAATATAGAATAAAAAATATTTATATAAATTAAATAAAACAACATATTTTGAAAATTATAATTCCATTCAACTCAACCTATATATAACTCAAATTGTATAATTATTTAATTTTATTATTTAAAATGATTATTGTTATAAAATAGGATGGAATAAAATTACATAATAATTTCTTATAATAATAAACAATGTTCATAAAAAAAATATGGTTATATTCAAATTTGAATCTTTATACAAATTGAATATTATAATTATGATATTTTTAATTGTTTTAATTCCTAAACTGAAATTAATTTTGATATTTTATTTGATAAATATTACTTATTATACATGTATTATATTTTATTTTTACTTCAATTTTTAAAATATTCGTAAGTATAATATATATAATAATTTTAAAATAAAGAAACATGTGGGACCTATGAATTTATTACGAATGTAGCTTACCATTGTTAAATTGTGTAGCTTGCGATGTCATTAGCTTGAAAATTGACATGGCAAGACAAGCTACACAATCATGTAGCTTGCCATTGGAGATGCTCTAAGTTGGCTATAAAGAAGTGAAATGAATAATAATTATGGTTCATTAATTTCAGTGTGAACGAGTCAAGTTGTTGTTGGATTGATTTGAAATGAATTAAATTGAACTTAACTGAGCTATCCTGAACTTAACCAAACTAAATTGAATTGAACTAAACAAAATTAGACGTAGGAAAATATATTTTTTTAAGTAATTAAATTTTCATTGACTCAAATTTATACAAACTAAATTAAATGAATTCAAGTGAACTTAATGAAACTGAACTATTTTTTTAAAACCATTTTGGAATGGGTCTGAATTAAATGTATTTAAATTAAATTTAAATTAATTTCCAAATCTGATTTACTACAAAATAAGTTCAATTATTGTAGTGTGATTTTCTATTAAAGGGTAAAATAGTCACTTAAACATTATTGTAATCATAAAATCTATTGCATGCCCTTAATAGGAATTATGAAAGTTTTCCGCCCTAATTAGGAATTTGGATTCTTATTACGCCCTTAATGGAATTTTCCCTAATTGTTAATGCAGAGTTATAGTCAAAACTATTCAAAAATCCAACAACCAACAATCTACAACACTTTATAAACACTTTATGAACAACTAATAGTCACTTGGTCACTAAATGAATTGTCAATCCATTCATTTAAAACATGTAACAACCAACTACTAATCACTAAACGAGTCAACAACAAAATCTGATAAATGCTTTTATTTCAATTATCGATAATTTACAAACTAATTGCCAAACCATTCAAACGAAATTGCTAGCAATCAACAACCTACAGTAAATAACCAAACAAATTTCAGCAACTTTTTTACCGGTCGTTGTGATACATTAACCGACTTTGTCTCAATGTCGATTTTAATTTACATTTACACAACACATTTTTTCCTTTTAATGTTATTGTGTTTATCAATAAAAAATTAGTGCTTGGGTCACATCATAGTAGTAAATAATGAATTTCGCTCTAAGAAGACAAATAATAATACTATACTAGTGCTGAACTATCTTCAATTGTGCAAGAAGAAAAATTGTACATGGCTGATCTATTTCTTAAGGGATTTTAGTAACGAATATCAGCAACAATGGCCAATGCAGCAATGCTCAATAGGTTCCTATTTGACAGAAGGCTTCTCCATTGTCAAGTGCACGTTCTGGAAACAAAGATTTGCATGAATCAATGAAATACTCAGCTAAATCCATTGCAGCATTTGCAATTAACTTGTCATCGGCTTGTAGTTTGAGACTATTTTCTTTTTCCTGGAAGATAATATGCAACTTGGTCAGCTAGAAAATGCTCCAATAGAAGCACAATATAATGTAACTGGATTCAAATGAAGCGAATTGAAGCTTAAGAATAGCATAAAAGTACCACGTCAGTAAGTCCTCTAATGTAGCCAACTAGCACTATCTCCAGCTCCAGGTCACACGCATTCTCATTGCTGGCATTAATCATGAATGCTTGCTGAAATGGAGATTCAAATACCACTTAAACTCAACTTCAAAGGGTGTAAGAATTTCTTTCACAAAGACTTAAAATGAGGTGTCAGTAATCGCTTACTATTGTTTTCCCCAAAGAAGACCCTTTCTGCTCCCACTCGATGCCAATCAGAATCTTGATGATTTGGTGGTCATCACTCCGTGCCCAACCAAAGTACACACCTTGTAGTTGACTGGGAAGATACGGTTCATCGTCTACATTAAAATCCTTTTAGATACTAATATTGATCAAACACTCACAATCATGAATAAAAGTGAATAAGGCAACCAATTCAATAACTGAATCTTATGATAAGATGAGTTTTGAAATAAATGGCTCTAAAATTCGTCTTTGATACCTAAGGGTTCACGAACAAGGCCATTGCTATATACTCCTGTAAAATAAACAGGTTCAATCGGCAAAGCATCGCATAACCCTGCAACCATAACAGTAGGGGATCATCTACCAAACTAAAAAGTGGAGTAATAAAGTTGTGAGACACTAAAGTTCAAATAATACATACAATCTTCATATGCTGGAAGACCCCAAAACTCTGTCCGAAACTCCAACAGAGAATGAAGCACAGAATCAGCTATAGAAAACTTGTCTCTTTCAGAAAGCAAAGAGGGAACAGCTAACACTTTCATTCCAGCAGCTATTCCTGCTTTAACACCGACACTGAAATTCTTTGTACATTAAGACATGACAAAAGAGCCTACTAGTTTCTATCTTAATCAAATATTTGCGGATCTTTACTTACAGGGAGTCTTCAATTACAAGGCAATCAGCTGCATCAACACCCATTTGTCTTGCGGCCTCGAGATAACTGGACGCATTTTGAAGCATTGATATCAGAATTCACAAAAAAAGACAGTAACATTTACTGCGGGGCAATGGGGAAAAAACAACAGTAATCTACATTGAAGCACATTTTCCTTACATGTCAGGTGCAGGTTTCCCTAATTTGACCTGGTCACTTCCAAGAATAACCGAAAAAAGATCTTTCCACCCTGCAAATGCAAAGATAACTTTACTGTTCGATGCAAAAGTTATTTAAAAAAAATCTGCTGAAATGCCATGTGGAGACAGCAAAATGATACAACTTTCATTATGAGCCTCCATATTTAGACGCCTTTTATTCTCAAAAGGATAATTATATCAGAGAAATTCAATCTACACGAGAAGATATGGCATATGATTGATACTGAACCTTGTTGAAAAGAGATCTTGATATCTATGTTTTTCCTTTGAGAATTTGAAGCAAGTGCAAAGGGCACACCATGCTTATAGAGATGTTTCATAAGCCGATTTGCACCAGGAAGTGGTTTAGCTTTCTCCCACCTGAATTACACCAAAAGAAACAATATCTCTTACTTACTTACCTCTAAAGAAAAACTGCCCAATCATCAAAAATGCCAATAATTTTTGTAAAAGAATTACATTTTTTTTTTTGTAAAATAAAACTTACTTCCGAAGTATAAAAATGGCAATCATCAAACAGTCATGAATCGAAATCACACTGATATCATCCCACACAATTTCGTAACTTTTGTTGTTAATTACATTCCAAAAGACCTCATACCACACATACTTCATACACAAGGCTTTGTCGATGTTATTTTGTAAACAAAAGCAAAGAGAGACTTACATGGCGTGATAGAGAGGCTGTATTTCATCAACAAACTGTTCAAAAGTGAGCGGAAGCTGATAATCCTGAATGGTGGTAGCAACCGAGTCCTTCATCGACAACCCTATTCTTCCATTCTCCTTCTCCATATCCACCGCTTTCCCGTATCTGCCCAGAAACTCCCTGAGTATCTGCTCAGAACCCTGTTCTGTATTCCCAGCACCAAAATCACACACTCGTACGAAGTAATTCCCTTACAATCAACAGCTCGCATAAAACGAGATAGAATAAAGAGGGAAGTTAGACAGACCTGTATTCAAAATGGTCCCATCCAAATCAAAGATAACTGCCTTGATCTTGATACCACCCATGGCGCCAGCAAAGAATCGAGCTTTAGAGAATTGCGGATTTTAAAACGGAAAAGGGGTCAATCGGAGCAGGCGCCAATTGCTTTCTCTTTTTTTAAGGATGCTCCGTTCCCGCTCTTCCTGTCTGTGTGGCCCTCTGGGTCTCGATTGGAACAAGTCACAGATAATATACTACTCCTATTTAATTGGTAGGTATATTCCAATCAGAATTCCAATTGTATGCTAATGCCGTGCTTAAGTGCTTAACTCTACGTGTAACTTCCCTCGCATTTACGCATATAAATTTGTTTATTCAAACTTTTACCGTGTTGATGATGATTCATATCTGAGTCACGGTTTGTGAATTTTGTGTGTAGTCCATGATTTTAGGTAGAACACTATCTCGTGCCAACGATTTTAAAATTATTCTTTTCCCTTCAATTTATGTAGGATTCCAAAACTACATTGTGGTTAAGAAAATTTTCACATTCCAAACACTGATGTTTCACTAGTAATATATTTAATTACTTTTACTTCTAAAAAATATTATATATAATGGAATTCGAAAAACATAATACTAAAAATATTATATGTAATAGTATACCATATAATTTGATTCCATTCCTCTTCCATATATAATATGTTTGACTAGTAATATCGTATTTACCCTTTGACCATACATCCATTAATTCTAATATGATTTCTCTAAAAATGAAAAAGGGAAATTGACATAGTAGTTTCATTTATAATCTACAATAAAATATAAATAAACTAGATAGGTACAAAAATCACATATCACGATTCTTCCATTTTTAAAAGTGTTATTTAATCTCTATTGTTTAAATTTTCACTTGGATTCTCAAGAGTTTTTTTTTTTTTTTTTTCATTTGGATCTTTAGCAATAGTATGAAAGGTTTTAAAAGCATGAAAAGAATTGTGATACTATATAAAAAGAATGTAGGAATAAACCTTATTAAATTTGCAGTTTGTATCGACTCGAATCGTTTGACAAAGAAACTCTGGGGCAATGTCTCAAGTACTCCTCACGTATGCACCATTCTTTGCATAACATAACTTAATTTTCATCTTCTAATAAAATCTATTTCACTCAATCTTCCTCTCAAAAATAAGAATCCGCTAACAAAACAAAATTGGAGGAATACAAGTATAAATATGTTTAAATGTTATGCGAATCCGTCTTTTGACTTCAAATTACAAACCCGCCAAGTTTAAACAAACAATTTCCATGAATAACAAATGGAATTCACTGACAAAAGGAGCCATTTTTAAAGCAGTTTCCATCTTTCTGATCACTTGGTTCTCAACAAGGAATTTAATATACAAGCACAATGAACAAAATAACTCGTGACCCTCTTATTATTTTCAATTTACACCTTTACTCTTACAACTATTGTTAGTAAGATGATCCCCTTTTTTTTTCTTTTAAAAGGGTTTGTAGGTGGTAACATAGCAGTATCAAGTAGTATAGAACTCTATTATTCCCGAGAACGGAGATTGTACATGTCTGATCGCTCTCCCAGTCTATCATCTTACCAAATCACAAATCAAGAGGATTGTCACAGCGAATGAATGCACGTTCAGGA
This sequence comes from Cruciata laevipes, assembly GCA_963678965.1. Classification (NCBI taxonomy): domain Eukaryota; kingdom Viridiplantae; phylum Streptophyta; class Magnoliopsida; order Gentianales; family Rubiaceae; genus Cruciata; species Cruciata laevipes. The sequence continues at coordinate 12,191,075 of OY787642.1, forward strand.
AACAAAGACTTGCAGGTTCCATTCAGATATTCAGGTCGATCCAAAGCAGCATTGGCAATTGACTTGTCATCATCTTGTATTTCAAGATTACATTCTTTACCCTGGTAAAGATTATGCAAATATGTTAGATAGATAAAGTTCAAACAGATACATAAGTTGAATTAAGGTATAGAAGATTGAGAATGGTACAAAACTACCGTGCCACTAAGTCCTCTGATGTATCCAACCAGCAATAGCTCCATCACCAGGTCATACACATCCTCATTCTTGCCATTAATAATGAATGCTTGCTGTAGAGGCAGCAGAAACAAAAACCGGTAAAAAATTCAGCTTCAAATGTAATACAAATTTCCTTTTATGACCTCTCAAATGGAGAATGCCATTAGTCACTTACAATTTTTTTCCTTAGAAGAGAGGATTTATGCTCCCATTCAATGCTGATCAGAATCTTGACAAAATGGTCTTCATGAACCCTTGACCAACCAAAGTACAGGCCTTGCAGTTGACTGGGTAGAAATGGTTCGTCATCTGAGTTCAAAAACAAAAGTGAATAAAGGTAACAGTTCAATAACTACATCTCCCATTTGAGTAATATATGCTGATAACACCAACTATGACTTATATGACATGTATCTTGAAAGAATGACTGGCAATAAATCTAAGATGATTTGATACCTGAAATTTCCCACACCAGCCCATTGCTAAATCCTCCCCTAAAATATACAGGTTCAATCGGTAAGGCATTGCCAACCCCTGCAACCATGTAAGGTGTGATCATCTACCAAGATAAAAATTACTTAAGTTCCATCACAAGAATATAAAAAGCTCTCCAAGATACTTACAGTCTTCAAATGCTGGAAGACCCCAAACCTCTGTCTCAAAATCTAACAGACAATTAAGGATAGAATCGGCTATAGAAAACTTCTCTTTTTCAGTCTGCATCGAGGGAACAGCTACAACTTTCATGCCAGCAGCTTTTCCTGCTTTGACACCAACACTACAAAAATATGTCAATTTGACATCTTGAGTTTTCATATTTTTCTCTCAATGAAACCTGAACAAATATTCACTCACAGGGAGTCTTCTATTACAAGACAATCAGCCGCTTCAACACCCATTATCCTAGCAGCTTCAAGATACCTACACCATTTTAGAATCATTCAGAACACAACTCACAGATAATGTACATCTAAATCTGAACTAAAGGGGAAACACTGAACATGCAAACATTTTAATGAACTAAAAAGACCCACAGAAAGCTAGTTCTTAATAACTTTTCCTTTCCTGAGAAACTCAGTCACACCATGTACTCATAATTATAATTCTTGACAGAAATTTCTAAATGTGTAATTGTTACATGGAGTGAAAAAAGAAAACAGTAATGTGCAGTCATGAGATATGCCTCACAGGTCAGGTGCAGGTTTCCCTGATTTGACCTGGTCACTCGCAAGGATTACAGAAAAAAGATCTTTCCACCCTGCAAAACCATAGACATATCCATGTTAGAAGCCAATCAAATCAATGTGTCTATTATGATTCAAAAGCTATGCTGAAAAGGCCAAAAGATAATCACGAAAAAAATGTAACAAACAAAGCTTCCTCCAATTTGGTACAATAAATTCATTTTCATTCAGGATTGCAGTAAGATTTTATAATTGCATAAATTTCTTAACCAGAAAAAAGAGGAGGATTGAGTAAATGAACCTTCTTGGAGAGCAACCTTGACATCCACATTCTTCCTCACAGAGTTAGAAGCAAGTGCAAATGGCACACCATGCTTGTGGAGGTGGTTCATCAGGCGATTCGCCCCCGGAAGTGGCTTCGCTTTGTTCCACCTGTATTAGCAGCCAAAATCCTCAAATTCACACAAGCTCAAAATACACATTTCTAATCAGTGACAAAAAAAAAACAGAAGCCTTAAAATATTAATAACAATTAAAAACTTCAGAACTCACACTCCATGATATAGAGGCTGTATCTCTTGAACATATTGTTGAGGTGTGAGAGGAAGATCATAGTCTTGAATAGTAGCAAGAACAGAATCATTCATCAGCATTCCAACTCTTCTACTCTCCTTTTCGGCATCCAGCACCTTCCCATATCTCGCCATGAATTTCTTGAGGATCCCCACAGTACCTTGTTCTGGTAAATAGCAAAAAACAAAATGACGCTCATCAATTCAATCTGCATTCAATAATCAGTAGAAATTTAAATTACCAAGAGAGAGGCAAAACCTGTGTTCAAAAGGGTTCCGTCCAAATCAAAAATAACAGCCTTGATACGAGCCATTCCGGTGCGCCGAATGAGGACTGAAATTCCGAATGGAATAATGGATGCAACAAGGAGAATTTATGCCACTTAGCTTAGAGAAGGACAAGTAGAAAACGAAGTCAAATGAAAACGGTGCGAAAGATGTATTTTTTATTTTCTCCTTTTTGCCTCTTGGTGGCCAGTGGACACTGCCAATTAATTAATTTTATTTTTCAATGCATTAATTATCAACCTAGTTCAGCAAAAATATTATTATAATTTTTTTAAAAAATAATGATTATTTATTTATGGCTCATCTTAACTGAAAATAACCAAAAGTTACACCGAAAAGAATCACATATTATAATTACAGAAATTTTTATAGTTATGACATTACAATACATTCTCATGTATCAATAACAAAAGCAAATCCGTTTTGTCTTAAAAAAAAAAAAAAAGGCTTATAGCAACAATGCTATAGGCCATGTTTATACTTGTCTATATTGTTCTTCAAAAACAAAAATACATATAGGAGATGCTATTTCCACAATCCAATATCCTAAATCCACATCTCGTTTAGGGTAAATTTTACTAAAATATCCCTTATTAAATTTTAATTTTAGTTAGCTATTATTATGAAATTTAGTCATAATCAAACTCTAATTAATGAAATGTACCCCACTCTTCATATATAATATAAAATATTCTTATCAACTTTCTCTACAAATTTCACGTAACTATTCAGATTTAAAAGTGAATTCACATCCTATTTACCAGAACTTATCTGTAGATCAGATCAGATCAGTTCAGTTCAGTGAAAGTGTCATTTGATGAAATTCATATTAATTCAGTCATGTTGATTACATTTTTCAATGCATTAATTTTCACTTAAGTTCAGTTCAGTTCAGTATACCAAGAAATAAGCTCTAGCAAATAGGGCCTAAATTTGAAGGTGTTAAATTAAGCTGGACAGCTTATGAATGTTGAAGATTTTGGCCCTGTTTACCAGAGCTTATCTGTAGATCAGTTCAGTTCAATTCAGTTCAGTTCAGTGAAAATGCAATTTGATGGAATTCAGGTTAATTCAGTCACGCTGATTCCATTTTTCAATACATCAATTTTCACTTCAGTTCAATTCAGTTCAGTTCAATTCAATTCAATTCAGTTCAATTCAGTTCAGTTCAGTATATCAAGAAATAAGCTTTAGTAAACAGGGCATTTGAGTATTTCTCGGGCCTACAATTAAATTTAAAAAAAAGAAAGAAAAAAGTTCCCTCGTACCCCTGAGTTCTTGCGTATGTATTAATATGCCCCTCAGTTCTTGAAAAGTGCTGATATACCCCTAGTTTGTAAATTTCACTGAATTTTGGTCGATCAAACTTTTTGATTGGTAAAGAGAAAAGCTTACAATGCAGCATTTTTGATTGGTGACAAGAGAATTGAAAACAAAATACCCAAAATTTTGAAATTTTAAAACACAGTTAACACACGCGACACACGTCAATTGGGACAAAAATGACCACTAAATTCACCATTGAGTGATTTTGTGTATTCCAATCGATTTTGGCAAGAAAGAAAATACTCTAGAATTATATCAAAAAAAGTCTCCGTCGGTCCAGGGGCATATCAGCACTTTACAAGAACTCAGGGGCATATTAATACATACCCCAAGAACTCAGGGGTACATGAGGGTTTTGCTCTAAAAAAAAACTTGAATCCAAAATTTATTATTCAAAACTTAAAGGATTTAAATGAAATAACAAGTGTTAATTAATTGAACGCTAAATTTAATGAGGGGTGATTAAATAAATTTATCACTAAATGAATTGTTTAGTTAGGATATTGGGTTGTGGATTTAGATCTTGTGTGTCTATATTATTGTATGAAAAGTTAAAATACTTTCCTAATATTTTGTAACTAAATGAGATGCATTCTTAATTTAATTACCAATTTTCTTCATAAAAATTTAGGTCATGTTTGCCCAAACTTATTTTATGTTGAACTGAACTGAAATAAGTTTAAATATATTGTACTGAAATGAAATATATTTAACTGAACAAGACAAAGACCCTGTTTGCTAGAGCTTATTTCTTGATAGTACTGAACTGAAGTAAAATTGATGTATTGAAAAATAGAATCAGCATGACTGAATTAACCTGAATTTCATCAAATTACATTCTCACTGAACTGAACTGAGCTGAATTGAACTGAACTGGTCTACAGATAATCTCTTTCAAACAGGGCCAGATAATTTTGAAATTTATCGTTGTAATATATAGTAAAAATGTGATTTAATTAAAAAAAATAATGAATTGAATTGAAATGATCTGATCTACTGAAAAGTTTTGGCATAATTTTGATTTATTTACCAGTTTTTTTAATGGTTTTTTATTCAGTCAAACCGCCAACCAACACGCAAAAAAGTGTTTGGTTGCTTGGCCTTTTACACCCAACTTTAGAGGCGGATCTAGGAATACCAAAATGATGGGGCAAAATCACAAATTTTCAAAATATTACAAATGATTTTTTAAAAGTATAGGGGCAAAATATTAATTTTCTAAAATTTAACACACAAAAATATGAAAAATAAATAAATTTGGGTGGCAACTGCCACCTTTGCCATAAGCTACATCCGCCTCTGCCCAACTTTCCGCCAAAACTAAAATTAGGTAGCTTGTGGTTTTTTTTTACAGTGTCATTTACTTTTTAAACTTCATAACTTAATAATATAGTTTTTGTATCTAAATTTAGTTTATTTTAGTTTAATTTACTAGTGTAATACCCGTGCATCGCACGAAATTTTCAAATATTTTATTTATGATTTATTTAAAAATTATTTTTTTATCATCAATTAATTATTATTATTTTGAAATTTCGTTGCTTAATCATGGCATGTAATGAATATTTAAGTGACAGATACATATATATATATATATAAATATTTGAATAATAAATATGATATACAATTATGTACTCATTAAATCAAATTTGTTTCATATATATGTAATTAATTTAACATATACATATAATACATATTTTTAAAAGAAGATGTTTTCATAATAATTTTAGTTTTATTAATATTCGATTCAATGAATTATAATTGAGTAATTCTTCTATAAGACAGTATCACCCATGAGGCAGGGCCCAAAAAAACCCATAGAATAAGTAATTATACAATTACATCTATTACTATAAAATTCAAGGGTTAAGTTGCAAATATCTTATTTTAAGTTCATATATTAATAATTTTTCTCCTTCCTACCAACTCATCAACCCACATTGCTGTCACCTCATCCTACTTCGATGCCACGTCATAATACCTTGCTACAACCTTGTCATTCTTCAACACCACTTCATCAAACTTTGACACCACCTCAAACCACAATCTCATTTCCAACGATACAAACCTCATTTTTTACGACACGCAAACATCCACATCAACGATACATACCTCATTTTTGACAACATAAACATCAACGTTGATGACACAAACCTCAATGTCGATGATATAAACCTCGATATCAACAACATATACCTCATTGTTCGATTAAAAAACTCAACACCGACGACACAAACCTATTTTCGATGATACGAATCTCAACATTGACGACACATACGTTATTATCGATAACACAAACCTCATTTCCAAAGTACTCAAACTTCATTTTCGACGACACAAACCTCAATGTCAACGGTGACGACACAAACCTCATTTTCAATGAAAAACTCTCAACATCAATGACACATACTTCATTTTTAACGGCACAAAATCTCATTTTCGACAATACAAACCTCAACGACGATGACACATACCTCATATCCGACTACACAAACCTCAACATCAATGACACAACCTCATTTTCAATGACGCATACCTCATTTTCTCAATACAAACCTCATTTTCAACAACAAAAACCTCAACGTTGACGTCGATGACACAAACCTCAACATTGACGACACAAACTCAATGCTACGTCACTAACACTTTAGCGCCACATCACTGTCTGACTACCAAGTCATCGTTGTCGTACACGTCATCACCGCCACGATTCCACCGTCGGAATGATGTCGGAATCTCTGTAAATGCGAAATCACGTCAATCTGTCTTGCCGCCGAAGCTGATCCACCACCTCAATCGCGATCTGAACTGACATTATCGACTGCCGCTGCTCACGATCTGAACCACCTCCTCCGCACCCTCGCTAAATAGACGGAATACATGGTCGACGCGCCTGTAACCAACGCCTTGCCGCCGAACTCCATCCACCGCCATGCCTGGACAATTCCAGATTATGTATAGTTTGCAGATTGGTCCCTTGATATTGAAAATTCTTTAAAAAAAAGCTCTGTGTGCTGTACTTAAGTATTTTTAGGTCCTGCCTTTTGGGTGAGGCTGCCTCACCCAAGAATTTGTCATTATAATTTGATTTTTAAAATAAGTTGGATTTTAATTTATGTAAAATTTAGATAAATACGGATTCACGTTATTCCATTTTGGTAATTATAGGCGAGATTCGGTGTGAGCCGTTAGTATTTGGCAAATGGTAACAAAATCTGCATTAATCGAAATGATATTTAATTTGTAAATAGTAAAAATAGTAAATAGACAAAGGGTGGAAAACAAAATGGAGGATACAAAAGACACGTGTACAGAATTGGGGAATACGACGTCACCTTCGTAACAAAATTTTATATATGCGAGATTTGGTGTTAGTAGTTATTATTCGGCACGTTCGTTTGTAAATGGTAAAAAGAGTAAATAGACAACGGTCAGAAAACAGATGAAGTCATAACAAATTTTTAAATATGCGAGATTTCGGTGTAGTTATTATTCGGCATGTTCGTTTGTAAATGGTAAAAAGAGTAAATAGACAAAGGTAGGAAAACAAATGGAGGAAACAGAGGCGCGTGTACAAAATAGGGAATACGACGTCAGCTATTTTGTAACAAATTTTAAATATGCGAGATGGGTGTTAGTAGTTATTATTCGGCATGTTCGTTGGTAAATGGTAAAAATAGTAAATAGATAGTAAATAGACAGATGGCGGGAAAAGAATGGAGGAAACAAAGACGCATGTACAAAATGGGAAAAATGACGTCAGTTGTTTCCTTCTTTAGTTATAGTAATAGATTGTAGCTGAATTTAGTTTGTATGGCCAAAAAAAGCTAAACTGGATAGGGCCTAGCTTCATAAGACCATGGACAGTAGCATCTTCAATCAGATTTTCTAACTGCAAATCTGATCTAAAAAATTTCCCTGATTGTTTTCAGATTTTTAAAAATTTGTTCCTATTGCGCATTGAAATTTGGCAATGGTAATGAATAAATGAAGAGTGCTGGAGATATTCCGTACAGTCACAAACTGAGAATTACACGTTACTGTTTGAAAAGCATTCAAAACAGACCAGGCCTGAAATTAGTGCTCTAAAAGTCTCTACATAGGATGAAAGGAAAAGCATTGCAGATGAATCGCACGATGAATAGATAGCAAACATATTGTAAACAAAGCTACTACAAGATCCCCAAAAACAGCTATTAGAACATATAACCAAGATTCCACAGCATTTATCATCTCCTTTCATCCCCTCAACAATGTGGCTTTACACGTTCTGCTGCTTCACTGAAAGGGAAGAACCAAAATGTTTGATTATTAACAACAAAAAGGAATAATTCTAGCAGTAATCGGGAGGTTTCTGGAGGTAGTAGGTACACTAGGTCAGATCAGGTATTAGTTAGCATGTAATATTGAGTTTGCCTAGGGGAAAACAGTATACAACGAAAAAAGTACAAGACATAAAAAAAATCACACACACCTCTGCATCCTGACCGCCGCCAACTTTACTTGGACCATCAGCCTTTTGAGCTTCATCTGCAAGAGTACAACCACAGAAAATGAGAATCAGGTCGTATTTTCAGACTGTCATACAAGAGGGTCTTATTACCATTACTATTGTAGTAGTGGTGAGAAAAATAAATTAGACCAAATTGGTTAGCAAAAGGATGAAAATTCATAATTAAACACGAGCCATAGGCAACTAATCCAATGCTGCAACACGCCAAACTTAATATTGTTGAAAAATGAGAGGGCATGTAAATTTGTCATGATTGCACACATGGTGAAACTAAACATTAGCAACATTCATTTCTTTTATGGTTTTCTTCCAGAGAGCTTCAGTCAAAGCCCAAATTCCCTAATTAAACCAAATTTTTTTTATTGATGAATGTTGGACAAATGTTGCAACATCCTACTAGTCTGATCCTATAGTTACCAGTTATTGCTTTCAAGATCAACACAATACAGAGTAGTTAAGAAAATCTCAGCAAAGAAAAAACTTGTTCTAAAATATAATTTTCAAGTGGAACTATACTTTCTCAACAGCTTTTAAAGTTCTATGATGTGAAGTAAGAATGATGCAAGCGTAATCAATTTTTCAAGTACCTGCATCCTCAGAAGTCCACAGGGTGAGGTTATCCCTCAGAAGCTGCATGATGAGAGTACTGTCTTTGTAAGACTCCTCATTGAGTGAATCAAGCTCTGAAATTGCTTCATCAAATGCTTGCTTTGCCAGGTGACAAGCCCTGTAGTGATAAACACCAGTTAGGAGATGGAAAATAAACCAGTAGAACATGTAATTACATAGCATGAAATAAGATAACAAACAGACATACCTCTCGGGTGAATTGGAAATCTCATAGAAGAAAACAGAAAAGTTCAAAGCCAATCCCAGCCTGATGGGATGCGTAGGAGGTAGTTCAGCTTCTGCAGCGCTGGTTGCAGCCTGAGATTATGTTTAGATGGTGAAATATGAAGAGAAACAACTTTTCCACCCGTTACAGGTTATACTAAAGTGTTGATATAGCAAGGATGATATTACTTTATTGTAAAGCTACTGAAACAAATGTATGAGACAACTGAATACAGGATCGATAGGTATACAATGGATATCCAGAGCTGGAGATATACATGGATAGAGATCTCAACTCCTAGCAGTGACAAGTGACAAATTCAACTTACTACCAACTACACAGAGTGATTAAAGCAAGGATTTTATTTCAAAAACAAGTACTAAAACAAGACATTCAAGAATTAAGGATTTGAAGCCAAATTGATAAGAATGAACGAGTTTTGGAAAAAAGTTATAGCAATAAAGAAAATAGCTAGAACAATGCAAAGACAGGATCCAGATAAGCCTCCACGATTAAAACATGCATGAGAGACAAAACTAATGGAAGTATTAACCTCGTAGGCCTTTTGAGAGAGATCAGCAACCTCTTTCCTTTCATTACCAGACTTGAACTCAGCCAGATACCTATAATAATCTCCTTTCCTGCAAAAGAATGACAACACTAGCCCTTTTACACTCATTCAAATAGGTACACACCAACATAACATCAAAGAGTATAGAGGCACTCACATCTTGTAGTAAAACACAGATGATTCCCCAGCAGTAGATGATGGAATGAGATGCTCATCAATTACTTTCATGATATCAATACAGATGTCAGTAAGTTCTTTCTCCACCTTCTGCCTGTACTCTTTTATGCGCTTCGCATTTATCTCATTGCCTCTGGATTCCTCTTTTTGCTCAATGGATGATAAAATCCTCCACGACGCTCTCCGAGCTCCAACCACATTCTTGTATCCAACAGACAGCAGATTCCTCTCTTCCACTGTCAACTCCACATTCATTTTAGCCACATTCTTCATTGAATCCACCATTTCTGTTGACAAAGGTAATCAATAAACACCTATTCTAAGCTAAAATACTCCAAAGAGACAAAACACAGAAAGAAGTTGCCACAAGTAGTTTTTTTGTCTTCTTTTTCTAAGTTGTTTTGTTTTAATTTTGTCACAGTCAAGAAAAAAGCAATACAACTTCACAAGCCGAGATCTTCATCCCAACACAACAAAAATGATAATTAAGATTGAACAAAAGAAGTCAAAGTAGCACTGATTGAACAAAATCAACAAAAAAATTACAAACCACGCAGTAAGAAGAAACAATTTCATTGAAATTAAAAAACAATAATTAAGATCCATAGACAGATTCAAGAGTCCAATTTCAGTCTGTGAGAGTTTACCTTCATAGCGTTCAGCTTGCTCAGCGAGTTTGGCAAGGTACACGAAGTTTTCACGCTCGTTGAAGGCTGCCATCGCCGATCTATCGATTCCAAAAACAAATTCCCCCTTTTTGGTGTCTGTGTGAGTGTTTTCTTGTGTTGAATTCAGCTGGTCTCAGGTGATGATGAGGTGAGAGAAAGGTGAAATGTCCTTTCTCACTCTCTTTCTCTCTCTTGCCGAATTTGGTTGCAGGACCAGAGCGTGGGAAAAGAGTCCTTTTACGTCATGTGTATGAAAAAGGGGCCCGATAACCTCCCAGCCCATCTATGGCCGGCTTCGTGGCTAAATTGCTTGGGCTGGCTTCGTAGTTATAGATATTATTTCGAGTGTTGTTAAATCACTAATTATTATTTAATTAATATGATATTAAAAAATTAAGAAAAATGTATTTAGATCGTGTTTAACTTTCCGCAACAATAGAATAATTTTAGTTAGAAAAACAGAACAAAAATAAATATTTTAGGGTGTATTTATATTATTTCATGGTATTTTAGGGCATATTTACACTATTTCAGGGCGTGTTTGAGTAAAATACAAGGCGTGAAATAGCAATTCGGTTTTTTTTAAAAAAAAAAATTGGGTAATAATCCAAATGGACCTCCAATAAAATCTCCTCCCCCTTTACCCAGCGAGACTTGAACCCAGGACCTCTGGGAATTCTACAAGTGTTTTTACCACTTGACCTATTAGCAATTCAGTTTATTTCATAGAGTTCTTTAAAAAATATTTTATTTCATAGTAAAATGAACAAATAAAAGTTTTTTTTCCAAAAAATTGATTGAAATTGGTAAAGTATAACTAAATTAATCTAAATTTCATCAATCTATTTTTTTAACTGAAATGAATTGGATTGTACTGAACTGAAATGGATCGAACTGAATTACACATTAGTGCATTGTGATTACATAAAATTACTATAGAGTTAACTAGCTAATTTGGAATTATGAGGTCTTGTGGGACAATTGAATTCAAACATTAAGTTTATGACCATAAGTCGTAAATAATTTATCTCCCATTTTGGATAGAAACATCACACTCTCTCGATGATAGCTAGTGACGATAATCACATCACTCAAAATCCCTCATTATCAATTTACCAAGATAATAGCATCATAAATACCCCGACAATGACATTAAAATTGAAGAATCGGCAAACTCATACATGTTCGTTAATACCGTGAGCATGTAAACAAAACGTTTAAAACTTATAAGAATCAAGACGATGATCACATACAAATCTCAATTACTAATTTGCTACAACATGACATTGTAGTAATTGATAGCGCCCGCAATCTAGCAATTTGATACTTATAATCATACGTTAAAAATGAGTATCTCAACTCTAATTCAAATGATTACATATAACGAGGAATCAATAATGGCATTACATTCGTACGAAAACATGCAATTATTTCATAATTCAAATTCATGAGTCAATTCCAAAACAATTATAATTTGTCATGTTTCATCACAAAAATCACACAACCTCTCTAACCTAACCAATTACTTTAACAACTAGAACCTGTTTAAGAAGAAATTTTCCGGTGAGCATATATAATACATAGATCGGAGTAGTTATAAGCAATAATTTTCTAGCTAATAAAGAGGATTAATTAAAGGCCTTGTAGGACGCGTTTAGTCTTGCAGGACCAGGTTTGGATTCTAAGTGACCATATTTCCCTTGCTACTAAATACATGTATTTGAAAATTAGTGTCCACCATTATGGTCACATTATTTAGTGGAATGAATGGTACGTATAGTAAATAAAATAACATTAGTATGGGTTGTATTAGTTACTTCAAGTTCAAAATTGGTCCTGTAGGAGAAATACCCTAAATCTATTAAGTTATACGACAAAACCTCAGAGTGCTTTGCTACGATACATCCCAACTATGCACTAAGCGAAGAAACCAATTCTTTGTGCTAGCCCCGCCTTCATCGACGTCCTCTTCATTACTTCGTTAGCAACTAATGAAATCCCCACCTGAACTAGCGCGACAGCGCCACCATCCACACCCTCCACATTCCGAGCCAATCTAAAAGTTAAATCTATTGGACCCGCTATAAAAACCTAAAATTTGGAGAGTTTTAATTACTAAAAAATTTTACAAATTATGAAAAATAAGTGGACAATATATATAGGGGAATACTACAGTCATGTGGCTGAACTTTCAATCATATAAATCACGATCATTGGATTTTATTTGGGCGAGGATAAATTCAAATTTAAATTAAATTTTCTAAAAATAGATAAGTTAACTGGTTAAAGGTTGATTTCTTGGTGAAAATGACTTAATCTAGAATTTTATGTGTACGTATTTACTCAGTATTCTCAAAATGTTTTTGTTTCTTCAGTTTGTTGGGCCTTTCTAGATGCTTCGTTATTGCAGTTTCTTCTAGCTAAATTGGCTAGTCTGGAACTTTTAGTCACAGATCCGATAGATTTACCCCTGCCCTCAGATTTTCCCGAAGTTTCATTCCAGGAACTCATAGACAAAGTGTCTTATTTATATCCACTCAAAGGGGCTGGTGAGGGAAATACCTTCTGCAACACATTCAAATACACCAATATTTTGGGGTTTTTATTCGAGCATCTTTATCCAACCAAAGACAAAACAGCTAGTCCACTAGTGGAACGTAGAACTTATTCTCCGGATGATTTGTGGGGAGTGAAAGTTTTCATGTGGATGAAAGATGATCTCTTTTTATCAGATTTCACCTCATCATCGGACTCATTCCACATTCAAGCCTTACACTCGTTGGAGGTATTGAAAATCCCCATGTTTGGAGTTGTAGCGGTTGATGAAGAGCATTTCACATCATGGAATATCAAGGATTTCATATATACTGAGCCAAAGAGGGATCCCGAAATTTGGGATGAGGGTAAAATAATGTTACATGGTGTTTTGGTTGTTGGATGTGGAGTATATTATGGTAAGAGGATCTACATTGTGTTCAATTCATGTGGTGAAAATTGAGGTTGTGGTGGGTTTGGATGGATGTATGAAGAGTTCTTCATTGAATTTGCGATGGCAACCGATCCATATCTTCGTTTGGTTGAGCCTTTTGAGTGTGACCATTCTTGGTCTATTGCGATTGAATAGGGATACAGAGAAGCTACTAGATGAGTAGCCGAGAAAATGGCAAGTGTAGATAGGATAAAATGGGTCTTGGAAAAGAAGAGGCGATTAGTGGTATCTATGCTAAAACGGTAGGGGCTCTCTCCCGAGGAAGTGGAACAAAGGATGAAGTTGTACAAAGGATGATGAAGGAGGCAGTTTGAGGGGAGGCAGTTCTAGAGAATTTTTGTTTGAATTTATGTCTATCTGTATGTTCCCATATGTTATGCCAAAAGTTCAAACACGGTAGGGCAGAGAATACAATTTGTTGGTTTGAATTATCTGGTGTGCTTGTGAATTATGTTGTTCTTATACTTGACGATACTTTCAAGTCTATGCAAATTGTAGTTATGAAAAAAAAATGGTTAAAGGTTATTTATCATGACTGAATATTCAGCTAGCTAGAGACGTAAAACGAAACAGAAGAATTTTCCATATATACTTATTTCGTTCCACCAGTATTTTCAAGATTTAATATTCATCAATTTACTCAGAAAATATTTGATCATTAATATGTTTAACGGTTTTTCTAACGAGTGCCCATGGGCACTCGTTAACATGGATGAGATTCCATGGATAATTGTGTAGTTAATGTTGGTAATTGCAAAATAATTGACTACGAACATTTATACACACTGGTGTGAATGCATTGAATTTACGTGGTAAATACATCTATCTACCTAATTACTTTATATTTACCATGTGCTCTGTTTATTTTTACCAATATTTAAAGACTATATATGGGTGTGAATGCATTGAATTTACGTGGTAAATACATCTATCTGCTTAAATACAATAAATACAATTTATTTTTAAAAAAATACACTATGATTTCAAATGGAATAATATTAATTAAAGATATTTAATATGTTTATTAGACGGATTTCTTACCATTAAATTATTATATTGATGTTTAATTCATATATTTATTATCTAACCTACTAAAATTTTAAACAGGTTTACCAAATGGTAAATATAAGTAACTAGGCAGATAGATGTATTTACCACGTAAATTTAATGCATTCACAACCAATTAATATATAGTCTGTATAAACGTTCGTAATTAATTACTTCCGCAATTACCAACATCAACTACACAATTATCCATGAAATCTCATTCATGCTAACGAGTGCCCACTCGTTAAAAAAACCGTACATTATGTGCACACACAAGTGATTAAAAATTAAAATTTTGAAAACACATGATATTATGAATCCAACAAAATTAAATACTCCATCCGTCTCACCCTAAAACTGCACACTTTTTAGTTACTTTTTTCTAGGCATGTTTGACAATAAAATTTAATAAGAAGTTATATAATATTTTATCATATAATACATGGATTCACAGTGCACTCTTTTTGAACTATCAAATATTTAGAAATTATTAACATGTGTAAATAAAGTTATTAATTGTCAAACATGTCTTTAAAAAATTGATCAAGAAGTGTGTGGTTTTGAGTGAGACGAAGAGAGTACAATAATTTTCTAGATTTATTTATCAATTAAGTTCTAAGATCAAATTTAACTAATTTTAATTTTATTTATAATTAATGTGCAAAAAAACAACTTAGACAAAGGAGTACAATTATTTTTTTCCATTGAAAAAAATTATTGAACAAAGCAAAACGTTAATAATATAAGAGAGAATTTTATAGAGACCCCCTAACGTGTTTCAAACTATCGGTTTGGCCTCCTATCGAATTTTAGTGTCAAAATACTCCTACAAAACGTCAAGGTTTGAGCTCAAAGCCTGAGCATCTACGAATCTCGCGAGGTTTACTTACGATCCACCGGATCTCTGCCGCATCTACTCATACGTATATCTTCAAATCACAATTACAGACAGTAGAAGATAGCTGGATGGGAATTTAAGATCCTTATTGGGCGAATAAGCCAGATTATAGAGTCAAAATTTAGGTTTACCTTTCCATGGTGGTCCAGTTCGCCGTAGAAGATTGGCGGCAAAGAAGATGGGCAGTGGGTTAAATTTTAGATAAATTTAGGTAGATAATAAAACATAAATGTGTCTTTTTGGTAGTGGTAGGAGCTTTGTCTATTATTTTGGGAGACCCAGGTTCGAATCCAATTACAAGCATTTTTTTTCAACTTAAATGAACCAAAAATTACTATTATACTCTTAATATTTAGCGGATTTTAAAAGATAACGGCCAAATTAGCCATAGGGGGAGAACCAGGTTCGAATCCAATTACAAGTTTTTTTTTCCAACTTAAATGAACCTAAAATTACTATTATACACTTAATATTTAGCGAATTTTAAAAGATAACGGCCAAATTAGCCATAGGGCCGGGGGCCGCAATGGAGCAAAAAACTAAAGATTAAGAGCCATTTTAACACTAAAATTCGATAGGGGGCCAAACCGTGCCTGGCCTCCCCAAGAAATTGCCGATGACATGAGTGTTGAGTTTTCAACTTTATTTTCGCACCTATTTTGCAGGAATAAATAGTTCCTTTGAATGAGGAACTTAACTAACGTGAGAAACAGAGAGTTTGTTTTATTAGAAAAGACTCCTGCTTTTGGCTATATCCGGTTATCCAATCAACCAGGTTTATAGGATTTACTATATTTAGGTGAAACTCTATTTACTGTACCATAATCTCTATGTTACTTAATTTAATTACTTGATAAAATTCTAAGTCGGTAATGAAATTTAGATTCGCACAGATCAATTGTGAGAGATCGAAGAAACAGTGCTGCACAACGCAGAAATTGACTTCAGAAAGAACCAAAATCAAAGTAAATATAGATTTTTACTCAGTAACTAAGTGAATGTAGAGATTATGGTAATTAGAGTTTTACCTAATAACTAAATATAGTAAATTTTAAGTATGTGGTTGATTATGAGGATAATCGGATATAGCCAAATCAGAAATAATCCTTAGTTTATCTCTTACTTATTTAAAAACAGAATCTTTTTCATATGTTACATAAAATTTATCCTTTTTCATTAAAAACATCACTTCATCGTTTGATATTTAGCTATGATATATATTGATTTTAAATATTATAAATTGAGTACATATATTATAATTAAGAAGCTTATATATTATTACCATTTAGTACACACATTTTTTTTATATTCAATTTTGGCCCCTCCTAATTATAATTCCTGGTTCCGCCACTAGGATCTGCAACAGGTATGTGTAGCAAAGTCCAAATAAGGAAACCCAATTAACTATAGACAAAAGGCCTATAAATTTCAAAAATAAAATAAAATAAAAACTATAGACTACAGACTATAGTACGTTTTTTTTATATGCAATGATAGATTATCGAGTCAAAGCTTGCATTGCATTATCGCGCGGGTCAAAGTTCAAACTACTATTATTGGAAAAGAAAACATGATTCGTTTATGAATCGGTAAATGTAACGAAACACGGCCGCCGGAACGCACCTAATATGCGACTATGCATGCGAGGCTTCTAGATCTGATAGACCATCTTGGCCACAACATTGCTCGCAGCCCTTCATTATACATGCAAATAATGCACACAGCAATTTCTATAAATAGGTGTTAAGCAATTTCAGTAAGAAAGTAAGCCTCAGCATCTTAATAAAGAAACCTCATTTTATATATCTTTGCCCGGCCTAATTCAGTAATGGGAAGCATCAGCATTACCAGTATCCAAGAGGAAGATGACCAGTGCTTTGGACAAACCATGGACATGTTGATGGCAGGTTTCATTCCTCAGGTGCTGAGAGCCGTCGTCGACCTCGGCGTGCTGGAGATCATCGCAAAAGCTGGATCTGATGGCGGACTTTTGGCTTCTGAGATCACGTCTCAGCTTAAGACCGAAAATCCCGATGCCTCGGGTATGTTGGACAGGATGCTTAGCCTTCTTGCTAGCCAGTCGGTCCTGATTTGCTCGGTTAACCGTGGCCAAAGACGGTACGGGCTGGGACCGAGGGCCAAGTTCTTCGTTAAAAAAGAAGGAGCCGCGTTCACCCCTCTTCTCCTCTACACTCAGGACAAGGTCGTGAGCGATGCATGGTATGCACCTAAATGCTTTTCATAGTGTATTTATTAATATTTTGTAGCCAAAGCTTATTTTTAATTTATCTGTGTTAATTAAAGTTTATTTGTTGCTGAATTGAATTGATAATTTTTATAGGCATGAGCTGGATGGTGCTGTTTTAGAAGGAGGATTTATTATACTGTAGTTTCGTATTTATTTTCGTCTTTGTGGATTTTTCCCCTCCTTTCAATAAATGTAATTTCCTATCTTAGGCCTGTTTACTAGAGCTTATTTCTTGATGTACTGAACCGAACTGAACTGAACTGAACTGAACTGAACTGAACTGAATTGAACTGAACTGAAGTGAAAATTGATGTATTGAAAAATGGAATCAGCATGACTGAATTAACCTGAATTTCATCAAATTGTATTTTCACTGAACTGAACTGAACTGAACTGAACTGAATTGAACTGAACTGAACTGAATTGAACTGAACTGAACTGAACTGATCTACAGATAAGCTCTGGTAAACAGGGCCTTAAGCTTCTTCTCAGTTTATTTTTTTCTTGGAAAAATTTCTAAATTACTAATAAGGGGTAAAACTTTTAAAATTACTTGGTGTGAAATTATTTTCATGATTTAAAAATAGTAATATGACTACTTTAACCATTATTTAGTATTTTAAGTCTGTAATTTTTTAATTATATAACTTCATTCACCAAGGTCCATTCTAGTTGAACTAAACTAAATTAAATTTATCTAAACTGAATTGAACTGACCAGGTTAGAAGAAAGTGTAATGAAAAATAATTATAGTACATTTATTTTAGTGTGAAAGAGTCAATTTGTGGTTAAAACTGTAAAAACCGTAAAAATATGTATATCGTTTGAGTAAATTGATAAACATTTATAAACTAAAACTTGGATGAACTGAATTGAATTAAACTCAACTATACTGAACTGAACAAACTATAAAAATTGTAAGAAAATATGGTTTGCGTAATTAATTTTTTGTTTTGTTTTTAAAGTAAACTTTTGTTTCATTCATAATCACTGGAAATCGTCCAGAAGCGGTTGAACAAAGTTAGGAGGAGTCACTCATGCATTGAATAGCAAGGTGTTCGTCTTCGCAAAGCTTGCTAGAGAGTGAACTATTGCATTTGAGGTTCGAGGTACCCAAAAAGGGCTCGAAAATATGCTAGACTCTAACTGTAATCGGATTCTCTCCAATGTCGAAGCTGCTATCTCCGGGAAGGGTTCATTATTCCGGGCTAAGCTTATCAAATTAAGCGCGTCCACAATTAAGGCCACCTCCTGGATTTGCATGTCATGAGCTAGGCAGATGGCTTCCTCAATAGCTAAAGGCTTCTCCCAAAAAGGGGTCTACTACATCCGGAATTCACCTTGTAGCTGCTCAAACGAAGCGGTTTTTTTGATCAAATACCACCGCTCCCATGCTAGCTGAGCCGTCCTGAATGCCTGCATCAAAATACACCTTGTACCCTGAGTCAGGGGGTTTGAGAAGTGCTTGGGGCAAGAGATCTGGCGACACCGAACTCCAGCCTTGTGCTTCCGAGAACTTCCGCAGATTGGCTGTGATGGAGGCCGCCATAACTCCCGCCTCTAGGTGAGTCTGGTCAAATAAATTCTTGTTTCTTTGGAACCATATTCCATCACATACAATAATGGCTAGCTCGTAGAAGTCATTGTCAGGATCCCTGATGGTGTCCCTAAACCATAAACTTCCTTTCTGTCTTCTCAGACCATCGACCTTCTGAAGCAGACCCGTGAGCCGTGGCTGATAATACCAAAGGTGATTAGCCAATGTGTCTTTCCTGGTAATTTCCGATACACGTGATGGAACAGCTAAGAAAAAGGATCAGCTGGTATAGTCACGTGACCAGGACCACATCAAGGTACAAGAAGGTGACTTGTGATGAGAAGGCACATGATAAGGTTCAAGACGCCTATAAAAGGAGGCTGCAATCAGCCATTCCAGGTAAGTTCTCTAACTCTTGAATACAAAGTTTTATCTTTCCTTTCAATACACGAAATCTCATCATCACACTGGAGCTGCTACCCTCGGGTGGCTCTGGGGCTTGTTTTGCAGGTTTTGGACAAACAGTTCCCAAGCAAGTCTCATCTGAGGCCTAGGAGCTCGGATAGTCAAGCACTCTTAGCGAGCAGTCTGCATACTTCATCAACAGTCCACATCCTAACGCCCTCATATACATCAACTATCTGAGGCATCAATTTACAGGTGCGGATTTGTCCCGCATCAGTTGGCATGCCCGGTGGGACCCGACATTAGAGGATCTTACCCTCGACTCAAAGCGACACACATAACTCAACATACAAAGAGACTGCTAGGACAGTAAACATTACCTCGGCGGAAGACAGTTCAGCTGAGGCAAGATCACGCGCAAGGAAACTTAGTTGGTGCAACAAGCCAAGGAAACGGTTAAAGCTACGGTCCACCAAGGAGCGTGGAGGCTTGAAAGTTGTGGTACGTAGGTAACTAACGATATATTGAGCATTATTCAAATAGTAGATAAAGGCTTTTTGCAAGGATATTGATGATTTTTCATTGGCTAGAGTACGTAAGGTAAATAGGTATAAAGGTTAGAAATATAGAGGTGAACAAGAGGAGAGAGAAATACGTAGGAAATCAAGTAGAGTCAGCTCATGAGCATAGGTCAGATCTAGGAGAATTAGGGCTTTAGATTTTTCTGAAGAGTTAGTTATCACCTAAGAAAGGATCTGATAGGGAATACGAGCAGGAAAAGGATTAGCGGTTTAAGGTCGGGAAAATAGGCAGGTCACGCCGACAACATAGGGTCGGATGTCAGAAACGCTGAGGGATACTGCCAAAGAAGGTAGAGGGGTATCGATCGGATAAACCGGGGACCAGAAGAAAAACTAGTTCAAAAGAAATATCGTAACTAACACTGTTTTAGTAAGAATTTCCCTTGCAGGTCATATACGAGGGCAAGGAGGGAAGAAAAAAAACAGAGAAAGATCAAAGGGCTCACAAAAGTACAGGCGTGAGGAAGGAGTAACATGAGAGCAGTTGCTGGCTAAGCAGGACACCTTCGGAAGGAATCATACAATTCACACTGTGGATCGACAATGCCAAGAAAGGAGCAGTAGGAAGATAGGAACCTGAGGACTACATCGGATAGGCCACGACATCGGATAAGTCACGAGGAGGAGGCACTCAAAGAACGAGGGGCGATCGACTAAACAGGATAGAACTCGAACGGCGAGAATATAAGCGAGAGGTAACATTTGAAGGGATGAAAGTTGATTTAGGGGAAATTAGGAAATGATAAGCAGTTGGAAGGATTAGAATTTTGGGTAGGGTTTCAAGGAGAAAGGAAAAGGAAAAAAAGGGAGAAATAGGAAGGGAGACTCGGAAGAAGGATATCGGAGAAAGAAAGAACAGGGGAAATGAAAGGAATCCTCGGATTAAAAAAAATGAGAAAAAACAAAAAAGAAGATGAGAAAAGAGAGAAAGAAAGACAGAGGAAAAGATAGAAGAAGAGAAATAGAGGAAGAAAGGGGAAGAAAATGGTAGGTTCGGATAACATAGGGGATATCTGAGGAGGACAAGGTAAAGGCAGGAAGGGACGAAGAACCGGAAAGGGGACCTTCAGACAAAGGAAAGAAGGGGGAGAGAAAAAGAGTACAGAGTAGACAAAATGGGGGGCTCAGATAACCCCGAGGAGAAGATAATAAAAGAAGACGAATGGGGGAAAGGTAATTTAGGAGAAAGGAAACATAGACAAGGGGGGAGGAACATTACAAAGAGGCTGATTGCAAAACAACCATCCTTGGATAAGGAAAAAGGAAGAAATGAATTAGAAAAGGAGTAAGCAAGATGAAAGGAAAACAGATAGGAAAAACGAAAATAGAGGAAGGCAATTAAAGGAGCAGGCTTAAGAAAAGCTCGTTTAGGATGAAAGGAAGCCCGGAGAATGGAAAGGGAGATCGGATTTTTAATAAAAACATAAAAGGGAAAGAAGGTAATCCTTCAGAGGATCATGGGATCGGAAAAGGGATGGAAAGAAAATATGATTGATTTAAAATAAAATTAATGAGCTTGGCGTGGATACGCCATAGTTCGGATTCGTGGATACGCAGGATAATTGCATGTACGACAGGAGGTATATTGCAATAAACAGGATTGACGTGGATACGTCCGAATTCCGATGCGCGCATACGCTCGGAACAATAAGCGTACTGGATAGTGCGTTAGGAAAGTGTGGATACGCTAAAATTTGCATACGTGCTGGATAGCTCGGTGTAATAAAAGGAAAGTCGGGACTTCTAGGTCGCTCCCATGATTGGTGCCCCGCAAAAAGGCTAAGTCTCGGCAAGGGTATTCCGAGCATAAAGGAAAAAGGGAACAAGTATAAAAGAAAAATTGCAAAATATTAGTAAAGTGAAGATAATAAATGTTGAGTATCCTTGGGGAGACGTCCTCTTGATACTTATACATTGCATAAAAGAAGTACTAATCCACATTACAACAAAATAAATTTAAGGAAACCCTAATCATCAGATACATGAACTATTTCGTCTCCTTGGGAAGACAAGGAGCGAATGGTCAGAGGTCGGAAGGAGGGCCGAACATCTTCATGAGATGAATTTTCATGCGGGCCAGGTTTGATGACTCGGTCAGAAGGACAACCCGGGGATCAAGAGATCATGGGTCGGAAGATGAGAGAGGTATTTACTTGAGAAGTCCCTGCAGGCGAACAAGGAGAACTTCTCAGATTCTTTTCTGGCAATCCTCATATTTCGTAGAAAGACGGGGATTGAGATATCGGCGGAAGGCATTATCGGCGGAAGATGAGAGAGGTATTTACTTGAGAATTCCATCCAGGATGGCCAGGTTCACGGAAAGAAGGAAAACCCATCTGCCGAACAAGGAGATCTTCTCGGATTCTTTTCTGGCAATCCTCATATTTCGTAGAAAGACGAGGATTGAGATATCGGCAGAAGGCATTATCAACAGGAGGGGAAGGAGGAACTTCCCAGATAGAAGGAGGAAATGGATCAGGCATCCCAGAAGATAGGCGGCGGTACCATTCAACGACCTCAGTATAAGCAGGATAAGGCGAACCACCGGCTTGGAACTTGCTCATCTTCTCCTTAGTAAAAATGGCATTTCAGATAGAAGAGGTAATATCGTGGAAGGGAACAACATGAGTTTTCCCACAAACAACGGAGGACAAGTGAAACGAGAGCCTCAGACAAATGAGATAATTCTGAAGCTCGCGATTGCGGGAGGTAGCTGTTTATTCTCAGCTTCCAGCTTGAAAATCACAAAATCAATATTAAATGGTAGGATTTTTATCATTATTTTAAAATATTCATTTATATATATTTAATCTAAATCTCATAACACTCGAAATTATTTATTTAAAAAACAGTTCATGCGATATTGAGCATGTATCCCATTAGAGTGTACTGTATATATGCATTTGGAACCTGATGAACAATGTTTTTTCAATTTGTTGGCGTTCAAAACATTTTTTTTGGATTTTAAACATTGGATTTTAGGGTTTTTCAGAGGTTTTATCATTGTGCTGATTGTGTTTTTGTTAGTTTGTTATTTATATGTTTTTGGTAAATGTTTTGTTATTTTCTTGCTGTGATTTGCATATATAAGAATGTCATGTTCATGGCTGAAATCTTTTTGCATATATAGGAAATTCATGGTCATTGCTGAGTTTATTTAGAACTTTACTATATGCAGTCCAACTTTACTATATGCAGTCCATATTTATACATAAACTAGCTTAAATACCCTTATTACTATTAAGATGGTAAGCTTCATACCCACACATAATTACCACTAACTCTTATGTGCCACATTAAATAACCAAAACAAAATACAGCAAAACCAAGCAAGTGAAACAAATTAATAGGAGCTGGACAAATTATCTTACACATGCTTCAAAAAATTATTATCTTTAGACTACAAATATCTAAAATTGTGGTGGCGTAGTGTGGATGATTTGTGATGTCCCGGATTTGACTTTTGCTCATGAGTACTCATAACAACATTTTGGAATTTGCTTGTTTTTATGTATTGTCATAAATAGTTAAGGAACAGGTTAGCGTGTGATATGTCAATATATTTTTATTTTATTTTAATTATCAAGCAAGAAGCAATGATACATATTTATTTTTAATTGTTTTTGATAAGCAATCAAGCAAGAATGATACATAATACACATCTCATTTGGATTTAAAATCATCTTCATTAATATTAGACCCTAATTGCATGCTTGAGCTTATTTTTTACTGAACTAAACTAAACTAGATTGAACAGAACTGAAGTGATGCTTAATGCATTGAAACAAAGAATCAGCATGACTGAATTAATATGAATTTCATCAAATTATATTTTCACTGAACTAAAGTACTAAACTGAATGGAATTAATTTTAAAATAGCTCAGTCAAACAGGGCCTTAGTGTTGATTAGAAAATTATGTAAATGTAAACACTTGATTAATTAAATTATTTAATATAAAGAAAGTCAACATTTAAAATGATCTTTGATTATTTACACTAAGTTTATTTAACTGTTCTCACTAAATAATCATGTTTAATATGTAGGAGATCATTCTTGAAAGTTAAAAGGTCGAACATGAAAGTGAGAAGATCATCAATGATCTTGCTTAATATGTAAAAAGTCAGGGTTGAAAGTGAGAAAGCCAACATTTGTCCGTAGTTTCAATTGACACTGAATAACTTCTCAATTCATTTAGCTATCAAAAGTCAAGTAAGATTTGACATTTGATAATTTAAATTCACTTTAGTTAATTAGTGTCTGGATAAAAGTCAACTAAGGGTTAATCTTTAATTAGTTCAACTTAATTTAGTTAGTAACTATACAAAGTAAGATAGCGTTGACCTTTGTCTAGCTAAACTTAGTTTGCTTAGTGTGTATAGAGAAAAGTCAAATATGGTTTGACCTTAGATTAATAAATTCAATTTAATTAGTGTCTATAAAAAAATCGAGTAAATTTTGGGAATACGAGCAGGAAAAGGATTAGCGGTTTAAGGTCGGGACAGTAGGCAGGTTGTTAATGCGGAAAATGGGATTTTCCTTTATCTTGATTAATGCTCTGCTCCCTGAACCTGCACAAACACAACAGTGGTCAGACAGGCCGGCTTACCTGTACCTGCTCCGGCGATCAAATTAGGGGATGAAAGTCTGGTTGGGGTTTTTTGTGTGGATAAGGTTAGAGCAGAAAACTTAACTTCCTAATAGTAGATCTGGTCCCTTATATAGCAGCTGAGCTGCCGACATGGGAACAGTATAAAGCGCTACAGTGCTCTGGTCTGTCCGTGGGCCGGTGCTGAATCCAGTCCAGCTTGGGCTTCCAATATGGGCCATTGACCTTGACTGGAATAGTACCATATTTATCAAGTCCCCCAGTCCATGTATGTTGCCAACGTAAAATATACATTGGATTATGGTCTGAAGAAATTGAATGATCATGAATTTTTTTATCTGTTCGAGTGGTTGGTGGAATGGTCTGGGATGAGGCGAACGGTTCAGATTCCTCGTGCTTCCCACGCGTTCCACTATCTCATTCATAGCGCCAGTGGTGGGCCCAAGGGCGTTTATTGGCATTAAAACTACCGCCCGGTCTCCTTTCTCGATACGCCTTTATTTAGATCTAGAAAGGCAAGGGGATAACTCCCATTTCTTCCTCGGATCCATCCTCCTTTCTCAGGTAAAATACCCAAAACCATTCTCTCTGAAAATTTTCTTTTCTCTTATGTATTTTACGTAGATTAGGATGGGTAGTATGAACACCGTCCGATAGGCCACTCTCGACGAGGACGTCGTCTTCGCGCGGGAGCTCTGCCGCTCCATCCGTGGGCTCACTACTGAGGAGGCCAAGTTTAAAATTTGGCTGCCTCGATTTGATGAGGACACGATTGCCACCGCCTCCGACGGGTTTATCCCGGTGTACTGCGAATATTTGTTTACGTGCGGGCTTCGTTTCCCCGTGTCGCCTTTCTTTCGGTCTGTTTTGCACTATTTTGACGCTTCCATGCCCGCCCTCTCGCTGAACTTTGTTCAGGTTCTGATTGGGTTCGAGGTTTTATGTACTCTGCGCAAGGTCAAGGCCACTCCTCAACTGTTTATGGGCTTCTTTTATCCGGCCAATATGGGCGGCGGAGGCGGCTGGCTTCAATTGAAGAGCCGCGAGAAGATGTTGAAGTTGGTCGACGACCGCCCAAAGAGACGATTGGAAAACCCGTTGGGTTTTTGTGGAGAACACGCTGGTCTTTGGCGAGGGTCCGGAAGACGTGACAATCCCGATTCTTTCTCTGGCGATTCGGGGCAAGGCTCCTCTACCTGCGGAGGCGTCGCGTCTAGCCCCCAAGGTATCGAAGATTGGACTTCAACTGTTCTGACTGATGACAGGGTCCTTCGGGCCGCTAACATGCCTTACTACGTAAACCGGATTCCTAATGAGGACTTGGGTATTTGCCTTATTCTGCTTTTCAGGTTTTTTAACAATGGTCCGACCCATTGGTCGTTCCTCGTGCTAACTGTGTTTTTCTTTCCTTCTCGTAGGTGCAGGCGCTATGAGGAAAACTATGCAATCTTTGATTGGCGAGCTGAGTACCATACCAAAGCCGTGCAACATGTCTGGGCTGAGGTAGATTAAGGAAGAGACTGATGCCGAGGATTCGCTGTCAGTGACCACCGCTGAATCTGCCAAGCAGCTTGAAGAGGTCGATGATTTTCTAGCTGAGAGCAGTGCGGGAGGAGGAACGGGTCACACTGGAATTAGAGGAGGTCAAAGCAAACCGAAAACGCCGGAAAACCGAGGGGATGGATGACGATGCTGTGGCGCAGTCCCAGTTCGAAGGCGTGTCGTTGTCCCAGCCTTCTAGTCAGGTCACCCAATCGCCTGCCAAATCCTTTGATGACGACGAAATTAAAATCCTCGATGTTCCACCTTCTCCGGTCTATTCTTCTCTGAACGAGCGAATCGTCGAGACTGTGGCGGAGCAAGTCTTGGAGACTCCTCGTGGGCGTAATGCTTTCATGAATCAGGTCTTTTCTGCGGCTCACTTGGAGGATTGGGTGAAGCATGGCCCTGGGAACTATCCAAAGGTCACCGACATCGCCGACCGTCAGGCCTTTATCGCTATCGAGGTATGTGATTTGTTCTGTCGAGGCTCTAATAAATTCTTTAGGATTGCATCTGCCTGCTTTTGATCGCTAGGCTTCCTTGATTTCACTAGTAATTGCGCATGTCCCAAGTGCTGAGAGAGGAGATGTCCCGGCTGAGGCTGAGGAGCACTGGTTTGAGCTCTGAGTTTGAAAAACAAGATGGTGAGCTAGCCAATTAGTGTCTGGATAAAAGTCAACTAAGGGTTAGTCTTTAATTAGTTCAACTTAATTTAGTTAGTAACTGTACAAAGTAAGATATCGTTGACCTTTGTTTAGCTAAACTTAGTTTGCTTAGTGTGTATAGAGAAAAGTCAAATATGGTTTGACCTTAGATTAATAAATTCAATTTAATTAGTGTCTATAAAAAAATCGAGTAAATTTTGGCTTTGATTAGTTAAACTCATTTTAGTTTTGTCCTGATCAAGTAAGCGTCAACTTTTGATTAGTTTAACTCAATTTAGTTAGTATACCTTCAATTAGTTAAACTCAATTTAGTGAGTTTAGGGTTCGAAGTTTAAGGATTTCAGTGGTCTTAGATTTATGGTTTATAGGGTCGAAGGCAAAATAAAACCCATTCCAAAATTCAAAATAAACCACAAAACTAAACTAATTTTATGTTAAAATAAATCCAAACTCCAATTAAGAGTTCTCCAGTACATATTTTATTAACAGCGATTTTTAATTTTGGCAATGGTTAATATCAAAACTTAGTTTTATTAATTCATAATCACTAATAACTATACAATAATTTATGCAATTATCTATTAAACACACTCAATTTTCTATAAATATTGAATATTTATATAGAATTTAGTTAAATAAAAACTGAGACATGTGATAAAATCGTCAATGAAAAAAATACATAATGAAAGTTTAAATTAAAATTATTAGAAATGATTAATCAAGCATGATGGTTCAGATCCTGGGTACGTTGATGGACATTGATAGTACCAAAATCTCTTTGACTACCACAACACTGATTCTTAGGAGGACATATAAATATATGCATTAAATCAACGAGAACTTCTCGATAAAAGTGACAAATGTTGAAGTATTGATTAGGAATATGAGAAGTGGTGTTGAAACTAATGAAGGATATATTAGTAAGTTTGTGTGTAAATATGGATGGTAAAAAGGTTGGACTGCATATAGTAAATGTCTTTATTTATTATTATTTCTAGTTGATTTTACGCTCAAGATCCTCTACGCAATAGATTCTACGTCAATGTTACGCAAAAATGAATGTTTGTCTTTTTACGGTAAATTTCAATCATTTATTAATTTGACTGAACTTATTCCATATATATTACTTGCACATATCCAACCATCCCACATTATTTTCAATCATTTCTTTCTACGTCAATGTTACGCAAAAATGAATGTTTGTCTTTTTTACGGTAAATTTCAATCATTTATTAATTTGACTGACCTTATTCCATATATATTACTTGCACATATCCAACCATCCCACATTATTTTCAATCATTTCTTTCACGATATTTTTTTTTAAACAGTTAGACTTGGTATTAGAATTGGAAGTATTTTAAATTTGCTAAGAAAGAAACACGACAAAAAAAAAAATGTATTCATACATTTTATACTATGGAAAAGACAAAAATTATATATTTTATACAATTTTGTAGGTTGAAGAAATATTTATCATTTCAAATATATAATTGTAGATTAATTTATTGTCATTCTCAATTTATTTAATTAAAATATAAATGAAGTTAATTAAATACAAATTAATTAATTTTTATTTATATTTTAAATTTATTTATTAATTTATTAATATTGTTGTTTATTATACACAAAATTTTAATTAAACATTAATTATAGTTTTTTTGATAAAACAAACATTAAATAATATTGTGTTAAGCAAAAACATGACAAAATAGTTTAATCTATACTCATGGTGGATGTTTGTACATAAAATAATTAACTTATGAATTTACGGTAAAACATAAACAATCAAAACGAAATTATGGTTAATGTCCGCATAATATTTTACTTGATAATTTATCACAGAAACACAAACAATATTTGCGTAGAATATTTGCGAACAGGATCCGACTTGTTGATTTTACGGGTACAAAATTAGCAGATGGGATCTCTACTCAAATATTTTGCACCATTACGCCAGCGGTTCAGGGAAGTTCAAAGCGGGACCGTATACTTCCTAACCAGTGAAACAGTGTGATATCCCAAGGGAAAAGTTCAAGGACTAAATGATCTACTTATTCCTATGCATGCATCTAAGCTTCCGATACGGCAATCACAATGACTACATTAGTGTAATGCGTAATTGAAATCCCGAATCTATATCTGATTCATGTGGGGGATTGTTGGAAAATGATTTATTTAAGGTAAATTGAAAGTTACAGTATGGTAACTTTTGGGGCTTATCATTCGGAGATGAATGAGATATAGAAAGTTTTGGTTAAAGAAATTTACCCAAAATAGGATTTCTATTGTTTATGAAGTTCATGTGTTGAACATTCTAGAAAAGCCCAGAATGTGTTTTAATTGAAGAATTACTTGGAGTACATTCTTTTGGTTTATGGAAATTACTTTGTGTTATTCCATAAAGATAAGACTTTCATTATTTGGGAAAGTTCTTATGCTATAATTAAAACACAGTTTACCTTATTTTGTGAGAGAATCCATATACGTATTGGATTGAGAATCTTTCCAGCTAAAAATTATGTTTCCTAATTCTTAGGTTTCGTAGTATATATAGAATCATCAGTCAATATGAAAACCTGAACCTTTAGACACGTTTGGTCTTATAGTCATAAATAAATTAAATTGAGAGTGTTGGTGTTTTCATTGGTACTGAGTTAGTTGAGAGTCAAGTCATTGTGATTGAAGATCGGCTCTACGAAATCCAGGTAACTTTGTATGTTACCTTATGGTTTCATCCTATGGGACTTTGGTGTCAATTGTTGGCCTCATAAGTTTCAAGGGCGGAGACTAGCTCGACTCCATAATGATCTATACTTTTGTGTTTAGGATATTTAATATGTTGTATGCATAATTATTTGTAACTCTTGGCATGTTTTGTATGATTAATATAAATAATATAACTTGTATTTTATCATTCATGTGTTTTCTGTAATTTTATTTACTTCAAATTACTGTCAATATAGTTCCTACATCAACATCTATATGTTCCAACCATGTTTGATCAGTCATATGTGTTCTATATGCATTAAGAAGAAGATAAAATTATCAGTAGAATTTGATCCATTTCAAAGGAATGAATCTCCAGAACTTTGCAATAGGATAAGAGGCCTGCTGTCAATTGATGGAAGTGAAAATTCCTGCTGAACATTCTATTCTTAATTAGCAGCAAATTTGGCAAGTTTATGATCAGTAGGAATATTCAGTTTTCCCCGTCCCTCAAACTTTATCAATAGGAATATTCCCTTCCTCAAATGGTAGTGCTGACTGATGAGCAGTCAGTAGAGATTGATGCAATATAAATTAATTAACTGAGCTGCTGAGATATTATTGGCGTGTTTTATCATGGTTCAGATTAGAGTAGGTAAAGAAAGCATTTGTTGATGCATTGATTCTGGATCACGTTAACCACAAAAACAAAAAGGCTCGCACAAGATTTGGTGTCCTTTGAGATGTGCACATTGTTAGTAAATAGAATATTTACTGAATATTAGTTAGCATAGTTAGAATATAGACTTTCTATAATTATCTGTTATATTAGGTAATCTAGTTGTACAGACCTCTATTTATATGAATGAATACAGAAAGCTCAGATGAGCAATTCAGCCATTCAATCTTACAATCTAACAACCTTCCACCCACCGCCCTTGTTGCTTCCCACCCACCACCGTGGCATGCTCGATTGGGTCACTCGGGCGATCATGTTTTGGACCAGCTCAAGCGTAGATTTCCATTTTTCAATAAAGCCACTTGTTCGGCTATTTGTTCTTCTTGTCAAATTTCTAAGCATAGACGCCTTCCATTTTCTCCTTCTCATACTGCTACTTTTAAACCTTTTGATATAATTCATAGTGATATTTGGACTTCTCCCGTTTCCAGCACTAGTGGTTTTAAATATTATTTGTTGTTTTTGGACGACTACTCTAATTTCACCTGGGTTTTTCCTCTTAAACACAAGTCTGAAACCTACCACAAATTCGTGCTTTTTCATACCATGATCCAAACTCAATTCCAGTCCAATATCAAAACTTTCCAATGTGATATGGGGGGTGAATTTGACAACAACCTTTTTCGTGCCTTTTGTGCCCAAAAAGGGGTCCTGCTGCGTTTTTCATGCCCTCAAACCTCACCTCAAAATGGGAAAGCAGAACGAGCTCTTCGCACCCTCAATGACATTACCCGTACATTGTTAACTCATGCATCCCTACCTTATCGTTTTTGGGTAGAATCCCTCCAAATGGCAACCTACCTACATAACATATTACCATCCAAAGCTATCAATAATCAAACCCCCACTTTTATCTTATATCATCGGGAACCCACATATACACATCTTCGGACTTTCGGGTGTCTGTGCTATCCTAACACCTCGGCCACGGCTCCTCACAAGTTGGCTCCCCGTTCCGTTCCATGCCTATACTTGGGTCCTTCTCCCGACCATAGAGGTTACCGTTGCTTGGATCTTATCTCCCATCGAGTCATCACTTCTAGACATGTCGTGTTCGATGAAACCACTTTTCCTTTTGCCATTCCGTCTGGTTTTACCCAACCATCCAACAATGATATCCCATCATCTGATCCTTCGCCCATTCTTCTGGTTCTTGTTCATCAAATTTCACCAGATCCCTCACCCATGCCATCCCCACCATCACCACTTGTGTCCCCGCCCACTTTCAGTCCGATTACCCAATCACCTCCTCCACCTCCTCCTCCTCCACCTCCTCGTCACCCCATGACGACACGCCTTAAGGTTGGCATTTCCAAACCTAATCCTCGCTACAACCTTTTAGCTTCTTCTTCTCCAGTCTCCCCTCTTCCTAAATCTCCGCTACGAGCCCTGCAGGACCCCCATTGGCGTGCCGCCATGAATGATGAGATTAACGCTCTTATTAAAAATGGTACTTGGGACTTGGTTCCGAGGCCGAATGGTGCTAATATTGTTCGCTGCATGTGGCTATTTAAGCATAAGTACAGGTCTGATGGCATACTTGAGAGGTATAAAGCCCGTCTGGTGGTTAACGGTAAGTCTCAACAGGTCGGAGTGGATTGTGATGAGACGTTTAGTCCTATGGTTAAACCGGCTACCATCCGGCTCATTCTCAGCATTGCCGTCTCTCGGTCATGGCCTATTCACCAGTTCGATGTGAAGAATGCTTTCTTACATGGGGATTTGTATGAGATTGTTTATATGCATCAGCCTCCTGGTTTTTCGGACCAGCGTTATCCAGGTCGTGTGTGTCTTCTACGCAAGTCTCTCTACGGGCTGAAGCAGGCACCACGTGCTTGGTACCACCGTTTTGCTACTTATCTTTCCAGGATTGGTTTTCGTGGCAGTCAGAGCGATCACTCGCTCTTCATCTACACCTTCCGGAATGAGACAACATACTTGCTCTTATATGTTGATGACATCATCCTCACCGCCTCTTCTGATGCTCTACTTCATCGCCTCACAGCGTTGCTTAGTGCTGAGTTTGCTATGACGGATCTCGGCCCTCTAAGTTACCTTCTTGGTGTTTCTGTGACTCGATCCGAGTCAGGCCTTTTCTTGTCTCAACAGAAGTATGCCAGGGTTAATTCAACAGAAGTGGTGTCGACTCTTTTGAATTTTGTTTATGTTATGTTAGATATTAAAGAGAATTTGGCTAGGGTATAGAATACTTTGATTTATAAAAGGTTAATTATACTATACGAATATCGGTCTAATTTTGATACGAAAAGTTTAGTTATATTGTTTCAGCTTATGATTATAACAAAAATAGTATTTGTGTATCAATATTATTTGTTTTGTTATAATATATATGATGATATGTTATAGACTTATAGTTTAGTACAATTTCTCTAATTTAATAAAGTGGAACATCTCATTTGAAGATAGTGTTACAATCTAATAAAACTGGTGGGTGTACGTGTATGTAACATTATGCAGTCCGAATTGTCTATTTGCAGTTCATGTTTGTACATAATATACCGTATATGCCCTTAATTAGTTGAGCTACATTCAATTGCAATTCAATCCATTTTATTCACATTAATTCCATTACAATATACCTCCCTACTTTCCTTCTTCAATAAGGAAAATTCCAATTTTCTATACTCTTCCATTAATTCACTTTTCCTTAATTTACGGTGTTTAGAATTTAGAAATGCGGAACTTACTTTCCAATTTTCTAGAATATATGAGAAATTACTTTTATTAAGTTAATAGCTTAATAATTATATATTATATTATTTAAGTAATCATCCTACCAGATAAACACAAGTAACTAAAAAAACTTACTTGAGTTTATATAAACACTAGTAACTAAATTGATATTAATTAGTGAATTTAAAATATTATTTTCCATAAGCACTACTATTAACTAAACTGAGTTTAGCTATTGAATATTAAATCTTACTTTACTTTATGTAACACAAGTATCTAAATTTAGCTTAATTATTGATTAGTCAAATATTACTTGATTATACTAGTAACTAAATTGAATTTAACAAATAAAATGCCAAATCTTACTTGAGTTTCTATAATTACCAGTTACTAAATTGAATTTAACTAAGGAAAGGTCAAATTTTGCTTGAACACTAGTAACTAAGTTGAGTTTAACTATTGAAAAGTTAAATCTTGCTTGACTTTATATAAAAACTAGTAGTAACTAAACTGAATTTCTCCAGTGAAAGGTCAACTCTTACTTGACTTTCCATAAATACTAGTAACTAAATTGAGTTTAAATAGTGAATGTTACATTGTTACTTGACATTGCATAAACACTAGTAAGGAAACTGAGTTTAACTAATGAATGTCAAATCTTACTTCTTGTATAAACACTAGGAATAAAATTCAATTTAACTAATGATATGTCAAATATTACTTGACCTTTATAAATAGTAGTAACTATATTAAGTTTAACTAAAATCGAATCTTACTTGATATTTTATAACTAAATTGAGTTCAACCAGTCAAATATCACTTAATTATCTATAAACACAAGTAACTAAATTGAATTTAACTAATGAAAAGTAAAATCTTGTTGACCCCTATCAATATTGGTAACTAATCGAGTTTTACCTGGTGAAAAATAAAATTTAACTTAACTTTCTATAATCACTCTTAGAGTATGGTTTATGACTTTATGTACTCATATTTTATTTAATATTTAACTAATATGTGTATAATTTTTTATGTCATATACTATGTATATTTTATTTATTTTTTTGAAAATAATCTGACAAATTTTCATAAAAATCTATATTTAGGCAAAATATCACCATATAAAATTTTTCATATTTAAGTTGAGAGATTAATTTTCTTTTTCCCTTAAAAGGTGTTTTTGGTTTAAAAGTTATTTTCAAATATATTTTATTCTATTTTTATGAAGGCAAATTCTCAAATGAGACCAAAGATTATATGATACTGCTATTGATTGAATTTGTCGATGGTGAGCTTTAAACCCGCCGATTTTCTTGATTGAATTTGTCGTTGGTGAAATTGACCAAGGAAATGATCAAGAAAATTGACCGAAAGATCAAGCAAATTGAACGAAGATCAAATTAACTGAAAAATCAAGGCAAAACAAAAATACTCAAGGACATTGATTGAAAGATCAAACAAACTGACAAAAAGATCAAGCTGAAACAGTAAATGCTCATTCCCCTTGCTCTTGGTCTCCACAAGGACAGGTCTCACCAAAGACTTTCTCTTTTATGAATAACTTTGATTGCACATACTAATTTTAGATTTAAAGGTGTATGTTTGTATAAAAACTTATAAGTTTACATGCATTTTAGTTCCTGATCTAAATTTGATTAAAATATAGACGGTTTGTCAAAGAGAACTTTCTCTAATAATTTATATAGAAAAGTCAAATATTAATTTATTTAAAAAACGTTTTGTAACAATAATGAAAATTTTGTTGAGGTACATACGTTTCCCTAGTACGGACATTGATGCAATTAAAATTTTATTTTTAAAAGTTTCATTGTATTTCAATTTATTTTTTATTGAAACTTTTTTTTTTTAAAAGATTGAAACAACTTTTTAAATTGAATTTTTGACTTTTCAAATACAAGAATCACGTAAGCCTTTCCATTTTTCATTAATAAATATTGGTCCATTAATGTGATGTAATGTAAAAATAACAAACTTCAATGCTATTAATTAGTGGATATTAATAGGAAAGCAAAATAAATTTCTTGAAAACCAAAATGATGAAGTTTTCAAAACTTGAAAAATGATGGAGTTTTAAAGGTTGTTCTATCCAACTTATTCAAAATTATTCAAACTGACCTAAATTAAATTGAAATAAAATTTATTCAAGCAAACATATTATGACTTAATCAGTATTGAATTTAATCAAACCATAATTTATTTGAACTAAACTGAACTAATTTGATCTGAATTAATTTAAATTACACTAATCTAAATTGATATATTCAAACAAAATAAGGATTCAAAATTTGTGGTACACGAAATATAAAGAACATAATCTGAATCGAAGACCATGTTCTTCTTTTATGATTTGTTCATATTAAGATGTTGTTTTCGTTTTCAAAAAACAAATGTTGTTTTCTTTATTATTGAATGAAAGATCATTGTCTTTAATTAATTCAGTTCATATAAAGTTATTTCGTCATTTCATTTCATAACAAGAGTGGGGAAGAAGAAGATTAAATAGAGATATGGATTGTAATGGAATTAATGTGAATAAAATGGATTGAATTGCAATTGAATGTAGCTCAACTAATTAAGGGCATATATGGTAGATTACGTACAAATATGGACTGCAAATAGACAATTCGGACTGCATATAGTAAAGGTCATAATTAATTAGGTACGATAATTTGTTTTGTACGTACTGATCATGAAATATGAATTTTTAAAGGTTCAATTAGCTAGGGATCAACGCTTCAAAAAAAAAAAAAAAGCTAGGGATCAAAGTTAAATTTGAATAATATGATTGGATATATATATATTTTACCAATTTGAAACGAGCTAGTATATATGGAGATGGGTTCTTACGTGTTTGGCAGAAATTATCAACCGTTTTTCCACTGATTTTTTGAATGTTCATTGTTTACAAATGAGAATTGTATTATAAGAGCACCCACATCCGTTAAGCCTTACTTTTGGTTTTAAATTTATTTTTTAAATAAAGCCCCACTTTCAGCCTTTTGATCCACATTCATACACACTTCCACATCACACATCATTATTGTCATATCATTTAACATGTGTAGTTAATTTATATTTTGACAAATCTTACTTAAAAATAAATAAAGTTGGAGGA
Source organism: Cruciata laevipes (assembly GCA_963678965.1). Classification (NCBI taxonomy): domain Eukaryota; kingdom Viridiplantae; phylum Streptophyta; class Magnoliopsida; order Gentianales; family Rubiaceae; genus Cruciata; species Cruciata laevipes. Next base: position 12,227,226 of record OY787642.1, read on the forward strand.
TCATTCGTGTTTAAAATGATTAAGTAACTAATTTAATAGTGACAAATTTATAAATGTATTAAAAACAATTAAATTATTCTATAATTATCTTTTTTATTTTTCTTGATGATTAGTCTAAGTAAGAACAATGAATTTGCGTAAATATTAATATTAAAATGGTTAAAGTTATTAAATTATGACCAATTCTTGGGTGAGGCAGCCTCACCCAAGAGGCATGACCAAATAAACACTCTTTTTGATGAGGTTTGATAAATTGGTACAATGGTTTTGATGAGGTGGCATATTTGATAAACTGGCACCGAAGTTTGATGAGCTGGTGTCAAGGTTTGGTGAGGTGGTAGTGAGTTATGATGAGGTGGTAGCAATGAAATTTTTCTTATTTGATCTTGCCTCATGGGTGAGGCTGCCTCACATGAGAATTACTCTTAAATTATTAATTACAATAAAAATAGGTACCACCAACATGTATGCAATTGTCAAGTCACATTTATAGAGTTTCCATATTTTCATATACTACAAAGAGATTTGCGTAACAAATTATGTAAATATGCATGCATTAAGATACATAATTGAAAATATTCACCATGCACTTTTTATACATTAATTTAAAATAAACGTATGAAACAAGGTTAGTATTAGAGAATTTTAAAAACTTTAGTATTAGAAAATCTTAATTAAACATGATTAATTTTAGACAATATTCAATAAACTAGACTAATCTATATATATAGAAAATAAAATTCTAATAATTAGAATGTGTTGGTATAAGATCATAATAATTTGTCTAATTAATGTACGTAATTATTATTAGGAGAATAATAATGAAATCACAAACCAAAGTCCAAAGAAAACATGCAAGAAGAATTGAAAAAGACACGTGAGGCCTAGGTTGCCAGATGTCTTATTTTCATTAGCTCTCAGTATAAATCTAGTGGCTGGAAAAATAAAGATGTTTGTCTATTTCTTTTCCGATATTTACGCAAATCCAGTGTGAAAGCCTTCCCATTGTGGGAATTTCAAAGGCTTTTTGAAGACCATAAATCCTTTTAAAAACCAGCCATTGCAAATGCTCTAAAGAAATTTTGAGGAGGAATTCAAAGGTAAAATTCTTTTAAAAAGAATATTCAGCTCAAGACATTCTTTATTATTTTTTAAAATACAATCCTCTTAGTTTTATCAGAACTTATCTCTAAATTAGTTTAGTTCAAGGAAAATGTAATAATGGTTTATGTATACTCCCTCCATCCCCTTATAAATGTTCTACAAAAATAGTCAACTTTTTTCACACCATGTTTAACCATCTATAACTTATAATATATAAATAATGTATTTTCACGTGAGATATCGTTAGAATTTTCGTATGATGTACTTTTAAAAAATAAAAATTATTTACTCGAATATTAAATATAATGAAAGTTATTAATGGTCAAATATTATGTGAAAAAAATTAATTATTTCAGTAAGACATTTATTTGGGGACGAAGGGAGTACGTTAATTTTCAATACTCTACCAACAATGCCTTATTCCTGCAGGAGTCGGTGTCATTCATTTCTGTCCTAAATCGTAATGTGCAAAAATTTCCTTCACGTAATAATATAATATATAGATTATAAAGTATCAATATACTAATCTTTGTCGTTTTTCCTTTATATTCTTTAAGCGAATACATATTTATATATTTTCTCATATAATATAATATAATAATATGCATGGGCTGCGGGCGATAGCAAGTCCTGAGACGGAAACCCAATTATAAATATTTACCTATACGTCAAAGCATGCATTGCAACATCCGGTCAAAGTTCAAACTAGCTACTTATTGGAAAAAGTAAACGTTACCCGAATCGGCTATAAGAAAAAATGAAACACGGAAGCGAGGCTTCTAGACCATCCTGGCCACAACCTAGCCCAGAGGCGGACGCAGCTCACTGCAAGGGTGGCAACTGCCACCCAAAAATTATTAATTTTTGTATTTTTTAGGTATTAAATTTTAAAATTCATTATTTTGCCCCATCACTTTTGTGAAAATACATATAATTAGTGTGTTATTTTAAGTACTTCAAGGGTATTTAATTGAATTGAATTAAATTTTCTTTAAGATACATCTTTTTATTTGATGAATTGGTATTTAAATTGTTGCATTTTAACTTATTTTTTATGCATTGAAGTGAAAAAAAAATTTGGGAGTAAAATGCCCCACTACTATTGAAATTCTGGATCCGCCTCTGACCTAGCCTTAATTTGTTAATACGTATACATGCAAATAATACACAGAGCAATTTCTATAAATAGGTGTTAAGCTTTAAGTAAGATAAACAAACCTCGTTTTACATATCTTTGCCCTAATTCCCTTCAATAATGGGAAGCATTAGCAACAGCATTATCAGTATCCAAGAGGAAGATGACCAGTGCTTCGGAGAAACCATGGACATGTTGATGGCAGGTTTCATTCCTCAGGTACTGAGAGCCGTCGTCAACCTCGGCGTGCTGGAGATCATCGCAAAAGCTGGATCTGATGGCGGACTTTTGGCTTCAGAGATCACGTCTCAGCTTAAGACCGAAAATCCCGATGCCTCGGGTATGTTGGACAGGATGCTTAGCCTTCTTGCTAGCCAGTCGGTCCTGCTTTGCTCGGTTAACCGTGGCCAAAGACGGTACGGGCTGGGACCGAGGGCCAAGTTCTTCGTTAAAAAAGAAGGAGCCGCGTTCACCCCTCTTCTCCTCTACACTCAGGACAAGGTCGTGAGCGATGCATGGTATGCACCTAAATGCTTTTCATAGTGTATTTATTAATATTTTGTAGCCAAAGCTTATTTTTAATTTATCTGTGTTAATTAAAGTTTATTTGTTGCTGAACTGAATTGATAATTTTTATAGGCATGAGCTGGATGGTGCTGTTTTAGAAGGAGGATTATCAGCATTTGAGAGGTGCCATGGTGCATCTTTCTACAAGCATGTTAACACCCATGGCGAGTTCGGCAAGAATTTTTACGACTCCATGTTTAACCATACCAAGCTGTACATGGACACACTGCTGGAGATTGAGGATTACAAGGGTTTTCAAAACCTAAAATCCCTCGTCGATGTGGCCGGAGCCTACGGACACGCCGTCGCCGCCATAACTGCCAAGTACCCCGATATCAGGGGTATCAATTTCGACTTGCCCACTGTCGTTCACCGCGCACCATCTCATCCGGGTAATGTTTTTGATCACAATCTTAGAAATATATGTCCGTCTTTCATGAAACCGTCTCACGGTAATAATGTTTTACTAGACTATCCATTTAAATAATTTAAGCATTTTTACTGATTCATTTATTTGTGTACGTTGAAATCATTATTTGTTTAAGTTCTTGCAAAAAAATTATAATACAAATAAGTTATTTATAAAAGTTGATAATTCAGTCAGACCAATCGAGTGAGAATTTAACAATAACAAATTGAAAATATTTATGATGACGGTCTTATTGTATTTTTTAAAATCACATCCCTATCATTATTTTTTAAATCGTATTCCTATTATTCACAAAATATTACTTTGAAAAGATGACAACATAGTCGTAGTCGTACTATAACTAAAATAGGATGTATATTGACGAGAAACCATGCAAATGAAAATACAGGAGTGGAACATGTCGGCGGAGATATGTTTGAAAGCATTCCAAAAGCTGATGCAATCTTCATGAAGGTAAGTAATTCATGCAACGTCTGAAATACAATTTTTTTTAAATACTATTATTTCAATAATTGACATTAATTATTGTGATAACGAGATTTGATTATTATTTTTGATAATGAATTACCATCAATACATATTATTTATTTATGCAGTGGGTATTTCATAACTGGGACGATGAGCACTGCCTGAAGTTGCTGAAGAACTGCTACAAGGCTTTACCGGAAAACGGGAAAGTGATCATCGTTGAACAGGTGGTGCCGGAGGAAATTAATTATGAAGCCGGAGATAAAAATTTAATAACGAAATACACTTTGTCGAATGACATTCTGATGGGGCTTTATTTCAACACTGGTTCAAAATCAAGATCTGGAGCTGAATTTCAAGCTTTCGCAACCGCCGCTGGATTTAAAGGCTTGCAGTTTAAAGCCTGCTTCTACAACCTTTGGTTGATGGAACTCCACAAGTGATTGAAATAATTCATCATCTCCCTATTTGACCAATTAATACATAGGAGAAATAATGATATAATTAAGAAGCTTTTGTCTTTCATTTCTTTTACTTTCGTATTTATTTTCGTCTTTGTGGATTTTTCCCCTCCTTTCAATAAATGTAATTCCCTATCTTAAGCTTCTTCTCAGTTTATTTTTTTCTTGGAAAAATTTCTAAATTACTAATAAGGGGTAAAACTTTTAAAATTACTTGGTGTGAAATTATTTTCATGATTTAAAAATAGTAATATGACTACTTTAACCATTATTTAGTATTTTAAGTCTGTAATTTTTTAATTATATAACTTCATTCACCAAGGTCCATTCTAGTTGAACTAAACTAAATTAAACTTATCTAAACTGAATTTAACTGACCAGGTTAGAAGAAAGTGTAAACCGTAAAAATATGTATATCGTTTGAGTAAATTGATAAACATTTATAAACTAAAACTTGGATGAACTGAATTATAATTAAACTCAACTATACTGAACTGAACAAACTATAAAAATTGTAAGAAAATATGGTTTGCGTAATTAATTTTTTTGTTTTTTTTTAAAGTAAACTTTTGTTTCATTCATAATCACTGGAAATCGTTCAGAAGCGGTTGAACAAAGTTAGAAGGAGTCACTCATGCATTGAATAGCAGGGTGTTCGTCTTCACAAAGCTTGAACTGAACTGAAGTGAAGCTTAATGCATTGAAACAAAGAGTCAGCATGACTGAATTAATATGAATTTCATCAAATTATATTTTCACTGAACTAAAGTACTAAACTGAACGGAATTAATTTTAAAATAGCTCAGTCAAACAGGGCCTTAGTGTTGATTGGAAAATTATGTAAATGTAAACACTTGATTAGTTAAATTATTTAATATAAAGAAAGTCAACATATAAAATGTTCTTTGATTATTTACACTAAGTTTATTTAACTGTTCTCACTAAATAATCATGTTTAATATGTAGGAGATCATTCTTGAAAGTTAAAACGTCGAATATGAAAGTGAGAAGATCATCAATGATCTTGCTTAATATGTAAAAAGCCAGGGTTGAAAGTGAGAAAGCCAACATTTGTCCGTAGTTTCAATTGACACTGGATAACTTCTCAATTCATTTAGCTATCAAAAGTCAAGTAAGATTTGACATTTGATAATTTAAATTCACTTTAGTTAATTAGTGTCTGGGTAAAAGTCAACTAAGGATTAATCTTTAATTAGTTCAACTTAATTTAGTTAGTAACTATACAAAGTAAGATAGCGTTGACCTTTGTCTAGCTAAACTTAGTTTGCTTAGTGTGTATAGAGAAAAGTCAAATATGGTTTGACCTTAGATTAATAAATTCAATTTAATTAGTGTCTATAAAAAATCGAGTAAATTTTGGGAATACGAGCAGGAAAAGGATTAGCGGTTTAAGGTCGGGACAGTAAGCAGGTTGTTAATGCGGAAAATGGGATTTTCCTGCATCTTGATTAATGCTCTGCTCCCTCAACCTGCACAAACACAGCGGTGGTCAGACAGACCGGCTTACCTGCACCTGCTCCGGCGATCAAATTAGGGGATGAAAGTCTGGTTGGGGTTTTTTTTGTGGATAAGGTTAGAGCAGAGAACTTAACTTCCTAATAGTAGATCTGGTCCCTTATATAGCAGCTGAGCTGCCGACATGGGAACAGTATAAAGCGCTACAGTGCTCTGGTCTGTCCGTGGGCCGGTGCTGAATCCAGTCCAGCTTGGGCTTCCAATATGGGCCATTGACCTTGACTGGAATAGTACCATATTTATCAAGTCCCCCAGTCCATGTATGTTGCCAACGTAAAATATACATTGGATTATGGTCCGAAGGCATTGAATGATCATGAATTTTCTTATCTGTTCGAGCGGTTGGTGGAATGGTCTGGGATGAGGTGAACGGTTCAGATTCCTCGTGCTTCCCACGCGTTCCACTATCTCATTCGTAGCGCCAGTGGTGGGCCCAAGGGCGTTTATTGGCATTAAAACTGCCGTCCGGTCTCCTTTCTCAATTCGCCTTTATTTAGATCTAGAAAGGCAAGGGGATAACTCCCATTTCTTCCTCAGCTCTGTCCTCCTTTCTCAGGTAAAATACCCAAAACCATTCTCTCTGAAAATTTTCTTTTCTCTTCTGTATTTTACGTAGATTAGGATGGGTAGTATGAACACTGTCCGATATGCCACTCTCGATGAGGACGTCATCTTCGCGTGGGAGCTCTGCCGCTCCATCCGCGGACTCACTACCGAAGAGGCCAAGTTTAAAATCCGGCTGCCTCGATTCGATGAGGACACTGTGCCACCGCCTCCGACGGGTTTATCCCGGTGTGCTGCGAATATCTGTTTGCGTGCGGGCTTCGTTTCCCCGTGTCGCCTTTCTTTCGGTCTGTTTTGCGCTATTTTGACGCTCCCATGCCCGCCCTCTCGCTGAACTTTGTTCGGGTTCTGATTGGGTTTGAGGTTTTATGTACTCTGCGCAAGGTCAAGGCCACTCCTCAACTGTTCATGGCCTTCCTTTATCCGGCCAATATGGGCAGCGGAGGCGGCTGGCTTCAATTGAAGAGCCGCGAGAAGATGTTGAAGTTGGTCGACGACCGCCCAAAGAGACGATTGGAAAACCCATTGGGTTTTTGTGGAAAACACGCTGGTGTTTGGCGAGGGTCCGAAAGACGTGACAATCCCGATTCTGCCTCTGGCGATTCGGGGCAAGGCTCCTCTACCCGCGGAGGCGTCGCGTCTAGCCCCCAAGGTATCGAAGATTGGACTTCAACTGTTCTGACTGATGACAGGGTCCTCCGAGCCGCTAACATGCCTTACTACGTAGACCGGATTCCTGATGAGGACTTGGGTATTTGCCTTATTCTGCTTTTCAGGTTTTTTAACAATGGCCCGACCCATTGGTCGTTCCTCGTGCTAACTGTGTTTTTCTTTCCTTCTCGTAGGTGCAGGCGCTAAGAGGAAAACTATGCTATCTTTGATTGGCGAGCTGAGTACTATACCAAAGCCGCGCAACAGGTCTGGGCTGAGGTAGATTAAGGAAGAGACTGATGCCGAGGATTCGCTGTGAGTGACCGCCGCTGAATTTGCCAAGCAGCCCGAGGAGGTCGATGATGTTCTAGCTGAGAGCAGTGCGGGAGGAGGAACAGGTCACACTGGAATGATAGGAGGTCAAAGCAAACCGAAAACGCCGGAAAACCGAGGGGATGGATGACGATGCTATGGCGCAGTCCCAGTTCGAAGGCGTGTCGTTGTCCCAGCCTTCTATTCAGGTCACCCAATCGCCTGCCAAATCCTTTGATGACGACGAAGTTAAAATCCTCGATGTTCCACCTTCTCCGGTCTATTCTTCTCTGAACGAGCGAATCGTCGAGACTGTGGCGGAGCAAGTCTTGGAGACTCCTCGTGGGCGTAATGCTTTCATGAATCAGGTCTTTTCTGCGGCTCACTTGGAGGATTGGGTGAAGCATGGCCCTGGGAACTATCCAAAGGTCACCGACATCGCCGACCGTCAGGTCTTTATCGCTATCGAGGTATGTGATTTGTTCTGTCGAGCCTCTAATAAATTCTTTAGGATTGCATCTGCCTGCTTTTGATCGCTAAGCTTCCTTGATTCCACCAGTAATTGCGCATATCCCAAGTGCTGAGAGAGGAGATGTCTCGGCTGAGGCTGAGGAGCACTGGTTTGAGCTCTGAGCTTGAAAAACAAGATGCTGAGCTAGCCAATTAGTGTCTGCATAAAAGTCAACTAAGGGTTAATCTTTAATTAGTTCAACTTAATTTAGTTAGTAACTGTACAAAGTAAGATATCGTTGACCTTTGTTTAGCTAAACTTAGTTTGCTTAGTGTGTATAGAGAAAAGTCAAATATGGTTTGACCTTAGATTAATAAATTCAATTTAATTAGCGTCTATAAAAAAATCGAGTAAATTTTGGCTTTGATTAGTTAAACTCATTTTAGTTTTGTCCTGATCAAGTAAGCGTCAACTTTTGATTAGTTTAACTCAATTTAGTTAGTATACCTTCAATTAGTTAAACTCAATTTAGTGAGTTTAGGGTTCGAAATTTAAGGATTTCAGTGGTCTTAGATTTATGGTTTATAGGGTCGAAGGCAAAATAAAACCCATTCCAAAATTCAAAATAAACCACAAAATTAAACTAATTTTATGTTAAAATAAATCCAAACTCCAATTAAGAGTTCATCAGTACATATTTTATTAACAGCGATTTTTAATTTTGGCAATGGTTAATATCAAAACTTAGTTTTATTAATTCATAATCACTAATAACTATACAATAATTTATGCAATTATCTATTAAACACACTCAATTTTCTATAAATATTGAATATTTATATAGAATTTAGTTAAATAAAAACTGAGACATGATAAAATCGTCAATGAAAAAAATACATAATCAAAGTTTAAATTAAAATTATTAGAAATGATTAATCAAGCATGATGGTTCAGATCCTGGGTACGTTGATGGACATTGATAGTACCAAATCTCTTTGACTACCACAACACTGATTCTTAGGAGGACATATAAATATATGCATTAAATCAACGAGAACTTCTCGATAAAAGTGACAAATGTTGAAGTATTGATTAGGAATATGAGAAGTGGTGTTGAAACTAATGAAGGATATATTAGTAAGTTTGTATGTAAATATGGACTGTAAAAAATGTTGGACTGCATATAGTAAATGTCTTTATTTATTATAATTTCTAGTTGATTTTACGGGTACAAAATCAACAGATGGGATCTCTACACAAATATTTTTTGCACCAACATTACACCAAAACGACACAGCTTATTTTTTTAAAATAAATTGTTTCATCGCATTTAAATCTTTCATCTGTTGGTTAAATGTTTTACCACTCCCAACCCCTGATAATTTCACTGTTAACACTCAAATTTTGGTTTGTGTTTAATTTTATCAAAACTTATCATAATACTATTTAACAAAAATATTATTAATTATTAATTAAGATCTTAAAATCATACATGTATAGATTTATTTTGATGGATGAATTCGTAAGCAAATCATTTTTATAAAAAATAAATTGAATTTTTATATCAATTATACTTATTCAAATAACATTATTCATATTTTAATCAAATAACTGATAATCCTATGATATTAAATGATGTACATCTTAGAGTGAACCATCATAAACTGACGATAATATTTTGGTACACTATGAATAGGACTCGAGATGATAGTTATTCTAATTCCATCAATTAAAACTTGTTTACATATTAGTAGATATTTTATACATAATGTTTCTATTATATTCTAACCCCAATTAAAATATTTTTATAAATTAGTTGATATTTTATATATAATATTTTTATTATATTTTGTATTCTCATCACATCACATGCGTGTATAGAATGGTTAATAATTTGCTGAATAGAAAGGTCGCTCCTTTAATTGAGTCAACGGAAAAAGAAGAAGGGTATAAATTGAGTATGTAATACTATTTACTCTAGGAAAAATTGTGAAATTTACTCTTAAAGGATGTGACTACGTGGTTTTTACGTGAGGTTATCATAGAATTTTTTTGCGCAGACGATCCCAACCGTAAAAATGTGCATCAATAATGTATTATTATTTTTCATTGAATATAACTCAAAGCTGCTCCATCCACCAAATTACACTAAAATAAAGATATCATTTTATTGGCTAAATGTTTTTGGATTGTTCCAATTCTACACAAATATAGATTATGCGTTGCCAACCAAAATAAACATAGTAACAGATATCTCGATACCAATAGAATTATTATGTGTCCAAAATAAACACTAATAGATATGTAGTTAACTATAGAAGCAAAACTTAGGTCTAATGTGGCATAAAGAAATGACATGATTTTGTATGATTTGGTTGTTTGTATTACACTAGCTTATTATTTTCTTTGTTATATTTCTTGATTAGATTAACAATATTGGGATGTGAATAAGAATTATATCCCCATTTAATAGCATTGCAAAAAAAACCTATTTTTAATATATATGGTGATGTAATTTATAAATTTATACTCGAACATAATTAAAAAATAATTATTCAAACAAAGTTAATTAATACAAAAATTCATCCTCCCTATTCATATAATAAGATGTTAACTTATAATTGCAAATTGCAATTTAATATTTCAAAAATAATCACTTCCAAGTGTATTTTGCTCGAATTTACTTTGAAACAAAGATTTTTAAATGTTTAAACTATATAAATATTCATTTGAAATTTCACTTTTAAGTAAACAATGATCGGGATGAATATTTTTTAAAAAGTATTTAAATAAAAAGTAGAGGGAAATTATTGGCATCCCCTAACAATATGTGAAAATAAAGGAAGGGTAAAAGAAGACCAACATCAGAATCCTAAAGACGCACTAGATTAATGCTAAGTATAAGTCTGCGAATCAACATCTATATGTTCCAACCATGTTTGATCAGTCATATGTGTTCTATCTGCATTAAGAAGAAGATAAAATTATCAGTAGAATTTGATCCATAACCTTGCAATAGGATAGGAGGCCTGCTGGCAATTGATGGAAGTGAAAATTCCTGCTCAACATTCTATTCTTAATTAGCAGCAAATTTGGCAAGTTTATGATCAGTAGGAATATTCATTTTTCCCCGTCCCTCAAACTTTATCAATAGGAATATTCCCTTTCTCAAATGGTAGTGCTGACTGACAGGGCCGGTCCTGGGATTTTGGGGGTCTCAAGCAAAAATAATACTTCTTAGAACTTTAAAAGTAAAATTTAATATTTTTAGGGTTATAGCAAAAATATTATAAATTATACATAAAAATGCCTATAAATATCAAATTTTCTTATCTATATTTAGTTCTCATAATGTATAAGACTCTATTTTGAAAGAATCAATATATTTTATTTATAGAAATATATTCAAATTAATAAAAATACTACATATTTTTTTCTAAAAATGGGTCCCTTTTTTCCAAAAATATTTGGGGCCTCAAGCGGTTGCGTAAGTTGCTTACGCTGACTGATGAGCAGCTAGTAGAGATTGATGCAATATAAATTAATTAACTGAGCTGCTGAGATATTATTGGCGTGTTTGATCATGGTTCAGATTAGAGTAGGTAAAGAAAGCATTTGTTGATGCATTGATTCTGGATCACGTTAACCACAAAAACAAAAAGGCTCGCACAAGATTTGGTGTCCTTTGAGATGTGCACATGCGGTGTCGACTCTTTTGAATTTTGTTTATGTTATGTTAGATATTAAAGAGAATTTGGCTAGGGTATAGAATACTTTGATTTATAAAAGGTTTTTTTTTTTTTTAATTGAAACCACCATTGGTGGGGATGTATATTGGCTTCCCCATGCCTTTAAAATGACAAAAAAGGAAAAAAAATAAAAAATTACAAGAACCGCATCAAAAGATAGCAGTTGAAAAGAAATCCTAATGATTTCCATTTGTGTAGAGTTTATGGTAAACTCCAGAAATCCTAATGATTTCCATTTGTGTAGAGTTTATGGTAAACTCCACACGAAGCTAAGCAAGCTTCCAAAAAGAATGATGGAGTCAAAATATACACTCCTTCTATACTAAAAATAGTCAAAAAGATGAGAGGCCTTTTGGGAAGAAGTCTTAAATCCACTTGGTTGTTAGAGAATCCGAAGCACTAGGCAACTTAGACTCAAGGCAGCCTATGGAAAACTAAAACCCAGCCAGCTTTCTCAGTTTAAGGCAGAAAGAGGAGCACCCTGAATTGAATTGTTGTTGGTGCAGCACAAAAAGTCTCTTCTATTGTGAGACAGTGAGGAGGAGGATCCATTGGATGGATTCATATGACCACCAGCATTCCAGTGTTGATGTTCATCTCAGTTGTTCTGGAAAGACATTCTAGGTAGCATACAGATAGCCTGTGTAAAGCTTGAGCATAGACATGACAGAGCCATGATCTCCTTGGATTTGAAGACTCATTAATGATCAAAGATCATCAATCTGAAAACATGAGAAAGACTACTCAGCAGAATCCATTCTGGAGACCCTTAAGGCAGGGGTTCCCATTTGATCAAGTCTTATTAATCCTTGAATAGCATTAGGCAAGGTAATAAAGTTAAAAGTGGAAGCATGCTTTGACTGTAAACATAATTTAGCAATAGCATCTGCAGGCATGCTGAACATTCTATTCTTAATTAGCAGCAAATTTGGCAAGTTTATGATCAGTAGGAATATTCATTTTTGATGGTAGTGCTGACTGATGAGCAGCCAGTAGAGATTGATGCAATATAAATAAATTAACTGAGCTGCTGAGATATTATTGGCGTGTTTGATCATGGTTCAGATTAGAGTAGGTAAAGAAAGCATTTGTTGATGCATTGATGCTGGATCACGTTAACCACAAAAACAATAAGGCTCGCACAAGATTTGGTGTCCTTTGAGATGTGCACATGTGGTGTCGACTCTTTTGAATTTTGTTTATGTTATGTTAGATATTAAAGAGAATTTGGCTAGGGTATAGAATACGTTGATTTATAAAAGGTTAATTATACTATACAAATATCGGTCTAATTTTGATACGAAAAATTTAGTTATATTGTTTCAGCTTATGATTATAACAAAAATAGTATTTGTGTATCAATATTATTTGTTTTGTTATAATATATATGATGATATGTTATAGACTTATAGTTTAGTACAATTTCTCTAATTTAATAAAGTGGAACATCTCATTTGAAGATAGTGTTACAATCTAATAAAACTGGTGGGTGTACGTGTATGTAACAAATAATTAATTAGGTACGATAATTTGTTTTGTACATACTGATCATGAAATATGAATTTTTAAAGGTTCAATTAGCTAGGGATCAAAGTTAAATTTGAATAATATGATTGGATATATATATATATATATATATATATATATATATATATTACCAATTTGAAACGAGCTAGTATATATGGAGATGGGTTCTTACGTGTTTGGCAGAAATTATCAACCGTTTTTCCACTGATTTTTTGAAAGTTCTTTGTTTACAAATGAGAATTGTATTATAAAGAAATTTTGAGGAGGAATTCAAAGGTAAAATTCTTTTAAAAAGAATATATAGCTCAAGACATTCTTTATTATTTTTTAAAATACAATCCTCTTAGTTTTATCAGAACTTATCTCTAAATTAGTTTAGTTCAATGAAAATGTAATAATGGTTTATGTATACTCCCTCCATCCCCTTATAAATGTTCTACAAAAATAGTCAACTTTTTTCACACCATGTTTGACCATCAATAACTTATAATATATAAATAATATATTTTCACATGAGATATCGTTAGAATTCTCGTATGATGTACTTTTAAAAAATAAAAATTATTTACTCGAATATTAAGTATAATGAAAGTTAATAATGGTCAAATATGATGTGAAAAAATTGATTATTTCAGTAAGACATTTATTTGGGGACGGAGGGAGTACCTTAATTTTCAATACTCTACCATCAATGCCTTATTCCTGCAGGAGTCGGTGTCATTCATTTCTGTCCTAAATCGTAATGTGCAGAAATTTCCTTCACGTAATAATATAATATATAGATTATAAAGTATCAATATACTAATCTTTGTCGTTTTTCCTTTATATTCTTTAAGCGAATACATATTTATATATTTTCTCATATAATATAATATAATAATATGCATGGGCTGCGGGCGATAGCAAGTCCTGAGACGGAAACCCAATTATAAATATTTACCTATACGTCAAAGCATGCATTGCATCATCCGGTCAAAGTTCAAACTAGCTACTCCCTCTGGACCAGCTAGATCTGCACTCTTTAAAGTCAACTTTGTCGGATCATGTTTAACCGTTAATAACTTTATTTTCATATATTGACCTGATCTAAAAATTGTATAGTTTAGAAGTAGAGCGCATTGTGAATCTAACAATATCTCGTGTGATACTATTATAATACATATACCAATTGAAATTTACGGTCAAACATGCTCCGACAAAAGCCTCACCCAAGAATTGGTCAAATATGTATATCATTTGAGTAAATTGATAAACATTTATAAACTAAAACTTGGATGAACTGAATTGAATTAAACTCAACTATACTGAACTGAACAAACTATAAAAATTGTAAGAAAATATGGTTTGCGTAATTAATTTTTTGTTTTGTTTTTAAAGTAAATTTTTGTTTCATTCATAATCACTGGAAATCGTCCAGAAGCGGTTGAACAAAGCTAGGAGGAGTCACTCATGCATTGAATAGTAGGGTGCTCGTCTTCGCAAAGCTTGCTAGAGAGTGAGCTATTGCATTTGAGGTTCGAGGTACCCAAAAAGGGCCCGAAAATATGCTAGACTCTAACTGTAATCGGATTCTCTCCAATGTCGAAGCTGCTATCTCCGGGAAGGGTTCATTATTCCGGGCTAAACTGATCAAATTAAGTGCGTCCACAATTAAGGCCACCTCCTGGATTTGCATGTCATGAGCTAGGCAGATGGCTTCCTCAATAACTAAAGCTTCTCCCAAAAAAAGGTCTACTACATTCGGAATTCACCTTGTAGCTGCTCAAACGAAGCGGTTTTGTTGATCAAATACCACCGCTCTCATGCTAGCTGAGCCGTCCTGAATGCCTGCATCAAAATACACCTTGTAACCTGAGTCAGGGGGTTTGAGGAGTGCTTGGGGCAAGAGATCTGGCGACACCGAACTCCAGCCTTGTGCTTCCGAGAACTTCCGCAGATTGGCTGTGATGGAGGCCGCCATACCTCCCGCTTCTAGGTGAGTTTGGTCAAATAGCTGCCTGTTTCTTTGGAACCATATTCCATCACATACAATAATGGCTAGCTCGTAGAAGGCATTGTCAGGATCACTGATGGTGTCCCTAAACCATAAACTTCCTCTCTGTCTTCTCAGACCATCGACCTTCTGAAGCAGACCCGTGGGTCGTGGCTGATAATACCGAAGGTGACTAGCCAAGGTGTCTTTCCTGGTAATTTCCGATACACGTGATGGAACAGCTAAGAAGAAGGTTCAGCTGGTACAGTCACGTGACCATGACCACATCAAGGTACAAGAAGATTACGTGTGATAAGAAGACACATGATTAGGTTCAAGACGCCTATAAAAGGAGGCTGCAATCAGCCATTCTAGGTAAGTTCTCTAACTCTTGAATACAAAGTTTTATCTTTCCTTTCAATACACGAAATCTCATCATCACACCGGAGCTGCTACCCTCGGGTGGCTCTGGGGCCTATTTTGCAGGTTTCATACGAACATGTCCCAAGCAAGTCTCATCCGAGGCCTAGGAGCTCGGATAGTCAAGCACTCTTAGCGAGCAATCTGCATACTTCATCAACAGCCCACATCCTAAAGCCCTCAGATACATCAACTATCTGAGCCATCAATTTACAGGTGCAGATTTGTCCCGCATCAGTTGGCACGCCCGGTGGGACCCGACATTAGAAGATCTCACTCTCGACTCAAAGCGACACACATAACTCAATATACGAAGAGACTGCTCGGACAGTAAACATTACCTCGGCGGAAGACAGTTCAGCTGAGGCAAGATCGCGCACAAGGAAACTCAGTTGGTGCAACAAGCCAGGGAAATAGTTAAAGCTATGGTCCACCAAGGAGCGTGAAGGCTTGAAGGTTGAGGTACGTATGTAACTAACGATATATTGAGCATTATTCAAATAGTAGATAAAGGCTTTTTGCAAGGATATTGATGATTTTTCATTGGCTAGAGTACGTAAGGTAAATAGGTATAAAGGTTAGAAATATAGAGGTGAACAAGAGGAGAGAGAAATACGTAGGAAATCAAGTAGAGTCAGCTCATGAGCATAGGTCAGATCTAGGAAAATTAGGGCTTTAGATCTTTCTGAAGAGTTAGTTATCACCTAAGAAAGGATCCGATAGGGAATACGAGCAGGAAAAGGATTAGCGGTTTAAGGTCGGGACTATAGGCAGGTCACGCCGCAACATAGGGTCGGATGTCAGAAACGCTGAGGGATACTGCCAAAAAAGGTAGAGGGGTATCGATCTGATAGACCGGGACCAGAAGAAAAACTAGTGCAAAAGAAATATCGTAACTAACACTGTTTTAGTAAGAATTTCCCTTGCAGGTCATATACGAGGGCAAGGAGGGAAGAAGCAAAATAGAGAAAGATCAAAGGGCTCACAAAAGCACAGGCGTGAGGAAGGAGTAACAGGAGAGCAGTTGCTGGCTAAGCAGGACACCCTCATACGATTCACACTGTAGATCGACGACGCCAAGAAAGGAGCAGTAGGAAGGCAGGAACCTGAGGACTACACCGGATAGGCCACGACATCGGATAAGTCACGAGGAGGAGGCACTCAAAGAACGAAGGGCGATCGAATAAACATGCTATAACTCGAACGGCGAGAATATAAGCGAGGGGTAACATTTGAAGGGATGAAAGTTGATTTAGGGGAAATTAGGAAATGATAAGCAGTTAGAATGATTAGAATTTTGGGTAGGGTTTCAAGGAGAAATGAAAAGGAAAAAAGGGAGAAATAGGAAGGGAGACTCGGAAGAAGGATATCGGAGAAAGAAAGAACAAGGGGAATGAAGGGAATCCTCGGATATAAAAAAAAAGAAGAGAAAAAACAAAAAAGAAGATGAGAAAAGAGAGAAAGAAAGACAGATGAAAAATAGAAGAAGAGAAATAGAGGAAGAAAGGGGAAGAAAATGGTAGGTTCGGATAACATAGGGGATATCTGAGGAGGACAATGTAAAGACAGGAAGGGACAAAGGACCGGAAAGGGGACCTTCGGACAAAGGAAAGAAGGGAGAGAGAAAAAGGGTACAGAGTAGATGAAATGGGGGGCTCGGATAACCCCGAGGAGAAGAAAATAAAAGGAGACGAAAGGGGGAAAGGTAATTTAGGAGAAAGGAAACATAGACAGGGGGGAGGAACATTACAAAGAGGCTGATTGCAAAACAGCCATCCTTGGATAAGGAAAGAAACGGGGAAGGAAAAAGGAAGAAATGAATTAGAAAAGGAGTAAGCAAGATAAAAGGAAAACAGATAGGAAAAACGAAAAGAGAAGAAGGCAATTAAAGGAGCAGGCTTAAGATAAGCTCGTTTAGGATGAAAGGAAACCCAGAGAATGGGAAAGGGAGATCGGATTTTTAATAAAAACATAAAAAGGGAAAGAAGGTAATCCTTGAGAGGATCATGGGATCGGAAAAGGGATGGAAAGAAAATAGGATTGATTTAAAATAAAATTAATGAGCTTGGCGTGGATACGCCATAGTTCAGATGCGTGGATACGCATGATAATTGCATGTACGACAGGAGGTATATTGCAATAAACAGGATTGACGTAGATACGTCAGAGTTCCGATGCGTGGATACGCTCGGAACAATAAGCGTACTGGATAGTGCGTTAGGAAAGTGTGGATACGCTAAAATTTGCATACGTGCTGGATAGTTCGGTGTAATAAAAGGAAAGTCGAGACCTCTGGGTCGCTCCCATGATTGGTGCCCCGCAAAAAAGGCTAAGTCTCGACAAAGGTATTTCGAGCATAAAGGAAAAAGGGAACAAGTATAAAAGAAAAATTGCAAAATATTAGTGAAGTGAAGATAATAAATGTTGAGTATCCTTGGGGAGACATCCTCTTGATGCTTATACATTGCATAAAAGAAGTACTAATTCACATTACAACAAAATAAATTTAAGGAAACCCTAATCATCAGATACATGAACTATTTCGTCTCATTGGGAAGACAAGGAGCGAATGGTTAGAGGTCGGAAGGAGGGCCGAACATCTTCATAAGATGAATTTTCATGCGGGCCAGGTTTGATGACTCGGTCAGAAGGACAACTCGGGGATCAAGAGATCATGGGTCGGAAGGTGAGAGAGGTATTTACTTGAGAAGTCCCTGCAGAAGGGCCAGGCTCACGGAAAGAAGGAAAACCCATCTGCCGAACAAGGAGAACTTCTCAGATTCTTTTCTGGCAATCCTCATATTTCGTAGAAAGACGAGGATTGAGATATCGGCGGAAGGCATTATTGGCGGAAGATGAGAGAGGTATTTACTTGAGAATTCCATTCAGGAGGGCCAGGTTCACGGAAATAAGGAAAACCCATCTGCCGAACAAGGAGATCTTCTCGGATTCTTTTCTGGCAATCCTCATATTTCGTAGAAAGACGAGGATTGAGATATCGGCGGAAGGCATTATCAACAGGAGGTGAAGGAGGAATTTCCCAGACAAAAGGAGGAAATGGACCAGGCATCTTAGAGATAGGCGGCGGTACCATTCAACGGTCTTAGTATAAGCAGGATAAGCCGAACCACCGGCTTGGAACTTGCTCATCTTCTCCATGGTAGAAATGACATTTCGGACAGAAGAGTTAATATCGTGGAAGGGAACAACATGAGTTTTCCCACGAACAACGGAGGACAAGTGAAACGAGGCCTCAGACAAAGGAGATAATTCTGAAGCTCGCGATTGCGGGAGGTGAGCTGTTTATTCTCAGCTTCCAGCTTGGAAATCACAAAATCAATATTAAATGGTAGGATTTTTATCATTATTTTAAAATATTCATTTATATATATTTAATTTAAATCTCATAACACTCGAAATTATTTATTTAAAATCACAGTTCATGCGATATTGAGAATGTATCCCATTAGAGTATACTGTATATATGCATTGGAACCTGATAACAATGTTTTTTTCAATTTGCTGGCGTTCAAAACAATTTTTTGGATTTTAAACATTGAATTTTAGGGTTTTTCAGAGGTTTTATCATTGTGCTGATTGTGTTTTTGTTAGTTTGTTATTTATATATTGTTGGTAAATGTTTTTTTATTTTCTTGCTGTGATCAAATGATTTGCATATATAAGAATGTCATGTTCATGGCGGAAATCTTTTTGCATATATAGGAAAGTCATGGTCATTGCTGAGTTTTTTCCTGAAATCTGGAGGATTATTGACGGCTCCTCAACCCAATAAAGTAAAATACAAAGTTGCACGTGCATGACGGTATTTGAGCCCGAAGGCTATGATGCCCGAAGGCTATAGAGCCCGTAGGCTTACAACAAAAAGGGAATACATCTTACGATCCTACGGTCTAATACCCTAGAGGTATTGAAACTTCCTGACAAACGTAGTACCTTAACTCGCATTCTATACTAGCTAATCGAAATCTACTAGACTAAGTATAACGTACTGTTACTTAGTCCAGAAGCCCATGGGGTGTACCCTCTCCCAACTAACGGTTATAGAGGGTATACAAGACAAATGGGCAAGGATACTCCCCAAGTCTGCCAAGGTAGTTTCACAAAAAGACCAGTTCTAAATCAATTCCCTAATATAAGGTCACAAACCTTATTATTAAAAACTATATCTAAATTAAATGGAAGAAAAACCACCTAGTTCTCTAGCTGGGCCAGAACAGGATGCCATGTGACCCGACACGAGAATAAAAACCGAACCAAAACCGATAAAAACCGGCCCGACCAGTCCGACCCAGCCAAAGACCAGCCGTTGTTGTTGGTGCCTCGAAGGACCGCATAGGCGGCGGCGCCATCTGGATCGCAAAAAACCTGCAGAAGAAAAACAAACCATCGGCGTTGTCGTGGCTGCATCGTGGCTATGTCGTGACAGCTGGCTCCTTGAGATCGCCAAAGTCGGCCTATTGTCCTTTGGTGACACAGGATTTACGTCAGTGACTGATCCGTGCGTCGGACTAGGTCGACCGGCGATAGTGTCGGAGATGACTGCATAGGTCGGCAAGGGTCTGTGCTGGGAGTGTGATCCACCGTGTCTTGGGATCCGAATGGCGGGTGACCCGATCCGAGCAGGGTCCCGATCAGAAGGACCGGAACCGAGCCGATCTGAATCCGAAGATCTGAAAGACCCGATTACCAGATTTTGGAGGAGCGGGTTATACCCCTGAAACTGCCTCTCTGTGCATTTCTGCCTGAGTGCGACCACACTCCTGGGAAGCCGTCGTCTCCAGTGCGGCGATCTTGGGTGACCCGATCTACCAACCGGCGACGCGACGGGATGCGGTGGCGCGACGTACTGGTGTGGGCAATCTGATCTGGGATGTGTAGATCTGGTGGGAAAGGGCTTTAAAGTTCTGTAGATGGTCGAGAATATGGTGGTAGTGAAAGGACAGCTAAGCTAGAGGGAGGGGAGGTCACCGAACCGGCGAGAAGGCCGGCCGGAGCCTCCCCGATCTGTAAAAAAAGGGGGGACTTTTTGGAGAGTTTTGGAGAGTTATGGTCATTGCTGAGTTTATTTAGTCCTTTACTACATGCAGTCCAACTTTACTATATGCCGTGATTGCAGTCCATATTTATACATGAATGACTTAATTAAATACCCTTATTACTATTAAGATGGTAAGCTTCATACCCACACATAATTACCACTAACTCTTATGTGCCACATTAAATAACCAAAACAAATTACAGCAAAACCAAGCAAGTGAAACAAATTAATAGGAGCTGGACAAATTATCTTACACATGCTTCAAAAAATTATTATCTTTACACTACAAATATCTAAAATTGTGGTGGCGTGGATGATTTGTGATGTCCCGGATTTGACTTTTGCTCATGAGTACTCATAACAACATTTTGGAATTTGCTTGTTTTTATGTATTTTCATAAATAGTTAAGGCACAGGTTAGCGTGTGATATGTCAATATATTTTTATTTTATTTTAATTATCAAGCAAGAAGCAATGATACATATTTATTTTTAATTGTTTTTGATAAACAATCAAGCAAGAATGATACATAATACACATCTCATTTGGATTTAAAATCTTCATTAATATTAGACCCTAATTGCATGCATGAGCTTATTTTTTACTGAATTAAACTAAACTGGATTGAACTGAACTGAAGTGATGCTTAATGCATTGAAACAAAGAATCAGCATGACTGAATTAAGATGAATTTCATCAAATTATATTTTCACTGAACTAAAGTACTAAACTGAACGGAATTAATTTTAAAATAGCTCAGTCAAACAGGGCCTTAGTGTTGATTAGAAAATTATGTAAATGTAAACACTTGATTAATTAAATTATGTTATATAAAGAAAGTCAACATTTAAAATGTTCTTTGATTATTTACACTAAGTTTATTTAACTGTTCTCACTAAATAATCATGTTTAATATGTAGGAGATCATTCTTGAAAGTTAAAAGGCCGAACATGAAAGTGAGAAGATCATCAATAATACACTGAATGATCTTGCTTAATATGTAAAAAGCCAGGGTTGAAAGTGAGAAAGCCAACATTTGTCCGTAGTTTCAATTGACACTGGATAACTTCTCAATTCATTTAGCTATCAAAAGTCAAGTAAGATTTGACATTTGATAATTTAAATTTACTTTAGTTAATTAGTGTCTGGATAAAAGTCAACTAAGGGTTAATCTTTAATTAGTTCAACTTAATTTAGTCAGTAACTATACAAAGTAAGATAGCGTTGACCTTTGTCTAGCTAAACTTAGTTTGCTTAGTGTGTATAGAGAAAAGTCAAATATGGTTTGACCTTAGATTAATATATTCAATTTAATTAGTGTCTATAAAACAATCGAGTAAATTTTGGGAATACGAGCAGGAAAAGGATTAGCGGTTTAAGGTCGGGACAATAGGCAGGTTGTTAATGCGGAAGATGATATTTTCCTGTATCTTGATTAATGCTCTACTCCCTGAACCTGCACAAACACAACAGTGGTCAGACAGGCCGGATTAAACCTGCGCCTGTTCCGACGATCAAATTAGGGGATGAAAGTCTGGTTGGAGTCTTTTTTGTGGATAAGGTTAGAGCAGAGAACTTAACTTCTCCTAATAGTAGATCTGGTCCCTTATATAGCAGCTAAGCTGCCGACATGGGAACAGTATAAAGCGCTACAGTGCTCTGGTCTGTCCGTGGGACGGTGCTGAGTCCAGTCCAGCTTGGGCTTCCAATATGGGCCATTGACTGGAATAATACCATATTTATCAAGTCCCCCAAGTCCATGTATGTTGCCAACGTAAAATATACATTGGATTGTGGTCTAAAGGCATTGAATGATCATGAATTTTCTGATCTATTCGAGCGGTTAGTGGAATGGTCTGGGATGAGGCGAATGGTTCAGATTCCTCGTGCTTCCCACGCGTTCCACTGTCTCGTTCGTAGCGCCATTGGTGGGCCCAAGGGCATTTATTGGCATTAAAACTGCCGCCCGGTCTCCTTTCTCGATACGCCTTTATTTAGATCTAGAAAGGCAAGGGGATAACTCCCTTTTCTTCCTCAGATCCGTCCTCCTTTCTCAGGTAAAATACCCAAAACCATTCTCTGAAAATTTTCTTTTCTCTTCTGTATTTTACGTAGATTAGGATGACTAATATGAACACCGTCCGATCGGCCACTCTCGACGAGGACGTCGTCTTTGCGTGGGAGCTCTGCCGCTCCATCTGTGGGCTCACTGCCGAGGAGGCCGAGTTTAAAATCCGGCTGCCTCGATTCGATGAGGACACGGTTTCCACCGCCTCCGACGGGTTTATACCGATGTACTGTGAATATCTGTTTGCGTGCGGGCTTCGTTTCCCTGTGTCGCCTTTCTTTCGGTCTGTTTTTCGCTATTTTGACGCTCCCATGTCCGCCCTCTCGCCGAACTTTGTTCGGGTTCTGATTGGGTTTGAGGTTTTATGTACTCTACGCAAGGTCAAGGCCACTCCTCAACTGTTCAGGGCCTTCCTTTATCCGGCCAATATAGGCGGCGGAGGCGGCTAGCTTCAGTTGAAAAGTCGCGAGAAGATGTTGAAGTTGGTCGACGACCGCCCAAAGAGACACGATTGGAAAATTCGTTGGGTTTTTTTGAAGAACACGCTGATCCTTGGCGAGGGTCCGGAAGATGAGACAATCCCGATTCTGCCTCTGGCAATTCGGGGCAAGGCTCCCCTCCCTGCGGAGGTGTCGCGTCTAGCCCCCCAGGTATCGAAGATTGGACTTCAAAGCTACAGTTATTCTGTTCTGACTGATGACAGGGTCCTCCGGGCCGCTAACATGCCTTACTACGTAGACCGAATTCCTGATTAGGACTTGGGTATTTGCCTTATTCTGCTTTTCATGTTTTTTAACAATGGTCCGGCCCATTGATCGTTCCTCGTGCTAACTGTGTTTTTGTTTCCTTCTCGTAGGTGCAGGCGCTATGAGGAAAACTATGCAATCTTTGATTGGCGAGCTGAGTACCATGCCAAGGCCGCGCAACAGGTCTGGGCTGAGGCAGATTAAGGAAGAGACTGATGCCGAGGATTCGCTGTCAGCGACCGCCGCTGGATCTGCCAAGCAGCTTGAGGAGGTTGATGATGTTCTGGCTGAGAGCAGTGCGGGAGGAGGAAAACGGGTCGCACTGGAATTAGAGGAGGTCAAAGCAAACCGAAAACGCCGGAAAACCGAGGGGATAGATGACGAGGCTATGGCGCAGTCCCAGTTCGAAGGCGTGTCGCTGTCCTAGCCTTCTAGTCTGGTCACCCAATCGCCTGCCAAATCCTTTGATGACAACGAGGTTAAAATCCTCGATGTTCCACTTTCTCCGGTCCATTCTTCTCTGAACGAGCGGATCGTCAAGACTGTGGCGGAGCGAGTCTTGGAGACTCCTCGTGGGCATAATGCTTTCATGAATCAGGTCTTTTCTGCGGCTCACTTGGAGGATTGGGTGAAGCATGGCCTTGGGAACACCGACATCGCCGACCGGCAGACCTTTATCGCTATCGAGGTATGGGATTTGTTCTGTCGAGGCTCTAATAAATTCTTTAGGATTGCATCTGCCTGCTTTTGATCGCTAAGCTTCCTTTATTCCACCAGCAATTGCGCATGCCCCAAGTGCTGAGAGAGGAGATGTCCCGGCTGAGGCTGAGAAGCACTGGTTTGAGCTATGAGCTTGAAAAACAAGATGCTGAGCTAGCCAATTAGTGTCTGGATGAAAGTCAACTAAGGGTTAATCTTTAATTAGTTCAACTTAATTTAGTTAGTAACTGTACAAAGTAAGATATCGTTGACCTTTGTTTAGCTAAACTTTGTCTGCTTAGTGTGTATAGAGAAAAGTCAAATATGGTTTGACCTTAGATTAATAAATTCAATTTAATTAGTGCCTATAAAAAAATCGAGTAAATTTTGGTTTTGATTAAGCTAAACTCATTTTAGTTTTGTCCTGATCAAGTAAGCGTCAACTTTTGATTAGTTTAACTCAATTTAGTTAGTATACCTTCAATTAGTTAAACTCAATTTAGTGAGTTTAGGGTTCGAAGTTTAAGGATTTCAGTGGTCTTAGATTTAGGGTTTATAGGGTCGAAGGCAAAATAAAACTCATTCCAAAATTCAAAATAAACCACAAAATTATCCTAATTTTATGTTAAAATAAATCCAAACTCCAATTAAAAGTTCGTCAGTACATATTTTATTAACAACGATTTTTAATTTTGGCAATGGCTAATATCAAAACTTAGTTTTATTAATGCATAATCACTAATAACTATACAATAATTTATGCAATTATCTATTAAACACACTCAATTTTCTATAAATACTGAATATTTATGTAGAATTTAGTTAAATAAAAACTGAGACATGTGATAAAATCGTCAATGAAAAAAATACATAATGAAAGTTTAAATTAAAATAATTTGAAATGATTAATCAAGCATGATGGTTCAGATACTGGTACGTTGATGGACATTGATAATACCAAAATCTCTTTGACTACTTCTTAGGAGGACATATAAATATATGCATTAAATCAACGAGAACTTCTCGATAAAAGTGATAAATGTTGAAGTATTGATTAGGAATATGAGAAGTGGTGTTGAAAATAATGAAGGATATATTAGTAAGTTTGTGTGTAAATATGAGAAGTGGTGTTGAAAATAATGAAGGATATATTAGTAAGTTTGTGTGTAAATATGAGAAGTGGTGTTGAAAATAATGAAGGATATATTAGTAAGTTTATATATAATATTTTTATCAGTGTATAGAATGGTTAATAATTTGCTGAATAGAAAGGTCAGCTACTTTAATCGAGTCAACAGAAAAAGAAGGGTATAAATTGAGTACGTAATACTATTTACTCAAAAAAAAAATGTGAAATTTACTGCTAAAGGATGTGACTACGTGGTTTTTGCGTGATGTTGGCTTAGAATTTTTGCGCAGACGATCTCAACCGCAAAATGTGCATCAATAATGTATTTCTATTCATTAAATATAACTCAAAGCTGCTCCATCTACCAAATTACACTAAAATAAAGATATCATTTTATTGGTTAAATGTTTTTGGATCGTTCCAATTCTACACAAATATAGATTATGCGTTGCCAAACAAAATAAACATAGTAACAGATATCTTGATACCAATAGAATTATTATGTGTCCAAAATAAACACTAATAGATATGTAGTTAACTATAGAAGCAAACCTTAGGTCTAATGTGGCATAAAGAAATGACATGATTTTGTATGATTTGGTTGTTTGTATTACACTAACTTATTATTTTCTTTGTTATATTTCTTGATTACATGAAAAATATTGGGATGTGAATAAGAATTATATCCCCATTTAATAGCATTGCAAAATACAACCTATTTTTAATATGGTAATGTAATTTAGAAATTTATATTCGAACATAATTAAAAAATGATTATTCAAGCAACGTTAATTAATACAAAAATTCATCCTCCCAATTCATATAATAAGATTTTAACTTATAATTGCAAATTACAATTTAATATTTCAAAAATAATCACTTCCAAGTGTATTTTGCTCGGATTTACTTGAAGCAAAGATTTTTAAATGTTTAAACTATATAAATATTCATTTGAAATTTCACTTTTAAGTAAACAATGATCGGGATGAATATTTTTTAAAAAGTATTTAAATAAAAAGTAGAGGGAAATTATTGGCATCCCCTAACATGTGAAAATAAAGGAAGGGTAAATGGAGACCTACATCAGAATCCTAAAGACGCACTTGATTAATGCTAAGTATAAGTCTGCGAATCAACATCTATATGTTCCAACCATGTTTGATCAGTCATATGTGTTCTATCTGCATTAAGAAGAAGATAAAATTATCAGTAGAATTTGATCCATTTCAAAGGAATGAATCTCCAGAACTTTGCAATAGGATAAGAGGCCTGCTGTCAATTGATGGAAGTGAAAATTCCTGCTGAACATTCTATTCTTAATTAGCAGCAAATTTGGCAAGTTTATGATCAGTAGGAATATTCAGTTTTCCCCGTCCCTCAAACTTTATCAATAGGAATATTCCCTTCCTCAAATGGTAGTGCTGAGTGCTGACTGATGAGCAGTCAGTAGAGATTGATGCAATATAAATTAATTAACTGAGCTGCTGAGATATTATTGGCGTGTTTGATCATGGTTCGGATTAGAGTAGGTAAAGAAAGCATTTTGTTGATGCATTGATGCTGGATCACGTTAACCACAAAAACAATAAGGCTCGCACAAGATTTGTTGTCCTTTGAGATGTGCACATGTGGTGTCGACTCTTTTGAATTTTGTTTATGTTATGTTAGATATTAAAGAGAATTTGGCTAGGGTATAAAATACGTTGATTTATAAAAGGTTAATTATACTATACAAATATCGGTCTAATTTTGATACGAAAAATTTAGTTATATTGTTTCAGCTTATGATTATAACAAAAATAGTATTAGTGTATCAATATTATTTGTTTTGTTATAATATATATGATGATATGTTATAGACTTATAGTTTAGTACAATTTCTCTAATTTAATAAAGTGGAACATCTCATTTGAAGATAGTGTTACAATCTAATAAAACTGGTGGGTGTACGTGTATGTAACAAATAATTAATTAGGTACGATAATTTGTTTTGTACGTACTGATCATGAAATATGAATTTTTAAAGGTTCAATTAGCTAGGGATCAAAGTTAAATTTGAATAATATGATTGGATATATATATATATATCAGAATGGTATCAGAGCCAAAAACCCGGGGTAGATATAAATAAAATATAAATAAGTATTATATAATAAGATATAAATAAATATTATCTAATATTGTCAGATTTTAAGTTTGCATTAGATTGCATACATTTAGCGTTGGTAAATATCTGAACCTATAAGACGGTTGGTTAGCCCATTGATGTGGTGGTCCACGCATGGTAAGATATGTTCCAGTTAAGTGTATCATAATCTAGTTCAAAGAAATAAATTAGACAATAAAGGATAATATGGCAGATAATGTTAAAAGGTTCTTGTTTGGAGAATCTAGAGTTCCCCGTTTAAGGGCAGAGTCTAGTTCTTCAACATCCTCTAATATACTACAAAGTCATGAAGTTCAAAATGTATTACCTGGCCGAACAGTTAATTCAATATATCATCATGGAATATTGGAATTTAAGAAAGCATATGCAATTAAAATTCATGAAGAAGTACTTCCAATGAATGATGAATTCCAAACAATAAAATTATTGTCACAACAAGCTATAAATCATTACAAAAATCAAAACTACAGATTTTTACATTTTGGATTAATTCAAATAGCATTACACCCATTAATGAAAAAAGGAATTGATACTCCAATATTTATGGCATTAAGAGATGATAGGTTAATTGAATATAAAGATTCATTATTAGCAATGATTCAGACCAATATTTGTAGTGGAACTATAAGATTTGATTGTATTCCAGATTATTCTGTTAGTTTAACAGATCCAAACCTTATGGATTCTCTGAAATTAGATGTTCAAATAAAACAAAATAAGATAGCATCGGATACTGAACATTTTGTACTAATTTATAGAATTTATTTTAAACTTATGAAATCCATGATTCCTACAGCATTAAAACTACATCCTACAGATAAGGATGAATCTGTATATGTTACTACAAATTCAGATAACACTAAAATACAACCTGCAAAACTGTTAAAATGGAATGAAATAACTATCCCTGAAGAGGTAATAATTGAAAGACCAGTAAGAATACAGAGAAATGTAAAAATAACAGAACCCACATCAATTGAAGAACAAAAAGATGGAAAAGTATTAATTAAATTTAGTAACAGGTCTATGTCTAGTAGACATACAGAAACTAGTAGGCATTCTTTTGATCAAACTTCTAGATATTCAATAAATAATAATTATCAATTACCTAGAAGTTCAACATCAGATTTTCAAGATTCTAGAATTAGATACTCAACTCCATTACCAGAAGTCATTCCAGATTCTAATTCGTCAATAGGATCTCCTACTTATAGTCAAATGAGAAATTCTGAATTAAACTAATGGAAAACAAAGAAGAAATTTCAATAGACAAAGAATCATTAAATAAAGATTATTACAGTTTAGAAAATTATAATTTTAGGATAGAATTTGAAAAATTAGATAGTCAGATTAGAGAAAAGATAAAACAAGAATTTTACAAGGAATTAATTACTAAAAAATTAAAGAAAATGAAATTTTTTATATGGCTAGAATATTACTTTAAAAAAGAAAAGATAATAAACTCACAATATTTAGAAGAATATATTTGGAATAATGGGTATCAAACCATTATAGATGGAAAATGGGTATCAAACCACCATCATCCGAATATAAAAGAATATATAAGAAAAATAAAAGTTATAAAAGAAATAGGTATTATAGTAAAGACAATAATAAAAATTTTAACAAAAATAATTATAAAAGACCTTATTATAAAAATCAGAATAAATATAAAAATATTCAATGTTATAAATGTAAAATATTAAATATTCAATGTTTGATACCCATTATAGATGGAAAATCAGAATATCAAATATTAAACATACTTCAAGAAATGGGTATGGCCAGAATGGCATACAAAACTAAAGTTAATGTAACTGAACCAAGTATTGTAATGTTATTAGTTACAGGATTTACTGGGCAATTAAAAGGATGGTGGGATAACCACCTCACTTTAGAAGATAAACAAGCAATAATGAATCATGAAACTGAAGAAGTCCAAGGTGAAGGTAATGAAACAGTATATGTAATGGTTCCAGATGGATCAACATATCTAATTTATGTCATATCAATGTATTTTATAGGAAATCCAGAAGAAGAATTAACCAGCTCAAAAATATGCTTAACAAATTTAAGGTGTCCATCTTTAACAGATTTTAAATGGTACAAAGATATATTTTTAACCCAAGTCATGAGAAGAACAGATTCAAACTCATCATTCTGGAAAGAAAAATTTATTACAGGATTGCCAAATTTATTTTCACAAAGAATAATTACCAACTTACAAAAGACATTAGGAACTGAAAAAATAGACTATAATGCTATAACGTTTGGTCAAATATTTGCATTCATTAAGAAAGAAGCATTAACTCTATGCCAAGATTTAAAAATTCAACATAAATATGGATCAGAAAGAAAAGAAATGGGTACTTTTTGTCAACAATTTGGAATAATGGGTATCAAACCACCATCATCCGAATATAAAAGAATATATAAGAAAAATAAAAGTTATAAAAGAAATAGGTATTATAGTAAAGACAATAATAAAAATTTTAACAAAAATAATTATAAAAGACCTTATTATAAAAATCAGAATAAATATAAAAATATTCAATGTTATAAATGTAAAAAATTTGGTCATACAGCTTCTTATTGTAAGACAGAGAAAAAGATCAATTCAATATTTGCAGAAGATAAGGAATTAAAAAATAAATTATTATCTCTATTAATAGAAAACTCAGAAAATGAACAGACAGATTATGATTCATCTTCAGAAAATTCAGATAATTCAGAAATTTGTCAATGTAAAATTCCAACAATTAATATGTTAAATAACACAAGAAATAGTAAAAAAGCATTATTAGAGATCATTGATAAATTAGGTGATTCTGATAATAAAGATGAATACATAAAAAAACTTAAAGATTTAGTAGAAGAAGAAGATAGACCTAGAATAGAAGAAGCTTTTAGTTTAAGCAAAATAATTAAAAAATATTCAGAAAAAGAAAAACAAAAGCCAATAAAATCAGATGATTTAAGAATAGAGATTAATAAACTAAAATCAGAAGTTAGCATAATTAAAAAAGAGTTAGATATGTTAAAAGAAAAAGACTTAGAATTAGAATTAAAATTTAATACAAAATTAGAAGATACACCTAGCACTAGCTCAAATATTATTCAAATAGCTAAAGATACTCCATCAGATAGTCAATTTTTCAATGTTATTAATAAAATAAATATGGAAAAATGGTATTCATTAGTTACTATAGGTGTAGAAGATTTCAGCACCACAGTAATAGCATTACTAGATAGTGGAGCTGATCATTCATGTATTAGAGCAGGAATTATTCCAAGTAAATATTTGGTAAAAACCAAAGAGAAATTATCAGCAGCAAATGGTACTCCAATGACAGTCAATAAAAAGTTACCTAATGGTTTTATATGTAATAATGATTATTGCATCAAACATTCATTTTTAATCCTAGAAAACATATCATATGATGCTGTATTAGGAAATCCATTTTTATACCAAATAACTCCTTTCAAAAAGACTAAAGAAGGAATTAGTACTAAAATATTAGGTAAAAAATTATTATTCCCATTTATTGATCCACCTAGTCAAATAGAATTAAATTTATTACAGACTAATTCAATATATAAAAAAATATATTTATTAAATACAAAACAAAAAGACCTCTCATTCTTAAAAGAGGAATTAGAATATTCAAAGATAGAAGAACATATAAAGGGTAAAATAATACAACAGAAGATTTCAAAATTAGAACAAGAATTTAAAATTCAGGTATGTTCTAGTCACCCTAATGATTTTTGGAATCGTAAAATGCATATTGTTTCTTTGCCTTATGAAAAAGAATTTAACGAAAGTAATATTCCAACAAAAGCTAGACCTATACAAATGAATGCAGAATTAGTAGAATTATGTAAAAAAGAAATTCAAAGTCATTTGGATAAAAAATTAATTAGAGAAAGTAAGTCTCCATGGAGTTGTTCTGCATTTTATGTTAATAAGCAGGCTGAAAAAGAAAGAGGAGTACCTAGATTAGTTATAAACTACAAACCATTAAATAAAGTTTTGAAATGGATAAGATATCCTATTCCAAATAAAAGGGACTTATTAAATAGATTATATAATGCAAAAGTTTTTTCTAAATTTGATTTAAAATCAGGTTATTGGCAAATTCAAATAGATGAAAAAGATAAGTATAAAACAGCATTTGTAGTTCCATTTGGTCAATATGAATGGAATGTGATGCCATTTGGATTAAAAAATGCACCCTCAAAATTTCAAAAAATTATGAATGATATATTTAATCCATATTCAACATTTGTAATAGTATACATTGATGATATATTAGTATATTCAAATTCAATAGATAGCCATTTTAAACATTTAAATATATTACTAAATATTATTAAAAAGAATGGATTAGTAATATCAGAACCAAAAATGAAATTATTTCAAACAAAAATAAGATTTTTAGGACATGATATACATCTAGGGAAAATAAAACCAATTCAAAGAGCAATTGAATTTGCTGACAAATTCCCAGATGAAATAAAAGATAAAAACCAGTTACAAAGATTTCTAGGTTGTCTAAATTATATTGCAGATTTCTTTCCCAAATTAAGGATAATTTGTAAACCCTTATATGAAAGATTGAAACTTAATCCACCAGTATGGACAGAAAACCATACCAAAATAATTCAAGAAGTAAAAGAAAAGGCAAAAGCATTACCATGTTTAGGTATTCCACATCCATCAGCATTTATGATCATAGAAACAGATGCATCAGAATTAGGATATGGGGGGATATTAAAACAATTATATTTAGGAAAAGAATCAATAATTAGATACCATTCAGGATTATGGTCTGGAGCACAGACTAATTATTCAACAGTTAAAAAAGAGGTTTTATCAATTGTTTTATGTATTTCAAAATTCCAAGATGATTTATATAATAAAAAGTTTTTATTAAAGATTGATTGTAAATCAGCAAAAGAGATTTTACAGAAAGATGTAAAAAATTTAGTTGCAAAACAAATTTTTGCAAGATGGCAAGCTATTTTATCAGTATTTGATTTTGATATTGAATACATTAAAGGAAAAGATAATTGTCTTCCAGATTTTTTGACTCGTGAATTCCTTACAGGGAAACATGAGTAAACAATCAAGTCCTGCAAGTTCTTCGAATTCAAAATCACCAAAAGATTATGAAATTCCAAAACCATTAGCACCAAGAACACCTACTTCAGATTTTCCACCACTTACCTATTCAACAATAGCACAAACACCATACTCAAGACTAATTCATACTCCCATCCTATCACCCAATTATACAGTTCTTACACCCAACAAACCTACTACTCAAACTACCACTCCTCCTTCCACTCCAGATTCCAAGAATCCCAGCCAATCTTATTTCAATAAACCAGATCTAGAATATATCTTATTAACCCAATTCCCAACCGAACCAGACATTCCTCAATTAAAAAATTTTGTATCCAAAATATTCATGCCTACTTGCCAATGGATGGCAGAAGATATTCAAAAAACCCAAACCTTTTATGAACTCATACTAATAGATACTCAATCCATTGAGATTACTCATACACCAGCCCAGTATGATTCCACCAGAATTAGTCATTCCAAAGTACAGATTAAGCAGATTCTTCACCTTAACCAATTCAATGGTATCCATACTCCAAAGAGATTTTCAGTTAGATATATTCCCCAAGAATACAATTATGCAGATTACATACAAGCCTGGTATAGGACTTTTTACATCAGGTCCTTTGACCACTCATGGTTCATCAATTTTCATCAACAATTCAACACAAATGTTCCAATATGGTTCTACGATTGGTGGCTCAAATTTGGGCCGTCAAAGGAGATACTCCCTCAACCAGTAGCAGAGGGATTTGAAACATTCATCAGACTCAGCAGGGCCAAGCCCTTTGAGAAGCCATTACTTTTCCATGCAATTTTCAGGGTTCCCTGGATATTTGCTTGGAGTTTCCAGATCAAACAGATTCATAAGGATATGCCGTGTTCCCTTACTCGACAGTATAAAATTAAATGGTGGGCTAATTATAAAGTCCAATTTTGTTCCACAGAAGCGGTAACTCATTATTTAAGAACAGGAGAAAAATTAAGAATAGTTTTAAACAAGGAAGAAGCCATCAGCCCTATGAAGATCAAGACCCCGATTCAGCAAGCTTTAAGTATTCAAAGAAACAACAAAAGTCCAATTCAGCAGACACTAAGCATTCAACCGTCAGAAACTCAAGCACTTCTGGAAGATGAAGAAGAATTCAGGAAGATGATGCATTTCTACAAAGAATTCAAGAAGAAGGAAATCAAGCAAGAAGAAAACCAAGAAGATGATCCATTTGGAGGTCCACTGGCCCAAGACCCATTTGAACTCTGAAAATTATGTAAGCAATGACGCCAGCCAGCATTAAGGAAAAGCAGGAAGAAAATGGAGGGTCCCAAACTCCATATTTCAGAACACTCATTCATGCTCAAAGTCAAAAAGCAGGGGGTAGTGGAGGCCAGACTTCACTATCATTCAGAGCACTCTTCACTACATTCAAAGGCAGAAGAAGATGGAGGGGTCCAAGCTCCACTCCGGATTTCAAAATGTAACTCAAATTCAATGTAATAGAATAGCAACCTCTCCTATAAATAGAGAGGCATTCATTCAGAAGGAGGCACGCTGGAATCACAGCCCCTTCTTACTCTCTACTCTCCACCCTCTAAGTTCTCAGAACTTCCCTAAGCCTTAAGCCTACCTTATGTATCCATTCTAAGCTTTATTCAATACAAGAAATTCATTCAAGGTAACTTTGTTCTTATGTTCTTAAATTAAAAAAAAAAAAAAAAAAAAAAACTCTTTTTAATCATGTTTAACATTAAATTATTTTGTTAGATTACCTTTATTTTATTTTATGAATTCTATTGTTGTGTTAAGTGTTTCTACTAAGTATCAATATTTTAATATTTTAATTATGATTAAGCTAATTAATTATATTTTAATTACTATATTAATTAATATTTTAATTGTCATTATTCAATATTATATAGATATATAATAAAATATATATCTAAATATATATCTAGATAGATATATATATATATATTACCAATTTGAAACGAGCTAGTATATATGGAGATGGGTTCTTACGTGTTTGGCAGAAATTATCAACCGTTTTCCACTGATTTTTTGAATAAAGGGAACTAGAATAGTTATTCGGTTCAAAATGTGTGTGGAATAAACTACGTCGTATTGCTTCAACTAATATTTTAGATATTTGCTAAATTACTTTATTGAAATATTACACAGGTTGTTTATAATCATAACCATACGTATTTGAAGTTTGAACATATGAGATTAGGATTGGACATATTGTACTCATTTAGGTTAGTTTATATTTTCTTAGTTATTTAAGATTATTTGTTCTCTGTAATTAACAAAGTTAGGGTATATATTTCACTGGCGGAGCTAAACGACGTCGTGTGTGGTGTGTGGACATATATTTTGGTAAATCGTCTTTTTCAAATATACCAAAAATCCCAATCATCTTTACGACCGTGTTTCTGGTACCTCCTCTGCAATCATTACCGACAACACAATAATGTTAAGTAAAAAAGCATAAAATAAATGAATATATGAGTAGTAAAAATATTTTTCCACACCTCAAAACAAATACTACATAACATAAAAATAACTAATAATAAATTGCACTAATGTGTATTTTGGTCATTTAACATATTAAAACCGCTATCAGCTAATTGTTATTTACCAAACACTCATATACGAACAGCTAGTCAAACCGCTGGTCAAAACAGCTAATACAATCCGCTAACAGCTAACAGCTGATGGAATCCGCTAACACCTAACAGGTAAACGTTGATTGCCAAACGAGACCATAATAATATGCATGGGCTGCGGGCGATAGCAAGTCCTGAGACGGAAATAATGTGCATATTGGTTAAAATGTGACACTCACCGCTTGTTGGTTAAAATAATGTTCATTTTCTAGATAAGTTAAAATTAAACATGATTAATTTTAGACAATATTCAATAAACTAGACTAATCTATATATAGAAAATGAAATTCTAATAATTAGAATGTGTTGGTATAACATCATAATAATTTGTCTAATTAATGTACGTAATTATTATTAGGAGAATAATAATGAAATCACAAACCAAAGTCCAAAGACATTACTCCAGGTGCATAGTAATTTCAGAAAAGAAAACATGCAAGAAGAATTGAAAAAGACACGTGAGGCCTAGGTTGCCAGATGTCTTATTTTCATTAGCTCTCAGTATAAATCCAGTGGCTGGAAAAATGAAGATATTTGTCTATTTCTTTTCCGATATTTACGCAAATCCAGTGTGAAAGCCTTCCCATTGTGGGAATTTCAAAGGCTTTTTGAAGACCATAAATCCTTTTAAAAACCAGCCATTGCAAATGCTCTAAAGAAATTTTGAGGAGGAATTCAAAGGTAAAATTCTTTTAAAAAGAATATTCAGCTCAAGACATTCTTTATTATTTTTTAAAATACAATCCTCTTAGGGGTGCTTGGTTGAGGGGTTTGGAGGTGGGTAATGAGTTTGATTATAGAGTATGAGTGTTTGGTTGAGTATTATGATTATATGGGTCCACCTTCATTACCCAAAACTGATCAATCATCCAAACCCCCCAAAATTGACAACTATGAGTTTCATTACCTAGTTGTTTACTATATTTAGTCACTCCGTCATTTTAGTTTACTAATTTTAGCCATTCCCTAATGCAAACCAAACAACAACATTATAATCATTACCCCTATAATCATTATACCCTATTATCATTCCCATTCCGATTCCCATTCCTCTATTTCAACCAAGCACCCCCTTAGTTTTATCAGAACTTATCTCTAAATTAGTTTAGTTCAAGGAAAATGTAATAATGGTTTATGTATACTCCCTCTATCCCCTTATAAATGTTCTACAAAAATAGTCAACTTTTTTTACACCATGTTTGACTATCAATAACTTATAATATATAAATAATGTATTTTCACATGAGATATCGTTAGAATTCTCGTATAATGTACTTTTAAAAAATAAAAATTATTTACTCGAATATTAAATATAATGAAAGTTATTAATGATCAAATATGATGTGAAAAATTGATTATTTCAGTAAGACATTTATTTGGGGACGTTAATTTTCAATACTCTACCATCAAATGCCTTATTCCTGCAGGAGTCGGTGTCATTCATTTCTGTCCTAAATCGTAATGTGCAGAAATTTCCTTCACGTAATAATATAATATATAGATTTTAAAGTATCAATATACTAATCTTTGTCGTTTTTCCTTTATATTCTTTAAGCGAATACATATTTATATATTTTCTCATATAATATAATATAATAATATGCATGGGCTGCGGGCGATAGCAAGTCCTGAGACGGAAACCCAATTATAAATATTTACCTATACGTCAAAGCATGCATTGCAACATCCGGTCAAAGTTCAAACTAGCTAATCCCTCCGTCTCACCCAAAGCTGCACAGTTGACTTTTCACGGTCTTCAATGATCGTGTTTGACCATTAATATCTTTAAGTACATATAGAAACAATATATAAAAACTTACTTTTTAAAAAATAGATGTTATAATGAATCTATTGATATCTCATATAATAGTTTTATCATTTATATATTGACCTATAATTACAGTCAAAGTTTCATAAGTTTGACTCTGAAAAGTCAACTGTGCAGCCTGAGGTGAGACAGAGGGAGTACTATTATTGGAAAAAGTAAACGTTACCCGAATCGGCTATAAAAAAAAATGAAACACGGAAGCGAGGCTTCTAGACCATCCTGGCCACAACCTAGCCTTAATTAATTAATACGTATACATGCAAATAATACACAGAGCAATTTCTATAAATAGGTGTTAAGCTTTAAGTAAGATAAAGAAACCTCGTTTTACATATCTTTGCCCTAATTCCCTTCAACAATGGGAAGCATTAGCAACAGCATTATCAGTATCCAAGAGGAAGATGAACAGTGCTTCGGAGAAACCATAAGCATGTTGATTGCAGGATTCATTCCTCAGGTGCTGAGAGCCGTCGTCGACCTCGGTGTGCTGGAGATCATCGCAGAAGCTGAATCTGATGGCGGGCTTTTGGCTTCTGAGATCACGTCTCAGCTTAAGACCGAAAATCCCGATGCCTCCGATATGTTGGACAGGATGCTTAGCCTTCTTGCTAGCCAGTCGGTCCTCATTTGCTCGGTTAACCGTGGCCAAAGACGGTTCGGGTTGGGACCGAGGGCCAAGTTCTTCCTTAAAAAACACGGAGCCGCGTTCATCCCTGCTCTCCTCTACACTCAAGACAAGGTCCTGAGCGATGCATGGTATGCACCTAAATGCTTTTCACATTATTTCTTAATATTTAAGGTCATCTTTGCTTGAACTTATTTTTTGCTGAACTGAACTGAAATTTAATGTATGAAACAAAGAACCTGCATGACTAAATTAATCTAAATTTCATCAAATTGTAACTTCACTGAACTGTATTGAACTAAACTGATCTACAGAACATCTCCAGCAAACAAGGCCAACACTAAGACTTATTAAGAATTCCCTCATACGAGCAATTTTCTCGGGGCGAAGAAAATGGATATAAAGAAAATGAATTGTATGATAAATATATATATTTCAGTGAAAACTCAATGACACCAAAGATAATAAAACCACACTTGAATGAATTTATCACTGCAGGCATGAGCTGGATAGTGCTGTTTTAGAAGGAGGATTATCAGCATTTGAGAGGTGTCATGGTGTATCTTTCTACAAGCATGTTAACACTCATGGTGAGTTTGGCAAGAATTTTTATGACTCCATGTTTAACCATGCCAAGCTGTACATGGACACACTGCTGGAGATTGGGACTACAAGGGTTTTCAAAACATAAAATCCCTCGTCGATGTGGCCGGAGCGTACGGACACGCCGTCGCCGCCATAACTGCCAAGTACCCCGATATCAGGGGTATCAATTTCGACTTGCCCACTGTCGTTCAGCGTGCACCATCTCATCCTGGTATGTTCTTTATTATTACAATTTTACAAATTAATAGTATAATTTTCTGTCTTGTAAGAGGATAGTTTGAAATGTTTATGTAGATTTTTTAGGGTATGTATGTGATGTCTTTACTTTATCTTAAATAATTATTTCACCTTAGTAATTAAGTTCAGATAAATATAATACATTGGCTAGTCTCATTTGATACTATGTTGATTTTCTCATTTTTTTTAAATCATGATTAAGCATGATCATTTAGACCATGTATCAGGGGATCAGTTCAATTCAGTAAAAATATAATTTTTTGAATTTTAGGTTAATTTAGTTATGGTGATTTTTTTTCAATATATTAATTTTCACTTTAGTTCGTTTCAGTTCACTGCAACAAGAAATAATTTCTGGCAAACAGGGTCTTAGTATATTATTACTAATTTTCTTACTTTCATGTATGATCTTCAAAACTGATCTTTATATAATAAGCATGATTATTAATTTAGTGACCAATTGAGAAAGGTCTCAGTTGATAATCTGTATATAATGAATATAGCTTTATTTAATTAGACCCTGTTTGCTAAAACTTATCTATAGATCAGATTAGACCAGATCAGTTCAGTTCAGTGAAAATATAATTTGATGAATTTAGATTAATTTAGTCATGCTGATTCTATTTTTCAATACATCAATTTTCACTTCAGTTCAGTTCAATTCAGTTCAATACAGTAAGAAATAAGCTATAGCAAACAAGGCCTTAGTAATTAAATATATTGTCTTTTGATTAATACATTGATTTTTATATCAGCTGAAATTTACTTGTTGATTTTTCGCTACATTCACGAAATCTAACATTCAAATTTAAGATATATATTGACGAGAAACCGCATGCATGCAAATGAAAATGCAGGAGTGGAACATGTCGGCGGAGATATGTTTGAAGGTATTCCAAAAGCTGATGCAATCTTCGTGAAGGTAATTATAGTAATCGTTATGCGACACACAACGTCTAAATATAAAATATCTTAATTCTTAAAGTATTAATAATTGACATTATTGTCATGATAACGATCGACCTTGTACTATTATTTTATTTATGCAGTGGGTTTTTCACAACTGGGACGATGAGCACTGCCTGAAGTTGCTGAAGAACTGCTACAAGGCTTTACCGGAAAATGGGAAAGTGATCGTCGTTGAACAGCTTGTACCGGAGGAGATTAATTATGAAGCCGGAGATAAAACTTTAATGACGAAATACACTTTGGCAAATGATATTGTGATGGGGCTTTATTTCAACACTGGTTCAAAATCAAGATCTGGAGCTGAATTTCAAGCTTTCGCTACTGCAGCTGGATTTAAAGGCTTGCAGTTCAAAGCCTGCTTCTACAACCTTTGGTTGATGGAACTCCACAAGTGATCAAGCTAGCGCCACTTTTAATTTCTTGGTCCTTTCACATAAGTGATTGAAATAATTCATCATCGATCTCCCTATTTCCCCAATATATAGGAGAATGATTGACATAAGAAGCTGCTTTTGTCTCTGATTTCTTATACTTTATTTTCGTGTTTGTGGACTTTTCGCCTCCTTTCAATAAATGAAATTCCTTATCTTCTTCAAGAGTTTAATTTCTTTCCTATTTAATCGTAATAAGAAATTAAATTTCTAATGAGGAAGTAAAACTTTTCAAAATATCCCTTTCTAATGAGGGAGTAAAAATAGTACGGTTCTAACGTATGCCCTTGGACATATGATAAATCGACCCGACAGCGTACATTTTAAATTATTCTCTAACTATTTCCCGACTCGCACGTTCGATTAAAAACTTTATCCATCACAATTTCAATCGAACGTGCAATTGCAATGGATAAAGTTTTTAATCGAACGTGCGAGTCGGGAATGGTTAGAGAATAATTCAAAATGTACGCTGTCGAGTCGATTTATCATATGCCCAAGGGCATACGTTAGAAAAACCGAAAATAGTAATATAACTACTTTACTCTTTAATAGTTCTCTCTACCATTATTTAGTATTTTAAGTGTGTAATTTTTGATCATATAACTTCATTCAGTAGTAAGGTCATTTTAGTTGAATTAAACTAAATTAAATTTAGCTAAACTGAATTAAACTGAGCAAGCTAGAAAAAAATTGTACTGAATAATAATTATAGTACTTTTTTTTCCAGAAACAGATACTTTCAAAGATTCCTAGATTCAGA
The DNA here is from genome assembly GCA_963678965.1 of Cruciata laevipes. Classification (NCBI taxonomy): domain Eukaryota; kingdom Viridiplantae; phylum Streptophyta; class Magnoliopsida; order Gentianales; family Rubiaceae; genus Cruciata; species Cruciata laevipes. The sequence continues at coordinate 12,267,693 of OY787642.1, forward strand.
AAACTAACATAGTGTACTAGATAATTCCATGGTTTCACAAACAGATACTACATATCAAAGATCCCTAGATTCAGAAAACATACATAGTGTACACCAGATACTTCCGTAGTTTCTCAAATCAGATCCCCTCAAATTTGTTTCTAATTCCCATGGCAAAACAACAAAAGCAAGAACAATAAAAGACTCTCTCGTCTCCACTCCAATCTTCAAGAAAACTTATAAGGTTTAAGTTGCGCCCACGTTCCCAGACCCGGTCTTCATCTTCAAGAAAACTTATAAGGTTTATATTGCGCTCACGTTCCCAGATACTTCGGTAGTTTCTCAAATCAGATCCCCTCAAATTTGTTTCTAATTCCCATGGCAAAACAACAAAAGAAAGAACAATAAAACACTCTCTCGTCTCCAATCTTCAAGAAAACTTATAAGGTTTAAGTTACGCCCACGTTCCCAGACCCGGTCTTCATCTTTAAGAAAACTTATAAGGTTTAAGTTGCGCCCACGTTCCCAGACCCGGTCTTCATCTTTATCTTCCTCTTCTTCATCACCGGAAAAGTCAGTATCCTCGAGGACCTCCTTCCTCCTCAAGAATCGGAAGAACCAATATTTCTTTGTCAACTGTGATCCTAGAACCCTGCAATTTTTCCCATTGGCGTATACGGGAAATCAAACTTGCAGTGGTTGCAAAAATTTCACTAGCAAGGTAGCGATCGACCATTTGGAGATCATGTATATCCTCTCTGTTTCTGCAGCCAATCTTATTTTTCTTAAGACTTTTCTCTTCCTTAAGCTTTGACTGCCAATCTGTAGTAGTCCTCCAAAATGGATCTTTGTCCTAAATTTGCAGCACCTTCTTTTCCCTTTATAACAGCTTTTTTTTCTATGTTATTTTTGAAGGTTAGATAGCCCGACAAAGCTGTAACTTCCTTAGTCCCATCATTGATAGAACGCATGATATCCAAGACATGTACATGAAACAATTTTGGGTCATAATCAAGACCAGCTCGGGAGTATATTTCTTCAATTTCTATTAGCTTCTTCAAAGCAACATATTCAATCTTCCCACCCTTCGCGAAAAAGTAAATATAGCCATCTTCCTTCAGTTCAGCGCTCTGACGGTCATCATACTCTTCCTCCTCGCAATCATCAGACTTTTCCTCCTCCTCCGGCTCAGTGCTCTCACGGTAGAATCTCCAAATGATACGTCTCTCACCTTCCATTCGAACTTCTAGTTTCCACAGGCTGTTTTCAAGTACAAGCTGCCTGTTTTTTCTAGAGCACTCCAAATGTCTCCACCTTTCCATACTGCATATCACAGTTTCTGTTCAAAATCAGGTAGAAGTATACCATGCATTTTCATTACTTCAAATACTAAGTTAGTTGCATAAAATTTGTTTACAGTGTTCCAGTCAGGCCCGACATGCTCCTGCTTTTGTTCCTTTGCAAGTATCTTCATAGCAAGATGTCCTATGTCAATGTTCTTACCCTTGTCTGTGCGCTTCAATTCACGCTCGACGGAGGAGAGAAGATTCTTCATCTTCTCAGTGCGCGAGCTCTCTGGAATGCTCAGCCCTAACTCTTTAGTAAACAAGGATGGGGTGGGGAGGTGACCAGCGCGGAGAAAGACTCACCTCCTCAGTCTAGAATTGGATGGGTTAGTGTGTTTAGAGAGAATGAAGAGCCTTTAGAGGAAAGAAAGTTGTTTAGCGACTGCTGATTCTAGAGTGTTATTCACGAGTTGATTTATCTAGGTAAAACGGTTTGCGAAAGTTTCTAGATCTGAATGCTAGTGTGTATGTGTAGATCTGGTCACGAATTGTATTGTCTAAAAACTTTTATAACAGCCGCTATCGGAAAAAGCCTATCCCGAGTATCTATCACAAGTTTTTCCCACGATTCCTGCACACCGTACTCCTTCATCAACCAAACACCAGTTCAACCATTGGGGCGATCAAGGTGCTATATCAATGTCATAATGACCTTATAAATTCATACTCCACCTATCTCTTTTCCATAAACAGTTCCATTTCTCTCCAAAAACCTTCTAAACCAATGGCGATATCCAATATACCACTTTCTTTCCGTTTTTTATGTTGGTTGCCTTTAAAGGCGGCGGCATTTTCCGAGCTCTACTGCTCTTTCTGGCGTGACCAGCTGTTTGATTCTTGACAATGCATTGTATTTGTACTTGATTGTTGATGAAGCTTTTGGTTAGTAAAACGTTTTACTCTCTGTTTGTAGATTCACATGGTGTGTTTTGATTGTTAAAGGTTTGGATTTCGGTAAGCCGGATTTATAAAAAGATATGTCTTGTTTAAGTTGGGATGAGTTTTTGAATGAGTTATTCATTTTTTCTTGCTGATTCTATTATGTTCGTCACGAGTTGATTGATCTGGGTAAAGTGATTTGTGAAAGTTTCTAGATCTGAAAGATAGTGTGTATGTGTAGATCTGGTCACAAACAGTGTTTGTGCATGCTTAATTTTTGACAAAATTTTTGGTTAGTAAATCGTTTTCTTTCCATTTTGTAGATGTGCACGGTGAGTTTAATTAGTTTTTAAATGGGTCAACAATGCATATGTCTACAACGCTGGATTTCTACCTTTATAATTGGATACAGGCACATTGGAAAAATGAGGCAATGGAATTTATGCAGGCATATGCAGCATTGTTGACCTAGTTGTGGATATAGTCAAAATTAGGGTTGAGCAAAATAACGGGATAACTAAAACCGATTAGAAAACCTAACCGAACAGATTTTGAGGATAACCGAACTGAATGGTTATGTTAAGATTATCACTTTTGAATAACCGGTCCTATGGTTAAGGTTAAGGTTTTTAATATTTAAAACTAATATTTAACCGATTAACCGGGAATCATTTTGCAATTATTCATTTACATTATTATTATTATTGAGTATGACACTACTCCGTCAAGCATGTTTTCCGGTTATCCGGAAGTTGTGACCACCGGGATCGCAACAATGCGCTCCACAAGCTATAAATATCTAATCCACATCCATTGATTTTTTTTTTTTTCATTAAACCACCCTAATGGATGGGAGGATTATATTAGGCTCCTCAAACCTGTTAAAAGACATTACAGAATAAGAAAATAAGGGAGGCCAAGCCAGTATTGTATTGTTACAAGATGAGAGCATAGTGCTCTTGAAGCAATATATTTGCTTCCAAAAGAATACATAAAATAGGCAGAGTTGAAAGCTCCACTTATTCAGGCAAAATAGACTGGGAGTTGTAAAACTACCAGTCCTTCTTATATTCCTTTCGCACTGTCCCATAAGCACTGAGTTTGAGTTGATCTTCTAATGAAATGACATCTGTAGAAGGTGATTCTGATTTGCATCCATTGGATTTAATTTCTTAACATCCATATCTGTAAAAAATGGATTTAAATTCATGGATTTGGATTGGATTGAAAATCTTTTGCCATCTCTAAAGCTAGATCTTAGTTTAGTTCTATTAACCAAATTATAATCAAAATTAATTTAACTCTAAATGATCTTATAATATACATTTGTAAAAATAATAGAAATATGGACAAAACATCAAGAACTAAAGTAGTATATATTGCAGGAAACCCATTATTTTTTATAATGCATATTTACAAAATGTTATCTGTAATCTCAACATCGATCTGTAATTTATAACATCACAAACTAAGTTTAATTTTCCACACAAAAAAAAAAACTAAGTTTAATTAAATTATATTGGACAAAATCATATACATGACAACGAGACATGGCCAATTGGTTCTTGGCTCAATTATGGAGTCATGGCCACCGGCTAGTCGGACACCTCTCCTTCAGAATTAGCGGTAATCTGATCGGAAAAATCTTCCTACGCTCTAAAAAATCCACCATTATTAAATACACCATTCAGTTCAGTTTATGAAGATCACTTAAAATTTGAGCCGAATCAATGCGGTTGCACTAGGCATATACATTTTTCATTCAAAACATAATTTTATGATTTAAGAATATAAAAATGACAACCAATAATAGATATAGGAGCCCATTATTATTTATCAATGACCGTACAACCCTGTTTGATGTAGATAATTTCTTATTAAACTAGACTAAACTAAAATGAATTTAAATATATACTGAACTGGAAATTTTTAATTATAATTAGAGTCGGTCTCTGAGTAGACCGTCTATATTCTGACAGAATATAGACCAATGATTAAGTTGTAAATAGTGTATAAGACAAAAACACGGAGGGACCTTTATGCAATTTTAGAAAATTTTAGACAAAACACGGAGGGACCTTTATGCAATTTTACAAAAACACGGAGGGACCTTTATGCAATTTTATAACACCCTGGACCTTTATGCAATTTTATAACACCCTGGAAGGTTAAAACATGAAGTTTTTAACATGTAACATGAAGGTTTTAACACGAAACATTAAGATTTTAACACGAAACATGAAGGTTTTATAACTTGGAACCTGGAGGTTATAACATGAAGGTTTTAACACGAAACATGAAGGTTTTATAACATGGAACCTGGAGGTTAAAACATAAAGTTTTTAACATGTAACATGAAGGTTTTAAAACGAAACATTAAGATTTTAACACGAAACATGAATGTTTCATAACATGGAACCTGGAGGTTCAAACATGAAGTTTTTAACATGTAACATGAAGGTTTTAACACGAAACATTAAGATTTTAACACGAAACATGAAGGTTTTATAACATAGAACCTGGAGGTTAAAACATGAAGTTTTTAACACGTAACATGAAAGTTTTAACACGAAACATTAAGATTTTAACACGAAACATGAAAGTTTTATAACATGGAACCTGAATGTTCAAACATGAAGGTCTGGCACTATTCTCGCGCGGGTTACTGTAGCGCGTGAAAATCCTAATTTTTCAGAAATTGCAAATTGGTCCCTCCGTGTCTGTATAGTTAACATATCAGTCCCGTCTATATTTTGATCAGAATATAGACGGTCTATTCCAAGACTTATCCTTATGATTAACTGAACTGAAATAAATTAAAATATATTTAATTGAACTGAAGTGAAATGAAATAATTTTAAAATTCATCATATATCAATATAATCTATAGTAAAAAAAAGTAAAATTGTTGAATTGAATTGAACTGAAAACAATATAAATATATTTAACTAAACTAAACAAAACGTAACTTAACTGATATAAATTAAAAGCTGTAGCTAGTAAAGAGGGCCAACGTCTCCTTGTACATTTCCAAAACAATTAAAATTTAAATTAAAGATCCACCGAATCATACTCTTAAAAGCGTCCGATAAATCAAGGGTTTCGATCAATCATAAAATTGTGTAATATTGATTACATGATGGAACAGCCATTAGCAGACTCTTCACTGAATGCATCCCCAGCCCAATTTCCAAACACCCTGGACTGTCCATACTGCTGACTTCTGTAGCTATGAAAGTCTTGACCATAATCAGACCCGTGCTTGTAATAGTTGTATGAAGAAGCTGCCGCCGGCTGAGACATGGCGGCGTACGGCGCAGCTGCTGCAGCTCCTCCACCGCTGCCGCCAAGAGGATTTGGGGCTGCGTGGTCGTGGTTTCTGAGCACGGGATCGTAAGGAAGTTGCCAGATTTCAGCTCTTTTCCCAGTTTTCCTCACTGTTTTCAGGACTTTTTTTGGGTCAACAGATCCTGTCACCGTCACTTTCTGCATGCCGACGTCAATGTCTACGTTGTCGATTCCTGCACAATCAAATTCATGGCTTTTCAAGACTTCCTTTTCATAGATTTGCATATAGTATTAAATTACTAAATAAAGAAATGGAATCATATGTAGTGCGTGCATGCATATACCTCTAAGATTTTCAAGAACTTTTCTGATCTTGCCGACGCATCCCGGACAGTCCATGTGGACTAACATCTCAACAGTCTAAGAGAACAATCAATTAAAGTTTCTTTAATTAAAAGTTTCCAACCAAAGACTAGCAAAAACAAGCAATCAAAACGATATAAATTTGAATATTCATAAGAGGAATTTACCGTCATTTAACTTGACAGCCTTGGAAGCTTATGTAAACTATAAATTTCAGTGTGATTGATGAGAGGAACTTGGCGCACATATATATATATATATATATGTATGTGTGTGTGCGCGCGCGCGGAGGTTGATTGTAAAGGAAATTAAGGAAAGGTCGGTATTATTTAATACCAAAGAAATAACGCAAATATACTACTTCAAAAATGAGCATTGAACCATTGACTTGTAATAATAAAGGGAGCTAGTGTTAACTTACAATGGTTTGTAAAGTGGCATTTGGTCAAAAAAAATGAAAAGAAATTGAACATACATTGCATTAGTTGTTTGGCATGTGATGGCATCTTCATTGTTTCAGCAATACTCTTTGTATGCGGTAGCATGCATATACAATTTACCAATAAGTCACATCCTATAATTTCTTCAGTTTGGTTTAATTTATACACCTATATGCTAATATGGCTAGCTTTGTTTTTGTTAGCGCCAATTAAATACACTAAATCCTCCAACTTTATAAATACATTAGACTCTAATCTTGTATAAAGATAATAGATAAAGTCTCCCACCAGGCCACCACAATCTGCAACAGAGATCCAATGCTCCTTATGCGATCATACCTCATTCTAACCATGTCTCCCTGCCTTGATGTGGGGAAAGTATCAAACTCTTCATCCAACTCATCAGGATGTGCTTTATCAGCCTCATATCCATGTGAAGAGGATGCTTTGGCCTCTTACGGTATCTTACAGCTCCAACCAGGAAAACAGGTCAAAACATGATCCAAATCCCAACTAAAAAAAGCAGGTCATCCTTTACATTGTAAGCGTAGCCATTTTGGCACCAAATAACAGTCCTATGTAATGAACTGTACAGCAGATAAACCACGAGCAGCATTCAAGCAGATGCATAATACATGAAGGCCAACATTTTCGGTTCCTTCAATATTAAGCATAGTGACACTCATTGATATCAAAACCTCAAACAGAAAACAGCAGAGACAATATTACTATAGCAGCATAGCTTTCAGGTTCCTTCAATATTAATCATAGTGACACTCATTGATATCAAAACCTCAAACAGAAAACAGCAGAGACAATATTACTATAGCAGCATAGCTTTCAGGTTCCTTCAATATTAAGCATAGTGACACTCATTGATTTCAAAACCTCAAACAGAAAACAGCAGAGACAATATTACTATAGCAGCATAGATTTCAGTTTTCACATCAGTCCAGGACGATGATTAAAAATATAATTCAGAGCCATAACTTCAAACATTTTGGTTAAAGAGCAGGAACAATCAGAAATTCATAATTATTGATAAATATCACTCATGCCTATTTCATTCGCTTCAAGCCTTTGACAGAAACTGCTAAAATGATGTGTCGAACCGGCAGCTTCGGCAAAGAGCAACTTTTGGAAACTTGAAGCAAATCACAGTTCAAAGATCTTAACTTGATAAGTGTTCGTGACATCTCAAGGAGAATGATGCCAATACATATCAAGGAGAGAATATGGTTTCCATCCAGAATTACCTTTCAACAACACGATATTCGGTTGCAGGAGGCACAATTAGTGTGCAGAACTACAATAGGACAGTCACAGTAGCAGAGCAGAACTTCATGATTTTAGCAGAACTTACAGAATTAAAACAAATACATTGAACATCAATTATAATTGCATCTAAACTGACAACAAACTAAAATCAAATTAGAGCATTTCAACATGTTAAAATAAGATCAAACCATTCTAACATACTGAACAATTAGCTCACAACTGAGCTCACCAACATAAAATCAATACGATAAACACATGCAAAGAGAAGACGATAAACACACTTTCTGTAAAAGAAAATGACAGTAGGATCAAATGACCTTACCTATTATCTTTAAATAAGGATGCCAGAAATCATAGTGCAAACAACTTTCTCGAGAATATGCAAAAGTAAAAAATATTGATGATACTCAAATATGAACAGCAAAACTCTGAAATACAGGCATAGTGAATAAGTTCATGCTAACAATAGTCCCATAGGAAACTTTCATACCTTATAACGAAATAATTAAACGCATACTACATTAATCACTGAGCTGAACACAGAGCACACAAAGATTTATTTTTAAGTAGCAAATGAGACTCATATCTGCAAAAAACAACGTTAAAAATCTGTAAAATTCTGATTGAAAGAGATGCAAGTCCATTTCAAACAGAACCTGGTTTGGAAAGTTTCAGAGCTCGATTATAAGCCAACAGTGTCTTTTCCTCTGCAATTTTAGAGCGCACGCAAACTGAGCCAGGACCTATAATAATCGTAACACAAATAAAACAACATTAGTAGTCATCATCACACTAAACATATATACGGTCTAATGACAAAAGCATCAGTAAGCAAAGAAACAGCCAAGCAAACTCTAATACAGATCTGAAATCCAACCATGTTAATGGCCCCTTCTCTTGCTGCCATTAATGTAGCAAGAGTAGTAACTGGCAGAACTCCCAAGGTTGTAGCAATCAACAGACCACTTGCGAAATGAGAGGGGGTTCTAGGAAAACAAATGGCTTAATTGGCATGTTGTTCTAGGAAAACAAAGAATAACTTAACCGCAACTACAAGTATAGGTTTTACCACATCATCGACGTACTCAGATGTCAGCCAATAACAAGATGGAAAGAAAATATCAAAAGACTAAAGTATATAGCTGAGCTAAATATATAGCTTGAGTATCTCGAAAAAACAAACTGAAGTACACATCAGAATCATTTGGAGAAGCTTCAAACATAAAATTCTTAAATGCTAAAACTCGTGACTGGAAAAATTAATATTTCATTCTTCTCTTGACCATCGGAATTTAGTCAACCAACCAGGATATTTAAGAGAATGGATAGAAGCAAAAAAATAATTACTAATACATACAGGTGTTAATAAGCTAGTAACTTAATGTTGTAGTTGAAGCATTTTATCGAACAGTTGGAATGCAGGAAAGGATAATATGGGTGAACAAGTAAAACAGGAATTTTTTAAAAAAAAACTAAGGAAGAGAAGAACCAGAATATAGAACAGGGCTAACCTCCCAGCAGTCAAAAGCGTTGCAAATGGCTGGGCAATCTAATAAAGCAAGCAGGACCGTGGCGGCTTAGGAAGTAATGGTTTGGAAGAAGTGAACAGTCGAAACACAGAGGAGAACACGTAATTCAAAAAAGGAGATAACCGGTTAATGGCCTAAAACAGGCCCATAACCAAAAATTAGCACACTTTCCTCTTGTAGTAGATAGATAAGGGTTTAATACCAATTTTCCCTCTGCACGAAACCCATTGCCGTCGTCGTCGTCGTCACTTCAGCGCGCCTATATTCCCATCTCTTCACTGGAATCCTATTTAATCTTCCAAAGGTAATCCTTTTCTGGAACCCTTTTTCATACACTCTCGTGACTTTCCTATGCAGCTTCTGAAGTTCGTGTGTTTTTTTTTTTACAGGCTTGTATTCACTGTGAAATTCTTGCTTTCGTGATTGATACTTAGGAATTCAAATTGTATAGGCCCCTGTGAAGTCAAGGTATGATCAGAATCCATACTATCCTTTTTTTTGTTTTCACTGCTGAGTTTCATGAAAAGAAACCAAGAATTGGTTTCTGTAAACTGATTATATTGTGTTGCTGTAATACTCTGAGTGCACTAATAGCAAGTTAGCAACCTCAGAATAAGCTACTACTTGGATTTGGATAATTTATCTACATCTTTAATTTGTTTGGACCCTAAAACTTCATGAATTTCAACATTAGTAATGCATAAACTATATCTTCCAAGGGAAATTTAGTTGTTTTTATGGTAGCAACTAAATTCATCAGTTGTAGTCTTAAACTTATTTTAAAGATCGAAACTTTACTCACCCGGGGCTTTGATTCCTTACTTGTTTTAGGCAATAAGCAAAGAAACAGTTTTCTACTTTTCTTGCCTTTTCACTAAGTTGTTAATTCGGTGGAAGTTGCTCATGCTTGAAACAAATTTAGTTGTCTGTCCCCATATCATGATTACAAGATGATGATTTTTTTGTTTGTTTTAGGACATCTTTAGATGCCCCCACAATTCTTCACATGACTAGACTGAATTGTGCCTTATTTGTTGTTATGAATTAGTTCCAAGTAATTTACTGCTGGCCGGGTTAAAAATTGTTACTAGATAGTTTCAGAACATGAAGATTTTACATATAAAATTGTCATGGTTAAGTTATTGTGTCTTTTCTCTTAGTACACCTCTTGGCATGCCATGTTGCACCCAGCTGGTAACTTTTCGAGTAGAATTTCTACCTAGCTAAACCGGCTTCCCACCCCTTTTATTACTAAACCTTGTTAAACCCCAGCAACCAAATAAATATACCTCTATTCATTCATTCATATCAAATTAACATCTGTTTATGCAGAAATTTGTGGGCGTGTGCGCGAAGAAGAAAATGGGAATCTTTGAGCCGTTTAGGGCTATAGGGTACATCACAAACAACGTGCCATTCTCTGTACAGAAGCTCGGGACAGAGACTTTCGTCACTGTTAGCGTTGGCAAGGCCTGGCAAATTTACAATGTAATCTTTATCTCAACCATTAGTTTCCATTATTTGTTTTGTTGTTGAGAAGAATTTAAGTATATTTTGACGGATAACTTTGTTTCGTTTTTTCAGTGTGCTAAGCTTAATTTGGTGCTGGTTGGTAAGTATTTTCTAGTTTGTTGTTTTGACCGTGTTTAGGAGTTTTCTGGTTTGTTTTTGGTTTTCAGGGCATATTTGCATCTAATATTATCAACACTGTGAATTCTAGGCCCGCAACTTCCAAAGAAGATACGAGCTCTTGCTTCCTATCGGGATTATACATTCGCTGCATATGGGAATCATGTTGCAGTTTTTAAGCGTGCCCATCAGGTTGGTTTAAATGTAACCTTTCACTATTGGCACATATTAATCAGTATCATGATAGCTTACATACTGTTCATGTGGACAGGTGGCAACTTTGACCAAGCACACTGCTAAGGTTAACCATTTGCTACTATTTGGTGACCACATTTTAAGCGTAGATGTCGAAGGCAACATGTTCACATGGGCTTTCAAGGAGACTGATAAGAATCTTCCACCTATTAGTCATATGAACCTTGAAACCAATTTGAGTCCCAGTTGCTTAATGCACCCCGATACTTACTTAAACAAGGTAATTGAGGTCTCCATGGTAAACTGCATCTCTTTGTCTTTTTTGTTTTGTTTTGTGAAACTCTTGATGAGAAATTATGAAACAGGTTATCATTGGAAGTCAGGAAGGTTCTCTTCAACTTTGGAATATTAGCACAAAGAAAAAGTTATATGAGTTCAAAGGGTGGAAATCCTCTATATTGTGTTGTGTTTCATCTCCAGCTTTGGATGTTGTTGCAGTTGGATGTGCTGATGGAAATATTCATGTGATAAACATTAGATATGATGAGGAGATTGTTTCATTTAGTCATTCTACTAGAGGTTCTGTTACTGCCTTATCTTTCAGCACTGATGGGCAGCCCCTTCTAGCTTCTGGAGGCTCATCCGGTGTCATAAGCATATGGAATCTTGAGAAGAGAAAGCTACAATCTGTGATTAGAGAGGCCCATTATTGCTCGGTAGTTTCACTCCACTTCTTTGCTAATGAACCTGTATTGCTGAGTTCCTCTGTGGACAATTCGTTGAAAATGTGGATTTTTGATAATAGTGATGGCGATGCTCGCCTATTGCGGTTTAGAAGCGGGCATAGTGCTCCACCTTCATGTATAAAGTTCTATGCTAATGGAAGACACATTCTATCTGCTGGACAAGATCGCGCCTTTCGACTATTTTCTGTTGTCCAGGATCAACAGAGTAGAGAGCTTTCTCAGCGCCATGTTACTAAGAGAGCAAAAAAACTCAAGCTGAAGGAAGAAGAGATAAAGCTGAAGCCTGTTATTGGTTTTGATGTTGCTGAAATTAGGGAGCGTGATTGGTGTAATGTGGTCACATGTCATATGGATACTTCCCAAGCATATGTATGGAGGCTTCAAAATTTTGTTCTTGGAGAGCATATTCTTACTCCATCTTCTGAATATCAGACGCCAGTGAAGGCTTGCGCTATTAGTGCATGTGGAAACTTTGCTGTTTTAGGTACAGCTGGTGGGTGGATTGAGCGGTTCAATCTTCAGTCAGGAAACAGCCGGGGAAGTTACATAGACAGATCAGAAGGAAAAGGCCATGCTCATAGTGGTGAAGTCGTTGGGCTTGCCTGTGATTCAACAAATACAATTATGGTAAGTGCAGGATATCAGGGGGATGTTAAGGTTTGGGATTTCAAGGGACGGGAACTGAAATCTAGATGGGAAGTAGGCTGTTCCTTGGTAAAGATTGTATACCACCGTGCAAATGGTCTGCTGGCTACTGTAGCTGATGATCTAGTTATTCGATTATATGATGCTATTGCATTGCGTATGGTTCGTAAATTTGAAGGTCATACAGATCGCATTACGGATATTTGCTTTAGTGAGGATGGAAAGTGGCTCTTTACGTCTAGCATGGATGGTAGTCTGAGGATTTGGGATGTAATTTTGGCTAGACAAATTGATGCATTACAGGTTGATGTATCTGTAACTGCTTTGTCGTTGTCACCCAACATGGATTTGTTAGCGACTACTCATGTTGATCAAAATGGGGTCTATTTATGGGTCAATCAAGCAATGTTTACGGGATGTACTAACTCTGCATCATATGGCAGTGGCAATGATGTTTTGCATGTTAAGTTACCCTCCATTGCTTCAGCCGGAGATTCTCAGGAAATCGTCCCCGTGAAAGCTATTTCAAACCCATCGATTCATGAAAAAACTTTGGAATCCTCAAATCTTGCCAAGCAAATTCCCGGTCTTGTTACACTATCACTATTGCCAAAGTCACAATGGCAAAGCTTGATCAATCTTGACATTATCAAGGCCAGGAACAAACCTATTGAGCCTCCAAAAAAACCTGAAAAGGCACCTTTTTTTCTGCCCTCTATTCCATCTCTTTCCGGTGAGGTACTATTTAAATCAGCAGATTCACCCGATGAAGAGAAGCATTCTGAGGCAACTGAAACAAAAAACAAGAGGAAAAGTCCTGATCTACCACTATCACAGTTTCTTCGAATTCTTAAATCATCTGCCGAAGGTCACAACTGTAAGTCCATCAACTCTGTTTTCGTGTTCACTACTTATAGGGTTGTGTATGCTCACTTCAGTTTTAGGGTTGGGTCATATTGTGTATAGTTTCTCATGTCATGTCTCAGAATATCTGTTTTCTTTTTAAAGTTAAATTTTATGTACATGCAAATAACCATATGAAAATATGCTGAAGCCTGAAGAGATATGTAACACTAATACTTCAAAAAAATAAAATTGTAACTAATATTTTGAGACACCATATAAGTAAAGTACTTCTAATTTTAATGATTATGCTCAGGTTTGGGCTTGGTATGATTCAGAGGGACTTCAAGTATCAGAATAGTTGAATGCATGATCTGTTTAAACCTGAAAGCTAATGCACCTTTGTTTTTGGTATCACTAGTACTGACATTTTGAAGAAGCTTGCATTGACATTTATACACTTGATTCTTCATTTGGAGGAATTCATTTTATTCACATGTCCTGCAATTGATCATTTACTGTAACTAGGTTGATTTTTCTTAATTTTCATTCAATATCACCACTTCTGCTATATTAATTCACTTGTAAATATATTTTGCAGTTACAGAGTTCACAGAATATATCAAAAGCTTATCCCCTTCAGCTTTGGATATGGAAGTGAGAGTGCTTCAAATTATTGATGATATTGATGAGCTAGAATCTGAAGAAAGACCGGAACTTTATTTTGTTGGCCTGCTTTTGGATTACTTTGTGCATGAAATTTCAAGCAGAAGTAATTTTGAGTTTGTTCAGGCTGTGATACGATTGTTCTTAAAGGTATAGAGATTCATCCTTTGGTTAAAAATCTTCAGTTTCCTTACTAGATAGAGTTTCTGGTGTTCGTAAAAGGTGAATGGTACATTAAGTGCAAGTCCATGAGAGATGAATTCACCTTGTTACAATAATGTAAATTGCACCTTGTATGACCATTCTGTTTTTGCTTGGCCAGGTGCATGGTGAGACTGTTAGGTGCAATTCAAAATTACAGGCTAAAGCTAAAAAGCTTCTAGAAATCCAGTCCGTTGAATGGCAAAGGGTGGATAAATTATTCCAGAGTGCTAGATGCATGGTGACATTTCTGAGTAACTCACAGTTATGAGAGATATCTGGTGTTCTTGAAAGTGAAGTTAAGTGACAGGTTAGTTAATGCCGGGCAAACTGTCAGGCACCATATTTTAAGATCTAATGGGATTGTTACCAGTGGAAATGAGAAACTGCAGTGTTTCAGTAGCTAGAGAACCATCAGCTCAGGAATTGTGGATGGAGCTATATTGGTGCGACGTTTGGCAACTAGTCTATATTTTGTTTGTCTTCTGTAAAACAAAATTTCTTTTGTTTGTTGTTTGCCTTTGAACTTGTACGGATTAATCAAATAATTGTGCTTCTTTTAAGAGGTTTAATATTACTTTTTGTTCAATTCAACTCCAAATTTTGCTGTAGGTTGCTATTTATGTGTTGTGTTATTCACGTGCACTGTATGCCCCTTAGCTTACAGTGTATATGTGTTGTGTTGATACATCCTATCCACAACACCTTCATACAAACATTTTCAAAAAAAATAAAAATGTAAAACAAAACATACTATAATTACATTCAAAAAGAAAACATAATATAATCTAAAACATAATAAAAATGTAAAATAAAATATTGAGGTTGCTTTGGACTTTAAAAATCTCAGCCCAAAACTAGACTCACCCTCTGGAAATTTACTTAAACACGCATTAAAATAACATAAATACCCTAAAATACTATAAATAAGCTCTAAAATATTTTTTTTTGTTTTTTTTTTTGAACTAATATTATTCTGTAGTTGCGAAAAATTAAACACGGTCAAAATTCATGCTTGTTTTAAATAGTTGAAAAATAGTTGAAAAATATAGTTGAAAAATATTACTTTTAAATATAGTTGAAAAATAGGGTAATACATGCTTGTTTTAGTCTAATACAGATTGTGAAATAGAAACCCCCAAAATTAACATTGGTTCTGAAATGTCTGGGGAGAAGGAGACAGAAGCAGATAGACTGATAGTGACAGAGCAAAAAACATAAAAACCTCAGACACAATCTTCTTTTTTATCCACTGATTCTTGTCCAAAAATCATTATATTCATATGTCAAGGGAGCGATTCTTGAAGGGCCTTAAGCAGCAAGCATACGCCCAGTACAAGGTTTTCACGCGCGGATATGGCCAGCAAATCATTGATGTATTGGAGATTCCTATCAAGCTCGCTCTCTCTCCCTTCACACTCGCCTTCAACATCGCCGGCTCCACTCCGCGCGGGTTCGGCGTCCCGGAGTTTATATCCAAGCTCTCTTACTCTACAATTTTCGTAATGCCTCTCATCCCTTTCTCATAAAGTTTGTTCCTTTTTATTCCGGGCTTTGTTCATTTTTACTGGGATGCTAGCAAAATTTTGAATTTTACTGTGAAGTAGACTGCTCAATTACATTCAATAGATGGTTTGAAGTTACAGTTAGGTTTTTTAATATTGAATGCATGCCCTTAATTGAGTTTTAAGGTCAATGTTGAGCAATTTTGAGTTTAGTTTGGGACTATTGGTACTTGGTAGTATCTGGTTTTAGTAAAGAAATTGTTTTTCATGAAATTTAAGGCCTTTAGAAATTGACTAAGTGGTGTTGATAATATATGGTTCTGACTGCAGCTTGTGATTTGTCAAAGGTGCTCCCGACAACTCTTTACTTACATACTTGATTGTATAACTTTTTCCATGCAATGCCTTTGGTAGTTATTGGTGTATGACCTTAACTGATGAAAAGTTGGACCTTGTACAATTATGGCTTGTAGGAACTGTGGTACATGCAATGGATGGGATGCGTTACAATGTACCTTGTGTAAAGGGTCTGGAAAAGTGCAGTTTCAAGTGAAGAACTATCAATTGAGAAGGTAGGACATTGCTAATACATGGCATATGGGATATTTTGGAATGCTAGTGTTCTAACATGCCATGATTACTCTCAGCAGTACTTAAATCATCTAAAACAGAAATAATATTGCTGATAATTTGGAGTTCACCTCTCAAATTAATCTTCATCAAATTATAAGTGCTCTTCTGAATATAAATTTATTACATAGAAATGAAAAGTAATGTTGGACTTAGGCTATCCAAAATTTAATGCAAAGTGGGTGCTGAAGGCTTGAAGCATATTTTTTCATGAAGATTAATTTGTATTTGAAACTCTGCCAACTGAAGTTTTAATGCAAGTATTTATGCCCCTACTATATGCAAGTATTTATACCGATTGTCTGGTTAAAATATTGCAGTGGAGAAAAAGCAACTGCTGATAATATTGCTGATGCCATAGCTGAAACAGAGCCGAGATAGTACATCTTCCTTCAACCTTTGACCTGAATTTACCATTGCCATGTAAGGATTGCCTTAATTGTGATGGATCGGTGAGAACTTCCTTTCGTATATGAATTACTACGTTTTCTCTTCCACCTCTGATACGTTGTAGATTGCTCACTGCGAATTTGTGATACCTAGTTAATGTTTTTTGCCCAAAATGTGATTTTGCAGGGTGCCATGAAATATCCAGAGTGTAAAAGCAAACTTCAGTTTAGGATCTCTGCTGATGACGTTAGTTAAACAATACTTAAATTTTTTACTGATAAAAGTAATCTGTGTTGTCATTTTTGAAGAATTTTGCCCCAAATTAATTTGCTATATTTCCATTTGTAGATAATGGAGCCTCCGTGAAAGACTTATAATGTTATGAAAAAGATGGAGTACCCTTATGAGGCTAGTTCTATATCCCTTCTTTATACTGTTTCCCTTCTTAAAGTTTCTGCTTCAGCTTTAAACGGTCCATCTTTTCCTTCTGAATTTGGAGATTAAACCCAGAAAGATGAATTTGAATGGTTCTTTCTGATGGAACCAAGGCTGCCTCGCTCTCTCTCTTAGTGAAGCTATGATTTTTGTCCTCACTCTGACTTCAAATATGCCTATCTTTTGCAGCATATACTTCATAGTATGAAAGACCTCAATATTGCCGCATTTTGGTTGATTACAATGCCTCAGATTATGGGAGGATTTGAATATGATGATGATGTCAAGCAGAAAATTTGGTGACAATACAAGGTGACTTTATCTTTTGATTCATAGCTTTCTTTGACAGTTAAAATTTCTTACTTTATTTCCATTTCTTGCATTTTTGGTCTCACCACAACTATGAAGTTAAGTACTTGAAATTAGTATCTGTTTTTAGGTAGAGTCTGTACATTTAAGAATTATAAGCTCTAGATATAAATATATTTTCTCTCACCATTTCTGGCAATCTAAAAGCTTAATGTCCTTGTTTCTCTCCCCTCTTTTTGTTTTGTAGTATGATCAAGTCCGAGATGCTGTAGCCCTGCGAAAACCAGGCTGGGAATACTGAGTTTTGGATACAATGAGGCATTTGAGTTTTTGTGTTGATCAGTTGATTAGTAGCTGCACAGAATAAAAGCTTCCTACTTCATTTATATACTTCTTACCAAGTACTATGGTACAGTTTGGTGGCATCTGTAACCATTTAAGTTCGGTGGCAATTAAGTGCAGGAAAAAGAAAACGATTGTAAGAGACACACTCCAAGTAGGGTGAAAATTTTCACACTGTAGAACTATTATCCAAACAAACAAGAATAAGACCACAAGAAATACTAATTAAAAGAATGGTAGATTAATTCTAGATACTAGTACAAAAATTCAATCCAGGGATACAATCTCATTGAATCCCAAAAAACTTTCAGCCCTACACCAATACTAGAGATGAAAAGCAATCCGTAGGACTTCCTGTTCTTGTTCTTGTTCTTCTTCTTCTCTGTTCCTCTTTATCACTCTCGTTCTTGATATAATCGAAACTTGCTAAGGCATGCACCTTCTCTTGTGGCTTGATGTTCAAATAATCCAAGAGATTTTCAGTGATTCCACCCAATCCTATCGACACCGGATTTATTTAGCAAATGGGATCATCTTGAGCGGCGGCTCAACGCCCGAGTCAGGGTTTTTAGATTTAACCCACTGTAAATTCAAGATCCCATTGACCGCCTTCTTAAGTATATCCAAACTGGAAACGTTTTCAAGGGTAGCACAACATGCATTGACCAGTTGAGATTCAGGGTCGAGACCACATTCTTCAGTAAGGTCTTCCGAATATGGGATGAAAATGTAAGGCACATTCTTGGATTTAGCAAGGATGGGAAGATGGAGCATGCAGTCAAGATCTTGTGCATCAGCGGCCATCACTACGAATTCCGAGGAACCAGTACAAAGGGCTTTGGTGACCTCATCGATGCCTTTCTTGAGAGTGCGGTAAAAAGTGGCATCACCAACCATATTTAATGCATTACGGCTAGCATCATCAGTTCCGACCACAACTGGCACATGAAATTTGGCTCTTGTCTCATAATGTAGTGCTTCAACATCCTCCTTCTGATCTTCTCCTATTCTCTTCTTTTCCGACTCAAGTTTCGGTTTCTTCAGTGGGGGTTCAATAGCTCTCACAGTTAGAGTGGTCCTGAGTAGGAGATTCTGTATGAAAGCACCTAGAGATGGGCTTCCTTTCATAACACAACATACCGATCGAGTTTCTCCAGAAATAGCAGAGAGATGTTCGGTGAAAGGGACGAAAAAGTAAGCAATATTTCTGGTGAGCAAGAGGATGGGGAGATGTGCCCAGGAATCAAAATCTTGGGCATTCATGGCCATAACCACCAGCTCCGCCTCACCATCGCAGACGTCCATGGTAATTGCATCGATGTCAGTCTTGAGCCTCCCACAGCCGGCAGCCTCCCGGAGAAGAGACTGCAAATCGCCGGTGTATTCGAGAGGGAGCCGTGGCAGCGGCAATTCGAATTTGCCAATTTTCTCATCTAGTAATTTCCTAGCTATAGCCTCATGATCAGGCTCAGATACAGACATGAGCTTCCGCACCCTTATATTATTTTCCATATCATCATCGCTCTCGAACCTAGATTCTGTATCAGTATCACCATCGCTCTCCGACGTAATTTCTGTATCATCATCGCTTTCCGACGTAAAATTCACATCTTCTACCTCGCCATCATCATTTTCCAACGCCGCCATGACGCCGAACCGGAGAAAGTTTGAGAGAAGGCAAGTTTTTTTTTACGAGGAGAAAGTTAAAAGAGAGGTTTGGAGAGTAGTATGTATATAGGAGAGTATTTTCCCTTTCCCAGAGGGAATGGGTATTTGACTTTTCCCTTTTCTGTTTTGGAAAAGGGTTTCTGAGTCGGTGTCGAATCATCTACCTCTCTTCATTTCCCCAAACTTCATTCTTCTTCCACAATTTCCTCTTCAAATTCAATTCCAACAAGCGAATCTCAATCCTTTTCAAATTCAATTTCGATTTCTCAATCTCGCTTCCAACCAGACTCCGAAGATGTGCCCAGTTCGATATATTTTGCACATGATGTGCCCAAAATCCTTCGTGCATGAAATAAAAACAAGCTGATCGGAATGGGCCACCGGAGCAAGAAAGTAACCGGAGAAGCTTTTCCCGATCAATTCGGCTTCCGTTGCTTGACGGTGTGGTGCAGTTGATCAGGAGAGAGAACTAGCCGTACCGGAGAAGTGTTAGCGATGGCACGTGGGAGATGAGCTTCATCTCGTCCGATTCGAGCTAGGCAGCCGTCGACGTTCTTGGCGGAGGTACGGTGGAGATACGGCGGATTTGGTTGGTGAGGCGGATTAGGTAGGATGACGATCTGGCAACCTCGGGTGTAACGTAATTCGTATAAATTAAATTAATCATTTGATGTGAATTTTCCACGGAATAAAACAAAAACGAATCGGATATGATAATTATTCAACAGTCGTCAAATAATTACCTGGGATATGATAATTACTTAACAACCGTCAAATAATTACCTGGAAAACCACGAACCACCGTCCCTGGGCGACTGCAACCGAGTCTTAAAATTGAACACACAGCTCAAAGTCGAAATTCCCGAATCACGAAATCTCTTGTATTAATCTTAAAGTCTCAAAATCTGTCTATTACAATGAGAAGAGCAATATTTATAACCCTAATAGAATTCCTAATCCTACCCATATTCTAAGAAAATAATAAACTCCTACAACTATAAGGAAATAAAATATAATCTTACCAGAATTAAAAGACCATTTTAGGAAAAACTCTAATTCTTGGAAAGGTAAAAATCTAACTAATAATTTTATGATATTGCCTATTATATTCGTATCATACTCCTCTTCTTCGGAAAGAATTGTCCTCAATTCTTGAAATTCTTCATCTCCAATCAATATAAGTAAATGACTTCCATAGATTGAAAATGTCACGTACTTGTTTCTACCAATTCCAACTTGTATTGTTCTTCCTGGATTTGAATGAATTCTGCCTCGGATTCTGCCTCTTAATGATCCTTTATCAAAGAGAATATGCAGTTTCTGAGGTTCATCTTTATCTCTTAAAGGAACAATCTCTTTCTCAGCACCTTCATATTGAAAACGAACAACCGTGGGATGAACTAATTCTCTCTCTTTAACTTCATCCTCTATACCAATATTAAATATTGATACTTCACGACTTCATTCAAGATGCTCTTCTTTAATACTATCATCATGAACATTAAAGACTGAAAGGTCAAGGTAGATCTCAACATCATCATCATCATTGATATTTTCATCTCCATCATTATCAACAACATCATCATGACTAGCATCAGGGTTAAGTACTTGTCGTTCATCGCAATCCATATCATCAATTGTCGGAGAACTTATTTGATTGTCATTGCTAACATAAACACCATCATCAACGTCATAAGGAAATTGGTAATGCAAAGGTATTTTAGAAACAAGATCCGTTTGTTGCTCAATTCCCCTATCAGAAGATAAACCTGGCACTTTTTTGGAAAACACATCATTAAATTCCTCCAACGACGATTTCACCATAGAACTACACGCACTATCAAGCTCTTTGCCAACTTTTTTCTCACTGACTAATAAAGATTGTTTCTGAGCAGTGTATTTTGTGATAGTTACTTCGGGATGTGACAAGGAATAAGCTTAAATCTTTTGTTCCCTTTCGTAATCACGTATTCATTGGACCTCTCATAGTGTAGAACTTCACGAATAAGCTGCCATGGACGTCCCAACAAAACATGACACTCATCCATAGGTACAACATCACACAAAATCTCATCCTCATATCCACCCATTTTTAATTGGATGAAAGCTTGTTGAGTAACTTTTACTTCATCGCCATCGCTTAGCCAACGAAGTCTGTAGGGTTCTGGATGGTCTTGAATAGGTAGGTTCAACTTCTCTATAACTGTGCTAGAGACCAAATCTGAACAACTTCCACCATCTATTACCAGTTTGCACACTTTTCCTTCAATCAAACAACGACCGTGAAATAGCTGTTCTTGGTGTTCTTCTTCATGTGCTACCTGTATAGTAGACGAATCCCTTCGAACTACCAAACTTTCTTGATCATCCTTGTTTACGTATTCTGGTACATCCGACTGTAATCCATGGTCATCCTTCTTTATAGTACGGTTGGGCTGAAGAATCTTACCATTGAAATCGAAACAACCATTACAGATTAGTTTAGGCATGACATGTCGATACTTAGGAATCGTCTGTAAATGCTCTACAACCTTAACCAAGTTTTTCTCCACCGCATCTAGACGTTTTTGCAGATCTCTACTCCTCTCCATGATCGTTCACGAATAAGAATTCATGAAAAATGGGCTCTTGATACCACTTGATGTGAATTTTCCACGGAATAAAACAAAAACGAATCGGATATGATAATTATTCAACAGTCGTCAAATAATTACCTGGGATATGATAATTACTTAACAACCGTCAAATAATTACCTGGAAAACCACGAACCACCGTCCCTGGGCGACTGCAACCGAGTCTTAAAATTGAACACACAGCTCAAAGTCGAAATTCCCGAATCACGAAATCTCTTGTATTAATCTTAAAGTCTCAAAATCTGTCTATTACAATGAGAAGAGCAATATTTATAACCCTAATAGAATTCCTAATCCTACCCATATTCTAAGAAAATAATAAACTCCTACAACTATAAGGAAATAAAATATAATCTTACCAGAATTAAAAGACCATTTTAGGAAAAACTCTAATTCTTGGAAAGGTAAAAATCTAACTAATAATTTTATGATATTGCCTATTATATTCGTATCATCATTGTAGTCTAATTTAGTTAATTAATGAACTGCACGCGCTAAAATATATTAGTTAGATAGAAAGATTTCATATATTCATTTTGTTCACCATGCATGCATCATTCATTATTTATTATTTGCAATTATACGGTGCAAGTATTCTCGATTGCGCAAGGAAATTGCACATTTTAAACTAGATACTAGTAGATAGTAATCGTGCATGCGATGAGCAATTTTATGTTGATGACGACAATTATAGAAAGGGGTGATTGGTGAAGAGTTTTTTGGGCTTTAAACTGATGATTTGATCAATATTACCTGATTTCAAACAGCTAATTTGACCAATTCCCATTTTCCTTGATTTTGTGCTTTTAGTGATGCAAATGGGATGGATATATTTTGTGCCTATTGCAACCGGACCTGGTCACTTAAAAGCTTATTTCAAGCTGAATTACATTAAAATGAACTAAATTAAATTGAAGTGAAAATTAATGTAATGAAAATACGATCAGTATAACTAAATTATTCTGCATTTTATAGATTTTTTAAACAAAACTGAACTAAAATGAACTGGTTAGGTCAATAAGCACAACCAATTATTATATTGGAACTTGCAACCATTCGGTTGTTCCTGGAAAAAATATTAAGTTAATATCAGCAAAGCAACAAGAAAAAGGTTTGCAAATATTGCAGGCTTGCAGAAGCCAAAAAGCAAAAGTTATTTGCAGAATATATATAAAGTGAGATTGACACTCTACAAGTTGATTTTTCAAGAGGCAAAAACAATAGATATTTTATTACCACTACAAGGTGGTGGTACCGCACGTTGTGCAGATTTAGCCCGTATCAAAGAATGTTTTTGCTAATTAATAGAACACATTATTGACAAAATTCTGCATTTAATAAACTCAATTCAGAAGCAAAACTTAACTCAAGAGAATATGCAAACCAGACATCATTAACCAGTCCCCATCAACTACTTATCTGAACCCCATGGATAATAGGCTACAGTTAAGTAGTACACCTATAATTATACAAAATATACACTTTACACTTCAAATTTTATTTCTTCAAGGCAAGAACCAGGGCCGAAAATCAAATTAAGCATGCATCCCACCATCTCTTCCAATTCAAATCACCTGATTCAAACAACTGGAGGAAGAATTGGATGACCAACACAAACTGAAAACAAGCACCAAAGAAAATTCAAATTGAGAATATTTAAAATGGAAACACGAAGATGACGGCATTTACCAGCGTATAAGCCACTGCAGCTTTGACCCTGTAGACTCATGGTCTTCCTTTTGAAGACAAAACTATGCATAAATTGCTGCGTTTTTATAACACATTTGTTGGTCAATCCAACAAAAGTAATACCCCAAGACATTATCTACCATTTCAACTTCATTCCATCAACAATTTTATACTCTACTATCATATAATCAAGGAAACATTTTCAAGAAATTGGATCAAAGAGAAGAACCTTTGAATTCTCGGATTTTGAATGTGTGGAAAAATATGAAGTTTGCAAGAAGTGTGAGAACATATGCAAATTTGAGCTCTATTTATAGAGAAAAAAATATTAGAATTATTGGTGACATTAATTTTTTAAAATTATTTTTCTGTATAAAATTATTTTGCTTTAAAAAAAGAAAAAAAAGACACGTGGTCCCCGTGGGGACCACAAAATGGTATGGAATGAGTCTCAACTTCTCCATGCGTCTCCAAACCGTTTCAATTTCTCATACCATTTTCATACCAATTTCATATCCATAGTGAGATTAATCTCACTCCATACCATTTCTCATACCATTTTTAATACCCATTGTGCATGCTCTACGCCGTCGAAGTTTTCAAGAAAAGAAAAAAAACTGAAACCTAGGAAGTCGGACGCACACCACCGAGCGAGTTTGATTTGAGTTTCCTTCCTATTACAAGGTTTGATTTTCTCGGTTCTCCTATTATATGTTTTTGGGAAATGTTGTCCTATTTGAATGTATTTTGGGAAATGTTTTTGGGTTAACTTAAATTTAGCTTTTCTCGAGTTTGATTTTCTCGGTTCTCGGTTCTCGATTTAGATTTAGAAATTTTGTTCTCGATTTGGATTTTCTCGGTTCTCGGTTCTCGATTTAGATTTAGAAATTTTGTTCTCGGTTTAAATGCAGGAACTATGTCGGAAAACAAAGAAGATGAGGTTTTTATCAAGACTATTGTACGTTGGGTTATTGTTGATGTGAGCGAAGCTATCTCTGCTGAAATTTGGGAGTCTGGACATTGGGAGTTTATCATTGAGACAGCTAGGAAGGAATTGGCAAATCATTGCACTGATGGTGGTATGAGAGCATCCACTATCACAATACCACTATCATACCCCTTTTTAATTTTTAATTAATATTTTCATAACCCATTTCAACTCCATTCCATCAACAATTTTATACTCTACTTTCATATAATCAAGAAAACATTTTCAAGAAATTGGATCAAAGAGAAGAAACCTATGAATTCTCGGATTTTGAATGTGTGGAAAAATATGAAGTTTGCAAGAAGTGTGAGAACATATGCAAATTTGAGCTCTATTTATAGAGAAAAAATATTAGAATTATTGGTGACATTATTTTTTTAAATTTTTTTTTCTGTATAAAATTATTTTGCTTTAAAAAAAGAAAAAAAAAGACATGTGGTCCCCGTGGGGACCACAAAATGGTATGGAATGAGTCTCAACTTCTCCATGCGTCTCCGAACCGTTTCAATTTCTCATACCATTTTCTTACCAATTTCATATCCATAGTGAGATTAATCTCACTCCATACCATTTCTCATACCATTTTTAATACCCATTGTGCATGCTCTAAGCCGTCGAAGTTTTCAAGAAAAGAAAAAAAACTGAAACCTAGGAAGTCGGACGCACACCACGAGCGAGTTTGATTTGAGTTTCCTTCCTATTACAAGGTTTGATTTTCTCGGTTTTCCTATTATATGTTTTTGGGAAATGTTGTCCTATTTGAATGTATTTTGGGAAATGTTTTTGGGTTAACTTAAATTTAGCTTTTCTCGAGTTTGATTTTCTCTGTTCTCGGTTCTCGATTTAGATTTAGAAATTTTTTTCTCGATTTGGATTTTCTCGGTTCTCGATTTAGATTTAGAAATTTTGTTCTCGGTTTAAATGCGGGAACTATGTCGGAAAACAAAGAAGATGAGGTTTTTATCAAGACTATTGTACGTCGGGTTATTGTTGATGTGGGCGAAACTATCTCTGCTGAAATTTGGGAGTCTGGACATTGGGAGTCTATCATTGAGACAGCTAGGAAGGAATTGGAAAATCATTGCACTGATGGTGGTATGAGAGCATCCACTATCACAATACCACTTTCATACCCCTTTTTAATTTTTAATTAATATTTTCATAACCCATTTCAACTTCATTTCATCAAAAATTTTATACTCTACTATCATATAATCAAGGAAACATTTTCAAGAAATTGGATCAAAGAGAAGAAACCTATGAATTCTCGGATTTTGAATGTGTGGAAAATTTTGAAGTTTGCAAGAAGTTTGAGAACATATGCAAATTTGAGCTCTATTTATGGAGAAAAAAATATTAGAATTATTGGTGACATTATTTTTTTTTAATAAAAATTTCTGTATAAAATTATTTTGCTTTAAAAAAAGAAAAAAAAAGACATGTGGTCCCCGTGGGGACCACAAAATGGTATGGAATGAGTCTCAACTTCTCCATGCGTCTCCGAACCGTTTCAATTTCTCATACCATTTTCATACCAATTTCATATCCATAGTGAGATTAATCTCACTCCATACCATTTCTCATACCATTTTTAATACCCATTGTGCATGCTCTAAGCCGTCGAAGTTTTCAAGAAAAGAAAAAAAACTGAAACCTAGGAAGTCGGACGCACACCACCGAGCGAGTTTGATTTGGATTTCCTTCCTATTACAAGGTTTGATTTTCTCGGTTCTCCTATTATATGTTTTTGGGAAATGTTGTCCTATTTGAATGTATTTTGGGAAATGTTTTTGGGTTAACTTAAATTTAGCTTTTCTCGAGTTTGATTTTCTCGGTTCTCGGTTCTCGATTTAAATTTAGAAATTTTATTCTCGATTTGGATTTTCTCGGTTCTCGGTTCTCGATTTAGATTTAGAAATTTTGTTCTCGGTTTAAATGCAGGAACTATGTCGGAAAACAAAGAAGATGAGGTTTTTATCAAGACTATTGTACGTCGGGTTATTGTTGATGTGAGCGAAGCTATCTCTGCTGAAATTTGGGAGTCTGGACATTGGGAGTCTATCATTGAGACAGCTAGGAAGGAATTGGCAAATCATTGCACTGATGGTGGTATGAGAGCATCCACTATCACAATACCACTTTCAAACCCCTTTTTAATTTTTAATTAATATTTTCATAACCCATTTCAACTTCATTCCATCAAAAATTTTATACTCTACTATCATATAATCAAGGAAACATTTTCAAGAAATTGGATCAAAGAGAAGAAACCTATGAATTCTCGGATTTTGAATGTGTGGAAAAATTTGAAGTTGGCAAGAAGTTTGAGAACATATGCAAATTTGAGCTCTATTTATGGAGAAAAAAATATTAGAATTATTGGTGACATTATTTTTTTTTAATAAAAATTTCTGTATAAAAGTATTTTACTTTAAAAAAAGAAAAAAAAACATGTGGTCTCCGTGGGGACCACAAAGTGGTATGAAATGAGTCTCAACTTCTCCATGCGTCTCCGAACCGTTTTAATTTCTCATACCATTTTCATACCAATTTCATATCCATAGTGAGATAAATCTCACTCCATACAATTTCTCATACCATTTTTAATACCCATTGTGCATGCTGAAGGTTGATGTTCCTCAAGCAAACGAAGAAACAACAGATATCCTCGATAACACTTGCCTCCCTTCTTCTGAGGACAATTGGGTTCTTTACATTATCAAGGGGCCTCCACAGGTGTCTTTTTGTACTCGATATCATTGCTTGTCAGAAGATGCAATGTATATGTGCTTGCATTTCTTAGGGGAGAAGTTGGTAAGGAGGATCAAGAGATTGATCCAGATTATGGAGGACAAAGGAAATTGAGAGTTTTAAATGGAGCAAATCTCAGTATATTTAATGAAAAGGGTTCTCGTTGTATCAGCTGTAGCTATCCAGTGAGTTTTAGGTATCTACCAACTGATTTTAGCTCTAAATTTACAGGCCGTATGTTTGAATTTGAGAAGATGGGTCTCTCTCATCTTTTTGAGGCAGTCTCTCAGTTGAATCAGCATCATCTGGAGCCTAATAAATTTAGTCAGGAAATAATAAGTAAGAAACATGTATCTCTTATGATAGTTTCTTTCTTTGCCGCGGAAGTTACGAGAACTCCACCAATACGGGATAAATTATTTGAAGCTATGAGAATATCCTATTATGAAAAAGTAAAATTGGGGGATAAGGTTAAAAGTTTGATCACTACTTGGAAAAACATTAGTGACAATGCTAAGGGGGTAAACAACAAACAGTATTTGAAGGAGTTAGGTTATGACCGATATGGGGATGTGATAAGTGTTGCAAAGTGTGATGAAAAAGAGGGGATAAAGGAAAGAGATGAGATAAAGGAGAGGAAAGGAAAGGGACGGGGAAAGGGAAAGAAGGATAAGACGAAATGATAATGAGATGAGTGGTGAATTTTGTCACTGATTAGCCACTAGTTAAAATGATTCAGGTAAATGTATTCACATGTTCTCATTTCATGTTCTCTAACAAAATTTATAAATTGTTGTTCCTAATGTCTTTTCTTCTGTAGAACCTCTTCAGTTGGATTGAGCGGAAGAAAAGTACTTTGCAGAAACAGAACTTTGAACATTAATTTTTTTGGTTAGTCAACATGTGAATTCACTTATCTGGTGACCCTTTATATTTTGTGGAAAAAAGAAAGACAAGCTCAATAATGATACATAGTGTCTCTCCTTTACTCCTTTAGCTGCTTTATTTTTTTATCTGTTGAGACTGTCGAACTAAGTGATCTGAAATGGTGATTATTACACTAGGAGTGTGACACTTAAACACCATAATGGTGATGAAGTCAATCAAGTTTTTTTTTTTAAAAAATAAGTTTTGATTCCTTAAATAACTGCTGTACAGGTGACTTGCACACATCGAAATGAAGGCTAACTTGCTGTGAGCTCTCATACTTTTATGTATATATATATATATATATATATATTTTTTTTTTTATTTTTTTTTTTGCAGTTAGACTGGTGATAAAGCATTAACTGAGCTAGAAGAAGCTAGTATAACGAGACTTCCCCATATTGCAAGAATGTGTGATCAAGGTAATTATTTCTGATACTTGACCAATTCATTATATCTAACAATTGCTTCTTAGGAAGCTCAAGCTTGTTGTCCTCTCATAATCATATTCACAACTTCGATTTCAATCTTCTGGAAGGCAAAAATGTAGGTTTCCAGGCTCAGATGCATTCCATCAACAATTTTATACTCTACTATCATATAATCAAGGAAACATTTTCAAGAAATTGGATCAAAGAGAAGAAACCTATGAATTCTCGGATTTTGAATGTGTGGAAAAATATGAAGTTTGCAAGAAGTGTGAGAACATATGCAAATTTGAGCTCTATTTATAGAGAAAAAAATATTAGAATTATTGGTGACATTATTTTTTTAAATTTTTTTTTCTGTATAAAATTATTTTGCTTTAAAAAAAGAAAAAAAAAGACATGGACCACAAAATGGTATGGAATGAGTCTCAACTTCTCCATGCGTCTCCGAACCGTTTCAATTTCTCATACCATTTTCATACCAATTTCATATCCATAGTGAGATTAATCTCACTCCATACCATTTCTCATACCATTTTTAATACCCATTGTGCACGCTCTAAGCCGTCGAAGTTTTCAAGAAAAGAAAAAAAACTGAAACCTAGGAAGTCGGACGCACACCACGAGCGAGTTTGATTTGGGTTTCCTTCCTATATATTACAAGGTTTGATTTTCTCGGTTCTCCTATTAAATGTTTTTGGGAAATGTTGTCCTATTTGAATGTATTTTGGGAAATTTTTTGGGTTAACTTAAATTTAGCTTTTCTCGAGTTTGATTTTCTCGGTTCTCGGTTCTCGATTTAGATTTAGAAATTTTGTTCTCGGTTTAAATGCAGGAACTATGTCGGAAAACAAAGAAAATGAGGTTTCTATCAAGACTATTGTACGTCGGGTTATTGTTGATGTGAGCGAAACTATCTCTGCTGAAATTTGGGAGTCTGGACATTGGGAGTCTATCATTGAGACAGCTAGGAAGGAATTGACAAATCATTGCACTGATGGTGGTATGAGAGCATCCACTATCACAATACCACTTTCATACCCCTTTTTCATTTTTAATTAATATATTCATAACCCATTTCAACTTCATTCCATCAACAATTTTATACTCTACTATCATATAATCAAGGAAACATTTTCAAGAAATTGGATCAAAGAGAAGAAACCTTTGAATTCTCGGATTTTGAATGTGTGGAAAAATATGAAGTTTGCAAGAAGTGTGAGAATATATGCAAATTTGAGCTCTATTTATAGAGAAAAAATATTAGAACTATTGGTGACATTATTTTTTTTAAATTTTTTTTTCTGTATAAAATTTTTTTGCTTTTAAAAAAGAAAAAAAAAAGACATGTGGTCCCCGTGGGGACCACAAAATGGTATGGAATGAGTCTCAACTTCTCCATGCGTCTCCGAACCGTTTCAATTTCTCATACCATTTTCATACCAATTTCATATCCATAGTGAGATTAATCTCACTCCATACCATTTCTCATACCATTTTTAATACCCATTGTGCATGCTCTAAGCCGTCGAAGTTTTCAAGAAAAGAAAAAAAACTGAAACCTAGGAAGTCGGACGCACACCACCGAGCGAGTTTGATTTGAGTTTCCTTCCTATTACAAGGTTTGATTTTCTCGGTTCTCCTATTATATGTTTTTGGGAAATGTTGTCCTATTTGAATGTATTTTGGGAAATGTTTTTGGGTTAACTTAAATTTAGCTTTTCTCGAGTTTGATTTTCTCGGTTCTCGGTTCTCGATTTAGATTTAGAAATTTTGTTCTCGATTTGGATTTTCTCGGTTCTCGGTTCTCGATTTAGATTTAGAAATTTTGTTCTCGGTTTAAATGCAGGAACTATGTCGGAAAACAAAGAAGATGAGGTTTTTATCAAGACTATTGTAAGTCGGGTTATTGTTGATGTGAGCGAAGCTATCTCTGCTGAAATTTGGGAGTCTGGACATTGGGAGTCTACCATTGAGACAGCTAGGAAGGAATTGGCAAATCATTGCACTGATGGTGGTATGAGAGCATCCACTATCACAATACCACTTTCATACCCCTTTTTAATTTTTAATTAATATATTCATACCCCACTTCAACTTCATTACATCAACAATTTTATACTCTACTATCATATAATCAACTTCATACCACTACCTACATTATCCCCCACATTAATGTGGTCCCCACTTCATTTAAATTATATTTTTATTTATTTTTATTAAATAAACATAAAAATAAACAATTGCTTTGAAATATGAAATAAATAATATACTTTATTTAAGTGTAATTTTTAGTATTAATATGCGTGAATATGTATTAACCGTTCGTTGAAACAAATTGTAACCAAGAAATTATTGAACGTTGAAATTGTAAACTAGGCAAATATCGACAATTGTAACGTTATCATAATACAAAAAATAGATGAATTTTAAAAGTAATAACATCATGAAAATCACATTATACACATAATTAATCAAATCATTCTTTCAGAAAACTGTTTTTCTTGAACAGTTCCTATTTGTGAAAACACATCTTCTAGTTTGATGTATTCTTTCTTTTTATAGTCAATACTGTGATGACTATTGGTTAATGCATAAGCGACCAGATAGGTTAAGTACAATAATTTATCTCCTTTATTCATTAAATCTTCTCTTTCAAATTTATGAACAAAAGATAATGTTTTGTCTAAATTTGTTGTATTTAGACTAATTCCAAATTTAGGATATACTGTAAACATGAACTTTTGGTAGGCTAAATTTCCTCTAGCCGCACCTAAAATGCAGTCTTGTCTATCATTTATTCTATTATCCATTAAAACCATTTTAATTGGAGAATTTATTCCTTCTTGAAATTCTGATTTCAGTAGGATTTTAACGGCACCAAAGTGTACCATTGAGATAGTGGATCGAATGTTACTATCTATTTTTAATAAGTTCTCTTCAATCTCTTTTCGAGTGATTAAAGGTAAATATATTGCTCCTGTAGTATCTTTGATATCTACATGCATTTCTTTAGTTCCTACAAAATAGTAGATGCTATTTTTTCTTTTTAATCTTTCTAAAAGAGATATATTAAAGATATTTTCTTTTCTTAAATTAAGTTTTGAAGACCTAATTTTTGAAAGTAATTCTTGTTTTATCATAAAACTTCCTATGAATCCTTGATTAGATTCAAAGGTTTGAATATTAGAAACATCTTGATTTTCATCAATTGTTTCATCTATATCATTTAAATGATTCATTTTAAAGTTGAATCTTTCAAATTATTATTAGTTTTTACTAATAACATGGCTCTGATACCAAATTTCTTTACTCAGCTCTCGCTTAACTCGAGAGGTGCGGAATTTTTGTTTTCTTTTATACATTTTATGCATCCTTTATAGGTATTCATATAATGCACAAGAATTTGATGTTTTTCACAAAATTTAGTTCCAAAACTATACCTAGATTGACTATAAGGGCCAACCCTACGGAATTTAGATAATTTCTTATCTTCTTTAATTTTTTTATTTTTTTTGAATTAAACCTCCATTGGTGGGGGAGCTATATTGGCTTCCCCTTGCCTTTTAAAAAGCAAAATAAAAATTACAAGAAAAACCGCATGATAGGGAATAAGATACCCTGCGGTTTTGGGAGAGATCCAAAAGGATTTCTCAATGTAGCATTTTACAGAGTAAAAAAAGCTGCATCTAGGCATTAGGGATGCCTCAAAAAGAATGAGTTAAAAGGAAATAGTTAGCCTAATTGAACTCATTCTAATCACAAAGAGGAACGGTGACAGAGTGGTTGATGAAAGCTGTTATGGGAAACCAATTTGTCCACTTGCTTATTAGCGAATCAGTTAGACTGAAACACAAGGCAGCCTATGGATATTGATTTCTCTAACAAACAATCATCATTTGAAAGAGAAAAACAACTTGTCTTCTGGGAGCTCGGTGAAGATCAGCAAAAAAGGAGTGCCACAGTGTAGCTTCAGGAACATCCAAATAACTTGCAAAATATAATAAGAGAGATTAGCCGTATCTATTCCTGATTCTCAATGCAGGGATACCCATTTTATCAAGAAAAAGGGCACCTTTTGCTACTTGTGGCATGTTACTCATAGTAATTTCACAAGAGAGGTGGTGTTTTAAAGCATGCTTTGCAAGGCTATCTGCCACCTGATTTCCTTGTCTAAGAGTATGCATAGCTATTGCAAGAAATAGGATACTAGAGATATGATATACTAGATGGCATAATTTCCAATGGGCTAAGGAAATGTCCTGAATCATTTTGATTGCAGCAAGACAGTCTGATTCTAGTCTAAAGGAATAAAGATGAAGTGAATGTGCAGTATGCAAAACCAGTTTAAGGGCTATAAGTTCAGCTTCCAGAGGGGAAGAAGCTTTAGTGTAGAAACATTTTGCATACAGAAAACCCCCATTGGAGTTTCTAAAAATAATACCTATCCCAGCACATTTGGAAGAGGCATTCCATGCAGCATCTACATTGACCTTAACCCCACTCATAGGTTTGGACCATGAGATTTTGAAAATGTTAGGTTTGGGGGGTTTGAGCCATTTAGGAAGCACTCCAGAGCTTGCAATATCCATATCATGAGCTTTGTGCAGATAAAATGGTTTAATCACATAAGAGTCGAAAATCATTTCCTTATCTCTTTTATAATATGCTGTGGTGATGAATTTATTTCATCAAAGAGCTTTTTATTTCTGGCTTTCCAAAGGCACCAGCATATAAAAGAAGGAACTATATTGACAAGTTGAGTGTGTAGAGCTGTAAGACCATGAAATGACCAATATGAAGCCAGTCTGGACCACAGAGAAGGGAAAATGGGATTTCCAATGCATAGGAAAATATGTAACTCAGTCCAGACATGCATTGCAATCACACAACTATTAAAGAAATGATCTACACTATCCAGGTTCTAATAAAATGGACATTTAGAAGGGAGACAGAAACCTGACCAAGTGAGTATATCATCAAAGGGCAGCATCTTGTTGAAAAGTCTCCACATGAAGATTGATACTTTCTTTGGAGATCTTTGAGACCATATTTTGGACATAATTGGAATGCTTCCTCTTTTTGATCTGAGTTCCTGATAAGCAGATTTGAATGAGAACAGACCTCTTAAATCTAGCTTCCAGGTGAGCTTATCTTCCACAGAGGGCAAAAGTTTAATATCCTGTAAACATTGAACAACTTCAGTCTGATGGAGTAGAGGAGAAATAGAAGGGAGAAAAGTTTCTCCATTAACTACAAACTGAGCTACTGCACAGTTTTCAGGTATGTTTATAGAACTGGAATCTACAAGGTCAATGATGGAATGGTTACCTGACCAGATAGAGTTCCAGAAGCTACACATACCATTCCCAATAATAACCTTAATGTTTAAAGAAGCAAACTCATTAACTTTACATATTCCTTTTCCATGTTTGGGATGTTTTTGAGGAGTTTGGCAATGAGGCTAGAAAAAGTGTCCATGGGGCTTGTGCCTTTTGATATTTCCACCATAGCTTAACTGAAAAAGTTTTTACTATGGTGGAGATTGATCTAACTCCTATTCCATTTTCAGAAATAGGGTAGCAGAGGTCATTCCATTTCCTCCATTTTTTCTTGTCCTTTTGGTCATTTTTTCCCCAGAAGAAAGATGATACAACTCTTTCCAGGGATTTTATGATCAATTTTGGTGGTTCGAAAACAGCCCAAATATGTTGGGGGATAAAATAAATGCATGATTTGATCAATGTAAGTTTACCCCCTGCTGAAAGCCATTTATTCTTCCAACTATCTAGTCTAGTGTTAATCATTTCAAGGACAGGTTGGAAATGGGATTTGAGCATTTTTCCAGCAAAAATAGGGCAGCCAAGATATCTAAAAGGGTATGTACCTATTTTCATGCCTAGAATGGAATTAATCAAGTGTATTGAATGAACAGAAGCATGCTTGCTATAGAAAATCTCACTTTTTTGAAAGTTGATTTTTTGGCCAGAAATATTTTCAAATACAACAAGGAAGGCCTGCAATGTAGTGAGACTGGTTTTGTTGGCATTAAGAAAAATGATGGTGTCATCAGCATATGTTAAATGGGATATAGGAATAGAGTTGACAGGGAGTTTAAAATAGTCAATTTTTCCAATTTCATAAACATATGCCAATGATCTAGTAAAACCTTCAGAGAAGAGATTAAATAGAAAGGGGGAAATGGGATCTCCCTGTTTAATTCCTCTGGTTGCCTTGAAGAAGCCTACTGGTTTACCATTGATCAGCACAGAGAAGCATGCATGTGACAAGTTCTTCAAAATAGATTGAACAAAAGCACCATTAAAACCAAATTTATGGAGTACAGAACTTAAAAAGGACCAGCTCACTCTGTCAAAAGCATTTTGTAAATCAAGCTTAAGAATACAATTTGTACCTCTGCCCTTTTTATTTATGAATCTCATCATCTCTCTGAGATACAAAACATTATCTGAAATGTCTCTATTTGCAAGAAAAGCAGACTAATGATGAGAAATAAGTTTAGGCATTAAGGGCTTTAATCTCTCCATTAAGATTTTAGAAAATATCTTATTGGAGACATTTGAGAGGCTAATAGGTCTGTAGTCATTAAAGGAGACTGGGACCTCTTTCTTAGGGATTATTGTAATCCATGTGCTGGATATACCTTGAGGAATTATGGGATTAATCATAAAATCCTTTGCAGCACTAAGTAAATCCTCACATACAATATCCCATGCCTTGATGTAAAACTGAGCACTATAACCATCGGGTCCTGGAGTGCTAGTTTTGTTGAGGCTAAATACAACAGCTTTTAACACTTCCATGGTAACTGTACTATTTAGCCTTGCATTTTCCTCAGGAGAAATCTGAGTAGGAATCTGAGTTAGAAAATGTGAGAGGTAAGGAGATGAAGAGGGAGGGTCAGCTGTAAGAAGGGTTTGATAGAAAGAGCAAGCTTCTTGTTCTATTTCAGAAATGTCATCAATCCAAACTCCCTGGGAGTTAAGGATTTTTGTAATTCCAAGCTTGCTTTTTCTTTGTTTAACAGAATTATGAAAATAAGAGGTATTTTCATCTCCTTCTTTCAGCCATTTTATTTTTGCTTTTTGTTTCCAAAAATGTTTTTCTTCAGCTAAGGCTTTACTAAGAACAGATTTGGCTTCTTTTAGTTTGGTTAGCTCCAAATCATTTTGCAAAAGGTCATGGTTTATTTCTTGAATTCTCAAGGCTTCTTCTGCTTTGCAAACATTGTTGCTAATGTTTCCAAAAACTTCTTTGTTCCAATATCTCAAGAATTTTTTAAGCCTATTGAGTTTCAGAAATAGACCAATCATTCCTTTTTCAGCAATATGAGGGCTCTAGTTGTTTTTTAACACTACCATAAAATCTGACCTTTTAAACCAAGTGTTAATAAACCTAAAAGACCTAGGTGTAGAAGGGATAGAGCTACCAATAGTCAACAGTAAGGGACAATGATTCGAGGTCTCTCTGTTGAGTACCAGAATGGAAGAAGAGGGGAAAGTAGAGCTCCATTGGGGGGAAGCTATCCCTCTATCCAACCTTTCCAAAGTAGGATGTAGCCTAGAGTTTGTCCAGGTATAAAGGTTGCCAACAGTGTGGATATCTTCAAGTGCTAGAGCTTGGATAAAATCATTAAAATCTTTGATAGTACCAAGCTTTGGAACAGAAGGGCCTTTATATTCAGAGATTGATTTATAGGCATTGAAATCTCCAATATAGAAAACATTTTGCAGACCTAAAGAAATTAAATCCTTCCACATATCCTTTCTACCAGTTCTAGTTCTGAGGCCATATATAAAAACTCCTTCCATTGGCGTTCTTAGAGTATGACTATGAATTGAAACTGCTAGAAATTTTCTGTGGTCATTAATCAGAGAAAGAGAGATGCAGTTTTTCCAAAATAACCATATTTGACCATAGCTAGAAGACATGCAATTATCAAAGTGTAAAGATTTCATATATGAGAGACATTCCTGATCAGAGTGTTGAGGTTCTATAATGCAAAGAAGATCAGGGTTGTGAGAAATAAGTAATCTTTATAGTCTATTGAGAGAAGTATTCATGCCTCTAATGTTCCATACAAGCATATTAATTTTTAAAGTTGTACTAATCATAAATGACTACTGTTAGAGCATTTTGTAGAGGATCTAAGAAGATATGCACCTTGATGCAACTGATCAGTGTAAGCATTTTTCCTAGATTTTCTTTTGGTTCTTTTAAGAATATTTGGTGTACATACCTTTGCCGTGCTTACTTGTAATTGAGGAATGCTCGAAACCTCTTTAGTCTGATTTTCAGAGGTTTCTTCAGGATGGAGTTCTGATGAGGAAAGGTTATCAGATGAAGGGAAGCCATCAATGAGATCAACCATAGATTGAGGTAGATTCTGCAATGGTAGAAATCTATTTCTGAACTTTTCCTGAGAATGAAACTTGGCAATGTTAGTAGAAAAAGGGGTGAAAGCCCTGGTTTTCTGAAATCCTTGTATGGATATATCATCCATGGAGTGAAGTACTGGTGAGACAAGTGGCTCAACAGAAGATGCAGGTTTTTTTGAAATTTTCTTTCCATTGGAACTCTAAGTGTTAATGGGGATTACTGCAGATTTATCAGTTGGTACAGTAGGAGACTGGGATTTCTTTGAGGGCTTCTTTCCACTGGACAGCTGAATGAGAGAGTTCACATTGATGGCAGCCTGATTGATGGGAAAAATCTCTTCATTGGTACCATGGAAATTTGTGAGGATCAGGTTCTCATTATCCCTCTGTGAGAAGGATGAGTTCAGTAACTGTGAGGACTCCTTCAATGGCTGTGAAGATTTCTTCAGTGGGGTTTCTTCTGATGGCTTGGGGTCACTCTTCTTTGGGATGAACTTATAGGCCACTTTGGATCTCTTTGTCATATTTCTGTAACCTCTTCTAGTTGAAGCTCTGAGTTTGCTTTTCTGTGAGGCTGTCTTAGGAGTGGCTTGAGGTATTTTTTTGTTTTTCCTGCATGATAAGCCCAGAGCCACCTGCTTCATCTGATTTGTGTTGTAACTCCATCTCAGGGCTAGGCCTATGGGGAGGTTGAAGGATTTGTTGCACATTCACATGGTTAAGGTTGCTAGGCTTAGCTTTTTTTTAAGTTCAGGGTGAAAGAAAACACAATCCTTATCACAGTGGCCTATGACCTTACAATGCTTACAGTATGAAGGTAGGTCATCAAACTCTATTGGGTATTCTTTCACATTTGTTCCAATACCAACAACAATGGTGGAGGGTAGGGTAGATTGTAGATCCACTTCTACACAAACCTTGATGGCAGAGGGTCTGGTTAAGGCCATTGTTGCAGCATCCATCTTTAAAAATTTTCCAATTTGAGAGCTAAGCCCTTCTATAGCAGAAACATTATAAAACAGAACAGAAAGTTTATGGATTGTTACCCAGGCTGGGATGACTGAAGAATCCTGTTCCGGCGTGAATTTCGGTGTCCATTTCTGCACTTTCATAGCTGCGTTACCGAAGCTCCAAAACCCTTTCATCCAACAGCGCTGATATTCCTCTTTATCTTGGAATCGGATTAGAACATGTTTGAAATCAAGAGAACCCAGTTGGTAGCGTCCATTGAAGCCGGTCGATTTGAAAGCTAAGATAAGGAAATCCATGGATGGCTTGCCTCTGTTGAATTTGCCGACGAGAGCATTGTGATAGTATGACGCAAGAATCGCTCCTTCCTCCGGTGGCAGGATATAAGCAATCTTCCCCTTGTATTCAGTTATGGGGTGGAGATTGGGGGTATTGGGGAGTACAGAGTAAAGCGGCTGGTGTTTGGAGTTGAGAGCTTGCAGGAAGGATTTTTCCGCCGCGGGACTGCCCTGGGGGAGCGGTGGCTCCGCCATGGAAGAGCCGTTATATTAACGTTAGAAGAACGTTATCAGCGGTGAATAGTAAAAAGTAAAGTATTTTAATGGGATAATTGACCGGAAAGTCAGCAGTAGTATAGAGAGAAGGAAGAGCATGGAATTCTTCTCTCTAGAACTTTTTTAGTGACGTTCTGGCATTAATTTTTTAAGATCTTATCGTCTGTATGATTGACGTTCTGGCATTAATTTATCTTTTTTAATTAATTCTCTGTCGAGAATAGATTTACAAATGTTTTTATTCATTTGGTTGATTAAAATCTTTAATGATTTTTAAATAGTTATATTTTTAAATTCCTCAGAGGAAATAGTAAAGTTCTTAAGTGCTTGTAATAGATCATGTAAAGAATATCAAAGCAAATGTATGTCCCTGTATTATTATCAAAATATGCTGCCGTACCTTAATTTTCAGCTGAATTTTTTCAATTTCTGGACTTGTAGATCCAATCCTTTGCCAATTCCTTTCCCTAGCGACCTCCTGTCTAAACGGTACTTTTGAACTATTCAGGCGTTGGACTCCAGGATGCTACTTCGGTGAAATATGAAGATATATAGTGAAGATTAAACGACTTTTATTGATAATAAAAGAGGTTACAGATAGTGCTAGGTAAGATCAACACATGATCAGCACTATAACTATACTATTCCTCCGGGGAGGATTCTACTCAAACATGAAGGCTTTATTAGATAGGATGAATGGATGAAGGTAGTGGAGTGTGTGTGTGAATCGTGATGCCTTCAACTGAAATGAAACTCTTCCTTTTATAGACAAGGAGAGAGGGTCTTGTTTGTCATTGTTGGCGTTTTCTTCCACTAACTTTTACATGGTGGAAGATGAACTGGTGGATCCAAGGGCATATTTAGGTGGGATGTCGCTGCTTCCATTACACTTCTAACACATATAGTGGATGCCAGTTTTTTGTGCTTTTTCCTCCATCATTTTGCAGATAGTTGTTTTGTGGGACCCGAAGGTTCCATTATTGCAAATCTTTCTCTGAAAAAATAAGATTGCTTTTTCACTTTCCTCTCCGATTGGTTTGAACGAGCTGGAGAAGATTAAGATCTTATCGTCTGTATGATGGACGAAAATCTTATCCTCTGAATGGAATCCGAGGATACGAGATAAGTATTTTTCAATACTCTTTTCTGCAAGCTCTGGGAGATCTGATTCTTCCAATTTTTCTTCCATTGCTTTTGAAGGAAGATATTGCTTTCCTCGATTTGGACCAATTAGTGAGGAGTATATACTTGTACACCGTCTTTCCACAAAGGAAGGGTACTTTGAACTTTGATGAAGATATCTTTTTCAGAATCTTTGAGCACCTTAGTTCTGTAAGCCTTGATGGCTTTCTTGACCTGCTTGGGTAGCATACTGATTTCCAAGAGGTTTTTGCTGGGGTAGATTGTCCGAATCAATCCACAAGTCCATGCCTCTACTATCTGCTGAGGATTAGCATTTTCACAAAAATTATAATAGCTAATGTTGGTCTTATCGTTGGTGAAGTAATGTTCATCAACAAATTGTTACTCTGTGGCACGCCTTGCCATGGAATAAAGATACATAAAGTCAGAGACTCTAAGATCTGGTAATTTGCCGTCATCCACTGAATTAGGGATCTTAACCGGGAGTTTTCCGAGAGAAACTTTGGTCATTTTAGCCTGGCTCATTGCTAACGCATAGTTGTTTGGCTTGAGAGTTGCAGCACTGGTGATGTATTCCAAGGGAGCTACATTATTTTCTGTGCAGTATAAATTTGATGTTGTTCTTGCCTCCATGAAGGTTCTGTACTTTTTATGCTTAATGCCAGAAACACCACAGGTGGCTTTTTCCGCAATGCTCCATGTTTCATAGATGTCTGCATTGGGACCATTAAAGACAACATAGTATGCCTTTGAATTTGTATTTGGGATTTGAATTCCCTTTTCATTGGATTTCTCCAAGGCTGATAATGAATCAGGTTTAATAGGGACTGGAATTCCCATATTATTCCTTAGAATTAAATCTATTGGCTTAATCAACTTTTGTGAGGTCTGTACTTCTGTCTGTATTTTTTGGTAAACTCACAACCTTCTCTGGATTTGATATGTCTTTACTCGGAGCCTGACTCTCGAGACTAGATTCAGTTTTCTTCATTGTTTCAGAAGAAGGAACGGAATTATTCTTTTGTTGTTCAGACTTAAAAAGTCTTACAAAATTGAGCTTAGCTCTGATCAGCGCAAGTTCTTGGACTAGAAGTCCTTCCCTTAACAACAACTGTTGTTCTTCATCCATCATAAGATGATTTTAACAATCTCAAATAGAGACTGAGGTTTTACCCTTTAATATACTCCATCCATGATGGTTATCAGCTACAGAAAACATGAGAGTCAATTAGTTGTAAAACTCTCTTGTCAAGAAATCTGCTAAGACATTCTTTGTTCCTGCAATGTGTTCAACATCAAAATCATATCGTGTTAGCCACATTTTCCATCGAACTAATCTTCCTTGTTTATTATCCCCTTTTAAGTTGATTTTCAGGAAGTATGTAAAGTTTTTGTTGTCTGTCCTAACAAGAAACCTGCAAGGAGTTAGATAAATGCTAAACTTTTTTATTACCTTAATAATTGCAAGATATTCTTTTTCATTACTATGGTAATTTAATTCTGCTGCCTTGAAGCTGCCTGATGTGTAGCGACAAATTCTTTCTATATTGTTGCCATCTATGGCTTTGAGGATTCCTCCCCAATATTCATTGGACGCATCTGTCTCAATGATGAGTTTCTCCTCTAGAAGAAGATGATAAAGTTTTTCAAAACTTTTTAGATTCTTTTTTATTTTACCTATATAGGTTGTATCAGAATCTTTTCATTCCCATGCAACTCCATCTTTCAGTTTTACCTGTAGAGGTTTTCTTATTTCTGCAAGTTTAGGAATTTAATTTGAAGCATAAGTCAAAATTCCGAGAAATCTCTGAAGTTGTTTCTTATCTTCTATCTTATTCGGGAACTTATGTATATGTTCGAGAATATGAGGTTGAGGACTATGAGTCCCTTTGATTTATTTCTAATCCTAAGAAATTAATCTTTTCTTTAAACAGTTGTGCTTTTTACTTAGAGAGAATTATCCCTAATTCTTCACATTTTTTTAAGACCATTCCTACATGTATATAGTGTTCTGGTTCATTGTTGCTGAAGACGAGAATATCATCAACATAGACACAACAGTATTTTTCAAAGGATCTAAATGCATTCTGCATATGTCTTTGAAATATGGAAGGTGCTTGTTTTAAACCAAATGGTACAACATTCCATTGATAATGTCCTTGAGGACAAGTAAATGCAGTTAATAACTGTGATTCTTTATCTAGCAATACTTGCCAGAAACCTGATTTGCAGTCAAAACTACTGAAAATATTTTTGCCTCTAATAAGACTTAAGAGTTCATCTTTATTAGGTAGATTATGGTTGTCTCCTATTGTTGCTAGGTTAATGGCTTTATAGTTAACCACCATTCTTTTCTTTCCACGTCTTCTTTCTGCTTCATTTTCTACAAGGAAGGCAGGTGACATGTGTGGACTTTTACTAGGCTTGATTACCTTAAGTTCTAGTAATTCTTGAATTTGTTTACTAAATTCTTCTCTATCCTGAGGACTGTATTGCATAGGTTTAACTTTAACAATTGTCTTGGGATCTAGGAGTTTTATGTTAGTTGTCATCCACTTTTTAGACTTCTGCGGGTCAATTGGATTTTCTGAGCATACTCTTTCAAGTAGTTTTTCTATGGTTGAAAACTTTTCTTGATTTAAGATAAAAGTTTTAAATTCTTTTACCTTTCGTATCATAACTCCCCCCTCTAACAAATGAATTTTATTGGTAGTTATGTTAATAGGTTCAGGTTTTACGGTCTTAGATTTCTTTTTCATAGCCGTTAAATATCCTGTTCCTACCTTGTAGGCTTTTCTTATTTTTCCAATAATAACTGGTTGGTTATTTAAGGTAAAGATAATTATATCTGTATATTGGACAAAAGGTCCGTATAACTGACAGAAGTTGTTACCAATTATGAAATCTATTCCAGATTCTTGTTGGTAAACTGTTGGTATATGAAAGATTTCTCCTGCTAGAAGAATATTTAAATCTTTACATACCTTTGTAATTGTAATGCTTGTGGCATTTGCAATTTTTACATGAATAGTTCTTGCAACATTTTCCCAATGTTCTTCGGGAATCACATATTTTGATGTTATACAGAGGTTTGCTCCTGTATCTACGTAACAGTGTAGTTCAATTTGTTTATATCCTGAAAATTTTAATTTTCCCATGATATAAATTGAGTTTGAGTTGGTAATATTATAAAATTTGTGGGTCGGTTTATAATTATCACAAACCTTGTGTGTGGAAGGGATAATATCCATAACTTTGGTAATAAATCAATCAATTAGAAGTTAGAACCACATGGGGAGGCTCCCAGGCTCAATAAAGTTTTTTCCCTACAGATGAAGGCCTTTAAAATACTCTATGTTGTAGAGTTTTCAATGAAATGGGATAGAAATTAGAATTGATCACTATATATCTAACTTGTAAATCGTCAATTTGATCATGAATCAAAAGAATATATATATATGATGTTGGTCACACAGATCATAATTTTCCTTCTAGAGGTTTATGAGATTTGGATGACACATTATAGATGAATTGGGAGATTGAAGTTGGAATGTACATACCTTGTTTTCTACATGTGTTCGTTGGCTTCTCTTAAGAATCATGTCAAGAGACGGACAAGCATCTGATCACATGCTAAGAAGCTCAAACTGGTTTTTGAGCCTTGTCGAAACAGCCTTGAACCCGACATCACCTTCAGTTCAGCAGTAAAATGACTAAATCCTCCCGGAAAATGCAATCCCATATATGTTCCATGGCCTAGTCTGATTCACACACACATACGCAACAAGAGGCCTATATCCCGAATCCAAACAGTTTTCTTCTGTTTCGACAAGTTTTGTAAACTTAGCCATCCAAACCAAAACGAACACACATTTGCTCAAAAAACAAGCTTCTGAACCTGCAAGCTTTTAGCAAACAGCTCACATCAGATTTTAAAAAAAAAATTAAAAAATTGCATACTCACACCAGATTTTCAAGCTGCTATTATATAAAGTTGCACGACTCATTCATTATGGTGTGTATTTTTCTAAATAATATATAAAAACCATAGATATATACTAATATTTGCTTAGATTTTAACTATACTAGCAACATAAGGTAAAGCTGGAACGGATTTTGATTTTTTCATTAAATAGAGTCATCTTTTATACATTTAAGCGTTGATACCAAACCAATTCTCTATTCTAGTTACTAAAAAATACAAAAAGTTAAGTTTTCAAGGTATCTTTTTATAGACTTCCAATAAATATAAACCTTGACTATCTTTTTGGGTAGTCCTCTTTAGCTTTTATCTTTAAATCATTCAACATCGTAGAAAACGAATTATATATCTCTCTCCTTTGGTCTCGTCTTATTTACTTCCTCGAAAAATTTCACATGCTTCCAATTCTCTAACGATGCAGCCTGTATTTTACTATATATATTATCGCATGTAATTTTTTAGAATAAAATAAATGTATTATTATTTTGATATATATCCTATATGAAATTGTATTAATTCAAAAAAAGAATGTCCAAATTTTAAAATTCTTGATGTATTCGTACAAATGAGTAAAATACCAAACTACTTTAAGGGGTTACTATTTTCAGGACCATTTACTATTGCAGGACCATATTTCACTTGATCAGACGCATTTACTCCCAATTAGTTTTGCCCAATTCAAATGTACAGTTGACCCACTAAGATATCAGATATTGCATTTTGAATTGGGCAAAACTAATTGGGAGTAAATGCGTCTGATCAAGTGAAATATGCTCCCGCAGTAGTAATTTGGTTCTGCAAATAGAAGTTTTCTTCTTTAATGGTAAGACATACATACCCCTTCTTTAATGGTAAAACACGATTTCAAATAAAAAAACATTACTTGGTATACTACTGCATTCTGAGCACACTATACTTTGTAGAATGATAAAATGGAGTTATGCGTGATTATTTTATTATTTTTTAAAATTATTTTGAATTCTCAATTTAGAATCTAACATACTGTATCATTTATATATTCATGGTTTGTTGGCAGAGAAGATCTCACTCACTCCAGATTCTATTTCTGAAACACATAGTGATTTTAAATTCTGGAAGGAGCTGGCACTAGTGGAAAACAAGTAAATTAAGGCGGTTCCAACGTATCAGAGAAGGCACAAAGGAACCG
Organism: Cruciata laevipes; assembly: GCA_963678965.1. Classification (NCBI taxonomy): domain Eukaryota; kingdom Viridiplantae; phylum Streptophyta; class Magnoliopsida; order Gentianales; family Rubiaceae; genus Cruciata; species Cruciata laevipes. The sequence goes on from OY787642.1 coordinate 12,312,631, forward strand.
CCTTCTCTGGCCGTGCCTTAAAATTTTCGATTTTTTAAGGCGGTTCCCCCAACCGCCGTAAAATTTTGACATTTTTCGAATTCGAAAGTTTCACATTTCATTTTACGAATTCGAAAGTGTCATGTACTATAACCGCCTTAAACGTAAGAACCTTGCGAATTCGTAAATTTGTTTAACCCAGCAGAAAGGTTTTTCTCATTCGAAAAACTTTGTAACTCAGCAGAAAGAGTTTTCTCATTCGAAAAACTTTGTAACCCAGCAGAAAGAGTTTTCTCATTCGAAAAACTTTGTAACCCAGCAGAAAGAGTTTTCTCATTCGAAAAAGGTTACAAATCCTCCAAAAAAAACCCACTCGCCATAGTGCTTACGAACTCGTAAGAACTATCGCGAGTGGGCGAAAACATTTATCAACAGAGCTCGAAATTAATCAAAATCAATCACATTAACTTTATACATTATGGTTGTATTGTACTAAAATACATCAACATCCATCTCCATGGTTGTGGTGTTGTCCAGACCTTCCTCCGATCCTCCTTGGACTCCACTACATCATCATCTTTCAACTCAATGGAATTGAGCTTTTCAGCAAGACTGTCTTCAAGAACGCTTATTATTATGAATTCTTGTCAACACTTTACCTGAAAAATGGCAATATTTATACTTCAGGTAAATAAAATGAAGTGATAGTTCAAAGCCATGGAGTAAAATAGAATGCTCATTTGTCAATCACGCAAGATTCAAATAAGGAACAAAACAAACACAAAACTTGAGACTAAAACAAACAGTTAGAAATAAAATATAATCCGAATTCCTTTCTTGGCATAATTATTCAAGCATGTTGAGAGTAACTAGGCATATGTTTATAATATATCATACAGAAACTGTATAAACCAAAATTACCCTTGAGCTGTGTCCGAAACACCGGTAACTTTTAATATGAAAAGACCACCTTTTGTGGATCTTTGATAATAATACAAAATAGCATGAGGCTGTGGTACATTCCCAAAAGATGTTTGCCTTGTCAAAGGAGCTAAAACAACTATGTTTGAAATCCATATCAGAAGGCAACTATAAGATAAAATCCAATCTTCATTTAAAAGTAATATAACATATAAAAATCAGATGGCATGGACCAAGGAAGATGCATGAATGAGGAAACATAACCAATTCAATATGAACTGAAAAACTACATACAAGAATTAATAAATAATAAACCAAAAAGAAAGGCATGAAAACAAGTACTCCATACAACTGTGTGTTAAACAAATAGAAAACGAACAAGATTTTCAACATTCAATTATGAACACAAATTTTAAACAAGGCACCAAGTGTTACCAGTGCACTGAGCAGCCTCAAATTCCATTTCCACATATAGCCCAAATTCAGTGCAAACAAATAGATGGTAAAATACTAAAATAATTGCTAAAACATAATTAACTGAAGTTCATCTATTTATCACAAGACTTGTTTTTTTTTAAAAAAATACATGAATTAATTTCTCTGAATCTACACAAAATGGCAATTCACCCAAGAAATCTGCTTATGCTCAAATCCCAGAAAACAACATCCCAATTCACTTGTGTTCATATAATACTCGTACAACACTATGATAATTGAGCAGGTTTAAACTGAAAAAGAAAAACAAAAACCAACAGACCAAGCTTACCGAGATGAGTACCGTCACGGCGGCAACGACGAAGAAGCACGGCTGCAGCGACAGGCAAAGGGCGTGCGACGGGCTGAGGGCGGGCGGGAGACGGTGGGCGACGCGAAGGGGTTTTGGGGAGATGGGAAGACCATTGAGATCTAAAGGGATAAGGCAATGATTTAGTTTATATACCATTAAAATAATTAATTTTTTTTATTTTCAGTGGAAATTTAATTAGTAATAAATATTGTGATGACTCCAATTAGAATCAATTTCATTTTGTATTTAAATTAATTTTCTTTTATTTGTAGCTGATATTTAAATAAGTTCAGTTTCAATAATATTCATCAAATCCATTTGAATGTAATTGATATCAATTCAATTAAACTAATTTAAAATTATCTATATCTAACTAAAATAGAGTAAAACATGTAATTATAAAATTCAATCTTTACGTTTGATTTTGAAGTTAAATCAACCAATGCATTATTATATAATTAAGATATTATAATGTGATATTTTCAAAAAAAAAAGAAAATAGAAATTATAATATGATAATTAAGAAGTTATTTTATTTAATTAGTTAGTGTTGTAAGTAAATAAGTCCAGTTAGTCATTAGTAGTGTTCTATAAAGTCAAGTAAAGTTTGACTAATTATTGGTTTAACTCATTTACTTAGTAAATATTTATAGTTAAGTGTCAATTTAGTTTGTGTCAAGAAAGTGTTAAGAGTTTGAGTAGTTTAAACTTAGTTTGTGTCTACATAAAGTTATGTAAGATTTGCTTTTAACTAGTTAAACTCAATTTAGTTAGGGTGTATAAGAAGTCAAGTAAAGATCAATTGAATCTCTAATATGAGTTCTTAGGGATTATAGATAGTCAAGTAATATTTGACTTTTCATTAGCAAATATAATTCAATTTGGAGTAAAGAAAGTCAATTGTTTGTTTGTAAGGATTAATTACAAAATATATAGAAAGTCAATTAAAGTTTGACCAATCATTAGTCCAATTCGATTATGTCAATGTTTATAAGTGTCAACTTTGAATCAATACAGTTGTTGTTATTAGAAGGTCAATTGAAATTTGACCTTTGAGTAGTTCAAATCAATTTAGTTAGTGTCTAAAGAAATTTGAGTCAGAGTTAACTTTTGATGACTTAGATTTGATTAGTTCTAATTTTTAGTGAATATAGAAAGTTAATCAAGGGTTACCCTTGTTTTACTAAACTCAATATAGTTAGTGTTTATAGAAAGTAAAATAAGAGTTAATCTTTGATTAGTTAAACTCAATTTAATTAGTAGTGTGGATTGATCTTATATTATCTAAACCCAACTTAATTAGTATATATAGAATGTCAAGTAAGTGTGAAATTCAGTTAAGTAAACTTAGTTTAGCTAGGATTTGTAGAGAATCAAGTAATGGGTTAGAATTTAGATTTAGTGGGTTAGAGTTTTAGTGGTTTAGAATTTAGATTTAGTGGGTTTATTATAGGGTTGAAGTCAAAATAAGTCAACAGAAAACTTCTTTCTCATTCTTAAGACAGGAGAACCATCTTTCTTATTCGAAAAATCAAATAAAGCAACGGAAATACTTTTCTCATTGAAAAATCAAATAAAGCAGCGGAAATACTTTTCTCATTCGAAAAATAGTGTTTTTTACGGCACTTTTTTTAGAACCGCCTTAAAATCACCACGAACCGCCTTCTCTGGTCGTCCGCCATTACAAACCTTACGAATTGGTTTTTCGAATTCGAAAGATGCTAAATTTTAAGGCGGTTCCGCGGATTTTGAAGAACCGCCTTATTTTTTGTGCCTTAATTTACCTGTTTTGCACTAGTGTGGAAAGTGATCGTTTAAAGGAAAATCAGAATCTAAATAGTGATTTTTTAAATTCTTCTGCTTTATTTTTATTTTTATCATATTTGCGTTTCAAAAGTCGTTGAATTTTCATAAATATGATATTTTTCTAATATGTTAAAGATTCCATAATAATTAGTGCAAATTCTATGGTAATTAAGGTTGGTTATTGAAAATCCCTACATTAAAATATTGACAATATTGAAGTTTTGGTTATTCATTCAACATAGAAAAATAAATAGATCTCCAACCCCCTCATTTCTCTCCTCAAATTATTTGCAGTCTTTCTCAATTCCTGTAATTCGACTTTACCACAAATTTCTTTTTGAATAGCATTATCAAGGAAGTCACGTCACAGTCCGTTATACATGATCGATCATACTAGCTATAAATAGAAAAAAAGTAATGTCACTATTAGAAAAAAACTAATAGTGGACTACTAGTATTATTATGTGCATTTTTAAATAAAAAGCATTTTACTTTTTTTTATGTAAAACATAATAAATGAAGTAAAAAGCATTTTACATAATCAGCTCATTTTACATAATATACTATTTAGACGGAATTTTTTAGGTGAAAGGATGTTTGTGCTCGTATCTCCCACCGTACAAAAGTTTTGGGTGACACTGTGTCACCATAAGTTATTTATGATAGTTCATGTGTGTTTATTAGATTTGTTCTGATGTTTCATGGCTTTGAATTTATTAGTTCATTCACACATGAATACAATATGTATGACAAACAAAGTTGTGAAACACACAAACAAATCTAATAAACACATGAACTATCATTAGTCCTACCATAAGACGGTCTCACCCAAAACCTTCTCCACCTACTATGGTATCATTTCTACGTGCTCCAAATTTCAACTTTCCATGTACTCATATAACATTTTAATTTTTAATTTATTTTAAGTAAAATACTACCAAATTTATTTTTCAATACATTAATTTTTACTTCAACAAGAAATAAAATTAAAATTACTTTTATCTGGATATATATATATATATATATATATATATATATTAAATAGATTCATTTATTTATTTATTTTTACATTTACTAGAAGAAAAAAGAGTATATGTAAGAGAATTTGAATATAAAAATGGAAAATTGAATGATAATTTATGTCATCATCCTTCCCCTCTGAGCTTTATCTTACCGGCACCCTCCTTAATTTATCCGGCTATGGGATTCTCTCCAAATTACCCAGGCCTTAGCGTGATTATCTCTATCTGTTGGTTACGTCAATCCCTAATATTATTACACCAGAAGAGCATAGAAAGAGGTAATATATAAGATCCGGCAGAAAATACACACCTTTTAAGCTTTGTAAGTTTGATCTGAATTTTCAGTCTGAAATCTCAAGGTTTTGATGAACCTCTACTCCTCTGCCAGGAAATCAACCTTACTTTTCCGGCACAGCTTAGAAGCAGACCCTGGAATCGGATGATGAGCCAAACTCCGGCGTAGATGAGCCTGCAGCCACACAGATCGATGATCCAAACCCGTGCAGCACACCGGAATCGGATGGATGGATGATGACTGATGAGCCAAACCGGCGGCCTGCGGGATAAGGTTCTAAATATGCAAGCTGTTGACAAAAATTATCACATCAGATTCTCAAAATCCACCCAAAAAAGCCACCGTTTGAGCCATTTAGTTGTATGACAACGATATGGGCATTTTTTTGTATCGCACGGGGAAAACTGAGAAAATAAATAATATTATATATACAATAGAAGTATGGCCTCATTAGTCATTACTAGCTGTGTCTCGTTATATAAATTGTTTATTTTTTTTTCACAAAATCGATAAAACTTTGGGAAAATTTCTATTAAGGGCGGAGTACAAATGTTTATTATTATAGAGGATGTGAAACTTGTATATTTATTATTAAGGGCATTATGATATTTCTACACTTTATTTTATTAAGAAAAGTCATTTATACCCCTCTCCTCTCTAAACAAAATTCAGTTTTCTAATTAATATGTTTTGTTCTCTTGAGCTTATTTGTAAATCAGTTCAATACAATTTAGTTAATTAGTTCAATAAAATTAAAATTTGATGAAATTTAGTTTAATTTGGTCATGCTAATTTTTAGTTTGTTCATATTCAACTTTGTAGAAAACCAAAAACAATTCAAATAAACCCCCGCTATTTCCTCCTCTACTTCAGCGTCATTTTTGTCATGTTCTTGAGATGAGATACTTTGCCGGCTGATTTGATTTCTATGGGTTTTGAATATCTATTTAAATTAGTTATATTGCTATGTATTTGGCAAAAATAAGTGGTTGACTTGTACGTGTTGATATTTGTTTTGTCATAGTAAATGGGAATCCTTATAAGTCAATGCATATATATATATATATATATATATATATATATATGTCTATTTGAAAACTGTAATGCACCAACTACGTGAAAATTAGTACTTACTATATTGTTTTACTAATCTTATATGCTTTGATATATATATATATATATATATATATATATATGTGTAGGTGTAAAATTTCGTTTGGTTTTGGATTTTTAGCTGAAGATAAAGGATAGTGAAACTCCCAATTAAATGTGGAAAAACACTCCTCTTAGGAAAAGTCGTTTATGAAAATAACATTTTTTACTCAAAACTAGAAAATATTGTAATACATGTTTGAGTAGACCAAGGTTTGTTTAGGATGGTTCTGCACTAAACATAGGTCATGTTCTCTAGAGATTATTTGAATATCTTTTAGTTCAAATAAATTTTTTTTAGTTCAGATAAATTTTTTTTAGTTCAGATAAATGTTATTCAGTTCAAATGAGTTGAGATAAAGTTTTTTTAGTTAAGATAAATGTTTTTTAGTTCAGATGAGTTCAGATAATCTTTTTTCAGTTCAGATGAGTTCAGATAATCTTTTTTCAGTTCAGATGAGTTCAGTTCAGTAAACCTTTTTAGTTTTCAGATAAGTTAAGTTCAGTAAACTTATTTGTAATTTAGTTCAGTTCAGTTTAAATCAGTTCAATCTTTTGAGCTTAATTGTTCATATCAGTTTAGTTCAGTTTCAATATGATTTGATGAAATTTAGATTAATTTAGTCATACCGATTCTTTTTTTTTTCAATACATTAATTTCACTTTAGTTCAGTTCAGTTTAGCTCAACAAAAATATAATTTGGTACAATTAATTAAGGTTAATTTATTCATACCGTTTATTTTCATCACACTTATTAATTTTCAATTCAGTTCAGTTCAGTTATCTATATGCTTCAGCTCAACTCAAATCAATATGTTTAGCTAGCAAACATGATCATATTTTTTAACATTAAGGCCCTGTGTGCCAGAACTTTTATATATCAGTTCAGTTCAATTCAATTCAGTTCAGTTCAGTTTAGTAAATTGAAGTGAAATGTAATTTGATGAAATTTGGGTTAATTCAGTCATGTTGATTCTTTTTTTCGGTACATTAATTTTCACTTCAGTTCAATTCAATCCAGTTCAGTTCAGTTGAACAAAAAATAAACTCTGTCAAACTCTAAGTTATACTCAAATTATTAAATTTCAAATGTTTTGAAAATGTCATATTTATTTCATTTCAATTCAGTTGATCTATATATTCCAGTTCAACTTTGTTCTACATATTTTAATATTAAGATTAATAAATTTCAAATATATTGAAATTGATCATATTTGTTAATTCAATTCAGTTCAGTTTATCTACATCAGTGCAACTCAGTTTAGTATATTTTAATATTAAATGTATTATGTTATATTTAGATTAATGAATTTCAAATATATTGGAAATGATCATATATTTTTTAGTTAGTTTCAATTTAGTTCAATTCAATTTATCTATATATTTCAATTCAGCTCAGTTTTTAAGTCCAAATAAGTGCAGCTAAATTTTTTAAGTACAAATGAGTTTAGTTTAGATGAGTTCAGATAAAGTTTTTTAAGTTCAGATTAGTTCAGATAAATTTTTTTAAGTTCAGATAAACTTTTTTTAAGTTCAGATGAGTTCAGATAAAGTTTTTTAAGTTCAGATGAGTTCAGATAAGTTCAAATACCGTGAAGAGAACAGGACCATACTTGTATCGGAGTAAAAAATCAATATATTCGAAATAGAAATAGAACAACTAAAATAAATTGAATGTCGTCAAATTAAATTTTAATGATAAGAATACTTCTACTCACCTGCCAATAGATTCTAATAAAAGTAAAATGCGACTCTTGCTAATAGACCAGTATTGATCCTAGAATTTGACAGTCATGCATAAATACAAGTACTAAATACATACCCAAATAAATTCTAAATACATATTTCGTTTATAGTTAAATTTAATACTATTTTCCATTTACTTTAGTATGGCTTCATATTTAATTTTTAAAAATACTTTCTCGAAACGACTTTTGTCATGAACTTATGACATACACTAAATCTTGGAAACTCAACTATCATAACTAAACTAAATTAGATTGGCTACATATGTAAATATGAATTAACATGTAAAGAACACTTTATTCTATTTGATAAAATGTGATATCCGTACTCCGGATTCGGATTTTAGGATTTGTACCTAGTATTTTCCGTACGCAAATTAGGTACTAATAGAATAGCCATCCCATTTTAGACTTGAAAAAGGAATATTTAGATAAATTATTTAAGTTTTTATAAAAGACAATAATTAAAAAGTGGAGTCCGGCATGCTTTATTTCTGTAGATGCTATTGTGAATTGTAAAAATATTTTAGTGTTGTAAATACGAGAATAAATAAAACGACACAAGGATTTACGTGGTTCGATCAATGATCTACGTCCACGGCCGGAGAAAACCGGAATTCACTAATCTCTTTGGAGGAATGATTACAATAGTACAAACACTCTTTATATGGAAACTTTTAGTAAAGTAACCAAGGCTTTCTATGCTATAAAAGGTAGAGAAAAGAGATGATGAATTCTATGCTTTAGAAAGGCTTAGAATGGGGTGTGTTCTTCATCCCAAAACTCTAACCTATTTATAGGAAATTTGTGGTACAAATTTCCACATTATCAAGCTTTAAAAGTCATCTTTTGAGAGCTAGATCAAACCTTCAAAGTCATCATTTGGGAGCTACAATATAGCCCTAATTTTATGACTTTGGTAATTTCTTATTTTCACATTTAGGTGAATAAGATTTTCATCTTTTCACATATGAGCATTTCACATTATACCATTATTCATAACACTCCCCCTTGGAATGCTCCATATGTGCTCATAGAAAGTCTTACCAAGAATATCCAGTCACATAGCTCCCCCTCATTTTGACATTGTTTTATAAACTCTGTAGCTTGCGCATCCCAATGTCGTGAACATGTTTTCTAAATACTGAAGTGGGGAGAGCTTTTGTGAATAGATCTGCTGAGTTATCACATGACCGGACGTACTGGATGTTGATAACATTTTTCTTTTCCAGCTCCTGAGTGAATGAAAAGAATTTCGGAGGAATATGCTTTGTCCTGTCACTCTTGATGTACCCTTCCTTCATTTGATTTACACATGCAGAATTGTCTTCAAAAAGTGTAATGGGATCATCAATTGGTTTGAGACCACTTGTGGTTCTGATATGTTTTGTTATGGATTTCAACCATACACACTCCCGACTTGCTTCATGCAACGCAATAACCTCAGCATGGTTTGACGATGTAGTTACGAGTGTTTGCTTCTGAGAACGCCAAGAAATCGCAGTTCCTCCGCAGGTAAATACATATCCAGTTTGAGATCTACCTTTGTGTGGATCTGACAAATATCCAGCATCTGCATAACCGATCAGAACAGGTTTTGCATTATTCGGGTAAAATAATCCCAAATCAATTGTTCCTTGAAGGTAACGGAAAACATGCTTGATTCCGTTCCAATGTCTCTTTGTAGGAGATGAGCTGAACCTTGCTAATAAATTTACAGCAAAAGCTATGTCAGGTCGAGTACAATTAGCAAGATACATAAGAGCACCGATTGCACTGAAATATGGTACTTCCGGACCAAGAATATCTTCATCTTCCTCACAAGGACGAAATGGATCCTTTTTCACATCAAGGGATCTAACAACCATTGGGGTGCTTAATGGATTTGCTTTATCCATATTGAATCTCTTTAATATCCTTTTCGTGTAATTTGACTGATGCACAAGTATTCCAGTTTGCAAGTGCTCAATTTGCAAACCTAAACAATATTTTGTTTTCCCAAGGTCTTTCATCTCAAACTCCTTCTTTAAGTAAGAAATTACTTCAAGAATTTCTTTACTTGTCCCGATGATATTCAGATCATCAACATAGACGGCGATAATCACACATCCGGAGGTTGTTTTCTTAATGAAAACACAAGGACAAAGAGGATTATTGGTATATCCCTTTTGTACCAAATATTCGCTTAGTCGATTATACCACATGCGTCCGGATTGTTTTAACCCATATAGAGATCTTTGTAATTTGATTGAGTACATTTCTCTGGGATTTGAACTTGATGCTTCAGGCATTTTAAATCCTTCAGGGATCCTCATATAGATATCAGTATCTAGTGATCCGTACAAGTATGCAGTGACAACATCCATCATATGCATATTAAGTTTCTCATGAACTGCAAGACTGATTAGATATCTGAACGTAATTCCATCCATAACAGGAGAATAAGTTTCCTCAAAATCAATTCCAGGTCTTTGAGAAAAACCTTGAGCAACAAGCCGAGCCTTGTATCTCACAATCTCATTCTTCTCATTTCTTTTTCGTACAAATACCCATTTGTACCCGACAGGTTTCACATCTTCTGGTGTGAGTACTATAGGTCCAAATACATCTCGCTTGTTAAGCGAATTTAATTCAGCATCAATAGCCTTTTTCCATTCAGTCCAATCATGTCTATTCTTACACTCGGCAACAGAACGGGGTTCAGGATCACCATTATTTTCATTAATGACATCACATGCCAAACTATAAGAGAATGCATCATCGATGTCTTTATTTCGGTCCCACCTTATGCCTGTACTAGCATAGTTAATCGAAATTTCTTGATTTTTCTCGTTTGGTATTTCTTCAGGAATACGTTCCTCCATTATGGGGTCATCTTGTTTTTCTGCTCCTTTTCTTTTCCGAGGATTCTTATCTTTGGAACCGATTGGTCTTCCACGCTTCAGGCGTGTTGTCATTTCATGAGTGACTTTGTTTTCAACTTGTCCTTTTGGGACTTCAATTTGAGCAGGAGCATTCTCAGCTGGTATATAAGATTTAGTCACTCTTTTTGTGTCTGTAAATGCATCAGGAATTTGATTTGCCAAATCTTGCAAATGCAAAATTCTTTGGACTTTCCTTTCACAATCTTTTGTGTATGGATCAAGATGCAATAATGTGGGTACAGACCATGCAAGTTCTTTTTCCAGCTGTTTTCTTTCTCCCCCTAGTGCTGGAAATTTCTCTTCATCAAAGTGGCAATCAGCAAAACGAGCTGTGCATACATTTCCAGTTGTAGGTTCAAGGTACCTTATGATTGACGGGCTTTCAAACCCTACATAAATGCCAAGACTTCTCTGTGGCCCCATCTTTGTTCTTTGAGGTGGTGTAATAGGCACATAAACAGCGCAACCAAAAATTCTTAGATGGGATATACTTGGCTCTTTGCCAAATGCAAGTTGCAGTGGGGAGTATTTATGATATGCACTTGGTCTGATGCGAATTAATGCCGCAGCATGTAATATTGCATGACCCCATACTGAAGTAGGTAGCATTGTTCTCATTATTAATGGTCTAGCGATAAGCTGGAGGCGCTTGATCAGTGATTCAGCAAGACCATTTTGCGTATGTACATGAGCCACAGGATGCTCAACAGTAATCCCAACAGACATACAATAATCATCAAATGTTTGGGATGTAAATTCACCGGCATTGTCAAGTCTGATTTTCTTGATTGTATGGTCAGGAAATTGAGCTCGCAATTTTATTATCTCAGCGAGTAATTTGGCAAATGCCATGTTACGAGTTGATAACAGACATACATGTGACCATTTGCTAGAGGCATCTATCAATACCATGAAGTATCGAAATGGTCCACATGGTGGATGGATTGGTCCACATATATCACCTTGAATGCGTTCAAGAAACATAGGTGATTCTGTTTCAACTTTTCTCGGTGAAGGTCTTATGATTAATTTTCCGAGAGAACATGCCTTACATTGGAAAATATTTCCTTGAGGGATCTTCTGTTCCTTCAATGAATGCCCATGTGTTGCTCCAATAATTCTTCGCATCATAATTGAACCAGGATGACCTAGTCGATCATGCCATATGTTAAATATTGAAGGTTTCATAACTACCGCATTTGATTCAACTGGATTTATATGCGTGTAATGCAATCCAGTAGGGAGCATTGGTAGTTTTTCAAGTATGTATTTCTTTCCAGATCTAGAAACTATAAGAATCATATATTTCATGGCACCTTTAGTTAAAGACTGGGTATCAAAACCATGAGAATATATATCATTAAAACTTAATAAGTTTCTTTTAGATCTTGGCGAAAATAAAGCATTGTTTATTCTAAACAATGTCCCATTCGGCAATGTAAAACTTGCCTTGCCAATTCCTTCAATCAGATCTACAGGACCTGAGATTGTATTCACAATTGACTTTACTTGTCTCAATTCTGAGAAAAACCTTTTATCCTTCAATATAGTGTGCGTAGTTCCACAATCAAGAATGCACATATCTTCAATTTTGATCCTTTGGTTGGCTTCATGATTATCTTTATCCATTTTTGAATTTCTAAATAAATAACACAAAACAAATTTTGATAAGAAATATTTATTTAGGCACTCGTAAGCTTTTAATCATACAAAATGTTACATAGGAAAAACATACTTTTGGCAATCGAAAGAAAAAAAAAACACACAATTCATTACATAAGAAAAAAAAAAGATGTCGAACCATCAAGCTTCATTCCCATTTTTTTCAGTTTCCAATATTCACTTGTTCAGAGAAATCACCAACAGTGTCCATGAAATCATCATTGAAGTCAGATGCTTCGAGATGAGTGGATTCAACTTCCTTTCCCTTTTTATGGGTACCTTCAGGGTTCACCCCATGTTGCTGGTTCTTGTGGTTGAACTTATATGGCGAGTTATAGCCACCTCGACCATGTCCACGTCCACGACCACGACCTCGACCACGACCTCTGCCTCGACCCTGAAAATAATTCTTTCGTCCAGGTTCATCGAGACTAACAACGTTTGCTTCAGGAAACGCTTTAGTTCCAGTCGGGCGAGATTGGTGATTCTTTATCAGCAACTCATTATTCTGCTCCGCAATGAGGAGAAGGGAACTCAATTCAGAATATGTTTTAAAATTTTGCATGCGATATTGTTGCTGCAAGGTGACATTTGATGCATGGAAAGTAGACAAAGTCTTTTCCAACATATCACTCTGAGATATTGGGAATTCACAAAATTTCAATCGGGTCACAAGCTTGAACAATGCTGAAGCGTGGAAGACCAATCGGTTCCAAAGATAAGAATCCTCGGAAAAGAAATGGAGCAGAAAAACAAGATGACCCCATAATGGAGGAACGTATTCCTGAAGAAATACCAAACGAGAAAAATCAAGAAATTTCGATTAACTATGCTAGTACAGGCATAAGGTGGGACCGAAATAAAGACATCGATGATGCATTCTCTTAAAGTTTGGCATGTGATGTCATTAATGAAAATAATGGTGATCCTGAACCCCGTTCTGTTGCCGAGTGTAAGAATAGACATGATTGGACTGAATGGAAAAAGGCTATTGATGCTGAATTAAATTCGCTTAACAAGCGAGATGTATTTGGACCTTCAATATTTAACAAGCGGTAGTTATGAAACCTTCAATATTTAACATATGGCATGATCGACTAGGTCATCCTGGTTCAATTATGATGCGAAGAATTATTGGAGCAACACATGGGCATTCATTGAAGGACCAGAAGATCCCTCAAGGAAATATTTTCCAATGTAAGGCATGTTCTCTCGGAAAATTAATCATAAGACCTTCACCGAGAAAAGTTGAAACAGAATCACCTATGTTTCTTGAACGCATTCAAGGTGATATATGTGGACCAATCCATCCACCATGTGGACCATTTCGATACTTCATGGTATTGATAGATGCCTCTAGTAAATGGTCACATGTATGTCTGTTATCAACTCGTAACATGGCATTTGCCAAATTACTCGCTGAGATAATAAAATTGCGAGCTCAATTTCCTGACCATACAATCAAGAAAATCAGACTTGACAATGCCGGTGAATTTACATCCCAAACATTTGCTGGTTCTTGTGGTTGAACTTATATGGCGAGTTATAGCCACCTCGACCATGTCCACGTCCACGACCACGACCTCGACCACGACCTCTGCCTCGACCCTGAAAATAATTCTTTCGTCCAGGTTCATCGAGACTAACAACGTTTGCTTCAGGAAACGCTTTAGTTCCAGTCGGGCGAGATTGGTGATTCTTTATCAGCAACTCATTATTCTGCTCCGCAATGAGGAGAAGGGAACTCAATTCAGAATATGTTTTAAAATTTTGCATGCGATATTGTTGCTGCAAGGTGACATTTGATGCATGGAAAGTAGACAAAGTCTTTTCCAACATATCACTCTGAGATATTGGGAATTCACAAAATTTCAATCGGGTCACAAGCTTGAACAATGCTGAATTGTAGTCAGCAACTGAGCTGTAGTCTTGGAACCGTAAAGTGTTCCATTCATTGCGTAGACCAGGAAGCATTACTTTCTTTTGATGACCATATCGATCATTCAAAGCTTCCCACAATGCTCTTGGATCTTCCACAGTGAGATATTCATCTTTCAGGCCCTCACTAAGGTGCCGACGCATAAAGATCAAGGATTTTGCCTTATCTACGTCTGATGATTCATTTGCCTCATTAAGTGTCTCAGTGAGATTCATTGATCGCAAATGCACCTTAATGTCGAGTGACCAAGGCATAAAATTATCTCCATTGATACTGAGAGCATTGAACTCAAGCTTGACAAGATTCGACATGGTGGTAACTAACATGGAAAAATAAATATTTCATTAGAATTGTTTCAACTTGTAACCTACATAAATTGCAACAAACAAGAGGACATACAAGAATGCGAGCATAATTGAAATAGATTCAAATTCTGCTTGCGGAACATCGTTGATGACAATAGCAATATGCATTGCACTAATTACCATGGCACAAAAAACCAACACCATTTCGGCGACCATTTTGTCGAAAATCTTAGAGTATGAATGATATGAATTAGAAGAGAAAATATGAATTTGAAGTATGGGATGAGTGCGAATTTATAGTGTAAAATGTTGCCGTTTATAGCCGTTTACAGCCGTTACATTTTCTGCTGAAAATATAGCCGTTTTAAACTTTTTTAATTTTTTTTTTTAATATTTTAAAATCATATAAGTTAAATGACAGATTATATTATTAATGTCATCAAAATAGATAAACATAGCAAATATATTTTAATCACATAAATATCAACATAAAGTATTTAAGAACTTATTAGAAGTTAATCACATCACATTTTTCTTAGGGCGGTACTCCGCACTTTTAGTAAAATATGATGTTATGTAATAAAGTTATAATTAGTATATATCACATCACATTACTATAAGGAGGTACTCCTCCTGTGTATAGTAATATGCTGTTATTTTTAACAAAGAACTCAATAAAAGGTTTAGAGGAATTTTGCCATACCTGTGTTTTTGAACTTACTTAGTGGAGAGTGATCGTGCTGATAACGTGTTGTAAATACGAGAATAAATAAAACGACACAAGGATTTACGTGGTTCGATCAATGATCTACGTCCACGGCCGGAGAAAACCGGAATTCACTAATCTCTTTGGAGGAATGATTACAATAGTACAAACACTCTTTATATGGAAACTTTTAGTAAAGTAACCAAGGCTTTCTATGCTATAAAAGGTAGAGAAAAGAGATGATGAATTCTATGCTTTAGAAAGGCTTAGAATGGGGTGTGTTCTTCATCCCAAAACTCTAACCTATTTATAGGAAATTTGTGGTACAAATTTCCACATTATCAAGCTTTAAAAGTCATCTTTTGAGAGCTAGATCAAACCTTCAAAGTCATCATTTGGGAGCTACAATATAGCCCTAATTTTATGACTTTGGTAATTTCTTATTTTCACATTTAGGTGAATAAGATTTTCATCTTTTCACATATGAGCATTTCACATTATACCATTATTCATAACACTCCCCCTTGGAATGCTCCATATGTGCTCATAGAAAGTCTTACCAAGAATATCCAGTCACATAGCTCCCCCTCATTTTGACATTGTTTTATAAACTCTGTAGCTTGCGCATCCCAATGTCGTGAACATGTTTTCTAAATACTGAAGTGGGGAGAGCTTTTGTGAATAGATCTGCTGAGTTATCACATGACCGGACGTACTGGATGTTGATAACATTTTTCTTTTCCAGCTCCTGAGTGAATGAAAAGAATTTCGGAGGAATATGCTTTGTCCTGTCACTCTTGATGTACCCTTCCTTCATTTGATTTACACATGCAGAATTGTCTTCAAAAAGTGTAATGGGATCATCAATTGGTTTGAGACCACTTGTGGTTCTGATATGTTTTGTTATGGATTTCAACCATACACACTCCCGACTTGCTTCATGCAACGCAATAACCTCAGCATGGTTTGACGATGTAGTTACGAGTGTTTGCTTCTGAGAACGCCAAGAAATCGCAGTTCCTCCGCAGGTAAATACATATCCAGTTTGAGATCTACCTTTGTGTGGATCTGACAAATATCCAGCATCTGCATAACCGATCAGAACAGGTTTTGCATTATTCGGGTAAAATAATCCCAAATCAATTGTTCCTTGAAGGTAACGGAAAACATGCTTGATTCCGTTCCAATGTCTCTTTGTAGGAGATGAGCTGAACCTTGCTAATAAATTTACAGCAAAAGCTATGTCAGGTCGAGTACAATTAGCAAGATACATAAGAGCACCGATTGCACTGAAATATGGTACTTCCGGACCAAGAATATCTTCATCTTCCTCACAAGGACGAAATGGATCCTTTTTCACATCAAGGGATCTAACAACCATTGGGGTGCTTAATGGATTTGCTTTATCCATATTGAATCTCTTTAATATCCTTTTCGTGTAATTTGACTGATGCACAAGTATTCCAGTTTGCAAGTGCTCAATTTGCAAACCTAAACAATATTTTGTTTTCCCAAGGTCTTTCATCTCAAACTCCTTCTTTAAGTAAGAAATTACTTCAAGAATTTCTTTACTTGTCCCGATGATATTCAGATCATCAACATAGACGGCGATAATCACACATCCGGAGGTTGTTTTCTTAATGAAAACACAAGGACAAAGAGGATTATTGGTATATCCCTTTTGTACCAAATATTCGCTTAGTCGATTATACCACATGCGTCCGGATTGTTTTAACCCATATAGAGATCTTTGTAATTTGATTGAGTACATTTCTCTGGGATTTGAACTTGATGCTTCAGGCATTTTAAATCCTTCAGGGATCCTCATATAGATATCAGTATCTAGTGATCCGTACAAGTATGCAGTGACAACATCCATCATATGCATATTAAGTTTCTCATGAACTGCAAGACTGATTAGATATCTGAACGTAATTCCATCCATAACAGGAGAATAAGTTTCCTCAAAATCAATTCCAGGTCTTTGAGAAAAACCTTGAGCAACAAGCCGAGCCTTGTATCTCACAATCTCATTCTTCTCATTTCTTTTTCGTACAAATACCCATTTGTACCCGACAGGTTTCACATCTTCTGGTGTGAGTACTATAGGTCCAAATACATCTCGCTTGTTAAGCGAATTTAATTCAGCATCAATAGCCTTTTTCCATTCAGTCCAATCATGTCTATTCTTACACTCGGCAACAGAACGGGGTTCAGGATCACCATTATTTTCATTAATGACATCACATGCCAAACTATAAGAGAATGCATCATCGAGATGAATAATGGTATGAATAATGGTATAATGTGAAATGCTCATATGTGAAAAGATGAAAATCTTATTCACCTAAATGTGAAAATAAGAAATTACCAAAGTCATAAAATTAGGGCTATATTGTAGCTCCCAAATGATGACTTTGAAGGTTTGATCTAGCTCTCAAAAGATGACTTTTAAAGCTTGATAATGTGGAAATTTGTACCACAAATTTCCTATAAATAGGTTAGAGTTTTGGGATGAAGAACACACCCCATTCTAAGCTTTTCTAAAGCATAGAATTCATCATCTCTTTTCTCTACCTTTTATAGCATAGAAAGCCTTGGTTACTTTACTAAAAGTTTCCATATAAAGAGTGTTTGTACTATTGTAATCATTCCTCCAAAGAGATTAGTGAATTCCGGTTTTCTCCGGCCGTGGACGTAGATCATTGATCGAACCACGTAAATCCTTGTGTCGTTTTATTTATTCTCGTATTTACAACACGTTATCAGCACGATCACTCTCCACTAAGTAAGTTCAAAAACACAGGTATGGCAAAATTCCTCTAAACCTTTTATTGAGTTCTTTGTTAAAAATAACAGCATATTACTATACACAGGAGGAGTACCTCCTTATAGTAATGTGATGTGATATATACTAATTATAACTTTATTACATAACATCATATTTTACTAAAAGTGTGGAGTACCGCCCTAAGAAAAATGTGATGTGATTAACTTCTAATAAGTTCTTAAATACTTTATGTTGATATTTATGTGATTAAAATATATTTGCTATGTTTATCTATTTTGATGACATTAATAATATAATCTGTCATTTAACTTATATGATTTTAAAATATTAAAAAAAAAATTAAAAAAGTTTAAAACGGCTATATTTTCAGCAGAAAATGTAACGGCTGTAAACGGCTATAAACGGCTATAAACGGCAACATTTTACACTATAAATTCGCACTCATCCCATACTTCTAATTCATATCATTCATACTCTAAGATTTTCGACAAAATGGTCGCCGAAATGGTGTTGGTTTTTTGTGCCATGGTAATTAGTGCAATGCATATTGCTATTGTCATCAACGATGTTCCGCAAGCAGAATTTGAATCTATTTCAATTATGCTCGCATTCTTGTATGTCCTCTTGTTTGTTGCAATTTATGTAGGTTACAAGTTGAAATAATTCTAATGAAATATTTATTTTTCCATGTTAGTTACCACCATGTCGAATCTTGTCAAGCTTGAGTTCAATGCTCTCAGTATCAATGGAGATAATTTTATGCCTTGGTCACTCGACATTAAGGTGCATTTGCGATCAATGAATCTCACTGAGACACTTAATGAGGCAAATGAATCATCAGACGTAGATAAGGCAAAATCCTTGATCTTTATGCGTCGGCACCTTAGTGAGGGCCTGAAAGATGAATATCTCACTGTGGAAGATCCAAGAGCATTGTGGGAAGCTTTGAATGATCGATATGGTCATCAAAAGAAAGTAATGCTTCCTGGTCTACGCAATGAATGGAACACTTTACGGTTCCAAGACTACAGCTCAGTTGCTGACTACAATTCAGCATTGTTCAAGCTTGTGACCCCATTGAAATTTTGTGAATTCCCAATATCTCAGAGTGATATGTTGGAAAAGACTTTGTCTACTTTCCATGCATCAAATGTCACCTTGCAGCAACAATATCGCATGCAAAATTTTAAAACATATTCTGAATTGAGTTCCCTTCTCCTCATTGCGGAGCAGAATAATGAGTTGCTGATAAAGAATATCACCAATCTCGCCCGACTGGAACTAAAGCGTTTCCTGAAGCAAACGTTGTTAGTCTCGATGAACCTGGACGAAAGAATTATTTTCAGGGTCGAGGCAGAGGTCGAGGTCGTGGTCGTGGACGTGGACATGGTCGAGGTGGCTATAACTCGCCATATAAGTTCAACCACAAGAACCAGCAACATGGGGTGAACCCTGAAGGTACCCATAAAAAGGGAAAGGAAGTTGAATCCTCAAAGGGTTCTGGAAACACTTGTTTCAGATGTGGAAGTAAAGGACACTGGTCGAGGGTTTGTCGGACCCCAGCGCACTTGTGCAAGCTTTACAAGGATTCCCTGAAAGAAAAGGGCAAAGAGGTCAACTTTATTGACCAAAGCCTTAAGGATGAATCCACTCATCTCGAAGCATCTGACTTCAATGATGATTTCATGGACACTGTTGGTGATTTCTCTGAACAAGTGAATATCGGAAACTGAAAAAAATGGGAATGAAGCTTGATGGTTCGACATCTTTTTTTTTCTTATGTAATGAATTGTGTGTTTTTTTTTTCTTTCGATTGCCAAAAGTATGTTTTTCCTATGTAACATTTTGTATGATTAAAAGCTTACGAGTGCCTAAATAAATATTTCTTATCAAAATTTGTTTTGTGTTATTTATTTAGAAATTCAAAAATGGATAAAGATAATCATGAAGCCAACCAAAGGATCAAAATTGAAGATATGTGCATTCTTGATTGTGGAACTACGCACACTATATTGAAGGATAAAAGGTTTTGCTATTGTGAATTGTAAAAATATTTTAGAAAATAGTAGAACTTCAAAATAAGGTGAGTTTTCTTTGATATGAAATGTTAGGGGACTGAACAAGCAATTAGTGAAATTTTAATTTGCAAAACCGTCCTTCAAAAATAGAAAAATTAAACTACAACCCGACCCCCATCTCAAATCATTTCTTCTTCATCATCATCCTTCCCCTCTCCTCTGCCCTTTATCTTCTCTCTCCACATCTGTAATTTCACACACGATTCCCTCCACATAACCCACATGCCTTAGCGTGATTATCTCTATCTGTTGGTACGCAATATATATGATATATGTATATATATACATATCTGAATTGATAATCAAAAGGCTGCTAGCTAGCTAGCTTCATTGATAAGATATCACGCACGATCCGCCAAAGTTATATGGAAATGAGCTTACCGGAGGGGGAGGTGAAAATTGTGGAAATTACAGGATGAGGAAATGAACTTACCGGAGATCCGGCGGTCGGAAGATCTGAAAAGCAATTTCAACACATGAAATGTTCAACGAGCTTCTGGGTAGAATGTCGTGCGATTCCGATGGTGCGGCTGTGGGGGAGAATATGTGGCGGTCATATGAAGAAGATTGTAATTAGGATGTCACCTGATTTGATTCTGAGGCCTCACAGTAGCCGACAGTTTAGGGCACTATTGATTACTAAATTATATGCCAGGTCGCCCCCACCTATTTTTAGGGCTTTTTCATTTTTCTTTTTTGGTTGTTACCCTTTCCTTAGTTTGATTAATGGACTTTTTTGCTGAAATATTAAACTAACAACAAATGAAAATCATCATTTACATAAGTACAACCCATTCCGAACTAGTTTGGGACTGGATCGATTTGTTTGATGTCAGGTTATTTGGTTTGATTGGTTGGTTATTATTTCCAAAAAAATTAAAATATAAATCGACCCAAATTCAGTTAAAAATCAAACAAATCGAACTAAATTCAGAATTTGGTTTTAAATCGAATAAACCAAATAACATGAATTCTCAATATTATAAAAATTAAAATTAAAATTTCAATTTTTTTTATCACAATTCAATCTATCACGAACATACCACAAACATTTTTCAAGATAGCAAAGACAAAATGGTCCCTTGAGTTTATTGCTTTTTACTCATAATTAATTATTAAATTATTTGCAATTTAATTTTTGATTCGGTTTTGGTTGAGTTTAAAAACCCAAAACCGTACTATGACCACACTTATAATTCAGTTTGATTTGGCTTCTGATCCATATTCTCTGTCTTTTGATTTGGCTGGTTTTGAGACACGAGACTAGATCCTTGGAACGAAACCGTAGAATGTATTGAAAATAAACACCATGATACTAAGTTATAGCCACTTTTCACAAGTTAGCTCGATATGTAATTTACAAAATAAACGAAAACGTGATAACCCAATTCTAATTTTTTTAAAAAAAAAATTCTTTATATATTAAATGATTAGATTGTCTAATTAGTAGCAATTGGGATGATGGCTGCCTCGCTACCTCGCGTTTGCAGGTTCCTCTTAAATTATATCACGACTTTTCAACTCAAATACTAAAAGAGTATAATGGGAAATTATCTAAGTGACTTTTTTTTTCCTCAGATTTTTTTATATAAATCTTTTTTATTTAAGGTGAAACTGCCAAGGCGGATGTATACCGTAAGTGAAATCCCCAAACCAACAACCATAAAATAAAGTACATAAACTCCACACTTGTAGACGCTTGTATGAATTGATGGTTGTAAGAATTTTTTGTGATATTTGAATAATATATATGTTATGCGTTGGAATTACAAGCTAAATTGTAATGAGATTTCTTAAATATTGAGTTAAACTTAAAGTGTATGCAATTAAGTTATAAAACAAAATTGAGTTGAATCAAACTAAACTAAATTTATCACAATCAACTAAAATTGGATTGAGTTAAACTAACTTAATCAGGTCCAAGCCAAAGTTGGGTTTCTCTACAAAAAAAAATAGAGTTTTTCAAGACTCAAGTAACACAAATATATTATCATTCTCTCTCCTCCCTCGTGCTCTGATCTCTCTCCTCGAGTAAAACACACGCGCCCTTAATACAGTAACAATTATTACCGTTCTGTCCACTTTTATTCTCTGTCAGTGCCGAAAATAGCTAAAAAATAGTTCCTGCTACCACTACCACCGCCGTAGCGATGGCGGCTCCTCCCACCGGAGGCGGCCCGCCACTGTCCTATGCCGCTATTCTTCAACCCAACACCCAACCCAACGCCATACCCATCACACCTTTCAATCCAATTAGAGAATTCGAGGGAGAAATAGCAATTATATACTCACCGGAGGAAGCGACTGTTCTATCAGCTCCGCTGCGTCTGGCACTTATCGGCAAATTTAGCTTTGGTCGCCCTACCATGGCTGATATCCGGAAAGCTCTAGGCACTCTTGGTTTCAAAGCTGAAGTCAAGGCGGGTCTGATTGATTCGCGCCACGTCCTGCTCCGATTTGCTGACGAATGGGATTATAACGCCTGCTGGATGAAAGCAACGTATCTCCTTGGGAACTTTCATATGAGAGTTATCAAGTGGACACCGGATTTTCTGCCAGGGGAAGAACCACCAATCGCACCGGTATGGATTTCAGTTTATGGTTTACCAGCTTTTTTCTACAATCCTACTGGTATTAGGGATGTCAGTAGTCACTTTGGTACACTAATGATGGTTGACAAAGCAACCAAAGAATTAGCTAGGCCTTCTCTTGCTAGATTCTGTGTGCAGCTGGATCTTACCAAAGAACATAAGAGCAGAATCAGATTAGGTCAGGGTAATAGCACTTGTTGGTGTGATGTTGAATATGAGGATATTCCTCCCTACTGCAAGGAGTGCTCCAAAATTGGCCATAGTCACCACAATTGCAGGAGAATTCACCCAGAAATGAACAAACAGTACATGGAAAACAAGAAGATGGATTCCCTGCCCAAGGACAAACAAAAAGAGATAGCCAATCCTGTTGTACCACCTAAGAGGAACATTAGAGCCAAAAGGATATGGAAACCTCGAAACTCTTCAGGATTATCCAATGAACAGAAGGATAAGGAAGCAGCCAGGGGGAACAATGAAATCTTTATGGATGCTCAGGAAGACATTTTTGAAGATGCTGATAATAGTGGGGGCTCTGAGGAGTATCACTAGCAGATGATTATTCATGTTCCAAATGTGCACAAATCAGAGACACCTGCAAAAGGATCAGCTCAGCCCTACGAAAGTGATGAAGCTCTTCTATCAAATATGCCTGTAAAGTCTAATAACTTTGCTAGAGATGACCTTGTTCTGGAGAAAGATAAACCTTATGATCAATCATCCTCTATAGTGCCATATGAAAGACCATTAGAGATTCAACCTCTTTTTTCTATTTCACATGCAAATAGATTTAATGTTCTGCAGAATTATGAGGAGGATGTCTTGGATGGGGATCAAGAAACTAATGGAGATCTCTCTCCAATCTCTCTCAGTACTCCAACCAATGCTCAGGATCTCTCCAACATTGAAATCCATACATTTCAGGATTCTCCTCATGATCCTATACTTGAGGCATCCAAGTACCCCCCTTGTGCAGATATACTCAGGCTTTTCTGATCAGGAGCCAGTCACCCCTTCACCATTTAATTTGGGAACTCAGAGACAACCTGATCAGCACACAAGTACTTCTTCCTCACAGCTGAGTTCTCTTGCAAAAGCTGACTTGGAAAGTATTGTTTACAGCTCCCCTGCAGCTTCTACCAACAAGGTTAGTATTTCTTCTCCTGGTGAAATTTCAGTTAGCATTATTAGGGAGAAAAAAAAGAAGAGTACATATGTTAGTGGTATTAACATGATACTCAGATCTAGACAAAAACCAAAAGAAATTTAAATGATAGGACACACCATCATAGCAAATTTTTTGGTTTGGAATATAAGAGGTTATGGGAACCAATCTAGTAAAAGCATGCTTAGGCTTAAAAAGCTTATCAAAATCCATAACATATCTTTTCTATGCATATTAGAACCTTGGCATTCAAATGATCAAATTGATTCTCTTAAGCATGAACTAAAATTTATAAATACCATGACTTCTGATAATGGAAAGATTTGGTTGTTCTGGAACAATGATTTTACATGCACATCTCACACACAATATGCACAATGCTTGTCTTTAAATCTCACTGTTAACTCAACTGGAGAATCCTATGGCAGGATATTCTTAACATGCAGGTTTCCCCTAGGATTTTGATAGGTGATTTCAATGCCATGACCTCTATATCAGAGTACAAAGGCTCTGGATGACCTAATCTAGTAAGTATTACTGAGTTCAATGCTTGTATAAACAGCGCTGGACTACAGGAGCTGCCTACAGTAGGAAATACCTACACATGGTTTAACAGCCAAACCAGATCCCCTGTATATGAAAGACTTGATAGAGGACTGTGCAATATCTCCTGGCACCAGATGTATCCTCATAGTTCTATTCAAGTTTTAAACAGGGCCACCTCTGACCATTCCCCATTAGTTTTATCCATTCAGACCAGCCAGATATCCCTTCCCAAACCTTTCAGATTTCAAAACATGTGGACCAATAGAACTGACTTTTTAGATATTGTCAGACAAAACTGGAACCTCCCATGTCAAGCCAAAGGTTTAGAAGCAATCAGTCTTAAACTTAGAAGACTGAAACCTATCCTCAGAGCATGGAACTGGGAAACTTTTGGGGATATACACCAGAATGTTAAAAAAGCTGAAAAAGAAATAGAATCTGCTGAGATTAATTTCCAAAAATCAGGCAGTGAAGATGACCTGATAGAAGTTAACAAGTGTAAAGCAGTTCTAACCAAAACTCTCACAGAGGAAAACATGTTTTGGAAACAGAAATCTAGGTGTAAATGGCTAAAGGATGGTGACCAAAACACACAGTTTTTTCATCATTCAGTGAAGGAAAGAAGGGCTAGGTCAGTAATCACTAAGATTAAAAGTGAGTCAGGCATATGGCTGTCAGACCCCACCCTAATCAATGAAGAATGTGAAAAATTCTTCAAAATTTTACTTACTGAACCTGTAAGACCAAATGATGCCTCTTTCTTACCTTACTTTCTCCAAGAAATCCCCAGTCTGGTATCTAATTAAGACAATATCAGAATGATAGCCTCAGCATCTATGGAGGAACTAAAACAAGCTGTTTTTGGACTTAACTCCAATAGCTCACCTGGCTCTGATGGCTATAATGGTTTTTTCTTTACCCATTGCTGGGACGTAATTAAAGAGGACCTGTTAATAGCCACCAATCAGTTTTTGAGTGGGAGCCAAATCCCAAAGTCCATTGCTAGTACATGGATTACGCTTATCCCTAAGAAGCAAATTCCCATTACCTTTGCAGATTATAGGCCAATCAGCTTGTCCAACTATGTTAATAAGGTTTTTTCAAAAATCCTTAAGGATAGAATTAACCCTATTATGGCAAAACTGATATCTCCAGAACAAAGTGCCTTTATGCAAAATAGAGATATCACTGATAATGTCCTACAAATGAAGGAAATTGTCAGATTTCTAGATAAGAAATCAAGAAACCCTAATCTGATAATTAAATTAGATATGGCTAAGGCTTTTGATAGGGTTTCATGGAGCTTTCTTAATTCCATCATGCTCAGATTCGGTTTTCATGGGACAATTGTTAAGGTTATCCTTAACAACATATCTTCAGCATGGTTCTCCATTCTTATGAATGGTGCTCCAGTTGGTTTTTTCAAATCTAGCAGAGGGATCAAGCAAGGGGATCCTTTATCCCCTTTCCTATACAATCTGATGTCTGAAGCCTTCTCTAGAACATATAAGAAAATGATTAGCACAGGATATATTGAAAGTTTCTCACTACCTTCTTCCTGTCAACCAGTTTCTCATATCATGTATGCAGATGACACTGTAGTTTTTCTATCTGCTAAGAAACAAAATTTAAATAGGCTCAAGGAATATTTCCTAGCCTATGAAGCAACCACAGGGCAGAAGATAAACTACACAAAAAGTGATTATTATGTGTCATCAAAAGCTTCATCTGCTATACATAATAGGATTAGGAATATTCTCAGTATGAAAAAAAGTCTTTTTCCTTTCATATATCTGAGGGTTCCTATGTTCAAGGGTAGAGCAAAAATTGCACATTTTCAACCATTGGTGGAGAGGATACATAATACCCTTGGGAACTGGAAAAATGACCAGCTGGAAAGTTAGTATTGATTAGATATTGTATCTATTCAATACCAGTACACATTGTAGCTGTATACAAACTTCCAGTGGCTGTCATCAAAAAGTTGGAGAGGGCTGTTGCTCTTTTTTTCTGGGGAAAGAACAAAGATGGCACAAAAAAGAGATCATGGAGAGCTTGGAAGAAGCTATCCTATCCACTGGAGGAGAATGGCCTTGGAGTTAGGAATTTTAGGTCCATTAATTCAGCTTTTTCACTCAAACTGTGGTGGAAGCTGCAGTTTAACCAAACTGGATGGACTCAGATGATATGGTCTCTCCCTGAATCACATAAGAAATCCTCCACGTGGAAGAGAATCTGTGAGGTCACAGAAATAGCTAATGCTAATAGCAGAATCATCTTGGGAAAAGGCACATGCAGTTTCTGGGATGGAAATTGGACAGGAAAGGGAGCACTCTATTACCAATGGCCTGATACTATAGATCTTCTTTTTCCTGATATGACTGTTTCTTTTTTCATCAATAATAAAAATGTTGTCTTACCTCTTCTGGAGCCACACTTGGCTACCAATATTTGTTTTCTATTACAGGGTATGGAGCTGACATATAAGCATGAAGACAAGTTGGTTTGGTGCCCATCTACAAATGGCAGTTTCAACATCAAAAGTGCTTACCAGATAGTGAGAGCCAAGAAACCAACAGTATATGCTTTCAAAAAGGTTTGGAAATCTCATGTACCACCTAAGCTCTCAGTTTTTATGTGGAAACTAATGAATGCTTTAATGCCTTTTGATGATGTGCTTCAGTCCTTTGGTTTCCCTATTGTGTCAAAATGTTTTAACTGCACTCAATCTGATTCACTTGAACACTATTTTAACTGCTGCAAGTTTAATTTGCTTATATGGAGGGAGGTGCATAGGTTTATGATGATTAGCAATAGGACTTTTTCACACATTTGGGATAGAATATCCTTCTATCTCAATTTCAAGGGAAAGTCAAAGATCCAAAACAATATGGTTAGAGCTATTGCAATTATCACTTTATGGTGCCTATGGAAAAGAAAGAACAAATTAGTATATGAAAATGTACTAATTGGTAAGGAACATCTCCTCCAACAGATTAAGGAAATGGTCTCTCAGGTTTTTTCATCCAAACCTCTTTTCTCAGAGGGACTGGATGATCAATACTGGATCCAAAATGGATTGGCAAGCTTCTTTTTACCAGTTAAAAGGAAAAGGGTCACTCTAGTCCACTGGGAGAGACCTCTAAATGGTTTTAAAATAAACACTGATGCCTCTTTTATAAGTCAGAACTGTGTAGGCCTAGGTGCTATAGTTAGAGATAATTGTGGTAATTTCATACAGGCACACTGTAAAGTGTCCTATGCTGAATCCCCACTACAAGATGAGCTCCAGGCTTTGGCTTTTGGTCATCAGATAGGGCTGAGTCTCAATACTCTTTTCTGTCTAGAAACGGATTGTAAGCTTGCTGTTTTAGGGATATCTGATCCTACAAAGATAGCCTGGCACTGTTACTCTATAGCATCTGAACTGAAAGAACTGGAATGCCAAGTCCTTTGGACTTGTAGACAATGTAATTGTGTAGCAGATGCTTTGGCTAGAATAGCTATCAATGATAATGCCTCTAAGCAATTTCTTTGGTCTGAATTGCCTCAGAAGCTTAGAGGAATTATATTGATGGATAAGAAATATATCCCTGCACTTAGAATTCTCTAGAACTCTTTACTGGTTTCCTCTTTTTTTGCAAGTCAGGTACAAGCTGGAAGTCCAACTTTGTCAGGAAACGCACCCAAGCTCCCATGGCGGTTTTTCAAGGACTTCCAATTCCATGGTGCCATTTCAAACTGGATACTTGGAAGCAGCACAATCAGCTGTTTTTATTTTGGAACTGGGCATAGCTCTCTGCTACTCCATTTCGTACTATGCTTAGATTGATCTTTCTTTAAATCCTCCCAACCGATTTTTAAGAGTGAGGTGGCTACTGAATGTTTCATTCGGGGATGTAGGTACACCAGGGGTAGGTGTATCAGGGGAATGAATCGTTCTTTAGAGCCTCTCTCGCTATCGGCTTCAAGGATTAAAAGAAATTTCTCTATCCTTTCAGCATTTTTTTCATCTTCTCTTATCATTGTAAACTCTAAAGACTCATGTATTTTCACTTTCTAAGAAAAAGTTTGAGGAGCCTAATATATCCCTCCCACCATTGGTGGCTTAATTTTAAAAAAAAAAAAGTTAAACTAACTTAAAGTTGTAATTAATTTATTGGTGTTGTAGTGTATCATTGGTGCTGCAATAAGTTGAATTGGACAGGGGCTAAAAAAAATAGTGATCATAACCAAACGTACATATATATGTCAATTTCTCAAAGTGACTTCAATTATATGTATAATGGGAGTATATTGTCAATTTCTCACAAATATATATCAAACATATAAATATCAGACTAGCCTAGCAAATTAAGTTTTGGTTGAATCCAAATTAAATATCTAGAATCGAACTCACAATATTTTCCACCAAAATTTACCCAAATTCCAAGTTTATTAATACTTCAAAATTATTTTAGAATTAATTAAATAATTATTTTTAACTTTAAAAATAGAAAATATTTTCAGCTGAATCATTTCAGTTATAGAACTAATTAAACTCCACATGTGATGTACCCTATTTATACTCTAATTTTTAGTGTATTTGAAACTTGTTTTGAAGACCATTTGTAACAAAGCATAGGATTTTACTCATTTTAGAGTTAATTGTATCATTAGAGCTTTATGTTTAGAACTTGTAAAATCATATGTTTATGTGTGTCTTTTGGAGCTTGTTGATGTGAATTCTTGAAAACCTTCTCTATGCTATAGAGTTGATGATTTGATGCTCGGAACTTGAAAAATTGGTTATAGAAGTGGCGAGAAGGCCACTTTACTAAAGGTGATAGAAGCTGCCCGGAAAAGTGTCGCTCGTTACCAGAAAGTGTCGCTGGAGTTTGAAGAAAGTGTCACTGCAGATGAAGAAACTGTCGCTGCAGCCCAGAAGCGTCACCAGCTGCCCAGAAGTGTCGCTGTGAGGAACAACGACCAAGGAAAGCGTCGCTAAAGCTTCGGCCCACTTGCCTCCTTGAGCTGAATTTTGAGGCTATAAATACCCCCTTATCCCTCTCATTT
Organism: Cruciata laevipes; assembly: GCA_963678965.1. NCBI lineage: Eukaryota > Viridiplantae > Streptophyta > Magnoliopsida > Gentianales > Rubiaceae > Cruciata > Cruciata laevipes. The sequence goes on from OY787642.1 coordinate 12,342,101, forward strand.
TGGACGAGCTCCCCTTGAATCCAAACCCCAATTTCTCATCTTTTTCCCCTTTCTTCCCCTTTTCTTCTCTTGAATTTCATGAACGAATATGTATTGATTATGATGATTGTATTAGCTTAGTTTTTCCTTGGGAGCAATTGATGTAGACTTTATGCTTGAGATTTTCATAACTTTAATATGGTTCTATTTTGGATTAAATTATCATTTGAATTCTTGATGTTGAAATTGTGTATGAATGTCGTTAATCTTGCTAAATTTGCCATGGGATTTGTGTTTTAAATCAATTGCATGCCTCATAGTTTGGGTAATTGTAGTTTAAACCCTAGTTCTAGTTTAATTTAGAGATTAGGTTAATTATAAGTAATTGGGTGGTGACAACCCCTTTGCTTGTTAGTCGTAGAGTAGTTTAGCCTAGTTGGTAAAATAATTGGTAATTAGAGAGGTTGTATGATTGTTGTTATGAAGCATGGTAAATTGTAGTCATGGGAAATGAATTGTTTATGAGTTTGAATTGTTGCATATCTTCGTAGGAATCTAATGTGATCATTGATCCTTCATCTTATGTAATTGTAGAGTTGAGATATTCATTTTCAATGTGTGATTATATGCATCGAATTGCTAGATTCGTGGGTAGATGCTATCGTTTACCCCAATATCATAAAGTAGCAAATATGAATTGAGATTTGTATGTTATCATCGTCTTAGTTCTTTATAATTTTCAAATGTCTTGTCCAATGCTCACATTATCGGCGAGTATGGGTGAGTTTGTCGATTCTCCATTTTTAATTCCATTGTCGATGTATCTAGATGCTATCATCTAGGTGAATTGATAATGAGGGCTCTTGAGTGATGCGTTCATGCTCACTAGCTATTATCGAGAGAATAGGATATTTTTCATCCATGACTTATGATCATAAACCCTACATATGAAGCGTTCACTCAATGATTAATCGATAGTTGAAGTTGAAGTCAATTGCCACCCAAGGCCTTGTATTTGTAGTATTTGTATTGTAGTGTAATTTATCTTAGTTGCTTTATTTCGTAGTGTAATAAACCAAACTCAAAACCCCCCTTGTTTACCTTACTTTCTATATAATATATGTATGTGTTTATAATCTTCGCTAAAACTCTAAAAAAAATCCTTCTCCTTGTGGTTCGATCCCTACTTCCCACTATCTACTCTATATTAGTTAGAAGTTGTAGGTGAATATAAATGTGTTTTGATTGAGTGTGATTCCCATTTACGACGTGGGGAAAACGCTTGTCAACATGCAATAAAAATGCAACTGGAATAAACTAACCTAAAATAAACTAATCTAAATTAGCTACCAACGAGTAATTATATTCGTGAAGGGAAAGGGTTAAGGGTAGGGGCAATGAAAGGTTCGGTTCCCTGATGCTTGGCTCAGCTCCTTGTGTTTGCCAGCCATTATCAGCTTGCATTTGCATGTTCCTCGTAAATTATCTGAATTGCTAAATATACCCCAAAATTATACTCATATAGCTCAAAATTAAGGATAAATGACAATAATGTCCCATGTAAATAGGTTAATAGTTTTTCATAGAGTAAAATTTGGGACATTTTTGTCATTTAACCATTTATTTTTGGGTTACAAGAGCAAAACTTTGGGCTACAAATAACAACACCCTAAATTATTATGGCAAGTCCAACAGATCCCTATAATTTTCTTCATCATAGGTGTTCAACCACACGTCTCCAAACAAATTTTATCAACTCCAGCATCTCTACAATATAGGGATTCTAATTTTATTAAATTAATGTTATACTTTTTTCTCTCTCACAAACTCACGTCGGAGCCACACCGACTGTCACGCGGCAGCTCTTGAGGAAGTGTTTATACACATGTGGGTTGTCGAAGCGGCGCCACCATCAGGTGACGGCGGAGTAGCAATGCTAGAAGGGATCCACCGCTTGGGTGCAGCAAGGCAGGTCGTTTTCCGGCACCCATACAATACAAGTTTCGGCACCACCGTGACCTTGCTCAATTTGTCGTCGGAGGATAAGACCGTTGTGGTTTTTTTCGATGGCGGCGATGGAGTTGCAGAGCAGAAACGGGAGAGATAATTTGGGAGGAGAAATATTAATATTTTAATTCATACCAACTCCTAAATTTTCATCCCATTTCTGTAAATTTGGGGGTTCTCCCTCTTTTCTTCAAGTTAGAGATTTGTTTGGGGAGCTGTTTGGAGCCACTTAACAACCAAAACCCCTATAATCTCTCAAAATGTCTAGGATATGGGTTCTGTTGAACTTGCTCTAAACCCGCTTTGACGGAATGTGATTCGACAGTTTCATATTATTTAACATTATCGGAAAAATAATGTTATTGAGAAAGTAGGTTAATTAGAACAACCAAAAGTAAAATAAAGTGATGTCCTTTTGATAAAGATCGAAATAGTAAAAATGACAGAAGCAAAACGATGAAAATGAGCTCTAAACATTTATACACACAATTCTGTTTTAAAGCAAGACTTAAAGTCTAAGTTTCATGTTTTACAGACTCGTGCAATTCTTTTTGTGACCCTTTGAACAACACTACCCAAGAATTGAATACAACAAAGGGCTAAAAAGCTTATCTTTGGAAAACAAGAAATCAAATGGGATATTCACAGAGCTTGGAAAGTACATAAACTGAGTACTTGGGATATTTAATTTCCATATTTTACAGAATCATACAATTCCTTTTGTGACTCTTGAACGACCCTCCAATTCCACACCCAAGAATTGAAGATCAGAAGGGTTGGAACAAATCAACTTATGAAAAACCAATCAACTGGCCTAGCCCAGTTGGCCAGGGGCCTTGCCCCGCCCAGGGGAGGTCTGGAGTTCGAAACTACTCAGATGCAACATTTCACGTAATTCTCTCAGATCCCCTGGGTCAAGTCTCCAGTCGTACTCAACTCAAGAGTCGGAGTTACATCGATGGTGTCAAGAGCAGGGGAGCATCGACGGTGTAAATGAGATCTTCACTCAACTCTAAGCATCATGGTGAGGACATCGGCCACTCGATATACGGGATCAGTAGAGTAGAGTAAGTTAGTGTAGGATTAGATTAGAGTAGAGTAGGATCCTTGTATCAGATTCGGTCGTTGTAGTGTTCCCTTCAAAAAAGAACTTATGAAAAACCAAGAATAAGTGTCAAAAGTATCAAAACTTCTCATTTTTCACATTCCATCAAAAACACACCTCCAACAAATATCCACAATCTTCTGAACAGAATCTTAAACTCAATACCTCGGATACCAGGAAATGGTCTGTTGGCTGGAGAGTAACTGAAATACGTTTAGAATAGTCTAAAACTCATCGCTCAGGATAGACAGGCAGCAGGAGCTTCCATTTGCTTGCACCCTTTTGGCAAATGTGTTTTTTAATAAGTGTCCATGTGCCCTGGATTTTTTGAAAGTGCTCTAGTACCCCTAGATTAACTTTGATTTTGTAAATTGTATCTCTAAAAGTTATAATCGGCATCTATATATATTTATTTTCATCTCACTTAATAGTCGAAAATATACATTTGGATGGTCTAACGGCGCTTTCAGAGGTAAGATTTTGGTGTCAATTCGAGTTGGCGTGTCGAGTTACGTGTTGGGTCAGATAGGTTTAGGTTGATACAGGTCGGGTTTTTTCGGGTCGGAATTTTTTTATCAGGTCGTGTCAAGTCGGGTTAAATTTGTGTCAATGCTGATTGTCGGTCGGGTCGGATTCAGAAAGAATTGCATTGGGTTGGGTCGAATCGGGTTAGACTCGTTTGTCAGGTTGAGTCGGATTAAGTAAAACTAGGCAATTTCCCAGTGCAGGTCCCAAAATCTCTTGCAGGTCCAATATTTTGTTGACTGGACAAGACTGCCCTTTTAAGTTTTTTATGTATGTTTGATGCAGGTTTTGCAATCGGGTCCTCCAAGATTCCTTTAATTATGTAAATTGTTGGTAAATCCAATTCCTTGAATAAAAAAGACTTTGTCCCTTTCAGTTATCTTTTTGCAGGTCCGATGAAAAGGAGATCTGAAAATTTTGTAAAACTTTGATTCATAGGCAGTAATCCCTTGGAGCCCGAACCCCGACGATCTGATCTATAGGTAAACCTACAGGTCCGATTGTATGCAAGAGAAGGGAGATGATTGTGGGAATTGAGATTGGTATTTTTCGGTGATAAGCTGGCAATTTTTCGGCGAGGATGAGATTGTTGGGAAGATTAAGTTAAATGGTCGGACCTGAAAATTAGAGAAGATGGCCTAAAATTGAAAATTGGTCAACAAAAAAATGAAAGAAAAAGACGAAGAAGATGAACAGAAGAAGATGATGAAGAAGACTATGCGATCTGAACAAAATTCTTGTATTTTATTCAAATTATATCTCTATGTATACTATATTTTGATTTACTCCATCAAGATTCAACATGTTTCGCTAGGGGGTTTTGTTACCACCCAAGTTCGAGACCTCTACTCTACAGTTTTTGGACTCTTTAAATAGATAATCCATTAAATCAGTTGAAAAAAAAAATGTATTTGCTAGGTTTGAACCTGGTTGTTTGAGATCGTTTACATTGTTTCCCCACTACACCAAACTATAAACTTGTAAGTATTGCGAAAAAGTATATACATAAGATCTAACTTCAATAAAGGGCCATACCAACATTTATAGAATTATAGGGCAACGTTTGTAAATATATTTTCTACCTCTCCCGCAACATAAAAAAATCTTAAAACAATATTTTCATATTTCATATGGCTTCAATTTGGTTTTAGAATACTCAATTTTAGAATTTGACACTTCCCGAATTCTTGGAGGGACCTAAGTGAAAAAAGTAAAAACTTTATAGAAACGTCGAAAATGAAATCCGCTCAAAGGGATTTCTAATGAGCAGCCCCGTAACTAATATTTTATTGTTCACACCAATAAAAAATTTCATCTACACTCTATTGATGAGGTATCAGTGCTAATGTATTTAACCTTTTTAAACTCTCTAGTATAGTTCGGTTTGTTCTACACCAACTACTTTTGGAATTCAAAAAGTTATAAAATTTTGTGTGTGCATTATACTTATCAAATTAGAATATAATATTGAATCATAATACCGTAGACATCTTTAACGTATTTAAACTCATTTATAAAATATTGAAAAATTATTTTTCAAACATTTTATATTGCATTCGAACAAACGAATAACTAATTGAGCATACTCTCATATTTAATCACGTCTTATGCAACAAATACACACCTTTAATTGTACGTAAAGCAACCGTTACTTTAAATTATTAAGAGTTGGGATTGTTTTGAAATAAATTTAAATACATTAAAGATGTCTACAAATTTACAACTCAATATTATCTTCTAATATAATGAATGTAATGCACACAAAAAATTTCACTTTTTTTTTAGTTGCGTAAGTAGTTGGTGTAGAACAAATCCATGGTCTATACTAGAGAGTTTACAAAGGTTAAACCGAGCAGCACTGATAACTCATCAATAGAGTGTAGATAAAATTATTAATGACGTGAACAATATAATATTAGTTAAGGGTATGTTAATTAGAAATTTCTTTGAGCGGATTTAATTTCGACGTTTCTACAAAGCTTTTACTTTTTTTCATCTACATCCCTCCAAGAAATCGGGAAGTTTCAAATTCTGAAATTGAGTATTCTGAAAACAAATTGAAAGCATATGAAATGTGAAAATATAGTGTTAAGGTTTTTTTATGCATCGGAAGAGGTAGAAAAAATATTTACATATGTTGCCCCATAGTTTCGTAAATGTTTGTATGGGCCTTTATAAATGTCATATTTAAAGATATATAACATTTAATTTTAGATATAAAGCATAATTCCTCCACTTGGTGTGGTGGTGTTTCATCTACTCTTGATTCTGTAACCATTTAAGTTCGGTGGCAATTAAATGCAGGAAAAAGAAAACGATTGTAAGAGACACACTCAAAGTAGGGTGAAAATTTTCACACTGTAAAATTATTATCCAAACAAACAAGAATAAGAACACAAGAAATACTAATTAAAAGAATGGTAGATTAATTCTAGATACTTGTACAAAAATTCAATCCAGGGATACAATCTCATTGAATCCCAAAAAACTTTCAGCCCTACACCAATACTAGAGATGAAAAGCAATCCATAGGAACTTCCTGTTCTTGTTCTTGTTCTTGTTCTTCTCTGTTCCTCTTTATCACTCTCGTTCTCGACATAATCGAAACTTGCCAAGGCATGCACCTTCTCTTGTGGCTTGATGTTCAAATAATCCAAGAGATTTTCAGTGATTCCACCCAATCCTATCGACACCGCATTTATTTAGCAAATGGGATCATCTTGAGCGGCGGCTCAACGCCCGAGTCGGGTTTTTTAGATTGAACACACTGTAAATTCAAGATCCCATTGACCCCCTTCTTAAATATATCCAAACTGGAAATGTTTTCACGAGTAGCACAACATGCATTGACCAGTTGAGATTCAGGGTCGAGACCACATTCTTCAGTAAGGTCTTCCGAATATGGGATGAAAATGTAAGGCACATTCTTGGATTTAGCAAGGATGGGAAGATGGAGCATGCAGTCAAGATCTTGTGCATCTGCAGCCATCACTACGAATTCCGAGGAACCAGTACAGAGGGCTTTGGTGACCTCATCGATGCCTTTCTTGAGAGTGCGGTAAAAAGTGGCATCACGAACCATATATAATGCATTACGGCTAGCATCATCAGTTCCGACCACAACTGGCACATGAAATTTGGCTCTTGTCTCATAATGTAGTGCTTCAACATCCTTCTTCTCTTCTCCTATTCTATTCTTTTCCGACTCAAGTTTCGGTTTCTTCAGTGGGGGTTCAATAGCTCTCACAGTTAGAGTGGTCCTGAGTAGGAGATTCTGTATGAAAGCACCTAGAGATGGGCTTCCTTTCATAACACAACATACCGATCGAGTTTCTCCAGAAATAGCAGAGAGATGTTCGGTGAAAGGGACGAAAAAGTAAGCAATATTTCTGGTGAGCAAGAGGATGGGGAGATGTGCCCAGGAATCAAAATCTTGGGCATTCATGGCCATAACCACCAGCTCCGCCTCACCATCGCAGACGTCCATGGTAATTGCATCGATGTCAGTCTTGAGCCTCCCACAGCCGGCAGCCTCCCAGAGAAGAGACTGCAAATCGCCCGTGTATTCGAGAGGGAGCAGTGGCAGCGGCAATTCGAATTTGCCAATTTTCTCATCTAGTAATTTCCTAGCTATAGCCTCATGATCAGGCTCAGATACAGACATGAGCTTCCTCACCCTTATATTATTTTCCATATCATCATCGCTCTCGAACCTAGATTCTGTATCAGTATCACCATCGCTCTCCGACGTAAATTTTGTATCATCATCGCTCTCCGACGTAAAATTCACATCTTCTACCTCGCCATCATCATTTTCCAACGCCGCCATGACGCCGAACCGGAGAAAGTTTGAGAGAAGGCAAGTTTTTTTTACGAGGAGAAAGTTAAAAGAGAGGTTTGGAGAGTAGTATGTATATAGGAGAGTATTTTCCCTTTCCCAGAGGGAATGGGTATTTGACTTTTCCCTTTTCTGTTTTGGAAAAGGGTTTCTGAGTCGGTGTCGAATCATCTACCGAAAAAATTACTGTTTTGTGATGGAAAAAAAAAAAGGCAATTTATGGGGCGAATTTTGTTTTGGTTTCTAAGTATAGGTGTTTCGCATTTGGCAAACGCGAAATAGCTGATAGTTCGCATTTGCCAAATGCGAACTAGCATATTTTTTTTTTTTTTTTTTTTTTTTACACGTGGGTATGGCCACGTGTACTAGTATTTCGCATTTGGCAAATGCGAACTATGGCAAATGCGAAATACTGATAGTTCGCATTTGCCAAATGCGAACTAGGATTTTTTTTTTTTTTTTAATTACGACATAAATTGCTGAAAAATCAGATCCAAAACGGATCTGATTCCCAATTGAAGGTCGGCGAGTTTTCGAACGAGAGCGAACGAGCACACACGAACGAGCGAACGAGAGCGGCGAGTGCGAACGAGCGAACGAGAGGGGCGAGTGCGAACGAGCGAGCGGCGACGACGAGTGCGAACGAGCGGCGACGACGGGCGAGCGAGCGGCGGCGAGGGCGACCGAGCGGCGAGGGCGAGTTTGCGGCGGCGAGCGGCGACGGGTGAGCGGTTTCCGGGCAATTTCCGGGCTATTTCCGGGTAATTTCCGGCGAGTTTGTGAAATACTTGAATATTTACATAATCCTATGGTGATTTTGTTTCTTGTTTTTATGATAGAATTTTGAGTTCAAGAACTAATTTATTTGCTTATTTTTACTACTTCAGTTAATGTTCTTATAAAATATGCTTTTTTGGATACAATTTGGTGATAAATTGACAGTTTCTTGTTAAACTTAACAATGAAAATTATTCTGATCATAGTATGGTAAAAAAGATTCTGAAAAAGATTCTTAACAATTTATAGTATGGTAAAGAAGTAGTACCATATTACTGATATTAGTATAGACTTGAATGATACCATATGCTCGCCCATTTCCGGGCAATTTCCGGGCTATTTCCGGGTAATTTCCGGCGAGTTTGTGAAATACTTGAATATTTACATAATCCTAATTAGTCAATGCCTAATGAACTGCTTAAATTTTATACATTTTCCATGTTGTTTGTTAACTTTCAGTTTTTGTTAGAAATGATATGAAGTACTTGAAATTCTGCATTTAGAGTAGTGTAGTTTTGTGTTCATTTGCTGCAGTTTATTTATAGATTTTATCTACTTCTCAGGTTTGAAAAATATTTTTAAATAGGTGTCTGAGTACCTATATTACCATGGTTAATCCTGGACCACTATCCACGGAAGTATTGTTCATGCATACTGAGCATCGTGCTAGGAAGGTATATGATGGCGTTCTTGATGAAACCCTCCAAGTTAGGAGGTGTGACGGAGAGTTGTGGAGAATAGTTCATCGCTTGTCATCTGAGGTGTTACATTACATTAGGGTGGCTGGTTTTTATGGTGTGTTAGGCTCTGGTCATATTAAAGTTGATCACTCCCTTATCACAGCCCTTGTGGAGCGTTGGCGTCCAGAGACACATACATTTCACTTTCCTATTGGTGAGGCAACTGTCACGATGCAAGATGTGGGAGTGCTTTGGGGTTTGCCTTTAGATGGCCTTCCTGTGACAGGTACAGACACGACCCGTACATTAGAGGAGTGGCAAGTCATGATTCATGACTTTTTGGGGTTCACACCGCCGGGACAATCCATACAAAAGGGTCGAATTCTGTTGTCTACCCTAGCTGCACATCTTTATACACCAGCTCCAGACACTTCACCAGTAACAAGTCAGCAACGAGCTAGGTGTTTTATTATGTTACTTCTTGGTGGTTTGTTGCTGTGTGATACCAGTGGTAGTGCGGTGCCACTGTTGTATCTGCCTATGTTGCTTGATTTTGCTGCTATATCACAGTATAGTTGGGGCGGAGCTGTTCTTGCCCAACTGTATAGAAATCTTTGTGATGGTGCTTTGTGCAAGAAAAAGGACATTGCTGGTGCTCAAGTATTATTACAGGTATAATTTTTAATATTGTTTTTTATTTTATATTTGATTACTAAAATTTTATGTTACAAAACATTAATTTATTTTTGTGATTAGGTTTGGGCTTGGGAGAGAATCCCAACATTGTGTCCACGTGTTGAGAAGCCGGTTACAGTGTATGAGTATGGATACGGAGATAAGTGAGTCTTGTTTTTTTAATCATTTTTGATATTAATTCACTGTATGTGATATTGATTTCTTTTCTTATTCATACAGGTGGAAAGGTCCCTTAGATTTATCCAAGACTTCAAGGTTCGTTCTTGCTGCGTATCGCGATCAATTGGGAAGCATGCAACATAATCAGGTCAACATTTTTTTATTTATATCTTTAATCTTTATCTTTTGATAATATATATTATATTGTCTATACTAAAGTTATTATTTTACGTGTTCAGTTTATATGGCAACCGTATACACAGGAAGTTTTGGATTCCATTCCTGCTTACTGTTCAGCTGGTCGTGATATATGGATGTCTACAGTGTACCTCATTTGTTGGCATGTTGCTGAGCCACATTGCCCTGACCGTGTCCTCCGGCAATTCGGATTCCATCAACATATACCAGTCAATAGACTACATTCACAGGCCGAGTTCAAGAACATCCATAGTCATAATCGTCGCGGCAGACCTAATACTAATTGGGAACATAGACTTCGTGAGTATGTGACTACTTGGTCTGAGCGACGAGAGCACGTTGTACAAGGAAGTGAACAAGGTGATCTATCTGAATACATGGCTTGGTATATGACGAGGACTGTGAGATATATAGAGAATCATGCACGACTGCCTATGCATTATGAAGGCTTTCAAGGAAGCACGAGCAGAGCTACTTTATTTGTAAGTACTTCATTTATCTTCATCTAATATTAATTATAATTTTTAATATTATTTCAACTACAAGCTTATTCACATTCTTTTATTTAGGAAGAAGGAGTGGCAAATATGCATCAAATGTCTCAGTCAGCCATGCAACACCCTGGATGCTCTATGGATGAAGGCAGATTTGCACAGATGGATCGATATGCCGCACCTTTCTACACATATGCTCGGGATCCTATCGAGTTGCGTCTTCCTCAGCAACACCAACAAGCTGAAGCCCCCCCACCAGTTGACCATGTTCAGGTTGACATACAACCCAGGGTTAGAGTACGACGCCAAGGTGGCAGACGCACTCGAGATCAGCTTATTCCACAAATATTTAGTGATGCAACTTCGAACCAAGGTGGTTCTTCACAGTCAGGTCCCTCACATCAGCCATTGGGATTTGCAGCATTCAGTAATTTGCAGCAGCATTCATTGGGATTCCACACTCCATTTGTTAGCCAGAGTTTTGCATCCTCTAGCATTCCACCGACTACGGCTTCTCCTATATTTGGGCAGGGTGATCAGGCTGGCCGTCATATTGATTTTGACAAGTTTGACGATGAGGGTGATGAGGGTGATGAGGTTGATGAGGGTGATGAGGGTGATGAGGGTGATGAGGTTGATGAGGGTGATGCAGGTCACCATGATATGACTATCCCTACTTCTCGTCCTGTTTTACCTAGACGCACTAGACGTGTTAGGCGCCCGACTCAATGTGGGACTGGTCATCATCTTGGAGGACCTCATCAATAGGTCCTGTTTGATTGTATGATTGTATGATTCTATGATTCTATGAAAATACTTTCATTAATAAAAAGTAAGACTAATTTGAAACAATTTCGTACGTACTAGTGTGATTTCAACTTTGAAACAATTTCAGCTCTAACGAAAATTACATGTTCTCTTGTCATGATCAGTTCCCCTACAAATAGAGCACGAGCGTGACCGTTGATCCATTTCATTTCGTATTCTTCTCTCTCCAAGCTTACCATGCTTTCTCTTTTTGAACATGTCTTTGTTAGGCAAAATAATCCTACTTGATGAGCTCCAAAGACATTCATCTCTTAGAGGTGAGAATCCAAGTGCATATTGAGCTTTGAAAGTTTGGACGGAGTAGACTTCATTGAAAAGATCGTGGGGATTGTCGCGCCTGTGCCTACAAGCAGCCAATGCATGAGAACATGGCATTCGGAACATTTGCCATTTCCCACATGAGCACCAATTCTCGTTGTATTTCACAGTATGCGTATGACCACCTGTCCCAAACTGTGGCCTCAACTTGGTTGTCACCTTGTACACCGAATTTGTAAAATCAAACAACTCAACACGGTGCCCCATTGCAGCTTTCTCGCTACGCTTGAATGTCTTCATAACCTTCTTCGGTAGCGCCTCACTTCATTAAATAAAAATAAACATGTATCAATACAACATCACCGTCAAATTTAAATAATTAATTGACCTAGTATTAAACTGAATTACCTGCACTTATTCGCTTCTTTTGATCTCTTTGCGAATAGATGAACAGTTCTTTGCAATGTGGCATTGACTAAAGCCGTGATTGGTAAATGTCTCACTCCCCTCAAAACATTGTTGTAGCTCTCAGAAATATTTGTTGTTAAAATACCCCACCTAGCATTGTCATCATCATAAGAAACACACCACATTTCTCTGGGATATTTATGTAAATACTTATATCCCTCAAGGTTTAGTCCCTTCAGTTCCTTCAAATGCACCTTTGCCTTACGCTGTTGTTTTGCAGAACCGATAAGCCATACTAGATTTTTCTGATGAACATTCGAACCAAATCTTTTACCATAGTTACTCTTGAGATGTCTCAAACAAAGGCGATGGTATCCAACTGGTTCTTGCCACTCAGCCAAATTGGTCATGGCATTTTTAAGCCCAGCGTGCTTATCAGAAATCACACAAACAGGTTGACGATCTGTCACGACAAACAACCGAAGTTGGGTCATAAACCAAGTCCAACTTGCCGTTGTTTCCTCATCAACAATGGCAAAAGCAATGGGCAATATATAGCCGTTTGCATCATGTGACACAGCCACAAGCAGCTTCCCTCTATAAGAACCTTTTAAAAAGGTTCCATCAACACTGATCACAGGCCTGCAGCTGTAAGAAGCCTCCACTGCAGGATGGAATGCCCAAAATACATATTTAAAAATTTTTTGGTTTACCTCTCCACCACTATGAAATTTCCACTGAACAACGGTGGAAGGATTTGCGCGTTTTAATTCACGGAAGTATGTAGACAACTTCGCAAATGATTCCTCCCAAGTACCATAAATCATGTCTGTGGCTTTCAATCTCGCATACCATGCTTTCGTGTAGGAAATGTTCATGCCCAAGGTTTCCTTTACATCTTGCAAGATAGTTTTCACAGCTAGGAGTGGATTGTCTTCCACAAGATGTCGAATCTCACCCGCAATCATTGTAGATGTCAAATTTGCATGACAACTAGATCGATTAATACCAACACATGTATGCTTCTTCACCCATCTAGTAATTTGCCACATGTGGTGGGTGCTTTTTAGAACAGCACGAACATGCCAGCCACAATTGTCTTTTGACTTGCATTTTGCAGCCCATGTGTTAGCCTTGCTTTCTGTCACATAATGCTCTCTATTGTGGCGCTCACCCCAAAAACTGACAGCCTTTTTCAACTCTTCCTTGCTATCAAAAATCATGCCACACTTAATCAACAGATTTTCTCGACTATAGATTGGGGCTCCTGCGATATCTCCATCATCAGTTGGGTCAGGATTATTGTCATCTCCAATATCACTCAAAAAATGCAACACCCTAGAGTTACTACTAGATGTCCCGAATCTCATACCTCCAAAGTTCGTATTGCCAAGATCAGTATCATGTTCTGCATCTTCATCTGAATCTACAGAATTACAATCTGAATCAGATGAATCGGGTTCAACCTCCTCACTCTCTTCATCGGAAGATGGTGGAGCAGAAGTTTCTTCATGTTCTTCCCAATGGTAGTCGTCGTCATCATCTTCATCATCATCACCACCATTAGCTCCATCTTCATCACCACCATTACCTCCATCTTCATCATCACCATTACCTCCATCTTCATTACCACCATTACCGCCACCGCCACCAGTGACCCTCACATCAAATTCATCACCACCAAAATCATCATATGCATTTGAAAATTGGGAGGTATACAACTCTTCTTCAATTCTGGTGGATTGACTAAACTGGCCAGTTATCATAGAAGGGGTAGAAGGGGTATGATGCTGAGGGTATGGATGAAGTGGATAGTTCGATGAACTAGGGCGATTGGGAGGATGAAGTGGATAGTTCGATGAACTAGGGCGATTAGGAGGATGAAAGGCATTTAACAATGAAGTAAAGGAGTATTGGGTTTCATGTCTAGATACTGCCTCGGTCTCTATGAAAAGATCAGCAAAAATTGATGATAATTGGTCAACAACCTCAAAAAATTTCTCCACGCCAGTATCATCTTGCAGCTTCAGTGGAGAATACATTTTGCTCGACCCAACAATTTCAGGGTACCGGTAAAACACCGTGAGCTTGACCGCATCCCTACGAAGTTCGGTCCCAACATAAATCAGGTCAACCAATTCGGAATAGTTTAGCCTTCGACAAATTGTAATTGTGTTCCTTGGAGTAGGTGGATCATAGCAGACACCATGACCAGGATAAAAAACAATTCGACCACCCCAGTACAAATTGATCATCAACGGCCTCATACTAATTCAAAAAATCAAATACCACAGTATAAGCAAATTTTTATTCACAACCATAATCACTTAGATTTATTCAAATTTTAGAACTTTATTTACTAATATTTTCTAATCATTTGTATAAATTCATAAGCATATTAATAATACTTAGTTAACAAATGTATATAAAAAATCACAAAAGTAAATTGCCAATTTAAGAAGTAACCTTTGAGTTTATAAGCTTCAAAACTTGCTAAGAAATCTGTCTGTGAGCTCCAAAATTCAGAATAGCACTCTACGAACTAAACCAATGGGGAGCAAAACCTACATAAACTTAGAATCATCATAACCAAAATTTAAAAAAACTTCACCCATATTCTACTAATTCATACAATTATTTTAGGCATCAAACACAATTACTGAATTACCTTTGAAGAACCGCCGCTGCCATCCGCCGCCGCCGCTGCCCGTTGATTGTCCAAAAAAACCAAAACCGAGCCACCAAATAATCACCGAATCTTAAACCGATCAATATTATTTGATTCGGGGTTTGATTTGTATTATATTTGGAACATTTGGGGTTTAATATGGATTGTAGATTTTGGGAGAAAAATCAAATCGGATTGTAGATCTGGTTTTTGATAAGGAGATGAGCAAAAGTTTAGAAATTAGATCTGGTCTGTGAACCAGAAGAAAGTTTGGGCGTGGTTTATCTGGATTATAATTCGCATTTGGCAAATGCGAATTAGAGGTAGTTCGCATTTGCCAAATGCGAACTATCCTTTTTTTTTTTTTTATTAAAACGAAAATCCACATTCGCACAGAAAAAAAAAAAAAAAAAAAATTCGATAGTTCGCATTTGGCAAATGCGAACTACCTCTAATTCGCATTTGCCAAATGCGAATTATAATCCAACGTGGCAGCCACGTTGGATTAAGCCTTAAAAAAAAAATAAAAAAAAATACATAGTTCGCATTTGCCAAATGCGAACTATGCCTATTTCGCATTTGACAAATGCGAAACACCTAGAACTAAAACATTCAAAATTTTCAACCTACTTTTTGAATCTCTTTTGATTTTCCCCCCATTTCGGGAAAGATCTCATCATCTACCTCTCTTCATTTCCCCAAACTTCATTCTTCTTCCACAGTTTCCTCTTCAAATTCAATTCCAACAAGCGAATCTCAATCCTTTTCAAACTCAATTTCGATTTCTCAATCTCGCTTCCAACCAGACTCCGAAGATGTGCCCAATTCGATATATTTTGCACATGATGTGCCCAAAATCCTTCGTGCATGAAATAAAAAACAAGCTGATCGGAATGGGCCACCGGAGCAAGAAAGTAACCGGAGAAGCTTTTCCCGATCAATTCGGCTTCCCTTGCTTGACGGTGTGGTACAGTTGATCAGGAGAGAGAACTAGCCGTACCGGAGAAGTGTTAGCGATGGCACGTGGGAGATGAGCTTCATCTCGTCTGATTCGAGGCAGCCTCGGGTGTAACGTAATTCGTATAAATTAAATTAAGGATGCGGTTAATGCCAGAGCTATTTTTAGCTGCTAGAGCAAATCAATTACCTTTTTTCCTAAATTACCCTTTATAAATCAAATCATAATTTAATCGGTTTTTCTAACGGGTACTCTAGTGAATTCGATAACAATAACAAGATTCTATCGATAAATGTATCAACCTTGGAAATTGCAGTAGCAATTAATTATACACCACACTCTTAATTATACGTAAATATATTAACTTTTACTTGGTAAATATAGTGATGGGTGGGGTCATAATTACAAATAAAAATATGAACACGCTTAATTTTTACTCGGTAAATATAGTGATGTATCCTTATTAATGGTAAAATGTCATCTATTTTATACGGCATATGTGCACTATTACCTTACTCAATTTTATTCTCACCGTGCTATGGTCCGTATGGACACTGATTATTTAATATTTGTAATATCGAATCATATCATAAATTAGAATATAATATTATAAATAATGATTTATTACATTTTATAACTTTGAACTTTTTAAATGTGGAAAATTTAAAAATAATATTACGAAAATATATGTATTATAAACATGTTAAATAATAAATAATAGTAAATATTTTATAAATTATAATATTATATTCGAATTTCTAATATAATTCGATATTACAAATATTAAATAATTAGTGTCTATTACACGGGAGAGAAAAAAATCGAGTATTGCAGTATGAAATAGAGCACATTTTACCATTAATAAAGATACATCGCTGCATTTACTGGGTAAAAAGTTAGACGTACTCATATTTTTATCTGTAATTATAACACAGGTAAAAATTAATTTATTTATCTGTAATTATAACAGATGTAAAAATTAATTAATTTACGTGTAATTAAGCGTGTGTGGTATAATTAATTGCTACCACAATTTCCAAGTTTGAAAATGCATTTATCGATGGAATCTTGTTATTGTTATCGAGTGCCCTTAGAAAAACCGTAATTTAATTCCTAGAAGCAAGTCTGCATTAGTGAGTTCTACCATCTGCGGGGCATTGATGAACGCCTCCCTGAATCAAAATCTTACGGTGCCGGAGATGATCAACGTTGTCGATATGGGTATATACAGGCGGGTTCAACCGTACAAGTGTGAATGCCACCCAAATCCTTTACTAAGAAAAAGACGTGGTCGGAAAATTCCTCAGACGGTTTTAGAAGATTATTTGGTGATCACCAACGATACAAACATTCACAATAGCACACACCATCATATGGTATTGCAATTTTTGAGAAACCGGATAAAAACCCCATTTGATGATTTTCTCTCCTGGATTGAATGTCGACGGATCAAGAAATATGTTGGTTTGTGAAATTGTTTTTGAGAGCTTGGGTTCTGTCAAAAGAGTGATCATTTATGTGAGTTATGAATATAAAATTGTATAGGAAGATTGGCTGAGATAAATACCTCCAAAGAACTCCAACGAACCCCGTTATACGCCGCCGGAGAGAAGTTGGGAGGCCGAGAAAAGAAAGATTGAACTATTGTTTAAAGGAAGGATAGTTTGGAAAAAAAGTAATTAATTTGCTCTGGCAGCTAGGGCATTAATAGCAGCCTTAAATTAATCATTGTAATCTAATTTATTTGATTAATGAATTGCACGCGCTAAAATTTTTCGTTTCTATTTGGTCCCATAAAAGTTATTACTAGTTCTATTTGGTTCTTTGGTTAGTCAACTAACGGAATAGTAGTGTTAGCTAACGAAATTTCTTGAATAAATTGCACAAATACTCTCCATTTCTATTAAAATTATCAAATTAGTCTTGTAATTTTTGAAACATATAAGTTAACTAACATTATAGAATTTTTTTAAATTAGGATAATTAACATAGTTCTTATTTAGAAATTAAATTTATTAAAATTAATCTATCGAATAAATTTATAAAATTCTACCTCAAATAAGAACAAAACTAAAATTATGGATGATTAAAATTAGAGACTACTCTAATAACGATACTAAAAATATTAAATGCTAATAGTCATAGAAGCACTAAATAAGAACAAAATATTTATTTAATTTTTCATAAAGAATCTCTTTTTATGTTCTCATATATCACATTCAATTTCATAGAGAGTACCTAAAATTATCTCACATGAGCGGATATAGTGAGGGAAAAGAAAAATATGAATGTGATTGATGTTGAAATTAAAGATATTAAATTTAAAATAAATTAGGACTTGTGTTTATGAAAACCAATTACTTATTTAAAATAAAAACCAATTACTTATTTAAATGTTTCACAAACTACATTGCTAATTTGATATTTTAATAGAAATGGAGGGTTTTTGTGTAATTTATTTAAGAAATTCCGTTAGTCAATATTACTATTCCATTAGTTGACTAACCAAAGGACCAATAATAACTTTTATGGGACCAAATAGAAACAAAACTATTTTACGAGACTAAAAGAAAACAATCTAAACTTTGATGGGACCATTAGGGTAATTAATTCTACCTATTTTATTCATTCCATTCAATTAATTTTATTCAAAAATACCTTTTTAGGCATTTACCTAGGGGAACGGTTGGAATGTTTGATTCTGAAGTGATGATATAGGATCCAATATTTTTCACAAAATGGAGTTTAGTTTAAATTCTGGCTTGACCCTTTTTACGGTGATGTTGAAGGTGATTTTATTATTTCAAAAGTTTTCATTGACAAGATTTAGTGCCAAACGAGGATAAGCATTTTTCTCTTGAAAACTTGATAATTGCACCCCTCTGGTTCATTTCTATGCTAATGGAAGTGAATTCATGTCCTCGGCCAATGCATACTGTTTCCACTAGGAATACTTTGATCAGCACAAAAGCCATGACTCGTATTTTTTACACTGATTTTTCTTTGATTAAAGCTTTCGACTGAGAGGTTCTTCTTTATTTCAGGGGCTTTAAGATATACCTTGTTCATCTGCATAAATTCAGCAGAAGATTAATACTTCACTCTGGTATTCAGCACAAAAACTTTTTTTTTTTTTTTTGCAATAGGCTTCAATCTGTTGGCGCAATCAATTCAGGCAACTCTACGACGTTAAGTTAATGAGAATGAGAAACTTAATATTCATCATAAAAATTACTGTTTTGGTACATCAGCCCACATAACAGAGTACTATTTTCGCACACACACAACAACAAGTAAAGTACTGTTTTGGTACACAACAAGAAGTAAAGAGTCTAAGACTATTTGCTCTTTGGTAAAGAAACAGCCATAATTAAGTTAGGCATCCCTTGCAAAACACAGCCCTGCACTCCTTGAGCGGCGCTGACACACGCTCATGTGGAGGCCTAACACCTCATCAGAGGCAAAGGTATTGAGACACCAGGGGCAACCTAGCCATTCCAACAAATTAACTTTTATTAATAAGAAATGAGCCAAAATAGCCTGGAGGGTACAAATGGGGGGAAAAGAGAATCTTATTCTTACCAGTTATTTGAGGAGTGGCAAATGGGGATATCATCAGCGGCGGTTCAATGCCTGAGTCTGCCTTTTGAGATTTGACCTAATGATCAGTAACATATTGAAAATATAAGTAGCTAGACACAATAAATAAATTCAGCAAAAAGTACAATATTTTCAGTGAGCTGCGAGGAATACCAATTGTAAATTCAAGATCCCATTGACCGCCTTCTTAAGTATATCCAAACTGGAAACGTTTTCACGGGTAGCACAACATGCATTCACCAGTTGAGATTCAGGGTCGAGACCACATTCTTCAGTAAGGTCTTCCGAATATGGGATGAAAATGTAAGACACATTCTTGGATTTAGCAAGGATGGGAAGATGGAGCATGCGGTCAAGATAATCTGCATCTGCTGCCATCACTACGAATTCCGCGGAACCTGTACAGATGGCTTTGGTGACCTCATCAATGCCTTTCTTGAGAGTGCGGTAAAAAGTGGCATCACCAACTATATTTAATGCATTATGGCTCGCATCATCAATTCCGACCACGACAGGCACATGAAATTTGGCTTTTATCTTATCATGTAGTGCTTTAACATTCTCTTCTCTTCTCTTCTAATCATTAGCATATAAAAAACAATATAAATAAACTGCAAAAATCTAAAGAGATGTTGTGTTCAATGTTTCAAACTACTTTTTGTTGACAAAATGAAAAGAGTACCTTTTCCCCAGCCATTGATTGAAAATCACTGTTTCCAGCAGGGTCAGGAGTCTCTCCCACTGCAGCACAACACACCATTTAAATGATATACAAGTCCAGTACAAGTAGTTGTGGCATACATAAATAAAAGAGAATGTTACCAGTTTCATCAGGAGAGTTAAGTTTGGATTTCTTCAGTGGTGGGGGTTCAATGGCACTCTCGTCCCCAGATTGAACCTAATGAGTAATGTGAAATCATTATAAACACACCCCATTAAAACAATCGGATTCTAAGCACACTAGGGAAAAAAAAACAAATAAGGACTTGGCAGCTACGAGGATATACAGATTTCTAATTACAAGCACCACTGACAGAAAAGTGTAGAGAACTAGAATCCCAAATAAAACAGTACTCCAGAATCCCAAAGAAAACGATACCATTCAAAGCATATAGAGCTGAACTAGCCTCAAGAATTATTTGCAATTGAGCATTAAATCACTAGAAAAATTTGATACACTAATTTCGAAGTACACATAGAATGAGAATCCCAAATAAAACAATAGAGGCAGAATAAAATTGAACTTCAAATTCAAACAAGGAGGTAGGTGTGTGGAATACCGTTAGAGTGGTCCTGAGTATGAGATTCTGTATGAGAGAAACCAAAGAAGAGCTTCCTTTCATAACACAACATACTGATTCAGATTCGCCGGGTGCAGCAGAAAGATGTTCAGTGTAAGGGACCAAAAAGTAATCAACTTTCCTGGTGAGTGAGAGGATGGGGAGATGTTCCAAGGAATCAAAATCTTGAGCATCCATAGCCATCACTACCAGTTCCGCCTTCCCTTCGACGACGGCTATGGTAATCTCATCAACGTCGGTCTTGAGCTCCCCGCAGCCAGCAGCCTCCCGGAGCAGAGACTGCAAATCGCCGGAATATTCGAGAGGGAGCAGCGGCAGCGGCAATTCGAATTTGCCAATCTTCTCATATAGTAATTTCCTAGCTATAGCCTCATGATCAGGCTCAGATTCAGACATGACTTTCCGCACCCATATATCATATTCCGTCTCACCTTCTGACCCTGATGCATCATCTTCACTCATTGACTCAGTAGTATCATCATCGCTCTCCGACCCCATACCTGACCCAGTACCCTCGTCGCTCTTACCCACATCGCTCTTCGACCCAGTAGCATCATCAATCTCCGACCCAATAGCATCATTGATCTCCAACCCAGTTGTATCATCATCGATCATCGATACATCGCTTTTCAACCCAATAGCATCATTGCTCTTCAACCCAGTTGTACCCTCATCGATCATGGATACATCGATCTTCGACCCAATCTTCGACCCCATGCTTGACCGATACAGAGGAGAAAGTTAGAAGGCTTAGGGCTTTTCTGTTGATGCTGAAAATTGATTAAAGTGCTAATATAACCTTAAGTTTTAATTTTAGTTCGATTATAACCCCAGAGCAGTTTTTAATTTTAGTGAACTAAAATTTTCTTTCACTATTGCAGGTACAAACTTCCCCTTGTAATTTCATCGAGGTCATGAAATTAAGGAAAATACAACAATTTAAAAATTATATTCTAGATGTTGCCTCTATGAATAAATCCCAACGGATATGAAAAATAGGTGGTCAAACAGACCATTTAAAACGTTACACTTCATATGAGAAATTACCATGTTTCAATTAGATCTCATTTGTGTAGTTTTTAAAATCTGTTGAAGTTTCCCAGCCTGTGGCACAAAACCAATTAATTAAACTTCAGAAAATCATGGGATTCACAAATCGCCAAGTTGAAGCAATTGTGTAGATGAATCGATCACTATAAATCACCAGATCTGTACTTGATAGTAATTAATGAAAACTATAGGTTGGACACAAGGATCCCCGAAGTATTGACTAATTCATGGACCTAAATTTGCAAAATAAAGATCCATATGTAATGAAAAAGATAAATGTAATGTACAAAAATGTGCTTCCAATGGCTAAAATTTATTTTCAAGTTCCTGTAATACAAAACCATGTCTTAGTCTATTCATGAGCAATCTTCAAACCCTAACTCCTAAGGCCTGCTGCAAATTACAAAATCAGCTTGCTCCACAATTTCCTCTTACGGATTCAATGTTTATATAGCACCAGTTTGCAGAACGGACGCAAAGAACTAATAATAGCCGTGCGAAAATCACTGGCTCCATCAAACAAAATTTTGAAGCCATGAACTAAAGCTTGACATCTCAAAGTCGATAATCTGAAAATCATTAAAAAAAACCAGAACCATTGCATCTACATAGTGAAAGCCAAGAGTTTATACTGCAAAAAAGAAGACGAGATTTCTGGATATATAGAGATTATTGGAGTTATAAGCAAACTTGAACCTTAATGAGCAGAAGAGGGCATTATCATACACACTACAAAACTCCATATCGCGTCGTCATGGTGTTTATGAAATTAGGGAAAAGAGTGCTCTCTTCTGCAGATGGAAAAAAAAGGCAACCGCGTGTAAACCAAACTATACTACTCCTTCATGTTCAATGTAATGGAATCAAACAGGAGTTATGGCTCTGCTAATATTTACAAGCAATTACCAGTTTACCACCATCTCATCGACATTATCTTCTGATTTCCTCATGGTCCAAAAATATCTTTTCGCATTAGCCTGTAGTCAATAATAGTTCTTGTCACTAACGAATGAAAGGAAAAAACCAGAAGTGTGTAATTGCAGCAGGGAATGTAAGGACTATGAAACAATTAAGCTGATATGGAGGATGAAAATACAAACTTGTGTAGGCTTTGGATTGTAAGAGGACTGTATCAACTAAATCCCTATCTACCACACCAATTATAACAATCAATCAAGAAAGTAGGCTAAATAGTTGGTATTGAATATAATGATGAATTCTACCAACACCAAAAACACTGAACAACCAATATGAATCTTACTTTGAGAAAATAGAAAAGTACATAAGTACAAACTCTCTTATGAGGAAGCATAAATGTTAGACAAGTGGCTATTTAGCCATAAAATCATAAAAGTGCACTTTTACACAAAGTTAACATTAATAACAATGAAAATAAGGTAAAATTCAACAAATTATAAATACATAACAGCCACATTATATAATAAACGTCAAGAGTTCAAAGGAACATCATCATATATAAAATCACATGAGAGACTTTCCCCTATAGGCTGGCTCACCTGAGACCTTCACTTCCATATGATACTTAATGACTACAAAATTGAGTCTTCTCTCCCTCGGGAATCATATATTCAGGAATCAGACATTGCTCCCAATTCCATTCTCCGAAGTCTATTTGATTCAGATACTCTGGATTACAAGAGCTGGCAATGCAATTCCCCTGATCTTCAAAAATAAACTCTGACAAATCCGAACTAAAACTCGCAACAGGCTGTTCTTCATATCCGCGCAGGTTGGGAGTACTCTCGGCCGGATTAGGAAAGTAATAACCGTGATCACTCACTCCAGCAGGATTGTACTCCTTAAAATCGTCTGATTCTGAGACAGGTTTTACAAAACAACTCTCTATAATGTTTTCCTCACCATGATGTTGTTTCCTAACAGGGAGATACTGATCATCTAATACTACTGATGTAGAAGAACTGGCTAACTGTGAGACAGGTTTTACAGAAGAACTCAAAATCATGTTTTCCTCACCATAATATTGCTTCATCACACCATCTAATACTGATGAAGAAGAACTGGCTAACTGTGAGACAGGTTTTACAGAAGAACTCACGATCATGTTTTCCTCGCCATAATATTGCTTCCTAACAGGGAGATACCGATCATCATTGAATATTGATGAAGAAGAACTGGCTAACTGTGAGACAGGTTTTACAGAAGAACTCAAAGTCATGTTTTCGTCACCACAATTTTGCTTCTTAACAGGCCAATCTTGACCATCACAGAGTGGTGCTGTGGAAAAACTGGATGCACATGAGTTTCGCTTTTTGCTCTGTTTAATCCGACAACCTTTCGTCTCGTTCTTTATTATCCGACAAATAACGTAGCTTGTGCTCGAAACCTCAGCTTCCTCGAGAGCATGTTGGGACAAGTGATATTCATGCATGTAATAGTAACTCTTGCTCGAAGCCGCAGCATCACCGCCACAATATTCGTACGTCAGAGTCCTCATGCGTCCCATGACGCGGCCGCCGTACTTCACCGGCTTGACTATACTCTGGTCGTCCCAGCAGCCGGCGCCGGCGGTTCTGGAAACTTTCTTCGCTCCGATCTTAATAAGCTTGGTGACCACGTACTTCTCCTTCAGTTTCTTCTTGTTAGAGTCATGGAGCTCCCAGATTTCATTCTCGCCGGAAAATACGTTCCAGGGTTCTTTACCGGGACCGTAGAGATCTAAATAGCAGAGGTCTCCGGGGACTTCGATGGCGGCGGAAAGATCCTCGCCACCGGCCGCCATGTACTGAAGAACTTCGATCAGAAATTTAGCACTGGGTCTGAATCGGAACCCTACCCCTCTCATAGCTTATTCTTGGTTAGAATCGGAATCGGGGTATTTAGGATAACCGCCGTTGAAACGCAGGTGGGAAAAGGAGAATTAGGGTTTTCCAAGCTTTCAGCAAAAAGAAAAGGCTTCCCGAGGATGAAAAGGTAAGGGGTTTGGTATTTATTGGTACGTAATCCCAGTTGGTTTATGATTCATGGTGTGTTTGCCAAGTTTTTGTCTTCCTTTTTTTGTGTTTTATATTTGGCAATTCTTTATAATTGGTTATAATGAATTACGTTGGAATTGGAATTGCTGGCTCGTGCTCAATTAGCTAATTTTACTAAGGTGTACGTTTGATTGTTCATGTGTCAGCTGCTTGGATTGTTGCTAACATCAAATCTGTTATTTAGACTTTAGAGAAGCAATTGAGGAACTCTGTGGATTATGCTTCTCAAACAATTGGCTACCTCTTTTCTATTCAAAAAAATTTAAAAGGGCGAATTCATCCCAACTGAATAAATCTTACATCATGATTAGTAGGGATTCACTGTGTTCTTGATTATATAATTTGACTTGAAAATTTTACAAAATCAATCCATTTGAAAAATTAGAGTATGTTTTTTTTATCTTAATTGAAATTATTTAAATTGAATCAAATGGATTGAATTGTTCCAAACATAAATTTCATACCGTTTAGTTCATCAATCAAATGGATTTAATACCAAAATGACTAAATTATATTAAAATTTATGAAATTATTGTATTGCATTATAACAGAATAGAACTAAACTAAATTACACAATCTGAAATACTAGAAATATATAATTTCATAAAATATACAAGTTACTTAGATAAGTGACGCCTCAGGTTAGCGGAAACTGAAAAACACCCAAACCAGAGAAATATATTGAATTTTGAGAATAAAAGTAGCCGTTGCGCTGTCTTCCATTTTCCCCCAAATCACAATTCCGAGAGAACCCAAGTTTCCTTCTCCACCCCCTTATCTTCCCTTCCATTTCTTAACTGCCCAGAAGATAGGATTCTCGCCTCCTAGATCACTGCGTTTATGATTACTGCTGTAAGTCAACTGCATCAGACTTCTGTTGCGATTTTCCCCCTTTTTTTCTACGGTTTTGCAATCTAGCGTTCTTCGATTTCTTTTCCGTTTTTTTTTGGATCGAAATCCAACTGGGCTCTCATTTTTTTGTAAATTATTACGGTCTTTGCATACCCAATGGTTTTTTTAATGTCGGTTTTAATGACTGGGTGGGTGTGGGATTTTCCTGGTATAATTCTATTCGAAGCTTTAATTTTCTTTTGGAATTTATGTTTGGGTTTTACAATTCAACGTGCGTTTTGAATGATTCTGAAAAAGGCTCCCTTTTCCAGATGGTTTTAAACGGAGAACTAAGTAATTAAGATTTCTTTTTTCCGCACCAGATGTATTTTTTAAGTCGGTTTGATGACTTTGTGCAGGGATATAACTTTGAAGATGAGATTCGGAACCCCAGTTACTTCGTCTTCAAGGATTAGGAGAACCCTGGCATATACCCCTGGAGAGGCTGCGAGGAGTGGATTCTTGTTACTGTTCGGTTGAGTTTTCTTAGATTAAAAGAGCATGCTGCGTATGACCTTATAGCTGTGAGTTCCAAGATGAGCATTCTATCATATCTAAGAATATGGCTCATGATAGACCCTGGGGACTTTATACATTTGGTAAGTAGGAATTAAGAGTATTAACCTAAATCAGGGGTTTTTGATGATATGATTCTGTTAGTATTTAATGTTGATGATGTGATTCTGTAAGTAATAATGGGATTCTCTCTTTGTGAATAAATTTGCAGATAAAGTCTTTGAATATTCTTGCTTGAGTTTACGAAGAAGGGCCAGAGATGTGGCTTTGTCAGTTCTAAGTGGGAATAATGGTAATAGGCATTCTTGAATATGTTCCACATTTATTTTGATTATCCTGTTAATTCTTAGGGAAAACAAAATAGATCTGAATTACTAACTTGAGTTTGAAGTCAGTTTGCACTTATCTCACCTGTTCTTGTAGAATTCTCTTATGCTCTTTAGAAATACATGGGAATGATAGATGATTGATTGCTCTAAAGATATTTGGGAGCATATCAGATATTAAACTTAATATGTGCAAATGGAACACAAAGTGCCTTTAATTCTCTCTCAAAAATAATACTCTTCTATATGGTGGGATATTTATTTTGCTTGCAGCTACAACATTTGCTTATGGACATTGGACAATGCTTGTACTAGTGTGTCTGATGATCTATTTTACTTTTGAACATTGTCTTGGTTTTTCAATAGCTTGAATAAACTGGATTCGTCAACATAAGCTAAAAGGAATATTGAATTGAATCAAATGATTTTTACCTACTAGAACAATTAGATTAAATTATGATATGATGGCATGCTTTGATGGTAGGAGTAAATAATGATTAATTAGATAAGTACCAAAAAGAAACCTTTGCTCTCTCTTCTGTATTTCATTGGTTATTATAATTCTTACAAATCAAGTGTTACAGGGTGCTGCAAACAGAAAGGTTGCTTCCACTAATATGATTCATCAGTTTGTTTAAAAAGGGTGGTGATGCATCTTTGTATTGTTTGAGTTTTTAATTTTCTTTGTGAGTATCACATTATAGCTGTATAATTCCTTTACTTTAAAGGGATTCTCAAAGTGTAATGCATCAGAGGTTCACTCAGCTCATTCTTGTTGATTATACAAAAAAGAAAAAAAATCAATTTTATATAGGATATCTTATTGGTTCAGTCGTCAAGAAAGTTATCTTGAGAACTCACTCCCTTATAATTTTTTTCATGATACGCAAAAAAGCTCTGGCGGTTAAAGGAAGCTATTAACATACACAAATCAGTTTGTGATGCTTATCTTCTTATATTTGTTATCATTGTAGCTTGATATATCGGTGTTTTCTTCATAAGCAATATTTTAAATGAACTGTCTTTGATACTTATGTATTTTTTGACTTGTTGATTATGTTACATACTTATAAGAAAATTCTAACATATTATGCCATGATTGGGTTTTTCCTCATCTCAGTAAGATCTTCCAGTGCTAGTGGACGTTGATTTCTCGGTATTGATCATCCATTGCCCCGCCTCTATTGGTAATGCTTACATTTTTAGGTTATTTAGTCTGCCCTTTTATGCATTTCGTTTGATCAGTTTCTCTTTTGGTGTTGTTAAGTCCTAGGGGACGTCAAATTTGTGTCTTGAGCATCTAAATTTTTATTTTTTTTGCCCTCAGCTCTTATGTTGTCTGAAGATCATTTCCTCCCTTATTTGTTTTCTCTTTTAAAAATGGCATCCAGCTTTTCTTGAGTTCCAAATGTCTATTTCATCAATTAAATTGGGGGCTATCCTCCAAAATCTCTTTTTTGGATTATGGGGATGTATCTCTACATGATGCTTATCCTAGACTAAGAACTCAAGTCAAGTTAAATCCTGTGAGGATGTCCTTTTATTTATTTTCAAAGAATTGTTTTTGTTATTGCCGAGGGCTTGAAATCATAAACTATCTGATAACTGAAATTTATGATCAGATGTAGATAGCATGTGCTTTCAAGTTTCATCTGCTTGCTTTCTCATGTAGATATGTGGATATCGTCATGTAGAT
The DNA here is from genome assembly GCA_963678965.1 of Cruciata laevipes. Lineage (NCBI taxonomy): Eukaryota > Viridiplantae > Streptophyta > Magnoliopsida > Gentianales > Rubiaceae > Cruciata > Cruciata laevipes. The sequence continues at coordinate 12,370,073 of OY787642.1, forward strand.
AGCTGATTAATAAGTAACCTTCTTTTCATGTTGTCACGAGGAGATCATGTGTGAAGTTCCAACCTCCTTAATCTTCTATTTTTAAAATATCCACCATGTCCCCTTTTTTGCCATTCCTCTTATGTTGTTTTTAATTTCTAATATTTTCCATGTTATTCTTTTCTTGTTTCTTCCAGTTATAGACTTACAATGTCTAACTTCTGATTTGGATTTTTCTATTATCATTAACATTCTTATTACCTCTTCGGTTGTTTTCATTCATAATATTTTCCTTGGAAATATTTCTTTATTTTTATTACTTTTTTTATATATATTTCTTTTCAGTTGTCTGGACTTTTGATTTGGAATTTTCTATTATTGTTAACATTCTGAATTCCTCTTAATTAGTTTTCTTTAATATGTCTATTAGTTTCCCTGGTAATGTTCAATTTTGTTGGTTTCAGTTTTAATTTCTGGACTTATGTTTTGGATTTTTTATTATCGTTAACATTATGATTTTTTTTTTAATTTGGGTTTGGATTTCTTTTATAGTTATTTTTCTTTGTTTCAGTTTTAATTTCTGGACTTTTGATTTAGATTTGGATTTCTTTTACATTCATTTTTGTTATTTTCAGTTTTAATTTATGGACTTTTGTTTTATATTTTTCTATTATCTTTTTGATTTCTTTTGATTTGGATTTGGATTCCTTATAGTTTTAATTTCTGAACTTTTGATTTGGATTTCTTTTATATTCATTTATTTATGTTTCATTGTAAAATTCTGAATTTTTGATTTGGATTTGGATTTTTTTTAGTTTTAAATTCTGGACTTTTGATTTGGATTTTTCTATTATCATCCTGAATTCTTTTGATTTGGATTTCTTTTATATTCATTTTTGTTTGTTTCATTTTTAATTTCTGGATTTTTGGTTTGGATTTGGATTTCTTTTAGTTTTAATTTCTGGACTTTCGATTTTGATTTTTCTATTATCATTCTGATTTCTTTTGATTTGGATTTTTTTTAATATTCCTTTTTGTTTGTTTCAGTTTTAATTTACTTTTTGATTTTGATTTGGATTTCTTTTAGTTTTGATTTCTGGACTTGTAAAATGTAGTTTGCCCTTACCGTAAGGGGACCTTACAGGAGACGTTCTCTAATCTATTATCATTTTGAATTCTTTTGATTTTGATTTGGATTTCTTTTATAATCATTTTTGTTTGTTTCATTTTTAATTTCTGGATTTTTTATTTAAATTTGGATTTCTTTTTGTTTTAATCTCTGGACTTTTGATTTGTATTTTTCTATTGTCATTCTGAATTCTTTTGATTTGGATTTCTTTTATATTCATTTTTGTTTGTTTCAGTTTTAATTTCTGGACTTTTAATTTTGATTTGGACTTTTAATTTCAGTTTCAGTTTTGATTTCTGGACTTTTGATTTTAATTTTTATTATCATTTTAAATTCTTTTGATTTTGATTTGGATTTCTTTTAGTTTCATTTTTGTTTGTTTCATTTTTAATTTCTGGATTTTTGATTTTGATTTGGATTTATTTTAGTTTAAATTTCTGGACTTTTGATTTGGATTTTTCTATTATCATTCTGAATTCTTTTGATTTGGATTTCTTTTATATTCATTTTTGTTTGTTTCAGTTTTAATTTCTGGACTTTTGATTTTGATTTCTTTTAGTTTTGATTTTTGGAATTTTGATTTTGAATTTTTTTCATTTTGAATCCTTTTGATTTGGATTTGGATTTCTTTTATATTCATTTTTTTGTCTCATTTTTAATTTTTGGATTTGGATTTGGGTTTTTCTACCATCATTCTGAATTCTTTTGATTTGGTTCTGGATTTGGGTTTTCCTATTATCATTTTAAATTCATTTGATTTGGATTTGGATTTCTTTCTCGTTCATTTTTGTTTGTTTCAGTATTAACTGCTGGACTTTTGATTTGGATTATCTATTATCGTTAAAATTCTGAATTCTTTTGATTTGGAGTTCCTTTATATTTATTTCTGTTTATTTTAGTTAATGTGTCTGGACTTTTAATTTAGTTTTCTATTATCATTAATATTTAATTTTGCATGTGTGTGTGTGTTTTATAAACTTCCAATTCTTTGATCCATGGTATTATTCTCTGTATAAAAACTGATTTGATGATGTAACGAAGAATCACATGGCTTTAGAGTGAGTGATCTTCAAACTTGGTATGATTGTTTAACGGTCTTGGGAACTGGTTTCCCTGCTTTAATATTTTTGTTCTTTACTTGTAATGTTGGTTAGAAGTTTACAATATTGTTTTGACTTCTTGTAATGTTGTTTAGAAGTTTTTATCAAGTTTTACTTTGAGTTAATTCAAATCACAGATACCAGCCGATGTAAAATCAGGCCTACTCCTTCAGCACTCAGAGATTGGGTTTCAGGAGATGATAAATACTTGCTCTGTCTGAGATTTGATGGAGAGGATTGTGCGTCAGAGTATATCTCTTAGTCTCAGGTGCAAACTTGTGCTAATATGATGCTTTAATACTTCTTCATTCCAGTTTGCCTTGTTCAGTATCATGTTTGATGAGATTTTATCATGTATCTTGCAGAACTGGAATTGTCACCTTAGTTTCCAAAGGTGACACTAGCACAGTGAGTTCTCCTTTATCCTGGTAATTTTAAGTGCAAATAGCTATATCGTGCAACTATTAAATGAATTGCTTAATGAGTGAAATGGCTTTGTAATATAGTGTACGGCGCTATACATTTTAATGCAATCGTACTTAATCACTACATTCCAGTTGCTTGGTTCTGATGTGCTCTTCAATCACGAGGATAATAATTTTAGGGCAAAAGCTCTGAACTTTTTCCGATTAATAAGTAGGCTTTTCATTCCTATCTGATTATTGCACCTGGTTTACTTGAGTCATAGTGTATGGTATGGACTTCTAATTTTGAATCTTCAGTTATTGTGCAGGTTTTCAGCTCTGAGATGCACTTCTGTGCAGTATGTATATTTAGTGAAAACAAATAAGCTGCTGAACATTTTTGGTATTGTTTTAATAAAGTCTACCATGTGCAACTGGGATTTTTGGTCAGATCATCAAGACTCTAGGCTCACTCAGCAGTAAGCATTTCAGGTACCACTCGATATCTATTTGCAAATTACAAGACTAACTAGAAAAGGTTGTAATGTAGAACATCTGTGATAGATGTTTTGGTTAAATTAAATAAAAGGTTTTGTAGAGAGGTATATTAGTACAATTGGGATATGATTGCCAGAACACTACTAATGTGTCTAGCATTCATGATCAAAATTTATTTGATGTGACTAATGCCTTCAATTTTCACTCAGGTACAACATGGGGAATATGCTTGAGCATGGTCCGGCATTGGCCTTTGGGTGGCTTTCTCACCGAGGTACTATTTCCTACATATTGTTATTTTCATAGATTTCTGGATTGAATATTTCTTACTAACCATATTATGCTGTTTTTGAATTCTCAGAGTAACACTTGAACTGGATTTTCTTGAATCGCTACTTGTAAAATTACATATCACTTGAAGGCACGAGCTGATATGATAGCTCCCAGACCATTACTTGAACAGGACATCCATGGTCTCTATCCTCCATATTTACTACACATAATCACAAAGTAGCACTCTCAAGTGCTTTCCTCCAGGGATGGTAATTCTCTGTTTATTCTTACAGGTATCTTGTTTTTACTGTTGCTTAATCTCTGGAATCTCATTTTGTACTTTCTGCCTTTGGTGCAAGTGAAAGCATGCAATATCTGTGGGTGCTGGTTATAAGGGTCACATACTGTTTGTAGCAAGTGCAAAGATGGCTCAGAACATAAGTGATAACTCAAGAGGTGGTGGTTGCGGAAATGGAGGTCCACATTCTACTGACAAGAGAGGCTTTTGATGTAATGTTTTGTTTTGTGTTGTTGGTTGCCAGAAGAATGCCTTCAATCATCCAACACATAGGCCAAATAAAAAGGTCGGTTGACTTTGAGGAACCTTTATTTGTTGCTGTTTCTTACCTGAATAATGTGGTCTTGATTTAAATTTTACTAATGTGGGATTTTGTTGTTTGTTTTTACTAATTTATTTTTAATTTTTTGTGTGTTTTAGAGGTACGACTATTTGATTAATTAATGGTGGAATGGAATTGTATTCAAGAGGAAGCCCAGAAACTGAAATTATGTATTTGGGAGGATATGCCACCTGGAAAACTGCTCCAGTGGCTCTGGAACAGATAGAAGCTGTGTCCAGTGACAAAGATCTGATGGTAAGTAAGTAAGAAGTTCTTGAAAATATAGACATTTGTAGTTAAAGAAATTGTACTTTCATTTCCCCTCAGTCAAGCATGCTTGCTTGATAGAGTAGTGTGCATTTTATGTTATAGCCTGAAGGAATTATAATATATGGACCTTAATCTGTTTATCATGTTCTTTGTAGCATGATGGTTTCTAGAGGAAGATCCAGATCAACTAATGGATTCATTCTACAAGGAAGATATATCTCTTGTGTCTGTTTCTAATTTAAATCCCTGAGATAATTATGGTTGTGAGTCAGCAGATACTTCAAGTTCAAGCGACTTAAGTCAAATTTACTGTATTGCGCAAATCATACCCATTGTTAGTTTTCTGTTACTAGCTCAAACCCTTGACTCATTCTGTGTGGCAGGTAGAGAAGATGGAAAAAGTTACTCAGGGTAGAATTTAAACACAGCCTTCAAGAGGTCTAGTTGATGCTGCTAGTGGCTTCTGTTGGTCTGTTGCAATAGCAAAGCGAAAGGCAAGGTATTTCCAGTTTTACTCTACCCTTAAACTAATGAACTGTGGACAAGCTTGGTCATTCATTGCCCCATTGCTTTTGCTAATGCATATATATTTTTTACTTTATGTATTTTGTTTGATTAGTTGTTTTTTTGGTGCAATTAGTGATGTTGCAATTAGCCCTCAGCTTGAGTTTTGAAGATGCGATATAATGGTTGTGTCTGATCCATTATTCCTTGAACATTTCAAAGATGAGAATGATGGCCTAGCAGAGTGTTCCATTCCATCATTATTTTACTTTTTTGCATTGTTTTCGTAAGCTTAACCTTATGTTTATTTCACTTTCAGATTTCTCGTTTTAACTTGTGTTTAATTTTTTGACCTTTTCATCATAGATATCAGTTGATGTAACGATGATGAACACTTGCTCAGAATGAGATTTATTGGAGGTGATCGTAGGCTCGGGGTATGTCTCTATACGTGTATTATGCTTTTGGATCGGATGTTACTTCTTTATGAGTTAGCCTTGTTACTTCTTTTGGAAATTTCATCCAGGCCTTAGTTTCCAAAGGCGACATGAAACTAGTAAGGTGATCTCTCCTCTATTCAGTAAGATCTTCCAGTGCTATTGGATGTTAATTTCTCAGTATTGATCATCCATTGCCCCGCCTCTATTGGTAATGCATACATTTTAGGTTAATTAGTCTGCACTTTTATGCATTTACGTTTGATCGGTTAAAGCCTAATGGACTTTTCTGGATTTTTTTTAATTTGGATTTGGGTTTACCAAATACATTAGTTTAATTAAAAGACTAATGGACTTTTCTGGACTTTTAATTTACCAAATACATTTCTGGATTTTTTTTAATTTGGATTTGGGTTTTCTATTATCATTCTGAACTCTTTTGATTTGGATTTGGATTTGGATATTTTATATGTTAATTTTTGTTTGTTTCAGTTTTAATTGCTGGACTTTTGATTTGGATTATCTATTATCGTTAAAATTCTGAATTCTTTCAATTTGGATATCTTTTAAATTCAGTTCTGTTTATTTTAGTTAATCTGTCTGGACTTTTGCTTTAGTTTTCTATTATCATTAATATTTTATTTTCTGATATATATCTTTGAATCCTATTCTTTGATCCATGGTATTATTCTCTGAATAAAAACTGATTTCATGATGTAACAAAGAATCACATGGATTTAAAGTGAGTGATCTTCAAACTTGGTATGATTGTTTTGATGGTCTTGGGAACTGGTTTCTCTGCTTTAATATTTTTGTTCTTTACTTGTAATGTTGGTTAGAAGTTTACAATATTGTTTTGACTTCTGTAGTCCTGAGTTTATAACACATGCATTTTAAAACTCAGATTGAAACGTGTTATAATTATAATTCTACTCATAGAATTGATGATGTTATAATTATAATTCTACTGTCTACACATGAATTGATGATGTTTTCAAAATTTCTGATCTTTCAAAATTTCAAAATTACACATGTTTTAATTATAATTTTTACCGATTGTTAATATCTGGAAATTTCAAGAGGATAATCAAAGATTTTGACAGCTGTGATTTTAAGAAATTTTACTCTCTTTCTCCTTCAAACAGGTGCTCAAGGAATACATCTTCTTTGATTGCTTGGAATGCATGGAGCTAAGGGTTGTACTGTTCCTCAAATATTTGTCCAGGTGAAGGTTTTCTTTATTAAATAGTGAGTGACTACTCTCCGGTTAGCTTTGCATGATGCACAATTGTTGGCTTCTTGGTAGGTCTAGAAGATGTTTCATTGCTTTTTTTATTGTGATATAGGTTTGAATATTCTTTTCTGGAGTATTCCCTGGATTAATATCACCAGTTCTTTCATAAATCATTCCCATCACTTGTTGATCTTCCATGTAAGTCTGGTTTCTGCTATAGATGTTTGGTTAAGAAAGTATCACGGTGATACATCTACCTTTCATCTGTAAAGTATGACATTATATTTTTATCATTGTCTCCTTGGAGAAGGTGGAAAGAAATTCTGGATCACTAATTGGCAGCAGAACAGCTTCAATGCAGAAGAGTTCCTCTCCGCAGGTTATAATTTAATCTTTACGATTAAAAAAGGCAAACCTTTTGTCAGTTTTGCATGGAAGTAAAGAAGTCATTCTTCATTGCAGGTGATGCTTGCTGTAATGGTTGAGGCATGTACTAGAACTATTTGAGATGCATGGGTTGGCTCTGAATCTGAGGATAGCATTACAGCAAGGGCTATATCTGATCTGTTAGTCAACTTTTCATAGATGAGTATCATGGTCCAGCATTATGATGTTCTGTTCTATCTTATTTTTGCTTTGTTTTTATCAAGTTTTACTTTGACTTGATTTTTCATCACAGATACCAGCCGATGTCAAATCAGGCCTACTCCTATCAGCACTTGGAGGCTGGGTTTCAGGCAATTATAAATACTTGCTCTGTAGGAGATTTTATGGAGGGGATTGTGCATCAGACTATGTCTCTTAGTCTCACTTGCAAACTTGTACTAATATGATGCTTTATTACTTCTTCAAAGAGCTTCCAGTTTGCCTTGTTCAGTATCATGTTTAATGGGATTTTATCATTTATCTTGCAGCACTGGAATTGTCATTAAGGCCTTAGTTTCCAAAGGTGACACTAGCACAGTGAGTTCTCCTTTATCCTGGTAATTTTAAGTGCAAATAGCTATATCGTGCAACTATTAAATGAGTTTCTTAATGAGTGAAATGGCTTTGGATGTGCTCTTCAATCACGAGGATGATAATTTTAGGGCAAAAGCTCTGAACTTTTTCCGGTGAATAAGTACTTAAGTAGCATTCTTTTCATTTCTGTCTGATTATTGCACCTGGTGTATTTGAGTCATAGTGTATGGACTTCTAATTTTGAATCTTCAGTTATTGTGCAGGTTTTCAGCTCTGAGATGCACTTCTGTGCAAGTATGTATATTTAGTGAAAACAAATAATCCACTGAATATTTTTGGTATTTTTTTAAGAATGATTTTTATTTGAGATCACTATACTTTTAACTACTTTAAATCTAGGTCACTTATCTTTAGTAATATTATTTGAGGTCACTATACTTATAAAAATAAATTTTTCTTCATCAATTCATGGAACTCACCATAAATCATCAAATAAATTACATTTTATGAGGGCGTTTTGGGTAATATCATTTCTATTAATATCATTTCGGGGCTATTCCCTATATATTTTTGAGTTGGGTCCCAAAAATTATAAGAGGTAAATTTATTTAAAGAATTTAATATTTATAATTTTTCGATATAATTTTCATTCCAGCGTCTTTTTATTTTCCGGAATGTTCAAGAAAGTTTACTCTAGCGAGGTTGCGGTTTCCAGGAGGGCTATGTACTATGTCAAAGGGGAAATGAAAAACAAAATCTCCATTTGTGTAAAAGTTCGAGGAACTCTGTATAAAGAGCATCTGCAATTCTAACACTATATTTGATAAATGCTAAAATTACATAATCAAAATAGACCCCTATTTATTAACATAGCCTCCGATACCAAAATTAATTAATAGACATTGAATTGAATAGGGCCAGTATAAAAAATAAAAAATCTAGTATTCATAAGTGAATTTAACATTTTTAAGGGCTATACAAAATAATTATGAATCACACTTGCAAAAATACTTTAATAATTAAATTCTGTAAATATATTTAATATTTATAAATTTCAAGGACCTAATTTTAAAATAAATATATTTTTCATTACATAAATACGAAAATTTTATTAAACTGTTTTTGATGGGGGGGAAACTTATCTTGAGTAAACAAATGCAAAATTAGGGCCGGCCTGCATGATAAAGTTTGATAAGAGGAAAACAGTTTTTTACAAAAATTAGTTTAAACTAGTTTAATATTGGTGTCGTTGTTTGTAGGAATGCTTAACGTTTAAACACATTTTGGTGGCAATTATATAGGAAAATTAAATATATACATCCAGATGGAATTGAACTACCAAAAACGCCCTCATAAAATGTAATTAATTTGATGATTTAATGGTGAGTTCCATGAAGTGATGAAGAAAAATCTGTTTTTATAAGTATAGTGACCTCAAATAATATTACTAAAGATAAGTGACCTAGATTCAAAATGGTTAAAAGTATAGTGATCTCAAATAAAAATCACTCTTTTTTTAATAAAGTCTACCATGTGCAACTTGGATTTTTGGTCAGATCATCAAGAAAGCATTTCAGGTTTGGATTTTTGGTCAGATCATCAAGAAAGCATTTCAGGTCCACTCATATGAATATCTATTTGTAAATTACGAGAATAACTAGAAAAGGTTGTAATAATGTAGAACATCTGTGATAGATGTTTTGATTGAATTAAATAAAAGGTTTTGCAGAGAGGAATATTAGTACTATTGGGATATGATTGCCAGAACTTTACTAATGTGTCTAGCCTTCATAATCAAAATCTATTCGATGTGACTAATGCCTTAAATGTTCACTCAGTACATCATGGGGAATATTTATTTGGCCTTTGGGTGGCTTTCTCACCGAGGTACTATTTCCTACATATTGTTATTTTCATAGATTTCTAGATTGAATATTTCTTACTAACCATATGCTGTTTTTGAATTCCAGAGAACTTGATTTTCTTGACTTCTGTAAATTACATGTCACTTGAAGGCACAAGCTGATAGGATAGCTCCCAGACCATTACTTGAACAGAAATCCTTCATATTTACTACACATACTCACAAAGTAGCACTCCCAAGTGCTTTCCTCCAGTCTCCCTGAACCAAAGAAATGGTTCCCATGGATGTAAATTTTCTGTTTATTCTTACAGGTATCTTGTTTTTATTGTTGCTTAATCTCTGGAATCTCATTTTTTACTTTCTGCCTTTGGTGCAAGTGAAAGCGTGCAATATCTGTGGGTGCTGCCGTGCTGGATAAGGGTCACATACTGTTGTAGCCAAAGATGGCTCAGAACATAAGTGATAACTCAAGAGGTGGTGGTTGCGGAAATGGAGGTCCACATTCTACTGACAAGAGAGGTTTATCGGAATTTCCCCTGTTTTTAATGTTAATATTGGTTGTAAGAATGGGGTTTTGATGCAATGCTTTGTTTTGTGTTGTTTGTTGACAGAAGAATGCCTTCAATCATCCAACGCATAGGCCAAATAAAAGGTCGGTTGACTTTGAGGAACCTTTATTTGTTGCTGTTTCTTACCTGAATAATGTGGTTTTGATGTAAATTTTACTAATGTGGGATTTTGTTGTTTGTTTTTCCTACTTTATTTTTATTTTTTTGCGTGTGTTTTAAAGGTACAACTGTTTGATTAATTAATGGTGGAATGGAATTGTATTTAACAGGAAGCCCAGAAATTGAAATTATGTACACCTGGAAAACTTCTCCAGGGCTCTAGAACAGACAGAAGCTGTTGTGTCCAGTGACAAAGATCTGATGGTAAGTAATTAAGAAGTTGGTCATGTGATATTCTTGAAGATATCGACATTTGTAGTTAAAGAAATTGTACTTTCATTTCCCCCCAGTCAAAGATGAGAATGATGGCCTAGCAGAGTGTTCCATTCCATCATTATTTTATTTTTTTGCAATGTTTTTGTTATGTTTAATTTTTTGACCTTTTCATCATAGATATCAGTTGATGTAGACGATGATGAACACTTGCTCAGAATGAGATTAATTGGAGGTGATCGTAGGCTCGGGGTATGTCTCTATACGTGTATGATGCTTTCCAATTGACACATTTAAATGAATCGGATGTTACTTCTTTATGCGTTAGCCTTGCTCTGTGTCATGCATGTTGGGGTTCAGTCATTGCCACATTGGAAATTTCATCCAGGCCTTAGTTTCCAAAGGCGACATAAAACTAGTAAGGTGAGCTCTCCTCTATCCTGGGAATTTCAAGTCAATGAAATGGCTCTGTAGCATATGAGTGGAAATATGGTTCTGGATGCATCTTTTTTTATTCAGCTGAACAGGAATGAAAGCCAATGCCAAAGTTCTGTAATCCTCTTGCATATTCTGTGAAAAATCCTCTAGAACTGACAGAAGCTGTGTTCAAGATTTAGTGGTATGTTTGTTCACGAGATTATTAATTTTTGTTGTTTTATTTAGATTGGTTTGATAAAAGAATAAAAAAAACTAAGAAATGAAATGACCGACCGAATTCACTGTTGGGCCTATGTTTACCCACCGAGGTTACTAAAGACACGCTCTGAATAAATTTGACCACACCTACCTTTTCCCCTCAAACTCAAACCATGGCGGTGTACAAAAGAGGCGATGAAGTTGAAGTAATCAGCCATGAAGAGGGAATGGAGGGCTCCTATTTCGAAGCAATCATCGTGACGAAGCTCAAAGGTGAAGAGTACATCGTCTCCTACATCAGCCTCCTCGAGGAAGATCTCTCAGGGCCGCTCAGAGAAGTCGTTCCGGCCAAAAACCTCCGTCCAGTCCCTCCGGAGATCTCCATGACGGAATTCCGCCTGAACGACTTGGTTGATGCGTACTACAGAGATGGGTGGTGGAAGGGCAAGGTCATCGGGCATATCGAGAATGTCTACAATGTCTACTTTCCGAGCGGTGGAGATGAGCTTCCTTATCGGATCGATCGCCTGAGATTTCATCAAGATTGGGTCGATGGCCGCTGGATTACACCCTCCGCTGCAGCACGGTGAGATTTATTTCTCATTTTATCAGGTGTAAAAGTTTTTAGGTGTTTGGGATAATCTGGGAACCAAGGTTTTTCTTTTTGCATTACTGTAGTGCATTGATTGCTTGTCTAGTTGAGAGATTTGAGGTCATAAATTTGAATCCTTTCAAAAAAAAAAAAAAAGGTCATAAATTTGAATGTTTCTAGTACTATACAGCTGTCATTACTGTGGAGTTGTCTTTTCCAATATGTTGTGTCAAAATGGAGTTGTCTTTAATCTGTTTTTGTTTTTTGTACTTTTCATGGCAGCGGCTGATATCCGGTGGTTTTGAGGAGGTTTGAGTTGGAAAACTGGAAATGCTAGATCTGATGTTTCAGATATTCACTGTGTTTGCTATGAATTTTCGCTGTAATTTTTATCTATTTGTAATGTAATGTATGCCAACTCAAACTTTTCGGTAAATTTTCATCCATTAATTATGTTTCATCTATTTCCTGTTTTTATTTTTTTACACGAGTTTTTTGATTGGTCACATCATGATTAATAAGTACTACACTACTATATAGGAGCAAAATACTGTAGTTGAGTGACTTTGATTTTATTTCCCAAAACATGAAATATATATACATCATTATTAAAAAAAATTGAAGGAAAAGAAAACTACAGGATGATACTCCCTCCGTTTCCTTCAAATTGGCAGCCTCTTCTACTTTTTGAGTTTCACTCAATATGGCAGCATTGTTGAAATAACTTTATTGCCCTTTGAAATTTGGTTAAATTACATTAAATGAACTGAGCTCCCCAATTGTTCCATTGCCCTTTTTGTCATTTTCGTAGGCAGAGTACTCTTCTTTTTGACTAATTCAAGTGGGGATTCTGCTTTTGTCAATTTTCTTAATCCACGAGCCTTTTGGTGTGCTGCCAATCTGAAGGGAACGGAGGGAGTAGCAAGAGATACGACTCCGTCCAATGTTTTTCCAAAAAATCTTTTACATACGCTCAAAATTTAATTATTAATACCCTTACTCGTGTACATTAGAAGTAAATAAAAATTTATGATTTATTATACATAACGTAATACAACCTTTTGGTACAAAATTGCCATAAATACATATTTAAAATTTTCTAATATGAATTTCCCCTCACCGCCATCATATTAGAAAAATCATAAATGGACCAATTAACTCAAATACTCCCTCCGTTTCTACCACTTTGGCACCTATGCCAATATGTTACTATTTATTTCACTTGTTGGAGCTTAAAAACTTCTCTATATTATCTTTAATAAATAATAAAACTTATACTACAATATTATACTAATCAACAAAATACTAAATATAATTTAAATTAACCAAATCTATAAAGTAATTATAGGTAAAATATCATTTCTTTCTCTTCACTTTTTGTTGGCACTATTCACAGTGCCAAAGTGAAAGAAACAGATGCAGTATAACTAACGCCCCATTAAAATGCATTTAAACTAAAAAGAACAATAACATGTTCAGCAACAACGAGGCACCCTAATTGCATCTCATGGGTGAAATGTGCAACCATGGATTAGGAGTGAATTCTCGTGCGCACTTGATGCGGCTGATAGCTCGAGAGGTGGTCACCCTCTGTTTGACTCCGACATGCAAGCGGTGGGATCAACATTATCTGCTTCCTAAAAAAGCGTGACTGGACATTGTAAATTGTCGGATCTAGGGTGCCAATTGCTAGACTCGACGGTGGAAACAAGGGTTTATGGATTTTGAGAGGGGAGGGGCGGTTGGGTATAAACTATATGGTGTATGGGATGGGTGAGGAGGCCAACATAATGATGGATTTAACGTCGTCATCCTCCTCTCCGTCAATAGATATGATATTTGTGGTCGGAGGTTTTCATAGAGGTCAAACGCAGAGCAGAAGAGTTTTCCCACCTTAAATGGTAAACTATATCTTTCTTTTTTTTTTTGAAGAAAAATGGTAAACTATATCTCAAATTTATATGAATATATTTTGCCTTATACCACAAATACCCGAATTTGCAATATAACTATTCCTTTAGTCAATTATTTTGATATTAAAATTAAGTTGATAAATAAGTTTTAAAATAATTATATAAGGTCTTATTAAATTGGTAGCAATATATATTTTTTAAAATATTAACTTAAATTATCTTACATCTCCACACAATTCAATATATTATAGATCAAATATTTCTTAGTTAATTAATGAGAGTTAAAGTGCGTACTTTCTGTTCTGACGAATGAAACACTTTCCTTATCATTAGATCATAAAATGGCAAATTTAGGGGGTCGATACCTATGTCAAGTTTTTAAAATATTCAGTAAAAAAAATCCGTGTACTGGGTAAGTTGGTAACAATGTTAATGTAACATAAGATTTTTCAAAACAAAAAGACAAAATATTAAATTGTTATTATTACTATTATTTATAAGTAGGAGACTGTATAAAAAAAGCAATTATCAAATCCACAATTTCTTAAAGACGCCCCCGCCGCTGATATTTTCTATCATTCCATCGCAATTCCCTCCATCCAAAACACACACTCACATAGCACAATGGCAGTGTATCACTGCCACTGCCATTTTTCTATCACTTCGACTGCAGCACCCATACCCCAAGACTCCTCCGCGAATCCCCCGTTGCCCCCCAAGATTCTGCTTCCCGACAAGAAACCTCTGAAATGGTCTACAGGGGTGGCTCCGGGGGAATATGGCGGCCCTCCGACTACCACCAAGCTCAGGAAGTACTGGGGTGGAGAAGACGTAGACCCCCTTTCTTCAGACGATTATATGTGGAATAAAGACTTCATGCCTCGCATGAAAAAGCTTATCGAGGAGCCTAAAAATGATGTTTCCCCTCCAAAGGTGATAATTCCTGTTCAATTTTGTATTTTGCTCACTGGGATTGTGCTATCTTTATGAACTCATGTTGATCTTTGGAACATATTCTGGTATCTATTTATAATTAAGTGATGTATAAAGCTTTGTGCTATGTATGTTTACTGTTAGGTATATAATTTATTGGTTCAAATTCTTTGATGTTGTCAATATTGATTTACCTTTCATGTTGAAACAGGAAAAGCCATCTGGATTTCTTAGCATAAATAGAGTCATGAGTCTTGACAGGTAGTCCCCTTCCATTTCATAATTTGCAAATTGATTGCTTCGTATGGTAAGTTGACATATTGAATTCTGCCTATTCAGTTTAGAAGTGGACTTGAGCAAAGAATTGTCATCCCCTCGGAAACTACTAAAACACGAAGAAGCTGAGGTACTATGATCTCCCCTATCTTGCTGAGTTCGTTCTCAAAGGGCATTCCGGCAGTTATATTTACCCCTTTTTTTTCTGTAAAATAAAAGGATATTCAAACCAGTGGGACAGAAGCTCGAAAGTGGAGACCAGCTCCTACTCGTCGTGAGCTAGAGAAATGGGATAGAGCTGCTAAGGCTACAAGTGCAGGCAGTGTATGTTATTGTGATAATGATGTGTCTTATTATTTAGAATCCATTTGGCGGTATAAAAACTTTTTTCACTATAGTTTTCATTCCAAAAGAAGCAATGCAAGCACGCCTCTTCAAAATCTAAACTTTGCGCTACTCTCATTCTCCAGAATGTGATGCTTCGTGAAACACGGCGGGCCAGAGGGGATCCAAAAGTTTTGGCAGCTCAGTCAAGAGAGCAGTATTTTAAGGTATGTAGTGAAATTTGGACTGTTAGATGTGTTACCTAATTGTTTTCGGGGCCACTCCCAACCACTATCATTTTCGTATTTGTAGTTGAAGGACAAGATGCAGTTTCTCACCCTAGCCATTGGTGGTGTTGGTGTTGTGTCAGCTTATATATCCTATACACCTGAAATTTCTGCTAGGCAAGTACTTTATAGTTTATACTCTTATGTAGAGTGAATGCTTTTTTTCACATTGCTACTTTTTATATGTTCCCTTTCCTGCTAACTTGTATTCTTTACTCCATATCGATAAAGCATACTTTTTATCGTAACACAATTATCATGCATAGTACAATGCTTTGTGTGCATTTCCTAGTATTCATCTGATGTTTTTTATGTGTATGCTATTCAGCTATTTTGCTGGATTAGTTGGTTCTTTAGCTTACTTGAGGATGCTTGGAAACACTGTGGACTCTATGGCAGATGCAGCTAGTGGAGCCAAAGGGCTTATCAAGTAAACTACTCTTTCATGTTTCTTTATTGTTTCCTTCATTTAATTCTTTAGAATCTTTCTGTTATACTGCCTTTCATTTTACTTTTGCTGCTGTGAACTCATGGATGTTTATTTTGTAATCCTGAAAATGAACTGAGCATGACCTCTTACACTTCTTGTCACCATGATACTTTAAAAAATTTAACACAATTGCACTGATAGACGAACATACAATAATGATAGCTCTCGTTTTAGATGAAAATTTGCAGCAAACTGAATTGTTTCTTATTATCACGAAGGATTGGGGGGACTTCTTCATATCTAGCTAGTGCAAATTGTTTTTGAGTCAAGGTTGACAAAAATAGTCTTAAGACTTTTCACCCATGGTTACAATGAACTCTCATTATACAGTCTGTGTTTATCATACACAGTTTGTTCTCGTTTATAATTCCTAGCCTTGAGTGTCCTTGAAAACCTGCACACAAAACAAAGGTTCTCCCTTCTACCAATTTGTGCAACTCACATGACCAGCTTTTACCTGCAGGGGCGCAGCAGGGCAACCAAGGCTCTTTGTCCCTGTAATTCTGGTCATGATCTACAATAGATGGAATGAGTGAGTTTCACTTCTGTCTCATTTTACTGACAAGCATAATCAATTGCATATAGCTAATAGGTACAAGAATGGCCATAAAAGTCTGAAAGCCTATTACATATTCGTCTGTTGTTTTTTTTTTTTTTTGTTCTTTGCTCCCAATTAGTTCAAGATCATCTTTGAGTTGAACCACTTCATCTTCTAGAAATTGTCATATTGATATTTTCTGTTACCCTCAAATCATTTAAATATTTTGGTCAGACTGCATTAATCCATGTCTATTGATGACCGAAAGTCTAAAATATATACTCATCCATTCTTGCATTCATCTGTGGTTTTGTTTGATAAACTGAATCGTGGATAAACTATTGCAGGATTCTAGTTCCGGACTATGGATTTATGCACCTCCAGCTGATACCGATGTTGGTGGGATTCTTCACGTACAAGATTGCAACCTTCTACCAAGCGATTGAGGAAGCATTAAGTTGGGAAGGAAAAGATACATGACGAGTGACGAGGACAAGCATTCCAACCTTTCTTCCCTCATCTCTTTCATGTCCTTGTCTGTCATACACCTCCCACTGATATTACATTTGTGGTTTGTTGTGTGGCGGTTTACATTATGCGATGTAGATATCTCTACAGGGGCGCACAATATACCGGTTCTATTAAAAAGCATCTGATTCAAAGTAATGGATGACTTCACAAAAACCGGTTCTTGTTACTATTTTAAGAGAATCAACTTGATACAGGGGAGGAAAAACATACCAAAACGTAAAACAAAATCATACACTTGCGTACCAGCATTAAAGTGGTTAGATATTTTAATAGAATGATGAAAACATCATTATTCTTTTAGAAAGGTTGGAATATGGGTTTGTTTTCTTTATTTAAATGGTATTCTCAGCTGTTTGGTAATAATTGTTTAAATTTAATCCAGTTCGGTATATATAAATTTGTGGCATTGAACCTATATACATACACGATTTTTTTTCCTATCCGCAATTGAAATTTATGCACCAATTACCTGCAAGTTCAATATAGCTCGGTTACATTTTATATTCTTTTACATTTACGTTTTGCTTGATATTTGAAGTGTAAACGTTATATTTACTCCTCAAAAGACAAATTTAAGTTTAAAAGAATGTATTTTTACAAATAGGTTTTTCAAGTTAAAAATGAAATTTTTAAGTAGATAAAGGTTTCTCCTTTTGCAATCGTGTTTTAAAATAAAGCACTTCTTTATAATTTGAAACCGCTCATCTTTTTATCTTTTAACATAAAAAGTTTCTTGTTTCACTTACACCATCACATCTTTATTACGAGAGCTCTAATTATTTTCATTTAGAAATTTCATTTTGCAGTTGATCTTTATTCTCATTTATTAATTACTATTTTTATCTTTAACATATAATATAATGTTTCAATTCAAAATATCCTTGAATTTCAGTGAAATTAGAGATGTTTAATATATATATATATATATATATAATAGATCAATTTAACGATATATAGAAGATTTAATTAACAAACATAAAATTAAATAAGCTCGATGTGTGGTAAAAATATGTGTACATTGTGCCTGAAAGAGATACGGTATGAAATAATTTTGATGGTATGAAATAATTCTTTAAACCATG
Source organism: Cruciata laevipes (assembly GCA_963678965.1). Classification (NCBI taxonomy): domain Eukaryota; kingdom Viridiplantae; phylum Streptophyta; class Magnoliopsida; order Gentianales; family Rubiaceae; genus Cruciata; species Cruciata laevipes. The sequence goes on from OY787642.1 coordinate 12,387,888, forward strand.
TATGAAATAATCTTGTAAACGTGAAATTATTTGATTTGATTTTGATGGTATGAAATAATTCTTTAAAGCGATTCTATTGTGGGGAAAGAACCAATGAAACGGAGACGCTGTTAACCGAAACTTCAAGTCGGCCCGGATACCAGTAACGGCTAGATTTTATCAGATCAAAACGGCTTCTATTCAAATCAATACTACAAGAATTTTCACTCCAATTACTGCCCATCCCGTTTCACACGCTTCCGGAAGAAGAAAACTTCGAATTCCCCTTTCCTTTTCGTATTACAATTTCTTGAAGAGCTTCAGCGATTCAGACTCCAATCGGTAAATGATGGGTTCTTGTGGAGAAAACAGTAAAATCAAAGGGTTCTTGACGCCACCTCCATTACGGAGTTCAAATCAGTGCGCACCGATTCTGCACCAGTCGGAGAGGAAGCCATGGAATGCGATGAACAATGATCTTTATCACATCATTCATAAAGTCCCCGCTGGTAACTCTCCTTATGTCAAAGCCAAACATGTTCAGGTAAGGATTTCCAAGAGGGCTCTTGAAGATTCCAAATTTCTCGTCTTGTTTTGTCTTTGAACCGGTAGTTTTGGGGATTTCTTTGAGTTTTTATTTTAATTGAGTGAAATCACCTGACTAGTGACTTGAGTGTTTGGTCTCATGTTCATATACTGGATGTTACAGTTGTACTTGAAGATTTCAAATTTCTCATCTTGTTTTTCCCTTTTTTTGTCTTCTTGGCTCTTCTGAACCGGTAGTTTTGGGGATTTCTTTGAGTTTTTATTTTAATTGAGTGAAATGACCTGACTTGTGTGTTTGATCTCATGTTCATATACTAGATGTTACAGTTGTATTTGTATTGATGTTTATCTGGTTTGTGAATAGATGGTAGACAGGAATCCAAGCAGGGCAGTTTCCATGTTCTGGGCAGCAATAAATGCCGGTGATCGAGTAGAGAGTGCTTTGAAGGACATGGCCATAGTGATGAAACAGTTGGATAGATCAGATGAAGCCATTGAAGCCATAAAATCTTTCCGCTATCTTTGCCCTCCACGGTCTCAACAATCACTGGATAATATATTGATCGATCTCTTTAAGGTGATGATGCTATATGCAATTTTCTTTGTGTGTTGTTCAAGGAGTTCACTAATTAAATGGCTTGTGACTTTAAAATACCTTTTTTTGTGTGGATACAATAAGGACCATTCATTGCTTGGCTGGCTAAATGATCTTGAGCAGAACACATTTGACAATCAGAACTTGTTTATAATTTTAATTGTCTAATGAAGCATTTTCTGAGGACTTTCTAGTCCTACTCTTTTGTGGTTTTTTCCTCCTGACTTAGAATAAATTGGATAATTGGGATTTTATTTGCCTGCAGAAATCTGGCAGGATGATAGACTTGATACATATGCTACAAGATAAGATTAAGAGCATTGAACAAGGAATTGCGTTTGATGGGAAAAGAACAAAGATGGCCAGATCTCAGGGGAAAAGAATCCAAATGACAATTGAGAAGGAGTATTCTAGGTGGATATCAATTTTATTACATTGTTTCCAATCTTCAAAATTTGTTTTCATGTTTCTCATTAATCTGATATTTGAATATTTACATCTTTTCAGACTGTTAGGGAACTTGGCATGGGCTTTTCTGGAGCTAGAAGATTATAGATCAGCAGAAGAAGCTTATAGGTATGCAAGCTCTTCCTTATCTGAGTACTACTTTTATTTGGTGCAAAGTATTTGGCTTAGCATAGTATTCAATGTTTCAGAAAAGCACTTTCAGTCGAACAGGACAAGAACAAGATGTGCAACTTGGCAGTTTGCTTGATTCGCTTAAACAGGACCGCAGAAGCTAAACTTGTGCTTCACAGTGTCAAAGGCTTGTGTAACAATCGCCAAGGGGATGAATCTCACGTAAAATCCTATGAACGGGCTTCTGAGATACTAGATGACATTGAAATGCAAAGAAATGTGAAGCCTTCAGAGAAACAAGGTAGTGATCTTCCTAGAACTCCATTTACTCAGCCAAGAAGGTGCTTATGGCCTCCCTGTGGAGATCAAAGAGCAAAGGCATCAGATTGTGAAAACTGGAGGAAAACACTACCAGAAGAAGCATCAGCTACCAGCAGTGACATTCCAAGAAAAACTGGACATTTGGAAATCCATGAGCTTCAGAATGAAATGGCATTGAGTGGGATAAACAAGAGTCTGAAGCAGCTGTCTTTGAATTCAGCAAGAAAGAGGAGTTGGGCTGAAAGGGCTGAAGAAGAGGAGCTAGGCAGCGGAGATGAAAACTGTGATCCAAATATCCTTCCGGAGACACCTACGATATGGAAGTATCCACAAAGCTTAACAAGGAAGAAGAGTTGGGCTGATATGGTTGAAGAAGAGGAAAACTTCCTCCCCGAGACACCTATGATATGGAAGTTGGATCAAAAGGATGATGGTTACCACACTCAACCTGAGAGGAAGAACAGGTTACAGGTCTTCCAAGATCTAACACCATAGAGTCTCAATGTGTGTCTTGATTGCATAGAAGTTGGTAATAAACAACTTGTTATTTCTATTCCTGTAATATTGGTTTTAGGTGCAGTAAATCTTTGGTGTAATAAATTTTAGAGGATGGTACATTGCATTGATCAAGTCATCCTGGTCATATTATTTGAAGGTTTTATTGCAATAGTGATGTTTCCAGCTTATGAACCTTCTGAATGAATTCCTTCAGTAACTACTCCATTCAGAGCAAAGGCTTCAGATTGCTGAATTATACACCGCTACCACTGGCACAGGCAAGCGCGCAAATTAATGCTTCATTGTAACCTGTCAAAATGTTGTGCATTACCTTTAACATATATATTGTCCTGTGACTCAATTATATCTTAGCAGAATCAAGCAGTAGAACAGACTAGAGGATGGAGTTGCAGTTTAGCAGAAGCTGGGATTCCCGGAAATCATCAACCTGATTTCCAAATTGACAATGCTTGGAATTTCTACTTAATTCCTTTCTAGCTAGGTTGCAATTTGATGAACTTGCAGGTTAGATTGATAATACTCAAGAACTTTAACTGTAGCAGCATTGTACATAGTATTAGTTTACTAAAACATGTGTTTAGTGTCCTGTTTTACTGTTCTGAAGTGTTTTCAGGCTGAGTTTCCATTAGCAACATATTGTAATTAAACATTGTCTCATTTTCAGTTAAGTTTGAGTTTGTACATATGCTGAGTATATAAATAAATGTCAAATGCAACTGTGTTTTATTATTTCATGATCTGAGAAAGGGAAACAACATCCAGAAGCCATTTATAACTGGCATTTATATATGTAAAGTGCTTCCTAGAAAAGTGAACTAGAATTCTACCAAAAATCTCTATGGAACTGTGTGCTACATGGTTTGATTCTGCCAAGATGCATACTCTAAGACAGTGCCATAGTTATTCAAACAAGTTCATCACAGCTACATATCAAGCTGACATTAAGTTCTGTGTAATCAGACTTAATGGAGCAGCGAATATTTTTATACATAGTAGAGATCAGGAGATCGAACTGGCTGAAGAAGAAATCATCCTGTGTAAAGAACATTCATTCCACATTTGCACATATATTTACTCATGGTAGTGATGATGTGATACGTCCACATTAATCCAACCTCATCAATTCTGTAAGGCTCGATAATTATGAATATAGCAACGTGCTCTGCATCTCTTAGAACAACCGGATAGAAGGTTGAGCAGAACAAGTTATTAGACTATGGTTATTGAGCCTTGTGGATTGGATCCAACCACAACAAAGTGGAAGCATGACATCATCACCAGCACGAGCATATATACATGCAGATGTCGAAAAAATGATCTCTCAACACGACAATTTCTCCTCCTTCCAATTGAATCATGTTGATCTTTACCATATCCAAAAGCATCTGCTGCTCTAGTAATGCTTGATTGACACGGAAACTGTGCCGCCCCTCACTGCTGCGGCATATGGATTCCACCTTCCGCTAATAATGGAGGCAACTGCTTTGGGACTTGGACTTACGGGGAAGATAGAATGAACAATTTCCAAACTCTTACAACATAAAAGAATATACGAGGTTGATCTAACTCTGGAAGAGGCTCCTACAGCAGCAATGACAGGAGCCAATGAGAAATTTGCAAAAGCGTGTTTGCCGAACCATCCAGTAAAAGACAAACTCGACACTGTTTTTCAGCATGTAGAATCAGTCCACAAAGAGATCAAACCAGTTCGCGTCACTTCTCCAAGAAAAGAAAGTCACCTCCTGTGTACAAACACATAGATGGTGTGGAGAGTGACTATGAACCGAGCCGGAACTAATTTCTTGCATGTATATTTGCTCATGATAATGGTGGGGTGTGACATGTCCACATTGTTAATACTTTGATCCTGCAAAAATCATCACCAACAAGATACATACTTTCAGCTATGGTAAAATTTTAGCTTTGAATTGAACAGGGCCGGCCCTGAGGAGGTGCAACCGGTGCGGTTGCACAGGGCCTCCGATTTCTGGGGGCCCCAAAATAATTTTTTTACCGTATATGTATATTTACTGCATAAAGATTTTCCAAATTGATTGCAAAATTTAAGATCATCGGCAGAATTTTAGGAAAGATTTCGACCGAAATTATGATTAGAAAATAATTTTCCTATTATATGGGAAGGATTAACTGATTATAGATGGCAGAATCTCATCATTTAAGGAAAAGATAAGTATGCGTTAGTTTTTTTTGAAAATGATAAGGATGAGGTTGAAGAAAATTATTACCTTTTTGTTTCGTAAAAAAAGAGACTCCAAGATTGAATAAAATTTGGATAGTATTAATGGTCCACTTTAGAGAAGACAAGAGGAACGTAAGAGTTTTTTTAATTAGAAAATAAAACATTAGTTAAATTAATAATAATATAATAATAAATAAACAAATAAATTCATGCTTACAAATAAAATTCAATCCTTATGTCTATATTTTTATTTGTTAAATTAAATAACTTAAAAGGTATTTAAATTTAAGTAAAATAAAAACTAAAATTTTTAATTGATGAAAAATACATTTTTACACTTTAAGATTTATATTTTATATTAAATGTGCATTTTAGTTTTTTTTATAAGTATTATAATATTATTAATTTTTACAAACAATTTTCTAACGATGGGTCACCATTTTATTTTTGCACAGGGCCCCTAAAATCTCAGGGCCGGCCCTGGAATTGAATTTGGCAAGAGGCATGCGTATTCATGTTCTGCAATTTGACAGATTGTTAGTTGTTACCATCAACCGGTCTTTTAGTTTAATTCCACCAAATTGCAGAGGGCAAATGGTAAGTTAATATATTAATATACATGTATATTCAAGATAATGATAAAAATGATCTTGGTAATCATAGTGCAAGTAAATTACGTTGATATATGTATCTTGATAGTATGAAAGAATCAAATAAGCATAGTCCAAATATGAATCCACCACACATCTTACTTATATATATATATATATATTTTATTATTAAATAAACAAATATTTATATATAGTATTATGCCTACCTACCCAACAAATACAAGAATTGTACCTATAGATAGTTTTCAGCGTCCATCCACGCAATAGTCCTAGTTTGAGTGCATTATTTGGTGTTAACATCGAATGACCAAATTCAATCTGAAACAAAAATAAGTCAGGATTCGAAAAAACCAGAATATATAGAACAGTATACCAATAATATATATAAGAGTAACAATCTAACAGAGTCCAAGAAAAGAAGTCAAATATATGTTATGAACATTCGGAAAGAGTTAAAACACATATCTGTGAATAATAAGAAAAGTTAAAACATGAGAAGATGCGGTAGAGATAATTTGTGTTTCAAATAAAGATGGAGTATGGTTCCAAATCTTCTCAAATTGCCGGAAAAAAAATTCAAGAGATCAATAACAAATTAGGGTGGATAAGAGATTCAAGAACCATACCATATGGTACAGGTGGTGTGAGGTGTGATTAGTGCAGATCTTATATGCATATGGATAAGAGATTCAAGAACCATATCATTCTGTGGGAAAGATGTGATTATTGCAGATCTATTCGGTACAGTCTTATACGGATAAGGTAAAAGCCACGCGTCGTCGTTTACCTCATCTCAACATGCTTGAAAACACGTACACCAACACGCGTCAGTCAGTAAGCAATGATAAAAGCCACGCACGCGTGGTTCGTTTACCTGATCTCAACATGCTTGAAAACACGTACACCAACACGCGTCAGTCTTATAATGAATGATAAAAAGCCACACGTCGCTCTTTTACCTCGTCTCAACATGCTGAAATACACGTATACCTTCCGCAATGGCAGACCATTGAGGTGGTCCAGGTGGGCCGGTCACCCCAAAAAATTAAAAATTATATTTTATACCTTGTATTTTTTAATATATATTAAAATTTAGTGTTATAATTTTACTTTTATTCTATTATGGTCTCCCTCAACTTTAATTTCTGGGTTCGCCCCTGCGTACGCGCATGAGCGAATTCAGAAATTTTTCCTTGGGGTAAATTCTATTATAAGGGTAAACTAAAAATAAATTTTATAATATAAAATAAACATATTTCAGACTTCGAACATGAGTAAATATGCAATTATCAAGTTTCAAGTGTGTACTTTTGTAGAAATTGGCATTGTTTGACCAAAATAATATTTAACGGCAATTTTTACAATTGATAGCTTTAGTTAATATCTTAACTAATTTAAAATTTTGATATTTACAAAATACATGTCAAATAGAATACAAAACTATATCACACATTTATATTATATTACTTCAAATTTATGGTCAAACTGACTCAAACATGCAACAAAAACTATGATGTATAATAGGGTATTTTATTGTAGAAGTTAAAGTATTATTGTACATTTCATTTAAATTTGTATTAATGTGTATTTTATTGTAGAAGTTAAATTAAGTTATAGTTTTTTCGAATAAGAAAATAATTAAACAAAATTCACACGTAAAATTTAATTAATTAAACAATCCTTACCTTACCTGAAGTCTAGTACTTAACGTTGTTAGCTGTGATAGAAGATTAGGAAAGGATAACGAGATTTTTTTTATACTTTTAAGTAAAAGTAAAAAATTTTAATAATTGGGGTAACCTATTTAAATTTATTGGGTAACCTATTTATTAATATATATTTACCAGTCATATTTTATTTACCATGGGGTAACCTGGGTTACCAGTATTAAACCATAACAGATAAAAGCCACACAGATAAAAGCCACGCGTTGTTATTTAACTACATCTCATCAACGTGTCGTTATTCAACATCATCTCATCATGCAAATACACGTACACCTACGACGTTAGTCTTAAACCATTCTTTTATCTCGTCTCAGCATACTGATATACAGATAGATGGTAAGGTGATAAAAGACTTGCTTACGCATCATGATATCATTACTCCATTACAGACAGATTGTAAGGTGGTAAAAGACTTGCTTACGCATCATGATATCATTCCTCCATGAGGTGCTAAAAGACTTGCTTAATATCATTACAGACAGATTGTAAGGTGGTAAAAGACTTGCTTACGCATCATGATATCATTCCTCCATGAGGTGCTAAAAGACTTGCTTAATATCATTCCTCCATGAGGTGCTAAAAGAAAGACTTGCTTACGCATCATGATATCATTCCTCCATGGAAGATTCAACCGCTGGTCATGAAAGTCAGAAGTGTTCTATTCAAGTTTCATCTGGCTTTTTTCCAGAAAGTAGATAGGTCTCTTGTGTGTGATGAACATAATAGATTCATCTAGTTTTTGTCCAGAAAGTAGATAGGTCTCTTTTGTAGTTGTTAATGAACATAACAGATTCATCTAGTTTTTGTCCAGAAAGTAGATAGGTCTCTTGTGTGTAATGAACATAATAGAGCCAAGGCTCTTAACGATTTCTTTTAATTAATCTACTAAGTTTTACATAAAAAAAAAAACCCGATTTTATGGTACTATTTTAATAGACAATTATGTGGAGAATAGACAAGTGGATAAAATTGCATATTAGTAATACGATTATCTTAACCTGAGCCCCAATTTTACCAAATGAGAAGCCAACAACTAAACAGGCCAACATTTTAGTGGCCCTTTAATTCGCTGTCCTTTATACAAGGTCTACTAGCATGGTTTTCTTAATTATATCGAAAAAAATAAGCATATATAGTAAGAAACTAATACAAACAAATGCATTATTATTGCGATGAATCAAATTCATGTCTGAGGCAGCTTTATGACATATTCGAACAAACCACCCTAATTTAACTGTCCCAGGACACTCTTTTCATACAACCCAACAGCAAACGCCTTATGAAATAATAATACATGATCCAGGAGGCATCAAACTACTTATTCATGTGCTCTATCATAAGTTACCTTATCTTATTCATGAGCGAACGGTTGAGTTAACCGGTGTTCTGCAATCCTGCGGCAATTCCTTTCATGGTCAAAATAAGAGTATCTTCCAATCCTGGCGCATACTCGCTGCTTGGATTAAGCTTGACCAGCTCAGCTGCAGATTTGGTTGGTGGCGGTGAATCCATGATCTCCTTAGATAGATGTGGTCTAATAGTCACATTGTAGCTTGGGTCACGAACACGCTTCAGTGTGTAGGCTTGGCTGACATTCAGTGTGGTTATGTATGGATCACGAAGTCTGAGTCTCTGTCTCAGGTAGGGGTCTCCCTCAAGAAGTTCCTTGTGACCAGCAACCTAAATCAAATAACAGTTAAATTCTATTTAAGACAGCAGCGAATTTAAATAACAAGTTCTGGGGAATCATCTACTTACCTGGAGGATGAGCTTCTTAGTATCTTCATAATTGGCCCTCAAGTGCTCTCCAAATGGCAACAGTTCCTCCGATACTAGTAGCTTATCATACAAAGATGCAATCCCCGGGTCTCCCTTTGCGTAAACCATTTCAATTAGGTCAATTGTCACCCTAAAGAAAGGCCACTCCTTGTACATATCTTTCAGCATTTGGAGATTCCGGATATCTTTGTCGATGGCTTGCTTGAATGCAGCCCCAAAGCCAAGCCAAACAGGAAGATGAAATCTGGTCTGTGTCCATGCAAAGATCCAAGGAATAGCTCTAAGGGATTCAATTCCCCCACTAGGTTTTCTTTTCGATGGACGACTTCCAATGTTCATACGACCATATTCCAACTCTGGTGTTGCCTGTACAAGAGGAAAGAGTTAAGCAGACAAAACTACCACACTTAACACGAAAAACAGATAAAGAGCTTCTAGTGAAGTTAGATGAGAAAGAGACTGGCACATCAATGGGAGTAGGGGAGCAAAAGAGGTGGTTTAAAACTTATAGAAGGATAATGATACTTACGAGGCGGAAGTACTCGACAAATCGCGGCTCCTGGAAAACTACAGAACGATACTGTTTAGTAGCAGCAACAGCCATCTCGTCCATAAGGGCGCGCCATTCTGGCTTAGGTGAGATCGGAGGGTGCATTCCATGCTCTAGGGTTGCTGCTGTGAAACGCTGAAGTGTTCGGAAGCACAAATGCTCTTCCCCAAAAGACTGTTCAATAACTTCACCTTGAACAGTCACCCTTAGTGAACCATGAATGGTTTCTGGTGGCTGAGAGAGAATAGCAAGATGAGTGGGACCACCTCCCCTTCCAACAGTCCCTCCTCGGCCATGAAACATGGTAAGCTTTACTCCATACTGTTTTGCCACCTTAATAAGCTCTTCCTGAGCTTTGTACATCTGCCAAGCAGCAGAAAGGCGGCCAGCATCTTTTCCTGAATCAGAGTACCCTATCATGACTTCCTGCTTTCCATTGATCCTGTTCCGATACCAGTCTATTGAAAAGAGTCTAGCCACAGCAGCTGGTGCAGCCTCAAGATCAGCAAGTTTTTCAAATAATGGAACAACCCTCAATGGAGTCTTGACATGGCATTCACGTTGCAACAGTTCAACTGCAAGCACATCTGATGGAGCAGTGGCCATTGATATTATGTATGCTCCAAAACTGTCGTATGGAAGTTCAGCAATGACTTGAAATGTATCCATCACATCAGCAATTTCTTCAGTTTTTGGTAGATCTGGACCAAATAGAGGACGTTTCCCACTAAGTTCAGACAAAAGCCACTCCTGTCTTCTTTCCTCAGACCACTCTCGATAGGATCCGATTTCTAGGTGTCTTGTAATAGCATCTAGAACATCAGTGTGCCTATCAGATTCTTGTCGGATATCGAGCCTTACTAGCGAAAGCCCAAATGTTGAGACTTGTCTTAGAAAATCAAGCAGGCTCCCATCAGCAATTGGACGATCACCACAGGCACAGAGTGATCTATAACATAACTCCAGAGGCTCCAGAAACTGCACAAGTGAGACATAAGAAGGACATGTTAAATATAGAGAGATGGACATATAATACGTTGAAATAAACATGACCACACCTGACACCACACCCATAAGAGGTTACAAAAGAAAGTCAACAACATTTAGTTGTGTTTACTTCATCAATTTGAATGTTCAGTGTTACATAAGAAAGTCAACAACATTTAGTTGTGTTTACTTCATCAATTTGAATGTTCAGTGTTATAAACTCAAATAATCCTAGAATTCATAGAGGGAAAAGGTAGTGAACAGTATCCCATTAGAGATTTATACCTGTTCAAGATTTATAAATGTCGCCTCTTCATGGATGTCAGATATCCCATTAGAGAGCAGTTGGCGAGCACGTTCACGAGTATAATACAGCTTGTCTCTTACGTCACCCAGAATGACACGATAAGGCTCATTTGATGGAATTTGCTTCCAAAACTCTGCATCGATGAATCAGTATGAAAAAACTTCATAATTCCAATAAAAAATAGATAGGGTAGACTACATGGTAGAAGCTAGATAATGAAAAGCACAAGGTGAAGAAAATATACCAATGAAGTGTTTTGCATCTCGTTTTGAAGACCTGTGAAGTTCATGTGCACGGAAACTTAGTTCCTCACTACAGCGCCACATAGAGAGCTGCATAAAAAAAATTATTGTGAAATCAACAAACAATCCATAGATCGGACCATCATCAACCTATCAAAATGAAGAATGTATTTTTCCAGATGGTTACCTCAAACATAAGATCCTCTATCTGAGAAAAGTACAGGTTAGCAGCCATCATTCTGGCTAATAAGCACACATCTCTTGTAACTTCAGGAGTAACCCTTGGATTGCCTGGAAACATGATAATGAAATAAAAAATCAAATAAATGCAACAAATTAAATGGATAGACATTATAATTTTGAATTCTTTTATTTATAAACATTAGGAAAATCTCAAACATGGGTAGACTGGCGAGAGGAGAGGGTGGAAGACGTTCAAATCCTAACCAGGAGACACAAATTTTGCAATGATTATCAACTACATTTTGTTTTATAATTGTCCAAAAATGCAACTCTCTTTCAATTATAATATCAGTTCATACTTAAGTGCACTAAAGTTAACCTATGAAACTCAAGGGACAGAATGAACCTAAAGCAGACTGGGTGTTTAAGAACTACGTACCATCACGATCTCCGCCCATCCAAGATGAGAACTGAATAAGAGGAGCATTGTAAGGAACACGTTCATTTATCCCAATGTTTTTCAAGGCAGTGTCAACACGACGCAAGAATTTTGGCACCCCTTTCCATATTGTCTCATGAAAGTAACTCATTCCTGCCCTCATCTCGTCCTGAGGAGTTGGGGGGTTCCTCCTGATTTCATCTGTGCGAAATGCAGCTTGTATCTGGATGAAAACAGAAAAAAAATAAAAAATCAAGCTTAGTATTTTAGGAGACTACACTAAACAATAACCATCAACAGAGTCCACGTAAAAGCACAAATCTGTCTTAAAAACTATTTTTTTATATCATATGAAACACAAGTAGTCCAATTTCACATTGAATTAAAAGCCAAACTTCTTAAGTTTTGAAACAGACACCTACTGAATTGTGTTAGAGCAGATAGCATATTGTACCAATTATTGCCTACATCATATCTTTCTGTATATAGAACTCAAACCTTGGACTAACAATTAATTTCTATAATTAAAATAGAAGAGGATGCTAGGCCAAAGGAATGCTACACAGGATTTTCTCAGAAAACAATACAATCATCTACCCTCCACCCATTACAATTTAGACAGTACCTATTTTGATTCAAGGGTTTGAAAATTTTTATATTCTGCATCATAATTCTAAGATAAAGAATGCCAGCTATCTACACCCAGAAAAATGGCAAAAAAGCATACACGAAATCTAAAGAGCAAGTTCCATTATGTACCTCTCTTTGTAGAGCCTCGTCAAGCTCTTGTTTTTCATCAGGAGTAATGTCTTTAGCATACAGCTGAGTCAGGCAATCACGAATTCTGGGAAAGAAAAGTCAAAAGAACATTCAGTTAGCTATCCATAACTCTGGGCTCTTTATTGCTATACATATAACATCATCTCAGTTTGTAAAGTAAAGGGTAGATTATTTCACAAACCTTCCGTGTTTCTGAAGCAAGGACCTGCGAACAGACTGAGTTGGATGTGCAGTAAGCACCAGATCCACAGTTTGGTTCTTCAAAGCATCAAAAACTTCTTCCGGTGACTTGTTTAGTTGTGTTACAAGCCTCTTCAGCGTCTCCTCAATATCAGACTCAGTGGTTGCAGAGGCTTCATCCGAAAAGTCACGCTTTTTAAGCTTTGTCCTCCGCCTATAAGCAATCTGGACTTCTTCAGCAAGGTTGGCCAAGTTAAGCATGTTAGCAAAAGCTTTTGTGACCACGATGGAATCTCCAGCATCAAGACTGGTCAGCATTTTCCCCAGCTCCTCCAATTTTTGAGGGTCACGCTTCCCCTCATATTCCGCAGAGAGCTCATAGCAGTCTTGAACCTAAACCACACGGCAAACGCAAAAAGATTAACCTTAAAACCTTCAAAAAGACAGCTCGACATAACTCCAACACAAAGTAAAACAGACCATTCAACCTTAAATACTCTACACTTCTAGCTACATAAACGGGAATCACAAAAGAGTTGACAAAAAAAAAAATGCATAGCGTACACTATGTATTGATTATATAACCAAGATACACATGCAGATAGCCACAGGCACAAAACAAGCACAGAAAGATCAAAATTTGATACCGTTTCGCGGATTTCCTCGCCGTGTAAGTCCTGAAGAATGTCGAGAAAGCGATCGAGCAAAAGGGCGTCATACTCGACCAGCTTGTCGTCCTCCGACACCTTCCCCGGCGCCAACAGCCGCAACTGCGCATCAATCGACGCCATCTTCTCCAGGTTCCTACCCGCCATTCCCCGTCCCCTGTTTATCACCCCCCAAGAGAAGCAAAAAAAAAACACAGAGGAGCACGGATTTCACAGCCCGGTGTCACGGATTGAACAGGGCTCCGGTTGCTTTATCGAGTCAGGCTGATCTCGTGAAGGAGAGAGACCAGGAAAAGCAAAAGTGCCTAGGTGTATTGATTGGTGATGAGGATGATGGTGCGGTGGTGTGTTTTTATAGAGAGTTTGGTGAATGGAGGGTGTGAAAGGGAGCTTTTATAATTTCTAGTTATCGGTAGTAGAGTACGAGACTGAACAGGTGGATCTTCTGGTGCTAATTTGGAGTGGATTTACTTTTCCTAATTTTACACCGTTTTGTTTTATTATTGTCAAGGTCCAAGATTCCATGGGAAATCGGAATATGCTGACCAAGTCTATCCAATTTCTATTATCAAATCAAAAGATCAAAACGTATCCAATTTCTACTCGTAGTGTATTACCTACACAAGTTTCTACTTTTCAACCTGGTATCGGCATATTTTCCGATTTAATTTTAGGCCTAGTTGCCGGAGTTTATTTGTAGATAAGTTTAGTTCAGTTAAATTTTATTAAATTTCGTTCAGTTTAATGAACATGTAATTTGATGAAATTTAGGTTAATTCGTTCATATTGATTTTTTTTTTTCAATACATTAATTTTAATTTAATTTAGTTCAGTTCAATCTAGTTCAGTTTAGTAAAAAAATAACTTCTAGCAAACATGATCTTGACAATAATATAACCTTGACAATATGCTATTTATAAAGGAAATCTTCAATATAACGGGTTTTTTTAAAAGTTATTAATGGGAATTGAATGGACAAAACAAAATCATGTTTTGTACTAATTTTCAATATTCTATACGTAATTATATGTGTATTTTCTTTATATTTCCCTTATACTATCTCAGTAAATAGTAAACTCAGTAGAATACAAGGTAGTAAAATACTATAGAAGCTACTGGAATGGTTTTAAACGACCTTACTCCGTATGATATCTAACTAACCACGTGTGAAGGTATCAAAAATTAGTATTCACCAACTTTGTCAAACTCATTATCATAAAAAAAAATAAAAAAAAAAAACGAAAAGAAAAGAAAAACTTTGTCAAATAACAAAGTACATTTCCGCCTCAAAAGTAGAGTGAGTTTAGTACGGTTTATCAAGTCAAAACATTCGAATAAGAATATAGGAGTAACAACTAACAAATTAATACTAACGGCTAGCCTACAATCTAGCTTAATTATTACCGAAATTATGTTTTGAGCTTTTTCCATCTTTACAAGAAAATAGACCATTCATGATGCGATTCTCTTCTCTGTTTGGCAAAGCCAGTTTTGACTAAAGTTGGAAATACGATGAATCAAATCGTAAACTGAATATTTAGAAAATCGCATTTTACCAACATGCCGGGTTGACTGAATATGTTGTTTTTTTTAGGCTCTAGTTACTGAACTTATCGGTTCAATTCAGTTAAAAGACTTCAGTTCGGTCAAACAGAGAATAAACTCATGCAAACATGTCCTTACTTTGATAAGCATATTCATGATATTTAGTAATGAAATTTTTTCATTTTATCCTAGTTTTCTCCTTTAAAATAGTTTAATAAAAAGAAAATTGTACACAATATTATTAATAAAATATTTCTAAATTTTCTTAACTCTAGAGATAGTTTAGTCTAACACTATCTCACATATACCAATATTACACATATATCGATCGCAATTTACGAGCGAAATTGAATAAATATTGTGCAGTTTGAATGTGCACACAAGTGGACATGGAGGGGAGTTGAGACCATTGACAAAAATTTGATATTACCATCTTCAAACTCGACTTTTTACATATTAAATATGATCATTCATTGTATTATTGCTGATCTTCTCACTTTCAAGAGTGGTTTTTTACATATTAAGCATGATTATTCGATGAGACCAAATTTGTCCATGGAGAATAATTTATTTTATACTAAAATTTAAATTTGAGGAATAGGCACTCATCAGTACTCATCACATTTGAATAGTGTAAAACCGAATGTTTGAAGTTTGATCAAGATATGGCCGCGAATCTAAACTTCTATGTATGAGCATCGAACCCAGCTACCACAAGAGTGGAGATGCATTTTGTTTTTGGAAGATAAGATTAAATGAAATCAATCATATGATTATACCGAAATGATCCGAATTTCCTTCTCTTTGAAGCATATCCAAACAAATATACGTTTACAGCATACTATAAACTACATTATCATAAGAAAGAGGATCGTAAAAAGAATGAAAATATGCAACATATGCGTATGATATACCCATTGCAGGAAAAAAAAAATGTTTCGTATCCTTTCGATAAAGACACCGCAATATCATTACGTGGTTCACTTTTTTTTTTTTTTTTTTAATTTAAAACAGCATTGTTGTTCACTTTTATTTCCAGTCACACATTCGTTGGGTATTTAAAAAAAATCTACGTACATATTAAAGCTTGTTGCATGATTTATTTTGCCATTTGATAAAACAATTTGGATCATAGAATTCACTAATATTTTAATAAAAAATGTCATTTTCATGTTATTTCATAAATAATCAATATTTTTATTTATTGGGCTTTTATTTTTTATATAATTAGTGGTAAGATATATTCACCTTAAGCCATGTTAATAGGATATTTTTCATAGAAGTAATAAGATGTTTTTTGCTGAAGAAAATTGAATCTAATAGAAATAAACGGGCTAAATTTAACTGAATTTTATCAAGCGATATTTTTAGAATTGAATTAACTAAATTAATGCACATGATATATAAATTCGTGATCGAGTGAGAATCAAGCACGATCACTTCTATGAGCTCTAATTTTCCTGAATTTATATTTTTGTTGAATTAATTAAAATGCACATGACATACATTCGGAAGAACTAATCTCCCAAAACAAACTACTGATCCAAGTGTGAATAATCAATCTCTTATTTTCTTTGAGGATCGATCACTTCTATCTCTAATGCAAGTTGATGATGATCGAAATCCATCCAGTAGTCATTAACATGCTCTGTGTGTGGTGTGTGTTGTACGTTACTTGAATAAGAAAGATGCATATGCGTATCTGAATGTCCTCACGGACTTGTGAAAAGTCAAATATGGTTCTTCGCAGCTTCCCATATTCTGAAGAGACGAATAGAGAGAGATCCATGTATATACTGCATAACAAAGAACATATAAGACATGGATTTTATTTCACGATCGACATTCAAGTGCAACACAACAAACAACATATGCAAAAGTTAAACAAGCCAGAACAAACAAGAGAGATCATCTTTAAGAACCAACAAGCTGAAAAACAGAGGAGGAACCCAACTTTTCTTTGCCCAACTTGGCAGGAAATTTCTAGATCCTGTTGTTAACATACATGCCCTACGAAATCCATGGATGTAGAAAGAAAGAACCCATACAATACTTTTAACAAACCAATTTTTTATTATTAAATCCATGTTTGAAAAAAGAAAAGAAAAAAGAAGGTTGTGAATGATAAATAAATAGTCCATTAATTATATTTCATTACTATTTTTGAAAACATTTCAGAGTTTTGGAAATTGTACAAAAACGAATAACAAATGATTAGGAAGAGCATCTCATGTGTTAACTAACAGGGAACCCGATTTCGTATAGTTAGCTAGAGCCAGTGCTAGTCCCGGAGTTTTGGGGGACTGAGGCGAGAAAAAAAATAAGACCCCACATATACTATCAGGACAATAATTTAATAACATTTTTAATAAATAAAAATTAAAATAGATGTTTCAGTTATTAGAAAAAAAATTAGAATCTTTTATTGTCTTTTAATGTTTTAATACCATAAAAATTAAGAATGAGAATGTGTTTATCATTTTATACCTCGATTTTTATCATATAATTCAAAAAAAAATCGTCTTTGTATGATCCAACAACGCCTTTTTTTAAGATCAAATTAGATGGACCATATATGCTTATGTTATTTGAGTTAAAATTAGTTATCCACAACATCCGTAACACCGCAAACAAGTTGATTATCATCAAAACTGTAAATACCTTAATTCAAAGTGTAAACACCTTGGAAATACAAAATCAAACATTTAAATAACAAGAACCAGTAACAAAAACATGATTTATATATCGTGAACACTACATTGAAATATATGGAATCAAATGTACATCAAACTGTTGTGAAGATCCAAAACATGTATCGATTTAAATGAATCAAATATACATGTGAAAAACCTGACTGATCAAACTTGTTTCAAAATAACCTGACATGATCGACATGAACCGACAAATGAAAATGAACCGTCTAAATCCAATATTGTGTCTTCAATTAACTACGCATGTATAATCCTATCTCCAATTAACCATGTTCAAAAGTCAATGACCTTGGAGATAATGAATCAATAATTTTTCTATCTTCTCAAATCATATATGCAGAATTTCCTTATTTCAAATCGAATCAAATCTCTACAAATATTCCACGAATCATTCTGAGTTGTCAATATTATCTGACGGTATTTCTTTCACAAATACCATGTGCATCCAATATATTCCAACTATATTAAAACCTTGAGCTTGAAACTAACTATCTGCAATCTGTCAATCTGCTATCATAAATCGATGTTTTAACATGACATCAGACTGATGTTGCAACATCATATTCCACAAAACTTTACAACTTGGTTATATTTTTATTTTATCCGTGTTATACTTGCATGGACTGATGCTGGGAAGCTTTATCCAATATGTGAAACTGTCCTTGAAGAATTCTATATAGAAAATGTTATCGATTAACTTTATGTTTAGCCATGCGTTATGAGCAAGAATGTCTTAAGGATATGTGTGATGTAATTTGATATGGAGATGTCTAATGATGTCTAATAAATGAAACAGTGCCGTTGCAATGCAGATGCCTTCGCAGTGCTAAATATTTGTTCAGATGACCTTCAGGTAACGTCTTGTATAAAAGTTGCATCTCCTCATAGGAATAAGATCGATTTAGGTGTCTTGGAGCGTTATCTGATTCAACAAACTCTGAAGGTGATTTTTGTAAGTTACTTTGGTGACTAGTTGACAACCTACCACATGTGCTCTAATGGTCCAGATATTGAGATTTATGAAAATCTATTTGATGTTCTTGAATTGGAGGGAATGTATGTTTTGAATGATATTTCACGATCTTAATTCGACGACGGAGTGAATTTTGGATGGTCTGGGTATTGCTATGAGTTTTAGATAAGGAAAATGGTAATACAACTATGACTGTATAACTGTGGAGGTTTAGATTTTTTAGGTGATTGTGCGAATGTTGAAGAGGGTTACAAATTATAGAAATGGTTGATGATCTGTTCTCAAAATTAATTTTGTAAATTCTCAAGATGATTAATTAATTGTTGGACACAAAGTAGCAAATTAAATTCTGACAATATGTTAATGAAAAAGGATGATGAGCATTGAAATTGCTGAGCGAATATGTGTTATGATCCTAGAATCATTAAGAATTCTGATGGGCATGTTAATGATGGGAAAGAAAGGTCTCTAACTCTAAATGCGGAAACAGAGAAGATGGGTGATAACATTTGTTTGGAAGAAGATTGGTATTAGCTATACATTTGATGAAGAAATTCAAAGCAAGTTAATGGTTTATCAGTATTTGAACTCACACTCTCACAGTACATGACCAAAAGAGAGGGCCAGTTCAAAGTTTGGATCTAAATTAATGCTCAGGAAACCAGTTTAAAAACGATCATCATTTTCTACTTGATGATCAGTTTCAGCCAAAAAACTCAGTTGAATTGATTTCTACGAGCATATATTTGAAGGTGACCAGGCGATAATAGAGTCGAAGTGTCATGGGGATTCAGAGTAATCCTTGGAAGCGGATCAAGAGATCGATAGTGCAGAACAGTCAATGATCCTTGAGTTAATGTTGTCATAGATTTACAAGAAATAAGAGTTTGAGCAGAATGTTAAAGGTTGTGTCCTGTCATTGGGAATGTCCATTGGGAATGTCCATTTGAATTCTTGTTTTGCTGACATAATTGAATGAAATCTTTTATTGATTTGCGAATTGGGTTCTGCAAATTGACTTCACTGTCTCTAAGGAGAAAAGCAATGTGAAACTTTTTTTTTTGGATAATAACGTTTCATATATTATAATAAAGTACTATTACAACGGGAAATCGATTGCCCTAACATATGCGCATCGTTAACAAATCTTCTATCAGCCTTGATTATACAGCAATAGTGAAAACTTATTGCGAAGGTCAGGATCTGCTTGGTAATGAGTCTAACGTCCGAAGGTGTCTCCGGATAGCGCTTGATGTATGTATATGCATTGCCACAATCTGTGCTTATGGTAATCCTGTTCTTGTTCCTCCTCGAGGCTTGTATCATTGCATGTAAAATGGCGGTGAGTTCCGCCTAAGTTGCAGACAAAGTCGCGATCCTTGCTTTCTCGCACCATTAGTCTGGTGATTTTCTGTCTGACGCACACCATGCCATTGCACCCTCTCCAGAGATTCCGCAATGTGCCGCATTTTTATTAATCGTGGTGCCTTGGTGGTATAGAGCTCTAGGTCCAATGCCCTTCCTTAGCCAGATCATGTCGATATCTTCTGCCACACATCGTTCATGAACTGGTTCCTGGGTTCCTTCCACGTTGCATTGTTCATGCTGGTTTCCCACTATCTCCTCCAATTGTTGTTGGTCTCGTATACGTGAGGTCCTCCACTGAGATTGTTGTCTACATCTTCTCTCTGTCTCCACCAGCCCATTGGCAATAGCCAAGGTAGCTTCAATGGACGTTGGGCCTGTTCCATTATGGTGTCACAACATGTACACCAAATTGTCCATATGATGTAACATGCAAGATGGCTATCTTCCTTCTCTGGCGCAATTTTTAACCAATTCCCTAGCCAATTTCCTAGGGATTGTGGCTGGCCGGCCTCAAAATCAATGCCCAATCTAGACGCCCTCCATACTCTTCTTGCAAATGGGCACTCAAATAACACGTGTTCAACAGACTCCCGCGACGAATGGCATATCCCACACATTGACGATATATTCATAACCCGAATTCTAAGATTAGGATTTGTGGGGCAGGCTCCCTGAATCATTTTCCAAATTAAAAACTTGATCTTTTCCGGTATTTCGCTCGTCCATAGTGTCTTCCAGATCTTAACGTGTTCCCCGCTTGCATCCTCGCCCGCCTGTGTTGAATTGTTGATGATGATGGTTGAGCCGCCCTGTTAGCTTCCCTGGCTATGTAATAGCCAGATTTTACTGAATACTTTCCCATTAGTTCCTTATCCCATGCTAGGAAGTCTGTGTCACCAAGGGGTTGTTTAGGGATGTGGATTCTGGTAATCTTCTTCACCGTTGCTTCATCAAAGAACATCATCAGGACTGGGATTCGCCACTCCTTCCTATGATTTATGGCATCGCTTACTGTAAATCCTAGGCTTGGTGGAGTTCCACTATCAAACCTAATTGTGTTTGGTTGGTCTGGGATCCAGTTATCCTGGATATTCACGTTTTCTCCTGTTACTATCTTCCATTTTAGATGGGGCTGTATCAGCTCCGCTCCCCACAGAATTCCCCTTCATCCCCATGAGTCCCCATATTTTGATTTTGTGTTTAGGAAGGGTTGTTTTCTATAGTACTTTGCTAGAAAAGTTTTTGAGAAGAATGAATCTTTGTTAATTGCTAGTGTCCAGGATTGTTTCCATAGCATTGCTTGATTCATTTGGGACGTGGATCTCATCCCTAGGCCACCTCTCCACTTTGATTCAAAAAATTTCCCCCATGATTTCCAGTGAATTCCTCTTCCTTCCGTGTCACCAGCCCAGATAAACCTAGCCATGTGTTTGTCCACCCCCTTGCCACAGTGTCTGGGATGCGGAAAGTTCCAATTGTATATTGTGCTAGGGATGTTAAAACGTGTTTACACAAGGAGATTCTCCCCATTACCGGAATATTGCTTTTCCTCCAAGCTGCCGTTTTGGCGATAATCCGTTGTTGTAGACCTTTGAACAGATTTACCTTGGTTTCCGCAAAATTCATATTGTGTCCAAGATATGCTGACTCCAACAGAGTGGGTTTCATATTAAAGGTAAGTTCTAAGAGGCTTGTTGACGGGGTGTCAGTGTTAGGGCTTTCCAAGAATGAGGACTTGTCAAAATTTATACGTTGGCCTGAGTATGCTGCAAATAGATTTAACGTGTTTGCGAGTTTCCTAACTGCCTGTGGGTTTAGTTTACCTCAAGAAAGAGGATGCAGTCATCTGCAAACATCAGGTGGGATACCCTGGGAACTTGTAGGCCTATCTTGATGCCAGAGCATACACGTTGGAATGCATCTGACTCAACCATGGATGAAAACGCTTCCTGACATAGAATGAATAGGAAAGGAGACAGTGGACAACCTTGTCTGAGGCCTTGGATAGGCTTGAAAGGATCCGACAGGTCGCCATTAACCCTAATGGAGTATGACATTGTCGTAACACATTCCATAACCCACGTTATCTACTTTCCGGGAAATCCCATCCATTCCATAACTTGTCTTAGGAAGTTCCATGACACTCTATCATATGTTTTGCTCATATCTATCTTAACAGCTGCTAGGACTTTCTTCCCAGACTTTCTTTTCCTGATACATTTCATCATTTCATGAGCAATTAGCGAATTTCCCCTATTGATCTACCCCTTATAAACGCCGCTTGGTTTCCCGATATTAAATATCCCATAACCCCCTTTAATCTATTCGCAAGTATTTTAGCAATAATTTTGTACGTGACATTACATAAGCTAATTGGTCTAAAATCAGAGAGGAGTTTCGGTACCTTGATTTTGGGGATTAGTACTATATTGGTATTGTTCCACTCTGGAGAATTTTGCCAGAGTCAAAGAATTCCTTGACTACATCAGAAAGATCCCTGCCGACTTCATTCCAGTATGTCTGGTAGAATCCTGGTGGAATTCCATCCGGCCCTAGTGCTTTCCACTTCCCCATCTGGAATACCGCCTCATTTATTTCGTTATCTGAGACAGATGCTCCCAACATCTCCTTTTGTTGGTTAGATACTGCAGGTCGAATGAGTCTAAGGATGTCTTCGATTATGGAGTCCCCAAAATCATCCTGGGGCATTACCGATTCTTGAACAAAAAAATGCTGCTTATGTGTTCCACCACCAATTTTTGGATACCTTCCGGTTCCGTCACCCAACTGCCTTCCTTATTTTGTAACTGCAGGATCATATTTCTGTTTTTTTTTAACCCAGTTGTTGAAGAATGTTGTATTTCTGTTTCCATCACGGAACCAGTCCACTTTTGCCCGCTGTCTCCAGAAGTCTTCCTGAAGTGTTAGAAGATCATCCAGTTCTTGACTACAAATTTTATGCCATTTCCCATTTTCCATTATTCTGTTTTTTATCGATTTCAATTTGTTTCCCCCTAATCCGCTTATCCAGTGAGCCTATGTTCTCTCTACTCCACGATCAGAGTCGTTGCATAGTTGATTTTAGTCTCCTCTCCAGTCTCTCCATCCCTCCTGTCTGTGCTTGGTTCCGTTGGGTTCGCTCCCATCTCATGCTGCTTCCACTTTGTTGGCTTGCCATTGGCTCCGGAATTCTCACCAAGTTCCTTATCTCTGGTATTCGCACCCAAAAAGCTTCAAACTTCGATCTTACCTTCCTGTGTCTGGGTCTTTGCACTTGGTGGCTCTCTAATGTTAGATGTCCGTGATCCAAACGCATAATAACATGATTCGTCAGTTTATAGGAAGGGAACAAGTCCTTCCACTTGTCATTTGCCATTCTTCGGTCCAGTCGCTCCAGTATTTGAGCCGACCGTGATCGGCCATTTGACCAAGTATACCATTGCCCCCGATTTTCAAGTTCAGTCAAACGCGGATGGTTTAACAAATCCCACAAGTCCTGTGTATCTTCTAGTGATACTGTGTTCCCTCCACTTTTATCTTCATTCCCCAGGACTTGATTAAAATCCCCAACAATTATCATTGGGATATCATAATCAGCAAGTTCAGCTAATAAATTATTCCATACATTTTTCCTAGGTGGTTTATCCGGATGGCCATAAAGCAATACTAAAATCCATTCCTTCCCCGTAACATAGGTAATAGAACAAACAATGAAAATAGGACAACGTGCAAGTACAACTAAGTGGATTTCCTGTGTCCAGGCCACACATAAGCCACCCCTGGAACCGACAGAATCTACTACATCCCATTTTGCAAAATAAGACTTATTTAGCCAGCTATTAAGTCTACTGCTGTTACATTAGTCTCCATCAGAAATAAAATATTTGGTTTATGCTGAATAACAAGGTTATTGAGAGTGATTATTGTCAGGGGATGGGACTGTCCCCTGCAGTTCCAACTGAGTAGATTCATATACCTCTGGGTGGTTGATTAGGTCCAACCACCGAAGTACCATATTGCATCACTTCACCCTCCTCGATTGCCGCTGAGGTGACAAGAGCTACCACCTCCTCGTATGCTCGTGCTAGGCTAACTGCCATCTGTCCTTCATCTATCCATGTTGATTGATCCGGCTCCTGAAAAGTATTAATCACCTGGACAACTTCCTCTTCCATCTCCTTGAAGTCCCAGTCGGTGCACCTTTTCTTTGCAAAGGCAACCCCTCCAAGTTCCATCTGCAGATCTCTTTTCCTCTTTTTTGTTAGTACCTCGGCACTTGGCATGTGCTCATCAACAGCCCACTGATTAGCCTCATTTTGAGCCATCGTAAGAGTGTGCCTCTGACCCGAATCCTCTCCTTCATGGGTCTCCGAACTCGTCGTACCGTACAAGGGAGCTGATGTGTTGTAGTGGCTTAGAGTCTGATTCCCCGTCCCCATGGCCTGAAGCATGGTTCATTGACGCTCTAGATTTGCTTCGATCAACTTAGGGCTGGCAATTGTTGATCTCCGCGGCGTAGTGCGGACAATACAATGTCTTTTAGCCCCACTCCTTTCCGGCACACTCTGGTAAGGATTGATCTGAATTAGCTGTGTCCCAGCTTCACCTGGAACATTCTGGGCTGATTCTGCTTCTTTCCCCTTGTTTATATCTCTCAGGATGTAATTGGGCCCATTTCCCCCCATGTCTGCTAAGGAGCTTTGGCCCAACTTAGTGATCACCTCCCTTGCTTCCTGTGTCTGTCGATCCTCTCCCCCTTCTTCCTCCATAATCAATTTCTGAATTGCTCCAATAGCCACAAATTCATCATCCCCTGCTTCCCCACTTCTCCCCCATACCCAATACACCCACATCCCCTGCCTCGCCACCAGAAAACCCTCTGAAATATCTTCGGCCAGCCCCTCCAAGTATCCCCGCCGTCGAAAAACACCATGGCCACCGCTTTCAGCTGCCTCACAGTGCTCTCCCCTAGCCGGCGGTGATGGGCACCGGCCGACGGTAGTGACCACGTCCCTATCACCACCCATCGTCGGGATCGGCCACCTCTACTCCATTGGATGCTCTCCGTCGGACATGGCGGCATCCTGGCCGGCGGTAGCGGCCGTTGCCCCCTTTCCACCCATCACCGGAAGCAGCCCAGTCTCCTTCATGAGTTGCTCGTCGCTGCCCCCTTGGAGCGTGGTGGCATCCTGGCCGACGGCGGTGGGCGATGCCCTCTTGCCGCCCGTCGCCGAGATCTGCCCCATCTCCTCCATGCTCTCCTCTTCGCTGCCTTCTCGGGGCATGGTCGTGGCGTCCTCGGAAACATTCGCTGAGTCTCCGGTTATGTTGGCGACGCACCCCGCGACACCGTGGGCTTGCACGACTGCCACCGCAAGGAACTCCCGGTCCAGTTGTACTCCGTCCAGATCCCTTCCGGATACCAGTTCCTTTTATTTTCGGAGGTCAGTCCACACACGTAAACCTTCTGATTCCCTTCTGTAATCATTTTTGGAATAGGTGGTGGGCAGTTTAGCTTTGTTGGTAAGTTGTAATTGGTGTCGGCTGGTAGATGATATGTGGTTTTATTTCTTGCTTTATCAATGACAAGGTTTATGTTGGTAGAATTCTGGAAAAGGTTACTGGGGTTTGGGTTTTCAGTTGGGCTTGGTATTGTTTCTGTTATCATAACATGATCCTCAATATCAGAGGGGAATAAGTCTGAACTGGTTGGGCCGTGGTGTTGGTTATTTGGGCCAGAGCCTGGGTTTGGGGATGGTATCTGATGTGATTCTGATACTAGACTAGCGGCCCAGTTTACAACAGTTAAAGAGCCCCCAGTAACTTGCTAATTAGATAAAGTAGACGTACCTGATCCATCAAGTGGCTGAGTCAGCGTTGGTGACGCATTCAATACCCATTCTTCCTCCTCTTGATTTTTTAAGTCCATGTCCTGGCCATAAGTAGAACTTTCCCCATGCTCATTAACTGATGCCGAAATTCGCCCGGTGTAATCATCAGCTTTATTGACAAATTTGTTCCTTTTTCCACATTGAGTTGACACCGCCGCCTGGCGCTTCCCTTTTCCCTTAATGTCCTGCCACCATCTTCCTCCCACATTCATCCCCTCTAGCACCTGAATGTTGGCAAAATTAGTGGCAGCCACTGTTTGTTCAAATTGCCGTGTTGACTTTATCGAGCTCGGTTTTTGCTGTTCATCATGGAGCTGACCCGGATTCGAGTCAATCACCGGAATAGTTGTCGGTGCCTGATCCACGTTCACCATCCTCACCTGAATCCTCATATTCGCTTGGCAGATCTTCTCTTCAAGTGTTTCCAGTGGAACACGATCCGAGTTCCTTTGGATTTGTGTCCCTTCTTCCTTAATCGTCTACTTCATCTTCGCGGCCTCCATCTCCGCCGCTTCCTTCTCAATATCACTTGGCCCCCATGAGACATATTCTAGTTTTGCGTTGCTCTCTGCCTCCCCGTCGATCCAATCCGGTGGCGAGGCTGCCGCCTTCCGCGGCGGTGATTCCTCCCATACTGCATCATCGTGAAAGATCGCATACAGCCCAGATAGTATCAGGTTCCTTTCAAGGGGTGATAATTCCTCCAGGTTTCTTGCCGTCGGTGGTGAGGGGGGCCCCGACGACGGCGGTGATGGTGGGTACATGTCATAATCCTCATAGTTTTCTGGTTAAGATGAGTTATGGCCACGTTGTGTCACCATGTTTTCCATATCATCCCAAGAATCTGGGACAGGGGCAAGGCTTACTAACTGCTCTGCCAGATTTCCAACCACCGAGCCTGTCTCCCCATGTCGTTGACTTTCTCGGTCGGCTGCATAGTGTCTCTGCAGCCAGTTTGCTGCTACTTCAGTTTCCCGGGAAAATTCCCTCGGGAATTGGGGAAAGTTCGGTGAGTATCCTGGGGTCTGCTGTCGGACCTCCGTCGCAATCGGTGTGTTGAATAGTTGGTATTGAAATCCGTCATCCACCTCCATGTTCATCTCACGGAGTCTTCCTTCGTTTTCCCGGAGATAATCGTCCGTGAATCTAGTTGTTCGACGGGTCGGCATATTCCGATGGACCCTAAAAGATGGGGAATACATTTCCTCATGCGTATTCCTGGAGATATGCACTCCCATGTCAAGCCCCAAGCGATTGAACCGCTCATCAATGTTCTCCTCCAGCCACTGGTCATTCCGGAAAGTACAAATGGATAGTGTGTGGCCAATCTGCCCACACCTTCTACAAAATTTATGAATCCGTTCATAGCCCATTGGAATCCAGATTGTGCCACCTCCATAGGTATAGAGTGTGAAGCCTGGAACTAGGGGCTGATTTAGTTGTGTCCAAACTCGTACCCTAACATAATTAGCATGAATCAGAGGTTCCCCTTCAGCCAAGTCAATCTCATGTACCGCACCGATCACGGACCCATAATTATAGATGATCTCCGGGACTTGGTATTCTCCAGGTATGCGGTAGAACCGAACCCAAAGGAGAACATGGGTTACTCTAATTTGAGGTAGAGGTAGTTCCGCCACCCACCAGATCAGCGCCACCAGAGCTCCTGCCACTGAAACAGGGCCATTGTGTAGCACTCCGAGCAGCTGTTTTTGGTTCTCGAATTGAAACGTGAAAAATTGCCCAGCTTTAGCATGTACTTGCACGTGTCGTCCCCAGAACTGTGTGACCAAGGTTTGCATCCTCCGGAGACTAAAGTCCCGGTAGTCGAGGAAGTAACCGATAAGGCAGTTCTCGAATCTTCTTAGGCCTGCTCTGTAATCAGCAGCCTCTGCCATGACTACCGGACTCCGGCGAAAAGGCCGGTGGCCAGCCCTATCCAGCTCGCGTTCCGGTGGTACATCTCGCTCATCGGCTGAGAAGTCCGACCCGAACTGAGATCCTTTCGACCAATATTCTTCTTGGAGTCTATTGGCCATCGGCGTTACACCAATAATTCCTAATGTTGCTTCAAAAAGTATCTGATGTTGACAGCAGCAATACCGATTTGGATTAGGATTTGATAGAATATTTGCTTGTAGCTATATAGATTTTGTCTTCTTTGGCTAATATTATTGGTTTGTTTGATTGTAGGGGACTAGGGATCCATTGAATCTGGTTGAAAAAGATGGGTGCTCAAACTTCCCTAATGTGAAACTGATGGCTAAACAAAATTATCAGACCATTGCAAGGATGGAAATGCACACAATATGAAAAGGCTCTAGAAACTTGTTTCTTACAAATATTCCCTATTTTGAGAAACAACAAAGTGCTCAAACAGAAATTGTTATGCATGATTTGAATAAGGCTGCTTCTTATAGAACTGTGGCAAAAAAAAGACCCACGGATGGAGACCGTTCATCAAGCATCAATTCATGCAGTTTTCTTTTTGTAGTTTTCAAGCTTGAGGACAAGCTCAATTCTATTAGAGGGGTTTGTAATGATATCTCAAAGAAAATTTAAGGGCAGAAACGGTCCATTCACAACACAAAAGCACATGAGCAAGTTCAGTTGTCTTTAGAGTTGAAAGATGAACTACCAAGAGTTGAAGAAACCATCACGGGCAAGCCAATATAATCCTCCACCAACGGTGGTTTAATATTTTAAAAAATTTACAAAAATACAGTTGGTGCTGGGGAAAACTGGTTGATTTGAAAGATAATATTAAGCCCTGTCTCACAGATCGTGTAGATGTGAGGGGAAGGTTCAACACGAGAAGGGTAGCCTCGGGGTTTGTCTTGGGGCTTCAACCTTTAACACTCTACTCAAACCTAATACGTTGAGTGTTAAGGTTTGAGCCCCGTGGTTAAAGGTTTGTCTTGCAGGTTTCTTGTAAAGGTTTAAGCCTCGGAGTTTGTCTTGCAAACCCAACCGATGGGAAGCCCAATCCACTTGAGACCCGAAGCAGGCAGGCAATATCATAAACCACAGGCAAGACACCAGAGTTAGCATTGTCTATATCATATGCATTTGTAATGAAGAAAAGTTTAGCAACAAAACCATGAAAAAAATCTTGTTGAATGGGTATTGTTGATAAACCTATTAGCAACTAGATGGATATTCAAATCATCTACTTAATCTCCTTTGATTAACTAATACGTTAAAAATAAGAAATTAACTTTCTTAATAATCTGATTTGGTGAACTAATAATCCCCTTTGCAGTGCCGGTCCTGGCATATTAGGGGCCTGAAGCGAAACGCTTGAAAGGGCCCTCACTAGTATAGTTAATTTTATAAAGATGTTAAGTAACACTAAATTTGAAACATAATAAATATATTTAGAATAAGAGTTGAGAATCATATTTAGGAAATTAAGAAGATAAAGTCAAAAAAAAACAACGGAAACATACCACTGTTACTATTTATTTAAATCTTTTTATTTATAAAAAAACCTAAAACATACCATTGTTACCATTTATTTTTTTTAAAAAAACCTAAAACATGGGTCAATATTTATAAATTTATGTGAATTTTGATATAAATCCTTAAATGCTTCTTAGAATTCCTCACTACATTCTTTAAAACATAATTTAATTCACTCCTAAACTTTTTTTCGTCCCAATGAAAGAGATTATTAGTATTTTCAACTAAAAAAGGCTTTATTAGGCGCAAACAAACAAGACTTATTACCATTACCATTATCCTTTTATATTTTTCTTTATTTTTAATTACAAATATGGTAAATGAAGTTTGAAATTGGGGCCCTTTTTTGACCCACATTTGGGGAAGCAACTGCTTAAGTTGCATATTACTTGGGCTGGTCTGCTCCTTTGGTTATGCATTCCTTTAGCGATGGTTCCAGCCATTTTCCCCATAACCGCTGTTGAATATGGTTTCAACATCGTAACCTATTTTGGTCTTTTACGTTTTATTCAAGATCTCATTTTTCCATTACTGCACACACACACACACATATATATATATTTGGTTTCCTTTTTTCCGTGCTACAGATCACACTTTTCCCTTTTTCTTTCATCTCCCTTATCTCATCCAAATCCTTCAAACTGATCTGATCGATGCTCAATCTTCTATCCTCCATTATCTTTTTTTCTTCAAGGCTTTGTTGGGATCGACAAGCTACTTTCGCCTCTTCAAGATTGTTCATCAATTCTTCAAGGCTTTGTGGAATGAATCTTTAACATCACACATAATAGAATGGTAATTTCTCACGAATCACTTGAATCAAAGTCGATATATACATTGATTATGCACAGAAAATGCACTTGATACAAAATTTATAGACTCTCCAAATGAACACAATACACTCAAGATTTATTGTACCAATAAAAATCTAAGAATATAATAAAACTCACTCATAAAAACTTTAACAATCCGGAGTACAATTTAGCACAAACTCATATAATTAGTCAATGATGATTAGTGTCTCAACAATGCTTCTTCCATCAAGAGACGGGGGTAGTGCTTTTCACAATTATCACCTTGAACAATATTTTGTCATCGCTTGACTATAGAAGCTCAAAAGTGCAACAATCTCCAATCTTTAGGTTATTGTCATCTACAGAATTTGCCAATTGTTACGCGTCAAATATTTTGCTCATGCAATTTAACCTGTATACCACATTTTCCGTCTCTTTCCGAAACATTAAAGAATTGATGAACAATCTTCTCTAGTAGAATCGATTGTTTTTCTTTGAAATTATCTGCAATAAACAAATTAAGAGATTTATTACCTTCCCAACTTTAGGCTCTGTGCGGTCGCACGAGATGCACGCACGGGTCTGGATATAGTTCTTCTCCTTCCAACCACTTCGATCATGTAGAGGAGTTTTTCGCTCTTCACGCTCTTAAAAGTGTGCGACTAAAGATTTGTATAAAAGATAATATGATATATGACTAAAGGTTAATAAATAAATTTTTTATGAACCTGCAAATATTCGTTAGTAGCTGGAAAATAATTGATATATGGTAATTGATTCAAGACATAGTCTCATAATAGCATGTTTGTATCTTATAAAATATATACGTGACTCATGTATAAACAATAAAAACACAGAGATATTTCAGTTTCATTTTTTGATAACTTAATAGTTACATGCACGCGTATAACGTACTAGTTACATGCATACGTGTAACTTTTGTTCTTCACAAAATCCATCATTTAATTAAAAGAATTTTTGAACTGAACTAAAAGAAATTTAATATATTTTTCTGAACAAATTTTTTTAAATATACTGAGTTGAACTGAAAATATATAAATATATTTAACTGAACTGAACTGATCTATAGAAAAATCAATCAAACAATGCCTTAGTCCTTCAATTAAAAATATTTACAATAGTTATTTTTAAATGGGTCAAACATGTCAACCCACTAACCCATGGGTTTGCCCCGAATCCAACCCAATTTAAACAGGTCGCCGGATTAACTTGTCCAACCTGGCTTCTAACGAATCCGGGTCTAAGGTTTGTGTGCTCGGATACGCCAATTCCACCCTCAGTGGATAATATCCATACTCTCGGGTGTACTGACCTCCCATGTATGCCTGGTCTGGTGGGTACGTATGTCCATCCTCCCGAGGGTGCCCCCAGATACGCCCCCCTAGCGTCATCCTTACTGGGCTGCTTACCCATGGCCAAGGCCCCATTCCAGAGCTTCATACAACCTGAGATCCTACCCCGAGTCCAATTCCTGGTTAGGATTCTATCCCTTCTTCATTTCTGCGCCTTATCGAGAAAGATGGCGAGACCATGCTCGAACTTACCACCGTTCTGCTCCCTCCCTCTCCAAGCTGTCTAGGTGTTGTTTCTAAGTCATTGGTTACCCTTGCTAGCGTAATCTAAGGTATTCCCCCCTCGCTCTCCGCTGGCCTTTTCCCTCCATCATCTTTCTCATTCTGTATTAGCCACCACTGGTACAGATCCTTGTGGGCCAACATGAAGTCTAACACCGATAAATCTTCCTCTCTAGACCAAGAAGATCTTTGTGTCGCGACCCCGTTTCCCGTACATGTCATCTTTCTGGCTCGGCCAGCCTAGGCAATTCATCATCCTCTTCTTCCTTCTCATCTTTTGTGGCGGTCACCGGGGACTCCCTCGGGCATTCTTTCACGCCGATTCCTTTGTTGCAAGCTTTCTGCCTGCATTTGTGTCTGAGTTGGGTTGTCCTCCAGGCCCTGTGATGCTACAACCGTCACTTTCTACGTGTTTGCTACCGCCACCGCCACAACCGTTGTAGTGACAAACTTTTGTGGACGTCCGGGTCAACACTTTGCTAATTCCATCTCACCGGAGCGAGATCCCAATGTGTCGGGTCTCATTAGGCGTGCCAACTGATTCTACATGTTTTGATCAGTAATCCAACTTTTGGTCCGCAGACAATCCGAAAGGTATCTGGACTCAGTCGAGGCTTTAACGAGGCCTAAACCTATTCGTCCGAGGCTATAATACAAAGCCCCGGAGCTACCTGAGGGTAGCAGCTCCGGTGTGATGATGATATTTCTTGTATTGAAGGGGGACTAAAACCCTAATAGCAAAGGTTTAGAGTGAGTAGTGTGTACCTGAAGCCATTGTTGCCTTGAGGTATTTATAGTGTGATGATTTTCCCCTGGATTTATTCCCATTGCCCTCTTGGATGATTAACCCATTATGTTGTACTAACGATCCATCTTTCTCACGTGCATGTACTACCAAATCTCTCTTTCTTGATCTTCTCACGTGGCTAAAGAAATTACCTAAAACTTGCTCATTGAGATGAGTCAGTAGTATCATTAACGAGGATTGTAATTATCACTCTGCGAATACTGATGAGGATTTAGAAGAATATGTTGATAATGCAGCGGCTACTGGCCATAAGGTTGTAGAGTCGGTGGTTGTTGACCATAAGGTGGCACGACAGGCGGCTGTTGACCGTACTACTGCATGGTCGGTGGTTGTTGCCCGTAAGATTGCGTAGGTAGAGTTGTTGAGCCTGCGCCGCTTCTTGAGGATTTCGCAGGGTATTGACCATTCGGGACGTTCGAACAAGGGGCCAATAGCACCCTAGGGTCGAAGCCATATGGTTGTCTACTATCGACGCCTTCCGTATGAGGGTACGGATTTGGTTGACCTTGCTGATTAGCTTGACCAGACCCCATTAGATGCCTTGGAATATGACGTTCATAATCCGGGATCATGAGTTATGTTGAAGGATACTGCATCATGGGTTGTACCGCAGACACTCCCCTAGTCCTCTTGCATTCCCCAGATTGAGATTGTAAGGTATGCCGCACAGCTTCTGCTTCCGAGGTGGCTTGCATCTCTTGGGACCCTACTGCTGATCGATCAAGTCAACGTACCTGCAAGAAAAGACACGGGGGTTGTCGGGAGTAAATTCTCCGATGATCAAGTTATTTTGGCAAAGTGCATGTATGAGTATTTATGCGTATAACATGAGTTGTAAGATAGATTGAGGTTTAACCAAACCTTTGTATTTACAGGGAAGAGTCCCGTAGCTGTGATCACTCCGTGATTGGAGGTTCCAGGAGATATGGAGGAATATCTCTTTTCCGATAAGCATGATTATGATTAATATGATTAGATTGTGATTATCTTCTAGTGAATATATATCTAAGTCGGTTGAGACCGGAATTATGGGCTTTGGGCCCAGATCAACTCTACCTCGAGCTCGAGGGTTCGTGGGTATCGATATCACGAGGACTCAAGTATCATCAATAGCCCCGAGATAGATACGAATTCCTTTGCAATGTTGTCTATCTATCCAGATGGAGGGTCACACTTGAGCTCGTAGCTTCTTAGCCGTCCATGTGTCCTGGAATACAAGCAACTTGGTTTGGGGGCGCCAGTGATTTATACATGTATTTCAGAAGAGGGATGTCTGCGTTCGAACGCTTCTCCACCTATCCACGTGTCTTAGAATATGAAAGGTTTCTTGCAATTGGGTGCGTATGTTTACGTGCACAGCTTATAAATAGGGTTGTCTCCCACATTCATTTGTCGTTACAGTTGCCCAAGTAACATAATAATTACTGGTAATAATTACCTTGCATAGACCAAAGTACTATATAATCCGTTTAATCTGGGGTTTGGTAATTCACTTTTTCTCTTTGTCTTTTCAGAACAAGGTTTTTCAGCATTTTCACGAATCTTACTTCCTTTTCTTTTCGGCCGATGACTTCGGAGTTTTCCGGTGTTTTTCCGCAAAAAGTAAGTTCACTTTTTTTTATCCTTCACTACTATCTCAGTTGTATCAGAAGAATAGGATGTCAGAGGAAGAAAACTCGCAAAACCTTGACTTTCAGTCAGGATACCAGGAGATAGAGACTCCCCCTCATTTTCTGGTGGAATCTGAATATGAGAATGAGGTTTGGGATGATGAACTAGTCGCGCTTGCAGCGATTGTCACCCATGGTCCTTTTGATAAAGGTAAGGGCAATATGACTTCTTCTAAAGGTTTTGTGGTCAAGCTTGTCGGAGGAGGCAAAGATCTGGAAATCTAGACCGACAATTTGGTGGCGGCTTCACTAGTGGGAGAGCATAAGATTAACAACGGTTATTTGGTCGGATAGAAGGCATTTTGGAGGAGCCGTAGGTGGCTGAGCCATCTATTGTCTTTTGTTAGACAAAGTTTAATTAAGAGACGCGCAATGAGATAATTAAAGGCTTTTTCAAATGTTGTCCATTGTTTATTTTCCAACCGTTGTCCATCTATTTCTGGTGGCGGAACCTAAGATTCTGGGAATTATTGTACATTAGTTCCGTGATCGGAAGATGGTCTTTTCTGTTGGTTTGCCGCCGGGAAAAAAAGGCCATTAGGTTTATGAATACGAGTCCACCATCAATTTTGCATAGTTTACGTATTCTAGGTTCCATTCTTGGATATTTTTCACCATTTTTAGGATTCTGGGAGTGTTAGATTTATTGGACGTTACTGTATCTAGTATGAATTCAAGTTAGTTGTAAAGTTTCCGACACTAGAAATTCAATTCTGTTTTGCACAATTTATTATCGCATTCCAGCATTGGTTTCGTATTCTAAGAGTGTTTCGATTTATTGGACATTATGGTATCTAGTATGAATTCTAGTTAGTTGTAAAGTTTACGACACCGGAAAATCAATTCTGTTCGCGCAATATTTTACCGCGGAACCTAACCATTGGTTCCGTATTCTAAATAAGACACAATCTCTTGTTACACAATTGAATATTATTTTCTCTATTTAATATTACATTTATTGTCATAATTAATAGCAATTACTATTAAAGTTTACACTTAAAATATCAATTACAATGAGAATATATATAGAAACTCAATCTACAGCTTAAAATCAGCATATATATGTAATCAATTCCCAAATCACAGCCTTCGTGATATTGTTGCTCTTTTTGAAATAATTATGATGCGGGGTAAATCCGCACTAGTAATTGGTGTCTTGGATAGTTGCTATATCCGAGGGCTTCAGATGTAGATTGTCGATGAAGTATGCAGACTGCTCGCTAATACTGCCTGACTGTCCGAGCTCCTAGACCTCGGATAGAACTTGCTTGGGACATGTTCGTCCGAAACCTGCAAAACAAGCCCTCGGAGCCACCCGAGGGTAGCAGCTCCGGTGTGATGATGAGATTTTGTGTATTGAAAGGAAAGATAAAACTCTGTATTCAAGAGTTAGAGAACTTACCTGAGATGACTGATTGTGGCCTCTATTTATAGACACCCTGGGCCTTATCCTGTGCCTTCTCATCACACGTCACCTTTTGTACCTTGCTGTGGTCCTAACCACGTGACTGTACCATCCGAACCTTCTTCTTAGCTGCCTGTCACGTGCATCAAAAATTTCCAGGAAAGACACCTTTGCTGGTCACCTTCGGTATTATCACAAGCCCCTAAGACAAAAGCTTCAGGCTTCCGAAGCTGGGAGCTTTTGTCTTGTCGTTTCTTCTACTTGCTTTCCGATGTCTTTGCTTCACGAGCGCTTGTCGCTGTTCCACTAGGTGGGTCCCTGGGCCATAAAGAGCTACTATCCTCAAGCTTTTTTCGGCTACACGCTTCTCTTTTCCCCAAATTCTTCCTCTTTCCTAGCGTACCATCATTACTCCGGCCCTCGATGCGCTGCCTTTTAATATTCCCTTCTACATATTCTATAAATAGGTCCTTCTTGCTTCATTATTTCTCCTCTCTTGCTGCTCTTCAGTCTATCCAGCCTATTTCTGGTGAGTTTCCTCTGCTCCTAGTTTTTCTTTTGTGTGCATCTTTGCCTTATTTTCGTCATGGATTCCACCAACCAACCCTTGGATTCAACGCACTCTAATGGCCTGAAAGCTCAGGCCTCTAACCTTGTATCTTCTTCTATTCACGATCCGGGTTCTGAATCCTCCTTTTCGGAGTCTCTAACTGCTACCAAAGGAAAGAAACAGTCTCGATCCTTTCTCCGGGTACCTCAGATCCCCCTATTGGTTTCCACTGTAATTCCAAACCTTATCCCAAATGGATCACTAAGGATATCCTCAATCTTTGCTACAATAGTTTTGTCCCAATTCCCTTGGATGCGGAACTGGAGCTCCTCGAACCCGTTCAGGTCCAATCTGGTGACGCATGCTTACCTGCTCGCCATGTTCACTTTGACTTATCTCTTCCTTTCCCTCATCTTTTTTTTGAATTGCTCGATCACTTTCACATGTCTCCTGCTCACCTCCATCCCAATGGAGTAACCATGGTTCTGGGATTTATCACTCTATGTCGTAGAGTCCTTGGATCTATTTCGTTCCTTTTTCCGCCTTGGCGCCTCCCATGCGAAGATTCCGGGGATCTTTACCTTCTACCCTCGTGGCCCCTCTATCGTGCTTGGTAAGAACGACAGTGTTAAAAACTGGAAAGGGGCCGGTCATTACTCCTTTAACCAAGTTAAGTACCATGCCCCTGATTGGAATGTCAACAACGAGGCCGAGGCCGCTGGGGCCCTTGTCCTTCCGTCGGTAGCTTCTGATTATAAGACCTTGTCCGGCCAATCCTTAAATATCCTCCAATAATGGCTCAAAGGAAATGGCAGCTTCTATTGGTCTTTACTTGCTGGAGGCTCTATGCCCAGTGGCCTAATGAAGGTCTTATCTTCTGTCTTAGGATTCATGTCTCTGTTTTATTGTACCTTCTGTCTCTTTTTATTTTTCTAATGCTTGTTTCTTTACCGTGTTGCAGTGGTTCGCGATCTCCCTAATAATCCTACCCTCTACTCTTCACCCGATATGGCTGGGACTCTTCACAAGAAATCCTCCAGGTCCACCTCGGACGTAGTCTCTGACCCCATTCCTCGGTCAGAGAAAACTCATGTTAAGAATGCGAGGGAAAGGCATGCCTCTCCTGTTGCTAAGAGGGTCCGTTCTGAAGTTCCTGGGATGAAATCAGAGCCCCTCACCATCAAGAAAGTTCCTGGCAAAGGATTCGAGCTCCCTTCCTTTAAGAAAGCTTCTGGCAAGGGATCCGAGCCTCCTGCCACCAAGGAAGCTCCCGTAAAGAATCTAGGAAAGGAATCAGGAATTGAGATCCTTAAGGAAACGCCCCTCGAGGATCTTGTGATTCAATCCGAGGGCCCCACTTCCCCGAGGGGACCTGCCTTTTTAAGCCCGACTCGTCCGGGAGGTGAAGTCTTCAATCAGAAGGCTTTTGACCATGACTCTGCTATCCGTATTATCAAACAGGCTGAATCTAAATCTTCTTCTCCTAAAGTGCAACCATATGCTGTCTCCATTCTGGTCCATGTTCATCCGAAGGCTATTACTCCGGAGGTTGAGAATCCGGTCATCGTGGTTCCAGTAGCCGAGGAATCCATTCCTGTGACCTCTCTAGCAGACAATCGCCCGGTCTTCTCCCTCTTTGCCCCTGTAAGTGCTGCTTCTATGTTACCTTTTCCTTTTCCCTCTTCTCTTTCTTTATGCATCAAGTCCGAGATTTTGTGAAGGGTTTTAGCGATTCCCCCGACTTCCAGTCATTACTAGCTGAGAAGGTCGTGCAGGAGGTAGACTTCCGTAATCGTCATGGGGTCTATCCTGAGCCCCCCCTCTCATCGCTATTCTGTTAGCCGCACTAGATATGTGGAGTGGTGTGCCGAACCCGAAATCTTCAGCTTTAGGGTCGCTTTATTCAATGGCACTCTTTTCATCGAGTTCTCTACCGAGTTGGGTCCTGTTCAACTGGCTCAAGCTACCGAGGCTTAGCAGTCTCCTAGAGAAGCCTCTAGTTCTAATGCATAATCACATTTTCCCTAACTCCGGTGATCTTCCTAGTTTCTTTTATCTTGTTCCAACTCTCCCCACTTGTTAGGGGCATTTTCAATCATCTCCTTGTATTGCTACAATATTTTTTTTTTAAATGTTATTTCCCGAGTTTCTCCTTACCTTATGTATTTCCTTTGTTACTAGTTCTAATTCCTGTCCATAATGGATTCCTATGACTTTTCCCTGTGGGGTCCCCTTCCCCCAACTTCGGATAAGGCTTCTCCCTATTTGTGCTCACAATGCCGAGCACCGAAAGTGCAGGTATCCGAACGGAAAATAGCAGTCGATCAGAGGGAGAAGGCATTGTCCGAAGGCAAGTTTGGTTTCCTTCTTGAGGAGTTTCCTACTCTTAGTGCTGCATTTGGATTTCTCAGATCTATGAGAGCTCGGTTCGGGTCTATTAGACGATGCCAAAAGATTATCTCTTCCTATCTCGAGGAAACCGCAAACATGCCAGAACTTCTGAACCAATTGCATAGCTCATGTAAAGAGCTAGAAGCTGAAAATAAGCAGCTTACCTCCCACAACCGCGAGCTTCAGAATTATGTCCTTTGTCTGAGGCTCTTGTTTCATCTGTCCTCCCTTGTTCGTGGGAAAACTCATGTTGTTCCCTTCCACGATATTACTTCCTCCGCCTGAGACGCCATTTCTACTATGGAGAAGATGAGCAAGTTCCAAGCTGGTGGTTCGGCTTATCCTGCTTACACCAAGGTGAATGGTACCGCCGCCTATCTTCTAGGATGCCTGATCCCTTTCCTCTTTCCATCTGAGAAATTCCTCCTTCCGAGCCTGGCCCTTCTGCAGGTACATCTCAAGGAAATGCCTCTCTATCTCTCGATCCCTGGGTTGTCATTCGGACCGGGTCATCAAACCTGGCCCGCCTGAAAATACATTTCAAGGAAATACTCGACCCTCTTTCCGACCTTTGACCATGCGCTCCTTGCCTTACCAAGGAGACGAAATAGTTCATGCATCTGATGATTAGGATTTATTTTGATGCGATGTGTATTAGAACCTTTTGTAAGATGCATGGGTGCCGAGAGGACGTCTCCCCTCGGGCACTTGCCAATATTTTAATCTTAATGATGCAATATTTTCCAGTTTCTTCTTATTTTCTCATTCTTTTCTTTTTGCTCGAATTACCCCTTACCGAGGCTTAGCCCTTTTTATGGGGCACCAATCATGGGAGTGGCCCAGAGGTCCCGACTTTCCCTTTATTTAAATCGAGCTATCTAGCACATATGCAAAATATAGCGTATCCACGCTTTCCTGACGCACTATCTAGTACGCATATTGTTCCAAGCGTATCCACGCATCTGAACTACGACGTATCCATGCCGAGCCTGTTCATCATAATGTGTCTCCTATCGTACATGCAATTTATCCCGTGTATCCACGCATCCGAGCTATAGCGTATTCAGGCCAAGCCCTTTTATAAATTGTTCTTTCCTTTTAGCTTTTTTCCGATCCCCTGATCTCCTCGAGGATTTACTTTCCTTTATTCTCCGATCTCCAATTCTCTTGCCCTTTAAATTTCTTTATAGAGAGAATTTTATAAAGACCCCCTAACGTTTCCCAAAGTATCGGTTTGACCCCCTATCGAATTTTGATGTCAAAATGGCCCCCAACCTTCGGTTTCCGCTTCATTTTGGCCCCCTGTGACTAACTTGGCCGTTAACTCTTTAAAAACTGTTAAATATTAGGGGTATAATAGTAATTTCAATTTTATTTAAGTTGAAAAAAAAAATGCTTGTAATTGGGTTTGAACTTGGGTCTCTCAAAATTGTATACATAGCTCCTACCATTCATGATTTTTTACTGAATAAATTTATGTTTTAACTCTAAGCCTGCATATCTTCCCATCATCCCACTTCACTTACTCTAAGCCGACTCCACTTCTCCCGCGTTTTATATTTTTTATTATGATTCCGCTTATTACCATATTTAAAAGGTAGTGAAAAGTTTGCCTGGAATTTGCTGTATATAGAACGCCAGAAGGAGAGCCAATGAAACTTACTCTATCGCCTGAAAAAACAAAGGAAAAAAAAATCAGTTATAGGTGAAACTCTAACACAATCCATAAGCATAAATAAGAAGCAGAGAGGAATGTTATCATACAAAAATGTGTATTATATTTTCCATTCCTCCAACAAAAGGTATGCCAGAAAAACGTCCATGATGGGAATTGGAATTAGCCAGAGAATTTGGAGTCGGACAGTGGGAAGATACGCAGGGATTAGAGTTTTAAAACATTTAGTCAGTAAATAAACATGAATGGTTTGTGGCATAGTGGTAGGAGATTTGTCTATAATTTTGAGAGACCCAAGTTCAAACCCAATAGCAAGCATTTATTTTTTCAACTTAAATAAAATTGAAATTACTATTATACCCCTAATATTTAACGGTTTTTAAAGAGTTAACGGCCAAGTTAGCCATAAGGGGCCAAAATGAAGCAAAAATCGAAGGTTTGGGGCCATTTTGACATCAAAATTCGATAGGGGGCCAAACCGATACTTTGAAAAACGTTAGGGGGCCTCTATAAAATTCTCTCTTCTTTATATTCTAAAGGAGCCTTTTCTGAGCCCATCCCTTAATTGCCTTCCTTTCTATTCTGCTACCCTTCTCCCTTCATTCTTTTCCTTTCTTTCTCCTTCATCCGTGGGTGATTATTTTTTAATCTGCCCCCATACTATTCCTCTTTTTTTCTATATTTTTTCTCCCCTGAATTACCTTCCACCTTTTCCTTGCTCTAAAATTCTCCGTGTCCTTAATTTTCCTTCACCTTAGGGGTTATCCGAGCCCCCCAGCCTTACAACCGTTGCCGACCTCTTATCTTTCCTTAACCTTCATGTTCAAGCCTCTTTACCCTTTATCTAGTCCTTCCCCTCATTCCTTCAATCATGTTCCCCTTTTCTTTCTCCCTTTATTTCCCTTTCCTCTATCCGAAGACACCCTTTTCGGTTCTTCGTCCTTTCCTACCCTTATCTCGTCTTCCTCGGATATATCTCCTAAATCCGAGCCTACCCTTTTCTTCCCGTTTCTTCCTTTTATCCTTTCTCTTTCTCTTTTTATTTTTCTTCTCTCTCTTATTTCTTATTATTACTTCTTTTTTTTGTGTGAGGGTGGCCACGTTCTGTTCTCCCCCTTTATATCCTTCTATCTCCCTTGTTATCTTGTTCCCTTTCTTTTCCCCTATCCGAAACTCTAACCCTATCTTTTACTTCTTATCTCCTGGCTTCCCCCAATTCAACTTTTCAATCTCTCAGAAATCTTTACTCTCCTTCGCCTAAACTATCCCCTTTTCTATCATTACCTGCTTGGTCGGTCCCGATTGCCTTGTGAATGCCTCGTCCTCACAATTTTTCCGAGGTCGTGACCTATCTGATGTAGTCCTTAGGTTCCTGTCTTTCTGATGCTCCCTTCCTAGCACTGCCGATCTGATGTGCGAAACACAGGATTCCTTCCGAAGGTGTCTTGCGTTGCTCGCGAGTGCTCTCCGGTCGCTTCCTCCTCATGCTCATGCCTTTGGAAGTCCTTTGATTTCTCTCTGTTTTGCTTCTTCCTTCCTTGCCCTCGTATGTGACATGCAAAGGAAATTCTTACTAAAACAGTGTTAGTTATGATGTATCTTTTGCACTAATTTTCCTTCCGACCTCCTGTATATTCGACCGATACCCCTTTTATCTTCCGTGGCAGTATCCCTAAACGTTTCTGACATCCAACCCTCTACTTTTGGCGTAACCTGCCTATTATTCCGACCTTGAACCGCTAATCCTTTTCCTGCTCATATTCCCTATCGGCCCTTTCCTATGTGGTAACTGTCCCTTCAGAAAGATCTAAAACCCTAACTTTCCCAAATCCGACCTATACTTATAAGCCAATTTGACTTGATTCCCTACATATTTCTCTTCCCTCATATCTGCCTCCTATTTACCTTATGTATTCTAGCTAAGAACAATCATCAATATTCTTGCACAAAAGCCATTATCTATTATTTAAATAATGCTCAATGTGTATTGTTAGTTACATGTGTACCTCAACCTTCAAGCCTCCACGCTTCCTGGTGGGCATCGGCCTTGACTGCTTTCTAGATGTATTGCGGTAATTAAGTT